>CM060316.1:38941877-38961877 GCA_030674155.1 Stramonita haemastoma
TGTTTATGGACGCAGATGTATGCTTGCATATAACCTAAATACAAACATATCAAGGACATAAGAAACATAAAATCTACCATTTTAAGACGACTTTCACAGATACACAGAAGAAGAAGCGGCAGCGAAGGAATGTAAAGGATGAAATAAGACAGATGAGGACACAAAAATGTATGGTGATGATAATTATTGGCAGACTGTTATCGTTGTTGAGGTCATTCTACAATCCCACCAGGTGCTGCCGATGTAGGGACTAGACCTCAAAACCCCTACAACTGAAAACGCAAGGAACTGTTCCTTCTCACTCGGTTCCCGGCTACCAACTGTGCGTTGGCATACATTTATTTATTTAAGGGTGGTCCACATTTTGACTGACAGTCAATTCAGGGCAGCAGTGCCATGAGGGGTGCCCTGGCCTCCTCAGCGGTTAAGCCCCCCTCTCCCACCCTCCCCCCCCCCCCCCCCCCCCCCCGCTGGCTCGCTATTCAGCTAATCCGCCCAGTCTTCCCCTGTGAAAGCCCACTGCTCACCTTCACACGACTATCATTAGCGGTGACCTGATCCTCCGCTCTCCTTCATTATTACACACGATGATATAAAGGTATAAAGGGACACGAAGATAGGTGCAGGAACGCACGTACACACACATCTTTCTGTATGTTTTCACACACCTTCCCATCCATAAGCACGTGTTGGTGTTTATTTTTATTCTTTCTTTTATATTGAGGATAATGATAATAATTTTGTGCGTGCGTGCGTGCGTGCATGCGTGCGTGCGTGCGTGCGTGCGTGTGTGTGTGTTTGTGTGTGTGTGTGTGCACGCACACTCAAAATGAAATCAGGAATGACAATATCAAACACAATACCAACGTAACGAAATCATGAACTAGATGACTCCTGTCAAAATGTCACAAATTAAAGCAATAGCATAGACAGATAGACCTAGATAAATAAATGAATAAATGAATTAATAACGAATATATAAATATAAAAGATTTTTTAAAAACTGTTAAGCGCCTGACTAGTCAGGCCTCGCACATCCGACTTCAGCGTGTGAGAGTATTTTAAGTTGTATTTTATCTTTCTGGAAAAAAAATGCAGAAAAATGGACCAAGAACATAGAAAATAAACAAGAAGGCGGTGACAGGAAGAAAAGACAGAAACAAAGTGAGGGATAGAAAAGAGGGAATCTCTAGCACATAATTTCAAAAAGGTAAAAATACTGTTTATATTGACAGCCCCCCCCCCCCTCCCCGCATCCCCACTAAGGGGGGGGGGGATAGAAGAAAGATGAATAGATGAATGACTGGATAAAAGTATTGTAACTAAAAAAAAGACAAAAAAGGAAGACTATCAACACCAGCTGCGGTTGAAGACCACAGGTCTGTCTGTCTGTCTGTCTGCCTGTGTCTGTCTACCCAAGGGAGTGAAGCTGTGAAGGCCACATAGCAAGCCTCGGTATCAGTGTGGCTGGCAAACTGTTTAGCCTGGGACAATGGCAATGGCCAGCCTGCTCTTATCTCAAAGACCTGATCACAGTAGCAAGGCACTGCCCATCTCCCAAATGACCCTAGCGGTGCCCAGCGGGCCCTCAGGCTGTGTGTGACTAGTCCGCCACGCCTTCATTCTATTAATGTTAAGGGCCATTGCCCATTGGAGATAGGATACAAATGTTTGTCACCTCGCCACGGCTGTTCGTTATGTTTTGCACTTATTTCCAGTGTGCAACATTTTTTCAGGCAGCAAGCCAATTAATTTAACTAGTGTGTTTAGCAAAGGAAGGTGGCCGGATGGGTAAGATTTACGCCTGCCAACAAGTAAACTGTGAGGTTACCGGTTCAATTCCAGGCCTCGCTCTTTCTACCCAGTTTGACGAAAAAATCGAACCGAATGTCAAAGTCATTCGGATTCGGATAAGACTATAAACCGAGGCCCTGTGTTCGAACGTACGCAGAACATCTTGTGCACACTTTAAAAACCCGTTCTGCTTTTCGCAAGAACAGGCCATAGTATGCCGGTAGGAGGGGTGACAGCAAAATAAATAACCAGCATGCACACAGGTGTCGTGTTCAGATACCATCCCTGAGGGAAAATCGGGGAGCTGGAGTCCCCAGAACAGTTCGGGGCTGTATATGGCAACGTTCTGGTGGATATCGGCGATTGCCTTTCCAATGGACTATTCCAGCGATGTGGAGAGGGAGTGGGGGGGGGGTGTCTGCTCCATGGGTAACAGCTTGCCCTCCATGGATCCATACTTTCTTACCCATGCTTTGTGCTCTTGAGCCTAGAGCGCAAGTCCTCCGGAGACAGACCAATGCCTACTATGTGTGTTCAGCTGATATGAGTGATTTGCTCTTAATAACTAGGTCAATTCTTTTTCCACAATGTTTTATCTACTGCTACGATGTTCATGTGTAAAAAGTTCATGTCATGAACATTTTTTAAAGTGTTCATTAAAGCAAAACAAGGTGCACATTTCTAAAACTGTATTTTAAAAGGTGTCTGTGAATGGTAGGACACTTTTCCTTTCTTTTGTTTACTTCAGATTTGTTTTGTTGTCGTGCCACGACTATCTTGTGAATCGAAGATTTTCTTTTTTATCTGATAACTTTCAATCAGATCCATCGAATTGCAGCCTTGTTTTGCATGCTAGCAACATGGTCACTCGACATTTGTTGCCTTGCCGCGTATTTGCATGGAGCACTATGCAGTCAGCTATCAATTCAAGCTTTTCTGTGGCAAGGAATGCGTGGAATGGTCACTTTAGCCTGACACGTTTTTAGCCGCTTGTGTGCACCTGGCCTAAGATAGAGACAGTGGTCTGTTACGGTTTGAAACAGGAGACTGCTGACTTACTTAACTGTCATGTCATGTGCCAGTGAATCTGTGTCGTCATAGTCGTATGTCTACGTATATCTGTTCACAACCATCTGCTTCCCATACCTGTAAAGATGTCAGTTTATGCACCACAGACTACTCAATGTTATCTTTGTATACCTGAATCTCTGTGTATTATCCTACTTACAATGATGCCCCCACCATACCTGTGTGTTCTACTGCCAGTGTTCCTAAGGTTTCTGTGTCACTAAAACAGGGGTAGTATCCCTCTTTGAAAAGACAAAACGAAACATGTCGAGCAGCAAACACTATCCTTTCATCTGTAGGGTAAGGTATAGTGTATAGTGTTTCTGAACCTTGGCCCATATCGCACAGTTTTTAGGCAATCGTTCAATCTGGCACACATGTCTGGCATTGCTGTCAGGTCTTTTCTATACAGTGTACGGCTGTTCCTCCACAAAGGTACAAGTGAGCTCAAAGAGGAAACGAAAGAGATTAAAAAAAGAGGAAGAAAAAGAGACAGGCAAATAGACAGGAGAGCAGAAGACAGACAGAAACAAAGACAGACTGATATACCGGTAGGAATACACACAGAGAGAGGTTTAACCACTTTCAGTACAGAGAATGAAGACATCCAAACCACTGAGGCCCCACCCACCCCATCAGATAACTCGGGCTTTGCTGTCTGTCTCCAGATCTCTAGCGACCCGTCTCCACCCTCATCCATCCCTTCACCCCCCACGCCCCTCCACCACCTTCACGTCTACAAAAGCCAGGCCATGTACGGACTAATTGTGAGAATCTCTTCCCCAACACACTAGATCCCAGCCATCTGACTGCTGGTGCCCCTCTTTTCATTTCAGATTCAGCCTCATTGATAAGGCCCTGCCGTAGATGGGAACGGCCTACCCGTTGGTACAAGTTGTAAATATCCAAACCCCATCCCGTTCCGCTGCCAGTCGTGATGATATTCAAAGGGAAAAGAAAACGGAGCGGCGGGCATGATAATGGACTCCTGATGCGAGTGAGAATAATACAATGGCACTGTAGACTAGCAACCCATCCATAATTCAACAGAACGAGTAATGAAACCTGTCAGCCTTCATTCAAGCCCTCAGTTTTATATTCCATCTCGGCGGACTGGTTTCTCTGTGGCGCTTTTTCTTTTTCTCTCCTTCCACTTCACCACCATAATGCTCAGAGCTGGTGTGGGGACGGACGGCAGGGGGTACAGCTGCTGACACCATTACGTCAGAATAGGTAAGCCAAAGCAAACAGGGCCATAAAGACCAGGCAGACCATCCGGAAAACAATTAGCACTTTGTAAATAGCCAGCCACACAACGCCAGACTGTTCAGCCAGCGGGGGAGGGATGGGACACATCTTGGCTCAGAACAAAGCCCTGAAGTACACCCTGTCTATGAGGCTGGTTCTGCAGAAACGGGACCATTAAGAACGGATCACTGCCCTTAAGTCTTCTTTTTTTAAAGTAGAAGGGGGAGGTGGGGGAGACTTTGAGCTGCCAACCTTTTTCGGAATCTGCACCATCATTCTGTATGTATTGAAGCCACAATTACACAATTCAGGTCTTCTCTCATGTACAGTTGCATACCCTTCTCTACCGCCCCCCTCGCCCCTAAAGAACTATGTGCCACACCCACCTCCCATCATTAAAAAGATAATGTTCTTACCCTTTTATCTGTTCGCCTGATTTTGCTAGTTTTTCTCTATTGTTTCTCATATATATATGTGATTAATATTGATCAATATACTGAATTTAAGAATGAAGAGATAACTGTTGTGTCCACCATCATGACGGTTGTGGTGGGACATGCTAGATCTATAAGTTCAACTGTCAACGTGTTTCTTTTATCATGCTGCTGATGTCTTTGGTGATGTGTGTATTTTGCTCTATTGAAGAACATCTGTTTATACCAGACCTGTACTCTTTGATGTCAACAACTAAGTGATCTGTATGTTTGTATCGGGTCGTGTTCAAACGAGGATCTATGCTGCAGTTTTAGAACAGCTTTGTGTTACCTATTGACTGTTCAGAGACTGTTCACTTTAAGCGCACAGTGGCCAAGAGAGCTCTATTATTTCCATTGTCACTATGGTTGGCAACAAACCGGAACTGGGGCACAGAAATCGATTTTTAGTAACATTCATGGCAGTCCCCACAGTTAGCTTCGTGAAATAATTATGTGACAATAAAAGCATATTGTCTTTGAAAGAATTGATTCTTTAAGAACTCATACCGATTTTTGTTGCAGGAAAGTTAATTCCTAAATGTGGCAGAGTGAATTCGTTATAAAGCAAGTGCGCGCGTGCGCGCACACACACACACACACACACACACACACACACACACACACACACACACACACACACACACACACACACACACACAGGGTACACAACGAGTAAACCACAAGGGGAAAAAACAGTAACTTTGTTTTCTTTCTTTGACAAACACACCTAGCTCTTTGAGAGGTTTCAGCGAGGATGCCACAAGAAGGACTAGGACAGGAGGCAGACAGACAGGACAGACAGTACAGACAGTACAGACAGACAGTACAGACAGACAGACAGTACAGACAGACAGACAGACAGACAGACAGTAAAGACAGTACAGACGACAGTACAGAGACAGTACAGACAGACAGAAGATACAGACAGACAGTACAGAACAGACAGTACAGACAGTACAGACAGAAGACAGTACAGACAGACAGACAGACAGACAGACAGACAGTACAGACAGACAGTACAGACAGACAGTAACAGACAGACAGACCAGTACAGACAGACAGTACAGACAGACAGACAGACAGTACACAGACAGTACAGACAGTACAGACAGACAGTACAGACAGGACAGACAGTACAGACAGACAGTACAGACAGACAGACAGACAGTACAGACAGACAGTACAGACAGACAGACAGTACAGACAGACAGACAGCAGACAGACAGACAGTACAGACAGACAGTACAGACAGACAGTACAGTACAGACAGACAGTACAGACAGACAGACAGACAGACAGTACAGCAGACATACAGACAGACAGAATAGAACGATGGGAAAGGCGACCACTTTGAGCTGTGTTCAGGGATCTGATCTGCACGGAGGGTATCAGACCCGGAGATCGGGCAGTAAAAACGGCCCCTTATCGACTCCGCCATCTTCTACCCACCCGGCTAACGCTGAGCCTACCTTTACCGGTACTCCCCCCCCCCCTCCCCCCCCCCTTCCTCCCCCAGCCTTTTTTGCGAGTTCCCTCCCCCTTACGTATCCGTCCTCTTCTCAGATCCTGTTACCTGTACTTTCTGGTTTGTTCAGTTTATCAGGCCTCTCCCAGGAAGCCATAAAGAATCGTATCTTTCCATCAATGATATCCCCCCACTTCATCCCCTCGCCATCAAAAAACTGCAAATGTTCGACCACAAAACATCCACGTTTGCCTGATCGGTTGAAGGTCTTAACAAGAGCTCTTATTCCAGCTTTTTAAAGTACTGAAAATGTGTGGTTTCTTTGTTGTTGCTTGTTTTGTTGTTGTTTTTTTAAAGCAGGAAATGGTCGATATTGAGTTTAAAACGGTCAGACAGCTGGTGCCTGTGTCTGTACTGAAATAAAATTCTTCCACTGAGAGATTTACTTTCCAGGGGGAGAAAACTAGGAATAAAGTGATACCATCCTAATAACTTTATTTTCATACTGATCAGTACACATGTTAATTCTTTAAAGAACTATAAAAAAAAACCTGCAGTCCGATTGATTCGGGAAAGCAGTAAAGCTTTTTTGTTTGCTTGCTTGTTTGCTTGCTTTGGTAATGCTGATGATCTCTTTAAAACTCCAAAACGCTGCTGCCAAAGCCACCATCTTACCTGAGATTGCTTGCATAAAGGTTCATTGAATAGTTCAGACACAGCGTATCACGAGAAATTCATCCCACATGCTGCTTTTCATTTTTCATTCATTCTTCTCTCTCTCTCTCTCTCTCTCTCTCTCTCTCTCTCTCTCTCTCTCTCTCTCTCTCTCTCTCTCTCTCTCTCTCTCTCTCTCTTATGTGAACTTGGGTTTGGATTTATTTGGCTGAATCCAGGTGTTGAAATTGCAGAGAACTCAATCAACGTTTTCAGGTAAAGCCTGATTGACTGCCGAAAGCAGCAATGAAGTGATCATATACGAAGCAGTGACAGATACTAAATGTATAGACAGTTTTTAAGTTCACACGATGTCAAACCTTATCTAAAGCTTCATATGGATATACATTTGAAAACAATGATGTCTAAGTTTAGACTTGGTGTATCACACATAAATGTTCATAACTTGAGATACATAGAACATGGTGTTGATGACCTCAGGCTGCTATGCCCAGGGTATTGGGGATTGAAGTCCGTTTTTGTGCTGTATTACTCACATATAGAGGATTTTTGTTAGGCAGAATTTACATCTTGTAAATATATAGTAGACACAGCTTAAATTTATTATAGAACCTCTGTTTATCCATGGCGTTTTAGTCATCAAATTGTGTCACAGCCTCACTTTATATTTTGTATAAAGCTTTAGTATACCAGATATTTGGATCTTAAGTCTTATTTTTGTAATGGCCAACTCACCGAAATACAAATGGCCAGGAAATTATCGCCACACGCATTTAAGCCTAAGGAATGTGTTTCTGCATTCTGATCAAAAAGGCTTTGATTTGAGAGAAAAGTACAGTACGAACAGAACGGCAAGGAATAAACATTGATTACACAGAAATTCTATTAAAAAAACACACCTGTGTTTCAAGCTCAATCAATCAGAGAGGAAAGGGAAGGGGGGGGGGGGGGGGGGAGAGTAAAGAGCGAGGCAGAACAGAAAGGACAGACAGACAAGACATACAGACGGAAGGAGAGAGGTAGGGAGGAGGAAGTTTCGTTGGATCAGATTGCAATCACAACATAACTACGCCTAATATTACAATAATGATAGGATAAGATTTCAAGAAAAATTCAAATGGTTTCTCACTTAAAAAAAAACAACAACGAAAAGTTATTAAAGTTTGTTCAAATACCCGACACTAAAATATTTATGATCATAGTAATCTAAAATCTTTCCCGTTATTTTGTTTCCTCTTAAAAAAAATAGTCGCCACCAACACACACACACACACCCACCGCCGCGCAACGCACGCACACACAAAACAAAAAAAAACCCCAAAACAAAAAAAACACCCAAAAAAACAAGAAAAAAGAGAGAGAGAGGAGAGAGAGAGAGAGAGAGAGAGAGAGAGAGAGAGAGAGAGAGAGAGAGGGGAGAGGGGAGAGAGAGAGAGAAGGGGCAAGGGATTTGTGCCTTCATGTCAAAGTACTGCATCTCACTTTCAGGAGATCAAATTCCTTTCTGCTAGACCCGTCCAACTCGCTCATGCACGCTGGAGCAAACAATGGAGGATGCCAACAACAAAGACATGCTTTGAAGAGAAGACAAACTCTTTCACACACGCACACACGCGCACGCATGCACGCACGCTCACACACAGACACAACACACACACCCACACACACACAGACACAACACACACACACGCAGCACGCACCACCAGCACACCCACACACACACACACACACACACACACGCACACAGCACACACACACACACACACACAACAAAGCAAAACAAAACAAAAAACAAAGCACAACAAAACAAACCTCCCTCCAAAACCACTCTCTGCAATGTCAGATCGTCATCGACACTGCCTTGCCTATCATGATATGCCCTGACTAAAGTATGCCCAGGCTTTTTGCAATGGGGTTTTTTGGTGGTTGTTGGATTATTATATTTTTTTTTTGGGGGGGAGGGGGGGTTTGCAGACCACTGTGGATAGACTGTCACAAAGCGTATTGTTATGGAAAACGTTGTCAGCAGGAGTTCTCCACACTGACAGAGTAGTGCAATTAAATACGATGCATACACTGGCTGGAACATGTTTTCATTTGCATGATAATGATGATGTTGTCCTCGGTGTGTGTGTGTGTGTGTGTGTGTGTGTGTGTGTGTGTGTGTGTGTGTGTGTGTGTGTGTGTGTGTTTGTGTGTGTGTGTGTTTTGTTGTTGTTGTTGTTGTTGTAGTTTAATTTAAAGTCTATTCACACTTGGTGATATTAGACTAAACAAACAAACAAAAAAACAACAACAAACACACAAAACCCTACCATAAAATATTTACAGAAGATTTGGAAATGATCCTAGCAACATCAGAAATCAACGGTTTTCGTGTGTGTGTGCGTGTGTGCTGGTGTGTGTGTGTGCGTGCGTGCGTGCGTGTTTTGTCCATAGAAACTAAATTATTAATGCAGCTTTTTTCTTTATCGTTATGAGTACATTTTGAGCAAATACGACTACATTCCATTTGAAAGCTGGGTCCATAAGACTTAGAGATGTGGGAAAAATACGCCTGTATCTGTTCAGGCTTTTTAAGCCATGCACGAATGTCTGAGGATTGCTACTTCACCGACCAAAAAAATTGTCAAAAATGACAACATGCACCAGACAGGCGAGCACATCCTTCAGAGGTGTACGCTATTCAGCGACCTGAGGAAGAAAGTGTGGCCGACAGAGATAACCCTGCAGACCAAGCTGTGCGGCCCGCGAGAGGAGCTGGAAAGGACATGCCATTATTTTTCCCAGACACATCTGACAGTGTAAAGCGAACGAGAAGAAGAAGAAGCAGAAGAAGAAGAAGAAGAAGACAACATGCTACTAATCCATAAACCCTCTGTTCTTACTTTCACCAACAATATTGAATTGTAACTATTTTTTTTAACAAAATGCACGACTATTCAAAGAGATAGACTAAGTATTTTGTAGCGTGTCTGTAATGTTATTTCCATTCAATCAAAACTTTGCAGATGTACAACTTTATTAAAAAAAGAAAAATAACTGACAGAAGTGTGCCCATAGCTGTCACCAAAATGGAACAGCTGCAGAAACACAGCGTTTTAAGCTTTTAAAATCATACTGTTACACTACTTTCAGGAGATGTGGAATGTTAATCCTCTTAGCGATGCTATAAGCGTTTCAAAGGGTTATGTCCTAATCCGGGTTTAATATCCCTCCCTCCCTTCATACCTCATTGCAGCTTTACATCACAACACAGCTTTCTGTAACTGTACATTGTGTACAGGTCTTACTTTGCCATGTAGGTCTGTATTCATAGTTCCTTTTCTCTCAGTTTCGTTCAGCTTTTATGTTTCGTTTTCGTCTTTTAAGATACACTTCTCTTTTTTGTTGTTGTTCCTTGGCTAGGCGTCCGAGGTTCCCCAATAGGGAAATGTTGCATATGCGACCATTTTGACCCCCCATAAAAGTAGCCGCAATCAGGTTGCGGGGATTGTGTTTAAACACGACACCTGTGTACATGCACTTTTCAAATTTTGTCACCCGTTTCTAACTGCACGAAATGGCCTACTCTTCCGAAATGCGGAACGGGTTTTTAACGTGTGTGCAAAATGTTCTGCGTACATTTGCACATGGGGCCTCAGTTTCTGTTCTCATCCGAAGGACTTTTGGGGGAGTGGAGTCAATACTGATGTTAACTCCGGGGTAAAATTCCCTAAAGCAGGCGCCTCTGTGGTGGTTCGATCCCAGAACCGTCAGATCACAAGCGCAACACTCCAACCACTAGGCTATCTCCCCTCCCCCCCCATACCCTTATCTATAACGTGTGATCCAAAGAATCAATTCCTTTTTTTTTTAGCTCCTATTTGTGCGTGTGCTTTCTCCTTTCCCTTTTTGATATACACATTCAAAGCGTATGTGACAAAAAATATTAAAACATTTCTAACCCCCATTTGTTTATGCCCCCCACCCTCACCCCTTTCACCAACTCTCTCTTGCTTTTCTGTAATGTGTCTTATCTGTCTGCCTCGTCTTCTTCCTTGAATTGCTAAAGGAATAAATTACCCCCCATGCAAGTATTGTAATGGATATAATGTTCCCCAAAAGACTGTCACCCATAAAAATGGATTTGGAGGCTATATTTTTGGGCAACTTGGGGTCCGTCTTGCTTAGACCTGTTGAGGACGTGGTCTTGAAAATGGGCACTAGCCTGAACAGCATGACCAAGCAAAACGTGCACAGGTGACTAGACTAGGTGTGGGTAAACAGGCCATTATCCGCCAGGAAGAGACGTAATGGGATGCACCCCAGGGAGACGGGGTACATCCGACACCTATTAAACCACGTGCCATCAACCATGTCAAAGCCTCTCCCACCCTCAGGTGTTCTGTGTCCTACCGCATAATTACACCCCGGCTCTGTTTATGTTTTGTTTTTTGTTTACAAGTAGACGCATAGCGACCGTGTTTTGCGTGCTCCTTTGCGGAATTATTGCTGTTTTCCCCGCTCTCACCGTAAACATAAGATTTATAGCTCTGTTTGTTCTGTTTGAGAGGTCATCAAAAATAGAAATTCCTCAAGATCGAAATTCCTCACACCCTAAAGGTGTGTCAGTTAATATGTAAATAAGAGGTTCATCTTTGGACACTTGCAAAAAGTGGAAAAAATTCATTTCCATCATCATCATCATCACCATCACCACTGTCATCACGTTGTTATCGTCATAACTGTCCCAGCTAACAAGACCTTAGATGTAAACAAAGCAAGATCATCAACAACAAATAATTTGTTGTTCCGAATATATTTACACACACACACACACACACACACACACACACACACACACACACACACACACACACACAACACATTATATATATATATATATATTATACATATATATATATATATATATATATATATAGACACACATATATACATATAGATCTATATACATTATGTAAATGTATATATATATATATATATATATATATATATATATATATATATATATATATATATATATATATATATATATATATATATATACATGTAATTATATACATGTATATATAGTTATATATACATATATAAATAAATATATATATTGATAAATATAAAGAACCGATATTTTCTGAAACAGATTTTCTTTAAAGCAGTGAAGTTTCATTAACGTGCAGTCACAGTGTTTCTTCCTGCCTGATAAATTAGTAAATCAGAATAAAATAGTACTAAGGAATATAATTATTTTGTCTGTGTGTTATACAGTCTTGAAGCCACCATCAATAATGCTGGGATGACTGAAGTGTGTTTTTTCTAATATGTCAAACTGTTGGCATGATGTTCTTAAATGATCTAAATCTGATGCATATAATAAAAACTGTTGAGAGAGAGAACACTGAACACTGAACACTGAAATGCTTTAATGTACTTCGGCCATAGGCCACAATACAAGCAACAAAAATAAAGTAGGTGGGTGGAAGCGTGGTAGGGTGATGACACATATCCTCATAATAACTGTCAATATTTACATACATATACAAAATGTAGTGCACATACATATCATAGCCTTATCATCATCATTATCATTGACCCAGTTATCCTCTCCATCATCTCATCATTATTACTGTTGTCATCTCAATCATCACATCATTATTACACTCAAACACAACACACACACACACACACACACACACACACACACACACACACACACACACACACACACACACACACACACGCACACACACACACACACACACACACACACACACACACACACACACACGCATGCATGCACGCACACACACACTCTCACAAACATATATACACTCATCAGACGCAGACACAGACACACGCGCGGGCGCACACGCATGCACGCACGCACGCACGCACGCGCGCGCACACACAATTACATACAATCATAACTGATAGACTTCATACCTCACTTTGGTTAGCACATGTACAAACGTCTCAGGATTTCTTCACATATCGTGACTACCATTGTTTAACTGTAGCACACACCCAGGACTACATTTAAACATACAACCATTGTTTAAACTACAGCACACATCAAGCAATATGTTTTAACAAATAAACATCGTTTAAGCAGCAGCATACACCATGCAATCTTGCCACATAATTATTATGTTGAACACAATCAATTTGAAAAGAAATCACAATACGATCAAACGCTTTTTCCTTAGATTAATTGCATGAAAAATATACCTGGACAATTTATGCATTTCATGTTGAGTTGTGACTTGTAGCAATCTGAGGATTGGGGTTCTAATTAGGTCTTTCAGGAATTTGTCCCGCAAATGGATGTATGTAGGGCAAACAAAAAGAAAATGCTGTTCATCTTCTCTTGCTGTCCTGCAAAAAGGACATGCTTTTTTCTCCATTGAACTGCTGAAGCGGTGTGCATTCGCGTTCAGTGGGAGAACATTAAATCTTATTTGTGATATGGCAACCCTAAAACAATACGTATCAATATTGCAAACATACTTCTCTTTTTCAAAGAGTATTTTAAAGGACCGGTAGCAGTCGTACCTGTCTCGATCTCTTATTGTACCTGTCCATTCTTGTATGAAAATATCAATAAGCCTTTGTTTAAACAATCTCAAAAACACTTTAACATCACCTACACCTTGCTGCAACCAAACAAAATTAAACCCCGTCTCACATAAAATTTCTCTAATTTTAGACACCCAGCAATATTTTCCAGTTCTATCTAGTTCAAGCAGCATTTGATATGCCCTGTATGGCAATCTTTCAGTACACATTTGCAGTAATCTAAACCAGTATCTTAAAACAGACACAAAAGAATTCACATACAGAGGGTATCGTCCCAAATCGCCATATACCATTTTATTTGGTGTTTTGACTGGAACACCTAAGAACCGTTTGCATGCCATCATATGAACTTTTTCCACATGATCTAATTTTGATAACCCCCATATTTCAGATGAATAAAGCAAGATAGGCTGCATTTTTGTATCAAAAATCTTAAAGAAAGTGTTAGCAGTCATTTCTTTATATTTTTGGAATGCTCTGTTTAATTGTACAACTGCTTTCTTACCCTTAGTTACTAAGTGCTTTGTGCCTCTCTTCATACTAAGCATTGTTGTAAACTGAAAACCTAAATAACAATAACTATTAACTACATCTAGCTTTTTATCATTGAAAAACCATTGCTCATGTCGACCTAAATATCCCCCTTTCTAAATACCATTATTTTTGTTTTGTCAGTGTTTACATTCAGTTTCATTTCATTACAACACCTGTGCAGAATATTAAGCTGGTTTTGTAGACCACCTGCTGTTGTTGATAATAACGCTACATCATCTGCAAAAAGTAGGATAAATACTTCCATTAGACCTGGTAACATTTGGATACCATGTTTTCCCCCTGAATCTATGTGGTTGGCTAACTGATTTATATATGCAGAAAATAATGTAGGAGACAGGACACAGCCTTGTCTGACACCAACCGGGCATTCAAAGAATTCTGTTAGTTCACAATTTACACGCACACATGAAAGCAATGAAGAATACATAGATTTCAAAGATGCTAAAAACTTTCCCTTAACACCCTGGTTTTTCATGCATTTTAGAAGTTTATCATGATGTACAGAATCAAATGCTTTTTTGAAGTCTACAAAAGCAACATATAATTTCTTACCTTTCTTTAGCATACACTTTTGCACAATTGCATATAAATTATATATTTGATCAAGCGTGGAATAACCCTTACGAAAACCTGCCTGACTCTCAGAAATCATTTCATTATCTTCTAACCAACTGTACAATCTTGTATTTAACACTGTGGTATAACACTTTGATATTATACTCAGTAAAGATACTCCTCTATAATTATCTGTTTTTTCAGGATCTCCCTTTTTATAAATTGGTATGATTATAGCTTTGGACCATTCAGATGGATAAACACCTGAGTTAAAGACAGCATTAAAAAGTTTTACCAAGAACCTCAACGCACTTGCACCCCCATTTTTTAACATTTCACCCAAAATACCATCCATCCCACTTGCCTTCCTTAATTTAAGTCTTTCAATAGCATGAATTACCTCTACTTCAGATATATCTTTGTTCAAAAAATGGTCTACATCATCCAAAACATCAACATTGACATCTTCACGCTCAACAGTCTCCTCATTCATACAAAAAACTTCTTTAAAGTAACAAAACCAGTCTTCATTGCTGATGTTGTTGTAAATGATGTCCCGATTGCCATATCCCATCCTTCTAACTTCTTTCCAGAACTGAGAAGAGTCTGCAATGTTTTCAGCTAAAAGTTCTGTTTTCTTTTTCCTGTAATTTTGTTTTTTTGCTTTCAATAATCGTTTATACTCTTTCCTTTTTTCCACGTAAATCAACCTATCTTCCTCATTTCTGGTTACTCTAAAGTGGTTTAACTTTGCTCTACTTTCTTTTTTTGCGATTTCACATTCATCGTCAAACCATTCCGATCTTATGGTTTTGTGCATGGGTACTTTTCTAAACATGCAAGTACTTGCCTCTTTTAGGCATTTAACAAAGATTTCCAGAGCAGTTTCTATACTGTTTTCCAAAGCATTTGTGGCGAATGTAAGTTTTTCTTGAATGTCTTTGCTATTTAATGTGGTTACAAAATCATTTTTCTTAGTTTCGTCCCATACTAACTTCTGACAGACTTTTTTGCTTGATTTCTGTTGAGATGTTGCTTCTGTATAATTGCTATTAGTTTCCATCTCCATACAAACTGGCAGATGGTCAGATTCTGTTAAGTTTTTAACCAGCAAAGATAGAACTCTAACCGAACTAAATAAGCCCAGAGATACAATGAAATAATCCACAACACTTGAACCTGAAGGTGATATAAATGTATAGCTTTCATCAAAGCCTGGATCACAGAGACCATTTAATATGACACAGTCAAACATGTTGCATAACTCAATAAGCTGATTACCAAAAACATTTGTATACATATCATGTGACTGTCTGGGCAATTTTGAACTAGGATAATGATGTAAATGCTGCAAGTTATCATAGTCATCATCTAAACTGTAATTTTCACATGCGGTTCGTGCATTAAAATCCCCCATTATCAGCAATCCAAAATCATCATATGCATTCTGAAGATCTAATATACACTGTTCCAAAACTTCTAAGCCATAGATATTTTCTGTTGTTTTCCAAAATGTAGAATCAGACGGAGGAATATACATGCAAATTAACATAGTATCATTAGTGGTACCAAGTAAATTCTTGTGCATTTTTAAAACCACAGTATTCCTTGTCTCAACATGAACTGTATCAACACATGAGCTGAATTTCTTTTTAACCATGACAATTACCCCACCAGAGTATCTCCCTTGATGAGATAACTTTTTTGCTTTAGCAGTAAAAATAGAGTAGTCATGAAAAATGTGAGACTCAAATTCAGTCCCAATAAAAGTTTCTGTTAAACAAATAATGTCATATGCAAGAAGAAAATTAATAAACTCTTTGTTTTCCAGTTTTGGCAAAAGGCCATGCACATTATAGTTGAGAAAACTTATATACAACTCTTTTTCATTTAGATTGGTTGTTGTCATCCTTATAGTTGGGCATTCAATGCTAGGCCTGTGATCAACTGGATTATTTTCACAAACTGTGGCCTGGCCGAGTCCCTATCTAGTGCCACTAGAGGCATCATTGCCTTTAGACTTAGCCCGAGAATGCATATTTGAGTTGACTTGTTCTTTCGAGCTACAACAAGAATGTTGTTTGCTGAAAGAATCAGAGATGCTTGCCTGACTTCTTGATCTTTCAGGTAGTTTACGACCTTTTTGTCTGGACACACTTTGAGTAGTGTCTCGTCTTGGTCGCAGACCCTGTTTTGTGGACCTAGATGGTCTTTCCTGTCTTACCATTTGTTTTGGTCTAGTGACAGTGTTACCTACGGCAGTGGAGTCCTTGTTGCATGGGCCCATATGTACATTACACTTAGACATGTCATCAGCACTGAGTCTGTGGACATTAGTGACATTAGTGACAACCCCAGTTGGTCCAGTAATGTCTGTACTGTCTGTGTTGTTTTCACTGTGTGTATGGTCAGCTGTCGTGTCATCAGTTAAATTGCTGCAAAGAGTTGCTTTCTGTTGAGAGAGAGAGAGAGAGAGAGAGAGAGAGAGAAGAGAGAGAGAGAGAGAGAGAGGAGAGAGAGAGAGAGAGAGAGAGAGAGAGAGAGAGAAGAGAGTGAGAGAGAGAGAGAGAGAGAGAGAGAGAGAGAGAGAGAGGAGAGAGAGAGAGAGAGAGAGAGAAGGAGGAAGTAAACCCACATATTTTCCTCTTGCCTGCCAACCCCCCACCCCCACCCCTTCCCACTAGAACAGCTGAGAAATCAGGGTCAGTGTGAACAGTCCACGCCACACCACCAGGAGAACATAGCCTATACTACCTCTGCTCTCTGACCTGCCACACTGCTCTGTAGGCTACTGGTCACCAGTGCCTGACCATTGACCAACAGCCTCTTTCACCCCCTATCCCCCTCCTCAACCACTAGCCTAATCCCTCCCTGAAAACAGGTTCAAGCAGCTCAGCCCTTGTTCCACAGAGGCTGAAGAGGCCCAGTAGTAGTACAGGTAGGCTGTGGCGGCACACTGCCAGCATGCATTGTGTACAGTAAAGCTACTGTTCATAGTCCACGCCTAGGATTAGCAGGAGCCGGCCGCTCAGCCGGCACGTAAACCCACAGATTTTTTGTGGAATCGTCACCGTGTGTGTGTGTGTGTGTGTGTGTGTGTGTGTGTGTGTGTGTGTGTGTGTGTGTGTGTGTGAGTGAGTGGTGAGTGAGTGTGAGTGTGTGTGTTGTGTGTGTATATATATGTGTGTGTGTGTGTGTGTGTGTGTGTGTGTGTGTGTGTGTGTGTGTGTGTGTGTGTGTGTGCTTTTTGTTGTTTTGTTGTGGGTTTTTTTTTAAAAGAAGGTGAGGTTGGGAGTCCTTCTGCCTATGCAGGCAGTGTTTTCTAGTGGTTTACTTTCACGAGCTGTGGATGTGTGTCACACACTCAACGAAACTCATTCATTCATAAATTCATTCGTTTTCTTGCGTTCATTCGTGTGTTTATTTACCCATGTTGTGTAGAACCTAACACCCCCCTGATGCTATATCAGGATTTTCCAATTTGCTAAGAATTCACAAGATAATAAAACAAGAAAAATTAAGAGCTGTTTACAAATTACGATCTTAGAAATTAAACAAACCAGTCGTTTTCATTCATATACCTTAAAAAGTGATCTTGTCCACAAACAGATATCTTTGGGATGAAACACAAGTGCAAGATAAGGGAAACAATCAGTATTGCAGTCAGGTCTGTGTCGTTTGTTCTCCTGTGGCGAGGGGAAAAGTTCCCACTAAGGCAGCTGTTCTCTCCTTGCAGCTCTTTTTCTTCTGTCTATCCCTTCCTATCTGTCACACACACACACACACACACACACACACACACACCACACACACACACACACACACACACACACAGTTGGGAGTTGCAGTAATATCAAATGTCTGTCAAAGTCGACTGCTAACTGACACTTTTGGGCTTCCTCAAGTCAAAGCTCTATACAAGTTTCTACTTGCAAAGGCACGTGATACTACAGGTTACCTTCTTTGAGTCCTGTCAGTTATATTTCCATTCCCACTAGGCCTAATGTAGGTATGTATTCTACAAAAAAGGCACGCCATCAAAAATGGTTTCTAGACACTGTTTACTGACAGCACTTTGTAGGGAAAAGTCGCTAACGTGAGCGTATTCCAAGCTCCTGGTTTCCAAAGTACCGACAAAAAACAACAAAGAACAAACAAGCCATTTAATAACACCACCACCACCAATAATATAGGCCACGCATAAGTATACGCCTGTTCAGCCAGTGAAAAGAAAAGGAGGGGAAGAGCACAGCAAGGGAAAGTCAGAATGCATGCCATGTAGGTTTTCATTGTGCAAAAGATGTAGATCTAATACCTTAATTTTGACATAGTATTACCAGTTCTTCGAAAAGCATGCTTGCTATTTTTCTTCTTTTCATTCTTTGATGCTGTTTTATTATTTCCTTCCTTTTCAAATTCTTAGCTTTTTACCTAGATCTATCAATACATTTCTCTAAAGCAGTGAGGGATAGGAGAGGGCCCCGCCCTCAACATGCTGGTCTCTAGAGAAGCTGAGGTCTGTGACACCTCGCTCCCCTACGACCATACAGGTTATGGGGCAACTTTACCTTTTACATAAATTTCTGAGTTGAGATGAAGTATTCGTATCGGCGGTATTCGTGTATGCTGAACGTACCCCTATGCCCTAGCCCAGCTCATCTCAGCGACCTACATTACCCCATGAGCTCTGAGGTCTTCTCGCCTCCTGTCCGCCCACAGGCTTTTATGGCCAGGCTCCCTGCCGGCAGGCTGTGTGCTAAAAGTTTAATGCCATTGTCAGCTGCTGTCATCCTCTTTCAACTCCGATCACAAGTTGCAGACAAAAGGTGTGAGAAGATCGTCTTTCCTGAGTGTATAAAACAAAACAAAAAATATTTTTTAAAAAAAAACACTTCTTTTTTTAAAGGTGGGTTGGCTGTATGTAAGCAGATTTTCCGGGACGGAAAAGGGAGAGGTTCATCTTCAAAACTTGAATTATTATTTTCTGTTTCAGTATTTTCAGAGCATCACACATACACGATAATACGTGGGTAAGCCCTGTATGGTAGAGAGAGAGAGGAGAGAAGAGAGAGAGAGAGAAGAGAGAGGAGAGAAGAGAGAGAGAGAGAAAGAAGACAGAGAAGAGACAGAGACAGACAGACAGACAGACAGACAGACAGGACAGACAGACAGACAGACAGCAGACAGAAGACAGACAGACAAGACAGAAACCACAAGACAGAGACACAGACAAAGGACAGAGCAGACAGACAAGACAGAGGAACAGACAACGACAGAGACAGACAGAACAAAGGATGAGGATACACAGACGACACAGCCCCCCTCAGCTGTCTCCACCCGACTCCCATAGCTGTCCACACAGCCCTGGAGAGAGTTTAGTTAGACTGGGTGTTGACAGTTAGTGAAGGGAGCAGCTCAGCTCATAAACTGTCGCCCTCTTTATGGCTGCTACACTAAGCCATCCCCACTAGCTCATTTTCTCCTGAACGTAAAATAAAAGGGGAAAAATGAGACGATTTCACTTAGATACTAATTTGGGTCTCTTGTTTCCTTAAAAAAAAAAAAAAGGTAGCGCTTAACAAAAGCGT
>CM060316.1:38966877-38976877 GCA_030674155.1 Stramonita haemastoma
TGGTTTTGTTTAAAACACACACACACACACACACACACACACACACATACACACACACCACACACACACACACACACACACACACTCACACACATACACACACACTCACAACACACACACTCACACACACATACACACATCACACACACACTCACACACACATTCAAACACACACACACACACACACACACACACACACACACACACACACACACACACAGCGATATAACTTTCCTCCACTCCACCAGTCCTGCTGCTTGCTTAGTACAGAGAAAACAAGCAGAGTCACCTGCGCAATGGCTATTGTCTAGAGGTGGAAAATGAGAAGGGGCCGGGAATTTTACTGTCATTTACTTGAAAACAGACACTGCTGGATTCACAGCCAGGGATTTGCCGGCTACTAGGCCTGTGGGGAGGAAGAAGCGGAGATAGGGGGAGCAGACTATCAGCACCAACTTGAGAAGGGACCAGTTGGGGATGCAGGCAGAATAACTGACGCATGTGTGCATGCAAGTATTCGCAAGTTTGCGCGCGCACCCAAACTCGTGTGCCAGTGCATACTTACATGTATGCAAGAATGCAGGCAGGCACAAGGGACATACACGTGCTCACAAATGCACACTCACACATGCATATTATACATATCGTACACACGTACGAAAGCACACACAGAGGTATACATACACATGTGGAAGCTTACAGACACAGGTGCATGCGCACATAGGCACAATCACTCATGCATGTATGCACGCACGCCGCGCACGCGCGCGCGCGCACACACACACACAACACACACATACATCATCAACAATAACAACAAAAAAGAGAAACAAACAGCAACACAGCAATATTGATCTGTAACACGAATCGCCAGTTACCCGGAATAAATCAAGATATCTCTTATTTGAAAAACCTTACACAAAATATAGAGCAAGACTGTGCACACACTCAAGATAACTAGTTGCAAAACATAAACACAATCTAGATCAATTAGATTGTCTGTTATATATTACTAGGATACATAATTTTGCCAAAATCCCTCTAATACTGAACATCACATCCTCTGAAGTCAGGGTATGGCTGCCTATACGGTAAGGTATTTCAAAACAGTCATAACACAAACTTCTCATTCAGTGTGCAATTTCAATCTCACAGTGATTCTTAGGTGGGACGAGTGAGTCAGAGTGCCCATTCTGGGTGACCCCCAGAGTGTTAAGCTGGGGAACGCACAACAACAACAACAACAACTGAACAAGACAACACAAAATATACCTCATCCTCATATGCTTGCTTACATAATGGGCAAAGCAACCTGGGGGTTGCGTGAGTGTGTGTGTGTGTGTGTGTGTGTGTGTGTGTGTGTGTGTGTGTGTGTGTGTGTGTGTGTGAGAGAGAGAGAGGGGAGAGAGAGAGAGAGAGAGAGAGAGAGAGAGAGAGAGAGAGAGAGAGAGAGAGGAGAGAGAGAGAGAGAGAGAGAGAGACAGACAGACAGACAGACAGACAGACAGACAGACAGACAGACAGACAGACCTGAGACAGACAGACAGACAGAGAGAGGAGATGGGGGCTGTATAATTAAGTGTGGATTAGGCAGACAACAGAACGACTAGAAACTCATGAAAACGAAGATGTGCTGGTTGGATTCAGAAATTCAATACTGTTATATAACGTGGTAGTAGAGCAATGAGAACGACAACACTATCTCGATATATGTATACCTGTATACTATCTACCCTCACCCACCCAACTTCTTTTGTGTGTGTGTGTGTGTGTGTGTGTGTGTGTGTGTGTGTGTGTGTGTGTGTGTGTGTGTGTGTGTGTGTGTGTGTGTGTGTGTGAGTCTGTGTCTGTGTCTGTGTGTCTGTCTGTGTGTGTCTGTGTGTGTGTTTGTGTGTGTGTATGGAGAGGAGAGAGAGAGAGAGAGAGAGAGAGAGGAGAGAGAGAGAGAGAGAGAGAGAGAGAGAGAGAGAGGAGAGAGAGAGAGAGAGAAGGAGGTGAGGGGGGTGGACTAACATGAAGGGTAATCTCTTTGCAAAGTGGACTGTCGAGTGTGCGAAGAAAATTGAACACCCCTGTATTTAGATAGCTATCACAAAGGTTGTTGTTCCCATCTGCATAACGATGGTCAAAAGCGACGTCTACTGCTTCTCATCTGTTCATCGAATGAAGTAAACAACTTTCAAAACACACAACCATACAAAGTTAATACACACGAGCACATACTGACATACCACACAAATATACTCATGCACCAAACACACAGAGACATACATACAAACACACAAACCCGCGCACAGACACTCATACACAAACATATAGACACAAAGTCATGCGTGCAAGAACACACACACACACACACACATACACACATACACACACACAATCTTCTAACAGGTTTAAGTGGTCTTTTTAGGTTTTTTAAATGTTTTTGTTTTAATTTCTTTTTTTGCTAATAGATCTAGATGGCTTGATGAAAAAAAAAGCAAACTTATCGCTTATTCAACGTACCGTCTGGAAAAAAAAATTGACTTGACTAATATCACTGACAGTGAACATAATGTGTGTGTGTGTTGCTGTTGTCTTCGGTGTTACACACACACACACACACACACACACACACACACACACACACACACACACACACACACACACATACACGCACACATGCACGCACTCACAAACACACACACAAACACATACACGCACACATGCACGCACTCACAAACACACAAAAAAACGCACACACGCGCGTGCGCGCTCGTTTTTATGTTCAGCTTTTTCGCTGGTTCATCTCAATCGGTCTCTATCTCACTGTCTCTCTATGTGACAGCAATTTCCTCCTGCCATACATTTTTTTTCAACCTGAAAGAAATCGAGATGATAGAATGATAAAAGGAAACGCTGTGAGTATTTTTGAAATTGAAAGAAAGTCAAAACAGAGGGAGAGAGAGATGAGAGAGAGAGAGAGAGAGAGAGGTGAGAGATTAGAGAGAGAGAGAGAGAGAGAGAGAGAGAGAGAAGAGAGAGAGAAGACAGACAGACAGAAGACAGACAGAAGACAGAGACAGAGACGGACAGAAGAGAGACAGACAGAAGAGAAGAGAGACGAGAGATTGAGCTGCAGTTGTTACTTTTCAATGTCTGGTAATGCAATTTCCACAAAAAGCTGTGGTGTGTTTGTGGTTGTTTTTGTATTTTGTGTTGTTTTGTTGTGTGTGTGTGTGTGATGTATGTATGTGTATTTTGTTGTATGTTGTTGTGTGTATGTAGTATGTGTGTGTAGTGTGTGAGTGTGTATGTGTGTGCGCACGTGAGTGTGTGTGAGGGGGGGAGGGGTTGCACATCTTTCACGTTCGTTTGTAAACAGGTTCCGTCTGAAATAACATCTTTTTACAGTGTGTACGTGATGAAGATATCACACTGGAGATACAGACAGGACTAGGAAAATGAGAGGCTTCTAGCATAAATTACAGGTGGGGTGGTAAAAACTACACTGTGTGTGAGAATGCACATGTGTATGAAAATAATCTGAGTGGTAAGGTATGAGATTGGATGGTGAGGGAAATTTTAAATCATGGTTCAAAGTAAGAGCTGACTTCGTAAAGTGTGAGCATGGAGGATAACCGAACCAGCGTAGTTTCAGTATAGGTCCTTTACTGCATGCATCAATTTTTCAGGTGAATCAGAAGAGTACGTTTGCGGCTGGGGTACCGCGACTGTCTAGAAAACAAAACCGCACGGGTCAGACCTCCATTTGAACCCGAGCTTTTGTCCCCGTCCATTAAACCTTGAGTGGCATGATTTCATAAGAATGATATTTGCAAAATTTCAATGACATCTCTGCAATGCTTGGCCAACTTTGTCCACGGGTATTCTCTAGTAGATGGACTGTAGCTATTACTCCAATACTGACACAAGTTCGAAGTTGTCATTATTCTAGACCACATTTTCACATAATCACTCTAGATCACAAGTTGACGAAAGAGACTAATAAATATACTTTCCTAAACGACAAAACTATTGACAGGTAAAGATTCCATGTATTCATTCCCCGCATGATTTCCAAATTGATGGGCATTATTCAGACACATTTCAGCCACGGGACATTAAGGTCATTCTGTCAAATCTGACAACCATCTCGGCTTAAAAATTTCCGCCCCATCACCATCGAGGACAGGTTGAGCCAAGGACCCTTCAGGCCGCTAGGGCTGTGACTGACTGGACTGACCAGCGTGGACAGAAAGAGTGACGACGTTGATGGTGTGTGCTCAGTGAGCTACAGCCCCCAAATGAATGGAAAGACCTTAAGGTCGTGGACCCCGCTACTAACTCCTTCAGCCTCCTTTGCTGCGGATGAGCGCCCGCCCGCCAGTGACCCAACGGCTTGTGCTTCCGAGTCAAGTGGAACAAGTAGGCGGCTACGCTTGACTTACAGCGACCCACAACAAACGCGCAGCGAGATAGAGGTCCTCAAGAGACAGACAGACAGACCTGGTATCGCTTTCTAGTCCGTCGCTATGCTCTACTTGCCGCTCTCCGTTCAGGTCAGGTGAGCACGAACAAGCCAGGATTAGCCACGCAATCAGTCAAGTACACCTCATATCGTGCACACACAGAGAGACAGACTTTACACACTCCCCCTACTATTCAACAGCAGTGTATAGTCGGCTGCGTTTTGTTACATAAACACAACAACACACACACCACACCCCACACACGCTGTGCATTGAGAGTTGTTGGCGACAGGCAAATAGATCGGTTGGAGGAGTGAGTGTGTTTGATCCTCCTTGAGGCTGGATACACCCACCCCCAGTTTGCCTTTTGCCACCTGTGCATTCTCAAGTTGTTATCACGGCCTTGATCAGTCAGAGATTGTGTCGATTGGCAGCACGTGTGACGGTGTTTGTCAAAACTAGGTATCCATTACAGAAGCAAGGACAACGTGTAAGGACTATTTGCAGCTCCTAACTCTATACAATTTGCCATATCGTCTTGAAACAAGAACACCATGAGATTTAGAATGTCGTTATTTACTGTCGCTGATACTTTTTGTGGATTTCTTACTCCCCCCTTCCCACCAAAAATAGATCCTAGTTTAATTAACCTTTTCCCACCTACCTTCAAATCCTCTCTACACACACACAATTTCCAAATTTGTTATCACCGTTCTAAGTATGTCCAATAAACACAAACTTTAATAAAACAAATATTCCGGCATTACTCATTTCAAGGACAACATTCAAAAAGTTACACAGAAGATAAGACTGCATTGTATAGGGTGCTCAGTGACTAAATCCGGTATGACTTAAAGCTCTGGACCTTAGTGAAGACTTCTCCATCAACTGTTTGAACAGACTGAAACAGTTTGCCTTAGGGAGAAAAACCGACGTTGACACAAAACAATGACTTGGAGAGAAAGCAGTTAGCTTCTTGCTTTATCTCACGATTTGGGTTACAGGGGTTTTGCGTTTTGGTGGCGAGTTTTTCTATCTCATTTGCTGCTTCAATCGTTGGTCTGCTTGTTTTGGGCTGGTTTGAATAATGTTTATTCTGTTTTTAAAATATCCTAGGTCTTTAAATCTTAGACCCACTTCTTCAAAACCTAATTTGTTGTTACTGCTATCTGGTTCTTGGTTTGTGTTGTTCCTGTATCTTTTTTAAAAAAAATTTCCTCTACGTTACCATTATGACCATCCCATTACACGAAACATAATGACTAGGAAAGAAGGAAACAGCTGTAAATCATATCTGCTGATCTCAAAAGGTAAAAGTAGACGGGCAGGAATCGGGCAACATCATAATACGGCCTGTTCGCCTTACATTACACCACCAGCGCCTTGTTATGTAAATCTCTGTCTTTTCAGCCCACCTCGCATGGCCCCGACGAAGGAAGCTTTTAGCCTGACAAAGGGCCTGAAAGCGCCAGCCTTCAATCTTAATGGCACGCTGGCCAGGGGATCCCACGGCAAACCCACCCGCTTTTTATGACGTCGCTGGATAAATTACCTCGACTGTAATTTCAGGCGAGTGATGTTGCTTATGTCAGCCTGCTGACATATTTAACTGGAAGGGAGGAATGAGGGGAAGGATGGTGGGTGCAAGGTGGAGTGGATGAATGGGAGGCTTACTTTTTTCCCAAAGGCAACATGTTCCAACAGGGACTAGCTTCGTTCCTTCTGGTCTCGTTGGCATTTTTGAAAACCCGTCTCTGCCCCATTCCTGATCCACTATCTCTATGATCTTTAACAAAACAGTCTCCAAACAGAACACAAGGGCATCGACATTGTCCAAACAGGTCACCATGGTCCATACAAAAAGAATAACCAGAAAATTGTCCACTGACATCCAAGATCTAAGCTTTTAATTTCAACCTTGCCCCAAGTCTCGACCAATATCTCTATCCCTTCCCTCCTTCCTTCCTAACTACCACAGGAATTTATTCTCTCTCTCTCTCTCTCTCTCTCTCTCCTCTCTCTCTCTCTCCTCTCTCTCTCTCTCTCTCTCTCTCCATCGCACGAATCTTCCTTACAAATCCAGCTTGCTACATGAACGAAGCTGTCCTACCCCACTTCTCGAGTATTCAAAACAGAAGTCCCCCTCAGATCCCACTGCACAAAGAGCGAAAGCATTTGTGTGCGCGCGTCACACCACACACACACAACACACACACACACACACACACACACACACACACACAAACACACACACACACACACACACACACACACACACACACACACACACACACACACACACACACACACACACACACACAAAACCTGAGGGTCTGACATCCCCATTATAAACACATTTTGTGGGAGTGATTCATAGCTGGAAGACAGGGGGGAAAGACTGTGGACCCCATGGTAGCTGTCTATTCTACCAACTTTCCTGTCGT
Organism: Stramonita haemastoma; assembly: GCA_030674155.1. Classification (NCBI taxonomy): domain Eukaryota; kingdom Metazoa; phylum Mollusca; class Gastropoda; order Neogastropoda; family Muricidae; genus Stramonita; species Stramonita haemastoma. Next base: position 38,973,776 of record CM060316.1, read on the forward strand.
CCCCTCCGCTCTTTCTTAAATGGTAATCTTCCTCCCTCCGGGGCTGCGGGAGGCATTGTCTATCGTCGGCGACATTTCTTTGACGCTGAATGCCATCAAGTTTCTGTTATGGAATGACGCAGACATCCCCCTTTACAAAAAAAGAACCAGTTAAAAAAACAACAACAACAGAAGTGAAGCCAATTTAACGTTGTGATTTTCCGCAGTCTGACACAAGAGTCGTGTTTCTGCCTGAACCTGTTTGGTTCTGTTACAATAGTTGTAGTTTTCTGCACATGAAATGTCTCTGGAAAAAATGTAATAATTGGCTTTCTTGCTGAGGGGCTGCTCTGCGGGAGAGCAATATTTATGTGTTCATCGTATGTCAGATTCTTTGTGTTCATCGTATGTCAGGTTCTTTGTGTTCATCGTATGTCGAGTTCTTTGTGTTCATCGTATGTCGAGTTCTTTGTGTTCATCGTATGTCGAGTTCTTTGTGTTCATCATGCATCGAGAATGACAGTGGAGAGAGAGAGAGAGAGAGAGAGAGAGAGAGAGAGAGAGAGAGAGAGAGAGAGAGAGAGAGAGAGAGAGAGAGAGAGAGAGAGACAGACAGACAGACAGACAGAGACAGAGACAGAGAGACAGAGAGACAGAGAGAGAGAGACAGAGAGAGAGAGACAGAGACAGAGAAAGAGAGACAGAGATAGACAGAGACAGAGAGAGACAGACAAAGACAGACAGACACCGACAGAGGGAGACAGTGATAGAGAGACCGACAGAGGCAGAGACCGACAGATTCAGTGAGACAAAAGGTGTTCAAGAAAGAGGAGCCCAGGCTCTCCTCTCTCTCTCTCTCTCTCCTCTCTCTCTCTCTCTCTCTCTCTCTCTCCCTCTCCCTCCCTCCCTTCTCCCCCAGCCCTAAAGCTGTCAGAGATGACGGGGGATGATGACAATAAGACCTGCACACCTTGGATGGTGACTACAAGGCCATTTTCCGCAGAGCGGGGGGTCACATCAGGCCGGGCTTCTCTCTCAGCTTCTCTCCGGGATGGGATGGTCCATCCTCCAGAAACTTTGACACCTGCCCGCGTTGATGTGTTATACATATGATCCATTCCAAGTCTACCCCCCCCCCTCCTGGATAACTCTAAAATCTTGACCCCACTGTTTTGTTATCTATCAATCTACTACGAAGATCTGTCCGCACCTGTCCGCCTCTCCTTTGTGTTTGTTCTTCTCCTCCTTTGTGCCTCTCTTTAGATGTTTTCTGCCCTCTTTCCATTTTCTTTCCCTCCCTCTTTACACTGATGCCTGGTACAAGCCTTCTAACTCATAGCACTCTCTTATATCTAGAGCAGGTCAGCAGCATTCCAAGGTCAACAGCATTCCAAAACACCCCACTTAATAACATTGCTGATTAAAAAAAACTTAACAACTGTAGGATGGTGTCTACAAACAGCTTATGTTTTTCCCAAACCTTTTTAAGTATTTCCTTTCAATTGAAAAAAACACCCTAACTCAAAATACAAAATAAATCAGAAGGAAACAACCACAACAGTATAGATCCTTTATATTTTATGTGTAATGTAAAAGATACATATGTTTATGCTATGGGGTGGGGCTTAAAATAAGCTGTAGCTTGATACCTCTCCCCTGCTGTATCCCTGTCTGCTTATGATGTATGTACATTGAATACACAATGTTCAACCTTATGCTTAAACAACATGGAGATTTGCTCATGGATTACAGCAGATAAACAAAAACCAACCCCTGCCTCACCCAAATATCAGTCTTTGTTCATATAAATTGACTTGACTGGATCAGACCCACTTGGGACTACTCCCAGGGAATCCAAGATCTGAGTTGTAGTGACTGTGTTGTGGGTGCCCATGTAAACATCGCAGCTTCGCAAGTTGATTGTCATAGACATTATAGGTGTATCTTCTGACATTGTATTTCATTTCAAGTCTAATCAGCTTGATATGAAATACAATGTCAGAAGATCCACCTGTAATGTCTATGACAATCAACTTCTGAAGCTGCAACGTTTACATGAGCACCCACAACACAGTCACTACAACTTGATCTTGGATTCCCTGGGAGTAGCCCCAAGTGGGTTTGCCCTCCTTTACAGTGTGCCTATGTACAATGAAGCATAAAAACATGTGGCTCCCAAAATTTGATCCCAGCAATACAAAGGACAGCTGGGGCTTGGTTTCCGGCTTGTAATCCAACAAGACAATGACCCAAGTTCTAGAGTCACATGCTACCTCGAAATCTGACACCTCTAAGTGTATGCCAGGATATGGTGGGTTACATGCTATTTTCAAGCAAGCCCTTTACAGCTATACAATAGGTGTATGAAGGACGTGTCAATATCAGGTGTTCTAAATCTATATCCCCTAAAAGAAAAAAGAACAGAAAATGTAATTATAGTTGTTCAGACGGGGCTGGACAAGTGTGAAAGACAAGGAGATAAAAAGGGATACAGGACAGACAACGCACACAAAGAGATTGGATCCAAAATAAAATTGTGAGCAAAACTTTTCACAAGCTGCCCCCCAGAGCGATAAACATCTGTTGGCATACAGCATGCCATATGACATTTTCCATTCAATATGAGGGATGAACATGCACACACGCACGCACGCACTCACACACGCGCACGCATACACACACACATACACATACACGCACTCTTTGAGTAACAGCCATACTCTTCTTCATCCTTTTTTCATGTTTTCCTTCAGAAGGCCACAAGACGTCAAGGCTGCTGTCTGTATGGCTGCTGTCATTCACTGGCCAAGAATACACTAGTTAGTAGTTAGCATGGGCACTTAGCAGTCAGCCATTTAGTTACTGCCCAGCCAGAGGGGACCAGGGGAGGCACCCAGCCTTCTGGAGCAGGGGAAGGCACCCAGCCTTCTGGAGCAGGGGAAGGCATACAGCCTTCTGGAGCAGGGGAAGGGCACACAGCCTTCTGGAGCAGGGGAAGGCACAGCTTTGGAGCGGTAGGCCACTGCCCTTCTTTTCAGCAGCCTATGGAGCCAACTAGCCTTCTGGAGCCTGGGGAAGGAAGGCACACAGCCTTCTGGAGCAGGGGAAGGAAGGCACACAGCC
>CM060316.1:38981877-38996877 GCA_030674155.1 Stramonita haemastoma
CCTCTCTCTCTCTCTCTCTCTCTCTCTCTCTCTCTCTCTCTCTCTCTCTCTCTCTCTTTCTTTCTTTCTTTCTTTCTTTTTTCTCTGGTCCAGTTAACAGCCAGACGGCATCATATTTCACCAGTTAAGGCTATCTTCTTCATCTAAGCCCCTGTGCTATCTGTTTTTGTGGCCCGAACTAGCATAGCTGCATACACACACTGCAGTCTCTACACTGCTGGGCCACGGTTGGTTCACATACTAAAGGAGATAGTAGTAGCTATAGTGTTATCTAATACTCCATGACTATTTTGTTCTTTTCATTAAAGGTATGCAAAAAATAAGTTATGTGTGGTTGCCTTCGTTTACACATGCCTGATGTTGTAATCTAAATAAAAGAATAAAAGACCCCCCTCCCCCTTCTCTCTGTGTGTGTGTGTGTGTGTGTGTGTGTGTGTGTGTGTGTGTGTGTGTGTGTGTGTCTGTTGCTGTTGTTGTGTCTATGCGTCTGTGCAGGTGCGAGCGTACGTTCACACATGTGCAAGTGAAGATACATGTTTAAACGTTGAGCGCAGAGGTGCACGGTCCTGTAAGAATTTCTGCGGGTGGATTAATCAAAGACAGTGACAATCTCAGAAAACCAGTAAGAATGAACACAACATTGTCTTGTACAGTGTGAGCACAGCGTGTGTTTGATAAACCCTTCTTAACTTCGTTCTCAGCTTTCAATCTAACCCCTACTCCCCACCGGTATAAAGAAACAACCATGCTTTAACGACGAAGATGTTGGCTTGCAAAGTCTTAGACGTAAAGTTTGTCATAAAAACAACGAACGAAAATTAGTAAGTTCACACCCTTAAAAAAACACAAAGAACGAACAACACTAAGACGAATCTGAAAGTTTCCTTGGCTTTCATACTCTCCTTCACAACCTCTTTCCCTCTCCCCATTCTCCTTTTTCCTAGAGGAGAAAGAACAACAGGAGGCAGAAGACATAAAACATCTTGGACAGGTTCTCTCATCTCCAACATCAAAACGGGCAGAGGTAGTTTTCCCGTGAGGATGAGAAAAACACCCGTGGTGTGTATTCTAACTGGTAGACAATGAACATTTGGCCTCGCACAAGAAGACTGGAACACAGTCACAGCCTCAAACCTTGCCCATCTCCATCGATCTCTTCCCGCCCACAAACAGACCCGCCCGTTCCCCCTCTAGCAGAGGTACCGCAGCATGCACGTGCTGTCAAAGTCACCGCCACCCGCGGCTGTGGCTCAGTCTATCATTCCCCTCTGATGTGTGCCGCCCCTATCCTCGGCTTCCTCCTCGGCCTTACTCCTCATCAGCAGCATCAGCCCGGCAGATAACGGTCAAGGCCGCTGGCGAAAGAGCACAGTGCGGTGACCGTGCGTCACTCGACAGAGGAGGGGGGTGGGGGGGAACTGGAGAGATTGGAGGAGGCTGAGCAGGATGGGAAAACGATAGCATCAGCACTACGGCTTTTATGTCCCTGCTGAAGCCAAAACCACTTGTTGGCTGGCGGATGACATAACTCCTCCATGTTCGATCAGTTTGATAGAAGTTTGCTGGGGCAATCAACAGGGGTGGGTTTTTTTTTTATGGTAGAGCCATTGTTCGTTCCGCAGTCTGTTTGGACATGAAGGAGTGGGGGTGGTGAGTTTTCTGGAGAGATGACCTCAGGAGTCCGACAGAGTAAACGTATCGCAAACGCACAAAATTTATTAAATGTATTATCAAAGGATACATCTTATACAGCCTTGACCTCTTTCACTCCAAAGATACATCTTATACAAACTACTCCAAACACACACACACACACACACACACACACACACACACACACACACACACACACACACACACCACACACACAAGGCAAACAGATAGACAAGCAGACCGACAGACAGACACCCAAAACCAGGATGGACTTGACTGCTCACCTAACAGAAAGCTTCATCATAAAAAAATTACTAGACAAAAAAGCCTTTTCACATTGATGACCACAATAAATGAAACAGATGTGCAGTTACCCTCCCCCCCCCCCCCCCATCCCATTTTACCCAATCAAACAAATTTTACCAACAAATAATGTTTGTTAAGATAATCTTCTCTCTCTGATATCAGGATTAGAGTAACGTCGAACGGAATATTTCTCTCTGGAAACATAAGTGGGATAAAGACAAGAACACAGACACACAGACTCTCTCTCTCTCTCTCTCTCTCTCTCTCTCTCTCTCTCTCTCTCTCTCTCTCTCTCTCTCTCTCTCTCTCTCTCTTAATCTGTTTCATTGTGCAGATTAAAATTTATAGGTGTATGTGTGTGCGTGTTTGTTTGCATATGTGTGCTTGCTTGCGTGCGTGCGTGCGTGTATGTGTGAGAAAAAAATCCCCAACCGACAAAACTTTGCGCGCATCCATTTGGGTTGTATATCAGCGTATGCACCAGGGACCAGGGATGTGTGCTTTATGGGCCACACGTGTTCTTTATGGGTGCAGGGTGGCCATCCCGCATCTTTCATCATAAACAGGCAGCATCTATCCACTGTAAGCTTTGGGACTCCACAGGGGGGCTGTCCAAGCTTTATTTCAACAAATCAGCAAGGTTCAAATCGCAAAAGAAAACGAAACACACACACTGTCATGTGCGCAATGCTTGTGGCATGTATGCACATGTATGTTTGTATGTGTCATGTGCACCAATTGTGTGCGGGCACATGTACACACGAAGAGAGAGAGAGAGAGAGAGAGAGAGAGAGAGAGAGAGAGAGAGAGAGAGAGAGAGAGAGAGAGAGAGAGAGAGAGAGAGAGAGGGGGGGGGTGTTACTCTTGAATTGTTGTTTTGTTTGGTGTGTTTTTTTTCGATTCAAGGAACCAAATCTGTCTTTCTTTTGTTGTTAGTTGGTTGGTTGCGATTTTCTTTACTTGTTGGTTTCTCTGTTTGTTGGTCGGTTGGCTGTTTGCTGTATTTCCCCTTATGGTGATCTGTTCATCTCATCTTGCCGCTTCTTTGTCTTGCCTTCTTTTTTTTTCTTTATTTACTTTTATTAAACTTTTTTGATGGGTGGAATACTGGCATTTTTCAACTTTTCTACTTATTTTTTCAACAGACATGTCTTTGGGGAAAATGAAATTGTTTCCTTATTCATCTGTGAATGTTAATGTTATCACTCAATTCAACCATTTTCTCCTGTCTTCTTATTTGGTCGTTGTAAGGATCATAAATCACCATGTTGCGCTTGAGCACAGTATAAACTACTTGCTAATTATTTGTTGCTATGTTGATTATGCTTTTCATGTTAAACGCCTTTCATGCTGAAGAATGAATAAACCCTATTTCAACCCGACCAAACCTGTCGACCTCTTGCATGGTGGGTTACCACCACAAACACCATCGCTACTGCAACACTGGTGATGCATGCGTGCCCCCACACATTTCCAGGAGAAAGGTTAAGGTCCATCTTTGCTTTCTCACCGGGTATTACTACACGTCGCTTGTTATCTTTCTTTTACCTGATAATTATTACATGAAATCATAGTTAGAAACATGACTCCAGGCTTCTTTGACTGTAAGGCAGAACGTGGGAGAATATCTGTCATGTACTGGACTTGATCAGTCAACCGTCTCTGAGCTGGCCTGACAGAAGTTTCAAACTACGAACACAGAGTTCTATCGTTTGGGGTCTGTGCTTTGCGAAATACCTAAAATCACTCCAGAGACGAAGAAAAGACGTTAGGGTGGGGGTGGGGGGTGGGGGGGGTGGGGGTGGGGGGGGGTAACAGAGAAGTGTAGGAAGGTAAAAGAGTGTTGCCTTTTGAATGCTGAAGTTCATTTTAACCCCCTCTTTTCACGAGAAAAAGAGTATAGATACATCATAAATTCCAAGACATGGCGCACAATCTACCGAGATATTGAGAAGGAAGACACCAAAAGACTTGGGGGGGGGGGGGGGGGGGGGGCAACACTTTTTTTTCTTTTTTTAATTCAGAACTATAGCGATAGTTTCTTTTGAAACCGTCCTCATCAAAAGGCGCCATTTTTAACGCGCGAGTGGACGCGGAGGGGCGACATAAAACCTCCTTTCATTAAGCCCAGAAGAAGCCACTACCTGCTGCTTTCAACCTGTTCCATCAAACCTGGGCGCGGGGAGATCGTAAAAATGCTCCCTCGATAAAAGGTTGGAGAGAGCCTGGGAACTCCAACAGACGACTGTAACGTGTGTCTACTGACATGGATGTGACAAAACTGCCGATGACACTGGGGACTTGAAGGGAACGCAGGTGCACAAGAATTGGGAAAGGGGGGAGGGGGGTTGCAAAAACTAATAAATCCCAGTTCTTTTTATTTGTTATTCCTAGATATTTATGATAATACAGAAACAAGCCCTCCTACTGACCAATTCTAAAAGCTTATGACTTGTCATTCATGTTCGAAATCATGAGACTTTAAAACAGACGCAGCTTGAAAATCTAGTACAGGCACACTTTTGCAGTAGGATTTTTTTTAACGATCTTTTCGTGTCCTGAGTTATAAACAGGACTCCTGGGGTAAAATAGCATAATGGCTGGCAAAATGAAGTGGGGCAAATAAAGCAAAAGGCAGATACTAATTCAGGTGAAAGGGGAGGGGGAAAAGTTGGGTAAAAGACTGGTAAATGGAAGTTAAAAAAGGGAGAGGCGTGGTGTATAGAAATGAAGTTATTTGTGCCCCTTTTCTTCAGGGAATGAAAGAAAGCTCCGAGCGCGGCTGTTTTTCTTCGTTTGGGGACTTAAAGTACTCCTGTAAGTCACTCGTCAGTCACTTCAGGAAATTAATCAATTGAAAAGAAAGGCAATGGGGTCCGTGTCCTGTAGTATCGTAGGGACATATCTGTGCTTGAAGACAGAATGAGAAACTGTACTTTAAGAGAGAAAAACAAAATCAAATATACTAAATGTTATGCCACTATGGCTTCCACAAGTGTAAAAAATGTAAATTAACCGTTTTTCATCTCATAAACAGTTCGGCCCTTTTGTATGGGTGTGATCATATCGAACACGCCCAAGGCAAATTTCAATAGAAGAATGTTGTTGTTCAAACTCTATTTTGCCAAAGTTCGAAAATGTATGTAACTGCAATCGACTTTACAAGAATCTATGTCTCTGTGTTACATTGTAAGTCATGTTTAAACGTTAACTTGCCGCATGTCGTGTCATGTCCACAACTCCCCTTCCTCCCCCTTGATCTTTCACTGTTTTCTTTTTTGTCACCCTTCTCTCTCTCTCTCTCTCTCTCTCTCTCTCTCTCTCTCTCTCTCTCTCTCTCTCTCTCTCTCTCTTCTCTGCCTGCCACTCGGAGTAACATAGTTACTAAGGTCAGGACCTGATATCTATGTAATCTAGTACCACGTATATTATATATGTTAGTGAGATCAGATCCTGTAGCTCTACCACAGTATCCACGCAATCTGACACAGCGCATTAAATGATGATACAAGTTTGGACTTTAGTCCTGATGCTGCTGGTATGTCTGTAACCCAGCACTGCCTGCCAAAACAACACACTTAGGCATGGTGATAGAGACGATGTTGTTGTTGAAAGTAGGAACTGATATAGGAACTTAGGCCTGTATAAGAACGAGGGGAATGTCCTTGGCAGGTAATAAATGTCTTGAAACTGAATTTGAAAGTGTCCAATGCAGACGATTGGACAGGTTAAAGCCTCCTGTTCTGCGATTCCCATGGTTGGTCAGGCCAGGGATCTTAGCCAGCCCACTGGTCTGCACAAAACTCAGCACTAGATCAATGTACTGTATGTGGGGAGTCAACTCCACAGTGAAAGCATACTTGCAGAAAGAGAGCGGCAGTTTCACAAGTCGCTGCTGCTGTAGTCAGTTCAGAACAGAAACAACCGCATCATCACATCCTTCTTCAGTCTGCTCATTACATGGGTTAACAAAGACCACAAGTCAACACACACACACTGATTTACCATTGAGAAAATATGAAACTGACTGTACCAAAGCCTGTCAGCTAGGAATATGTCTACAGTACATAGAATATCAGTAACTAGCACATCATAATAAAACTTGAGAAACTCATCGATTAAAGGAACAGACTGGGTGCACCGGGGATGTTCTCTTGGATTAAATCATATCCACTGGAAGAGTTTAGGAGTAAAATGTATCCCAACGTGCAGAAGACCTAGTTTATGGTAAGGAGACAAACACTGGCTTTCTTGATTTATGTGATGGGTTGCCACCTAGTCTTTTACTGAATAGTTGACGAGTACACCCTGCTTAATGAAGTCATTGCAGTAGAAGATGACCCCCTGAAGGCAACACCATGAAAAAAGCCATGTGACTTTTATGATCTAACACAGGGATCCCCTATCCTGAACATCAAAGGGGCATGCTGATAGTAGGGGGTGACCAGAATGCCAGGGTAAGAGACAACGCAACAGACAACTGCCTAAGCACCTCCAGACAACGCTGTCATCACAGGTCAAATAAAACACGACAAAGACTTTTACAACTGGCCACTTACAAAGACGGTTTTTTCGAAAACAACTTACGATCTACACAGGATATCCTTAAGTTCTAGCCTTCATGTATTTTTTTTATTTTATGAACCGAGCTATTTTAGTAAATATTTCACCTGCATAGTGGCAAGCAGATACAAACAAAACCATCGAACAGAACTGAACTGGCCAGACTCTGATCCTCCAAAACTAAACCCTCAACATTACCAACCCACTGATATAGACACACAGTGACATACAGATAAACATGCAGACATAGTGGCATCAAAAGAGCCGAAGTTAGTCCTGTCACAGGGAACTAACATCCAGGTAAACCAGTGGGCATGCCAGACAGCTAGCTGACAGCTGCTGCACACACGCCCACACCCACACACCCACCCACACACACCACACACACAACAGAGGCAGAAGTCGTGCAGTTTGCAGCACGTGCCTGTCACTGACACACGAGGCGCTGCCCCGCGCTGCAACAGCAGGAATCTTGAGCCTTGGGAAGGAAGGAAGAGGGAAAGAAAGGAAAAGAAAGGACAAAAGAAAAAGCCCCCCCCCCCCTCCCTGTGGAGTGACAGAAATGACATGATGCAGAGAACGGAAGCGGAAACGGATCTTTCAGACCGACTTGCTGTTGCTCTGTGTTCTATATAAAAACACCGGATCTGTCACTGTTCAACCGAAGCAGCTGAACTGTGGCTGTTTTCAAACATGTCTGCATTACTTAGTCACATCTGAACAGCTTACTTCTTCGAGGTGTACCTCTAATTGTTCCAAACTACGGTCCCACCTATCTATCTGGAAAGGCATACGACCAAAAAGAAAGTAAACATTATCAAACATCGCCACTGGCTCTAAGATCAGACTGATTCGTTCCTTGGTCATGCCCATTTAATTTTTTGTATGCTTGTGAAACGTGTACCGTAACAACAGACACTGAAAGGAAGATACAGACAATTGAGATTAGATGCTTCAGCAAACTTCTTTTTATCTCATACAGATATTACATGACCAACGAGCAAGTGAAAACCGCAATTAACAACGCCATAGGGCCCTATGGAGACCTCTTGACTTCAGTGAAAAAACGCAAACTGGAGTGGTACAGGCACGTCACATGCACATTTGGACTGGCCAAGACTGTCTTACGGGGAAGAGTAAAAGAAGGGAGAGAAGAGGCAGACAAAGAAAACGAAGGGAAAACAACATCACAGTGGACTGGGCTTGCGTGGAGCGACATAGGCCCTAATGCGGAAATCTGGGAACCACTAGGTGAGGAGGAAGCTGGTTGCAGAATCTTCAGTGGTGCCCTGATGGTCAGCAAGACAACGGGATCGGTAACAATTAATAGACATATAATAGTAACTGAGCTGATGGTCCCACACACATAGAGTCAGCTCATTATCACTAGGACAATGCTAGATCTATATTATGACAAACAAAACATGACGTTACATAGATTCTAGATTTTATGACAAGAGGATACAGTGGCACAGAAATGACAGGTCAAACCACATGCGATTTCATTCTGAGTAAAAAGCACAACAAAACAAAAACGAAACCAAACTCCATTACCACCCCCCTCCTTATCCCCCCGCCCCACCTTCTCTCTCTCTCTCTCTCTCTCTCTCTCTCTCTCTCTCTCTCTCTCTCTCTCTCTCTTCTCTCTCTGAGTCTGCAGATAATCTGCGGCAACCGTTTGCTTCAAGAGCAGCGCTGGCACACTGACAGTTGGCAATCACTGCACGTGCTGTTTAAAGCGACTCTCTCTCTCTCTCTCTCTCTCTCTCTCTCTCTCTCTCTCTCTCTCTCTCTCTCTCTCTCACACACACACACACACACACACAAAAACCCACTGCTGCAACATATAAAATATTGTGTGCTTGAAGGTAAGGAAAGAAAAAGGGAGAAAGGAAGGGAAGATGAGAGCAGATAGTTACAGGAACAAAAGAGACGACCACCCGTGGAGGGGGGGGGGGGGGGTTAAATGGGAGACAGGACTGGCTGGCAGCAATTAAAATGGAAGACGTTAAGATTTCTGAAATGACTGTTGTGTGTGTGTGTTTGTGTGTGTGTGTGTGTGTGTGTGTGTGTGTGTGTGTGTGGTGGTGTGTGTGTGTTTGTGCGGCGTGCGTGCGTGCGTGTGTGTGTCGCGCACACGCTCTGCTTTAGAAAGCCTGAATGAATGAATTCAGTACCTTTTAGCCTAAAAATAATGAAAATATTGCAAGTCTATAGATAGGTCATGTGTTTAGCACTTGTTTTTCTGTTGTTGATGTTGTTGCTGGTGTTAATGCTTTTTGCCTTAACGCTCAAAAAAGTTAAAGACAACTCTTCTCACGTGCCCAATTTTCGTCAGATTATTAAAGTATTGTACCGAGCTGATTGTTCATTAGTTTCAGGTCTGTTCAAATCTGTCCTCCTAAGTGTGTGGCTGCCTATATTATGCAGTGACAGTATCCTGGTAAAGAAATGGTCACATAAATTGTGACAAACAGGATGGCATGCAAACACAGTGGCAGAGAACTAACACAGCAAAATCATAGGTCACTTAAACACATACACATACACATACACACACACACACACACACACACACACACACACACACACACACACACAACACAGACACACATGCGCGCATGTGCACTCAGAGCAAGCGACTAGACAGCTAACAAAAGTTTGCCTCCAAGCAGACAGCGACAGTTGGCAATCCGCTGCACGTGCGGCTGGAATTAACTGTCACACAGGCTTTCCTGCCTGCCACGACAATCCTGTCCTGTGGGCTGAAAGCGAAGGAAGGAAAACAGCAGTAGACATAACTGAGAACACTGGCCGGACTATTGGTCCCGAGTCACGGCTGCTCGTTTGTGTGACCAAGCTTGCCAATGAGTACCTGACCGACCTAATTCCTATCGACCTACTGATCTGTTTCGCCATCTACTGACCTATTTCCCAACTGGCGTGTTCCTTTTTCCATTGATCCTTTTGTGTCTTCAGCCTATCTGTAAATCTCTCTGTGCATCTGATCAGTTAGTTCTTCAGGTTGCTTGTAAGCCATATCAAGATTCAGGATATATAAATTTCATACTTTTATTTTATTATTTTTTATTATATTATTATTATTATTATTATTTTATCGTCATCATAACCATCTACAGCTATTATCATTTCTACTTACCCCCCCCCCCCCCCCCCCAATAGACTTTGCAAAAATAATCCGCCCACTTTCTGGAACACTATTTTGAACAACGCTGGCTAAAATAATGCTCTTCTTAACCAGATGTAAGAGTTGCATGTCTGATTACAGTGGCCTTTATACTATATACCCGCTGAGAAATTTCTCATTATTTTTTGTGGTGTTTTGTAAATATTCTACAACCAATGGAAATATATCTACTGTCGCTACCCACGAAATGCAACTTTGATTCGAACATGACTTTAGTAGCCTATGCAAATCCTCTCGATGTTCACAAAGTGAAAATGCTCTCTCTCTCTCTCTCTCTCTCTCTGTCTCGTGCGTGCGTGCGTGCGTGCTTTGCGTGCGTGCGTGGTTGTGTGGTGTGTGGTGGTGGTGTTTGGTGTGTGGTGTGTGTGTGTGTGTGTGTGTGTGTGTGGTGTGGTGTGTGTGTGTGTGTGTGTTGAGAACGACAGCGAGAGTGGCCAGTGTGTGAAATCAATATCTAAACGATGACGTTTGAAAACAGACATGATGGATGAATCAGATGAGACTGCGTCCCTGTCACTCAGCATTGCCTTTCGTGACCATAACCCTCCCCCCCTCCCAACCTGTCTGCTTTGCTTCTACCTGACACCCTTCATCCACATTTAAATTCTCACCAGACTTGGTCAAGTTTTCCATGGGGGCATTTTTTTAACTTCTAAAAACGTGCCCGATAGTGTTCACCAGCCACAAAAAATAACTACTGAACTACAATACATTTTTTTTACACTGTTGGTCCATGTGTGTATTGTTAAAAAGCAAACAACGATAATATCTTCAAAATTGAGGGTGTTAACAAAAAGAAACTAGGAAACAGAAGATACAGCCCTCTTTGAAATGGGTATAACTATGGTAATGAAAAAAAGGATCCCAAGTTTTTTTCTTGTGAAGAATGTTGGCGTGTCAAAATTACTGTTTCCTTGTAAAAAAAAAATCTGTAAAAAAGTTTTATACTTGGGTAGTTCAAACACAATTTCTTTATGACCAAAAGACATGTTTATCTGTTATTACATGTTGTTAATACAGGAACTCATTTTGGAAGAATAGGCCATTGTGTGCCAGTGGGAACGGATGACAAAATTTACAAAACTGCATATTCTCGGGACTGGATGTAAGAAAAACACATGAAATCTTCTTCAATAATCCTGAAAATAAAAGAATAAAGTAAATAAATAAATCAATAAATAAACAGATAAATACCACAGAACCCTAAATTTGTTTTAATCTGGAGATCTGGACAATTCCACAATGACAGTCGACAGCCGACTGAAGCAGAGGTAAATTGTCTGACACCATGTTGTGATGCACTTCCACTAACAGCTGTGTTATGGTGTTTGCACACGTGCAGCAAATTTGGGTAGCTGCGTTGTGGTGCAGCATGGATGATTGGAAATTGGCATAATCGCGACCAAACTTAAATGAAAATTTAAAAAGTCTATTCATCATCAGTATCCCCGAAGTCGAATGCAGCTACCTTCACTGGTGGGCAAAAATGGTCCCATACGCAAAATAATCTCACTATCTGTGAGAATCGGAGCTCTAGCCAAGGAACGAAAAAAAGATAATCACAGTGACTGCGAGTAGGTGACTCTACGTGCTGGGCCCCGCATAAGCTACCTGTACTCTGCATGTCGAGCGTCACGTGCTCTTCTGTGAAACGTTGTTGCGTGAGTTTACAGCTGCGACTGGAGGGAGCAAAACCTTTAGGTAGCAGCGCCCCGCTACACGGAACCCTGGCCAAAGCATAAAAACCTTGCACCCTGGAAACAGAGAAAAACCTAACAAATGGCTGTTGCGAGGCTTCAAAGCTTTTCTCCCCTAATGTGCACAGAGCCTTATTCTCCACAAAGTCAAATTTGAACAGCTGCTTGCGTTTCCACATTTTCACCAATAATGTTAAAAATGCAGTCAAATACATCACCGAGACTTGTAAACATAATAACTGCAGAGCGAATTATTCTTTTCATTTCAAACATGACAAAAAATTAGAGTGCACATCTTTTGATGCAGGTAATCTTCCATACATCCGGACTTTTTGTTCTTTTTTTCTCCAGCTTTTAGATGACAAGGATTTTCTATGGAGCAGGGCAGGAAACAGTAGCTTGGAGAGAGCAGCCGCCCAGTCGATAGACTTCATTCAGAATTCAAACAGTTGTTGTTTACGTCCTCCGCCCTCTCTCTCTGTCTCAGTCTTTGTATGTGCTAGCTGTATATCCTCTCTCTCTCTCTCTCTCTCTCTCTCTCTCTCTCTCTCTCTCTCTCCTCTCTCTCTCTCTCTCTCCTCTCCTGTTGTCACATGTCTAGACTCCTACACACCCCTCTCTCAGTCTGGAGTGTGTACGCCCAAGCACATGTGTCTGTGTTGGCGTGTGTGTTCATGTAAAAATGCGTGTGCGTGTTTGGCCTTTTTTCTTTTTCCTTTTTTAATATAAAAAAATCGACAGAATCGATCGGATGAAGTGGTGCTCACCTGGAAAGATGCACTGAAAAAAGAAAGGCGCTCAACAAAACTGAAGTGCCAACATAAAATCTAAAAAGGACATAAATTTAAAGACTATAACTAGTCTCTTAATGTATTTCTACAGAGCTCACACACACACACACACACACACACACACACACACACACACACACAACCACACACACACACACACACAAACAAACTTGTCAGCGACATCTCTTTAATTAAGATAGATTTTAGATTCATGACTGATTGGTTGGCTTTGCTACACGTCTTCCATAACTGATTCTTTATATGGCACTTCTGGGACCCCCCCCCACTCCCCAAAGTTTGTTAAAAAAAAAAGACTGTAGTGACTTAACATGACCTTGCGTCTACCACGGGTGAAGAGTGACTGACAAAATGTGCTTCAAGTCCAACTGTGCAATGGAACTGTTGTGTCAAGTGACACAAGTATGTCTTAAGACGAAAAGGACAGAAGAGAAATTTCTTAGTCTTAAGACGAAAAGGAAGAAGATAATTTTCTTTGTTAAGTAAGCCAGCGTTTCTCCTCTCCCCCCCCCCCTTTCCCAAAAAACCCAAACAAACCCCCACCACCACCAAAAAACAACAACAATGTAACAAATGTATTTCAAGAAGGGCAGAGTTCGACAAACTTTTCCTCAAAGAAATGACACCTTGAAAGAGGTTCCGACTGAAGAGGGAAACGTTGATAAAAGGTCGAACACCCACACTGGGGTACTATATCATCCACCCCGCAAACACAAAGACACAGGAGTGTGTGTAACACCTAGTCATGTGTACTGCCCACCCACTCACTACTTTCCATACATGTATGTGTTTTGATTTTTCACGTCTTGTTCTTCTTCCGCGTTCCCTATTGGGTGGATTGCTTAATACCTACTCTTCTCTTCTCTTGCGCTTCTAGCTCTGCAGGAGGTCTGCCCGCTGGCCTTAGCCGACTTTCCGACTTCAAGGCAGCTCATTTTAAAAAGTTCATAAGAAATTTTCAGATTTGCTTGGAAAAAAGAAAAGGCGGAGAATGGGCTGGGTAGGCAGAAAAACAGGCATATGAAGAGAGAAGTAGAGAGAGATGAGAGAGAGAGAGAGAGAGAGAGAGAGAGAAAAGAGAAGAGAGAGAGAGAGAGAGAGAGAGGAGAGAGAGAGAGGGGGGGGGGAGGGTTAAGGAAACAAAAACAAATGGATTGGTTCAAAAGGAGAACTTTCTAACGCAGAATTTCCAGCAAACCCATACATGCATGTATGCAGGCATTCGCTTTTTCATAATCATACACTGTCCAGCGCCATCCCAATTTCAACGGTAAGGATGACTTCTACCTTCTCCCCTGAGAAGACAAGTAACAATCGTGAGGCTGAGGACTGGACGCTGCAGACTCAGACATCACATGTTCACCAAGTTCCACATTGGAGATTCAGAGGCGTGCCCCTGTGGCACTTCTCCCATGACAGAGAAACACTTCCTCCAGCTGTCAAACACACCAAAACCTGAGGGCCGATATCTGGCCTGCTGACTTGCCGATGAGATACAAGCTTTTTGGACCCATGGAGGACCTTCAACCACACGACATTGATTGTGTTAATTAAGGCATCAAGAGTTGCTGTCTAAGCGTCCGACGAAGATGAAATACACTGTCCCATATCTAGTCTTTTCCCAGCCCCGCACCTCAACCACCCAACCCGTCTTTCACACTCATCTCCACCTCCCCACCCCCACCCCCCTCAACCCAATCGCCTCCCCACTGCCTGTAGCAAGTAATCCAAACACAGGAAACTTACCCCCTCCCGCTGTGAGTCTGTACACCCCTTAATGCACGGCCATTGTCCCTCCTGCGTCCCAACATCAAAATCATTTTCCCCGGCGGCTGGGGGCATCGGCCGGATAGGACGGGAAGCCAGCAAGACAAAGACCAGTGTGGTTCAATGTAGTTGTGGCTGTAGTGGTTTGGGTACCACAAAACAATCTGTCCTTGTGTGACAACCGAAGGTAGTAGGAATGGAAAAAAAAGGAATTAAAAAAAGACGAGGATAGTAATAATGATTTTTAAAATCCTAAAAGGCGGGGGAAGGTTAACAGACTGGGAAGACAAAAGGAAAAGAACAAAAGGGGAACCCCCCCCCCCCCCAAAAAAAAAATGTTTTGAATGAATAAAAGAATCCATTTATGATTTATCAAATGAATATACACTTCCAAAGCGGGGAGACCGAAAAAAGGCAACAGGATAAATAGCAGGGGAAACACATTTTTGAATGAGCGTATGAGTCAATCTATGATTTATAAAGTGGTTTGTAAACCAGTGGAAAGACTATACGGAAGGGCCTAAAGAAAGAGAGAAAGAGAAAAAAAACAACGCTTTGAATGAATTTGTATGAATTAGCCAATGGTTTGTAAGCCCTGCATAAACCTCCACACCCACATGTGCGTACGATTGTTGCGCTGCCTTTGGTGTCATCAGTGCAATTATTTTGTTTGTTTCCTCGCACTGGTAGTAAACATTCCTTTTCTATTTTTTATTGACAAATCAAAACAAGCAAACAAACAAAAAGCCTCGGACAACAAACCACAAAGAAACGAAACGCAATAACCAAACGAACACAATGAGCAGGCAAACAAAAGCAAGCCAGACATAAAGACACAGTAACATAAAACAATCCCAAATCGAATCCCCCACGGTCGTCTGTGCATGCCTCTGTGTGTGTGTGTGTGTGGGGTGTGTGTGTGTGTGTGTGTGTGTGTGTGTGTGTTGTGTGTGTGTGTGCGTGCGTGTGCGTGTGTGTGTGCGTACACAAACGCGCA
>CM060316.1:39004377-39009377 GCA_030674155.1 Stramonita haemastoma
GGAGGGAAGAAGTGAGGAGGAAAGAGAAAGAATACACTGTACACTGAAAGTATTTATTGTCATTGCTAACTAAAGCCTTTTGACAAGGGGGTGACAATTTACGGCAGTACGATGGGTAATAAAAGAAACACCCATATATAATCATTCTCTTAATGGCCGTGTATTCAGATCAAAGGAAAACACACACACACACACACACACGCACCACACACACACACACACACACCCAACACACACACAACACACACAAACACACACATACACAAACACACACACGTCCGCGCACGGAATGCTAGTTTAATCGTCCAATTAATTTGCTTTTGAATAATTGGCAGATGATCGACAGTGATCACTGGACTATCTCGTTATTATTTGGAGAGAGAAGAAAGTGGACAGACAGAGAGAGAGACAGGAGAGAGAGAGAGAGAGAGAGAGAGAGAGAGAGAGAGAGAGAGAGAGAGAGAGGGCGAGGGGGGGGGGGGGAGGGAGAGATCTATGCACAACAACAGAGGCAGAAAGAGACAGATACAGAGACAGACAAGAGCGTGCCAGCAACAGAGAGAATCAGGGACAGAGGACAGGCAGAAACAGGCTGACAGACACAGAGACAGAAACAAAAAGAATAAAAACAAAAGCATTGATAAAGCGTAGCCAGTCCTCCTTTTGTTACCAACGAGCTTCACGGGAATTGTATACTCTCACAGAAAGAGGGGGTAGGGGTGGAGGTACAGAGAGGGGAAACAGATACGGGGGGAAAAAACAAAGAAAAATAAAACAAAAAAACAAAGAAAAATAAAAAACCAAAATAGAATTCTGTCCAATTTGTCGGGACAAGTCCTAGAGAGGCTGTTGGTGCCATTTTATATGAAAGCAGCCCGTGAATTATGTCCCTTTTCACAGCTCCCTGACATTTATTTCAGCCTAGTAGCTTCCACAGCCTCACAACACATACATATACACACAGACACACGCCCACGCACGCACATACACGCACGCACGCACGCACACACAATACACGCACGCACGCACGCACACACACAACACGCACACACACACACACACACACACACACACACACACACACACACACACACACACATACACCGATATCACTTTATGTGGAAGGACGTAAAATTGAAGACTACACACACATACACGTACGTAACGATGATGGTGATGATGATGATGATGATGATGGTGATATTGATGATGAATGAATGAACAATGAAAAAAATGTATGTACAGAGGGTTATAGAATAGCTTTTTCGACATCCAGATAACAATAACAACAGTATTAATGATAATTACGATGATAATAATAGTAATGATGATGATGACGATAATGATGATAATAATAATTATTGTTATCAACATACTACTACTACTACCACTACTAGTAATGCTATATGCACACTACACTCGTACTTGCTCACAGCATCACATTTGCGCGCAAACACACACACACACACACACACACACACACACACACACACACACACACACACACACACACACACACACACACACACACACACACACATTATCTGGTAACTTAAATCTTTCAACAGATGTTCAGATTAGGAAGTGTTCACAGAACAAGCTTTAACAGCCAGCATGATCATTATCAACATTGTCATTGTCGTCATTATCATCATTACCATCATTATTATCACTTTTTATCTTCTTCATATCATCATCATCATCTTCATCTTCATCTTCATCTTCTTCTTCTCATCATCATCATCATCATCATCATCATCATCATCATCATCATCATCATCATTTCTTCCTTTCAAACTGGCTGAAAAGACACACAATGTCGGAGGTGATAGCTACCAACCCCCCCCCCCCCCCCCCCCCCCCCAAATAAAATCCTCTGAAGCAAATAACGGTTCTGTTTTCTACTTTTATAGTTCTGTTCCTCTTTCTTTCGTTCGTTTCTTTCTTTCTTTATTTCACCCCCCCCCCCCCCACACTTTTCTTAAACAGTGGCCATCCCTTGCTTTGTGATCCTCCCCTGAACTATCTTTGGGATCTGATATAAAGGGAAAATATGAAAGATTTTTTTTTCTAAATCAAGGAACGACTTCTAGACTGTCAGTCATAGAACAACACAAGACTACAATTTTGGTACATAGTTCATTACAGTTATTTTTTCTTCCTCTGTAGTTGATTGTTTATTAGACGGTTTTGTTTGTGGCTGTTTTTTTATTTTTAAATATATTTTGCGGGGTGTGGTTTCTTGTGCCCGGTTATGCTTTTTGTCTGTTGTCTTTAGATTTCTGGGTTGTTGTTTTTCTAGGTTAACTACCCAAGTGTGTGCATTGAAACAAAGGGTACTTTACAGTTCTCAGCTTCTTTTTAGGCTGCCATCGGGGGGAGCTGGGTAGTGATGACAACAATAGATGATGATGGGGATGATAATGATGACAATGATAATTTTAAAAAAATAACAATAGCAGCAGCAGCAGTAGTAGTAAGTAGTAGTAGTGGTAGTAGTAGTATGTAGTAGTAGTAGTAGTAGTAGTAGTAGTAGTAGTAGTAGTAGTAGTGTAGTAGTAGTAGTCACAGTTGCAGTAGTAACAATAACAACACTGAGATGATGATGATGATGATGATGAAAATTAATACTAGTAATACTAATAATACTAATACTAATACTACTAATAAAAAATACTAAGATTAATAATATTTATATTACTAAATATAGATACAATAATAATACTAATAATGGTGGTGACGATGTTACTGTTGATATTTTATTTCTTTATTTCTTTGCTTTTTTGTACTCTTGTCTTATCAAAACTGTACACTTGGCCAAAAATGAAACACAGTAGAACTACACACACGCACACGCACGCACCGCGCACGCTCTCTTCCTCTCTGTCTCTTTCTCTCTGTCTCTCTCTGTCTTTCACTCAGTAAAAGTAACATTTTCATTTCTAATTGATCGTTGATGCAAGCTGGCTAAAAGAAAAAGACGCTAGAATGAGGTTGGCAGTTGATTTTGTGACTGTCACTTAATCATCTCTCGGCTGGAGATAGTCTTACATGGTTTGTTCTCTTCGTGTGTGTGTGTGTGTGTGTGTGTGTGTGTGTGTGTGTGTGTGTGTGTGTGTGTGTGCTGCGCGTGTGCGTGCGTGCGTGCGTGTGTGTGTGTATGTGTGTGTATGCGTGCGTGCGCGCGCGCGTGTATGTGTATGTGTGTGTGTGTGTGTGCGCGCGCGCGTGCTTGCGTCCGCGCGTGCATACATGTATATGTGTGCACGGATGTGAGTGTAGTCTGGGGTTGTATTGCTTTTTTTTTTTTTTTGGGGGGGGTGGTTTAAAAGTGACCACTCGACTGACAAGGAAAAAGAAAACTCGCTAATAAAAATGACAAGTTGGTAATTAGGTACAAAGCATTTCAGATTTCAGAGCCATTACAACAAAACTTTCTTCCTTACCACCAACAAACACAGCAGTGTGTTCAGTAATACACGACTGAAACAACGAGCCAATATTAGTTATTACGTCGTCGATCAACTAAACAAAGGTTGAAGGGAGAAGAGATATCACGAGTCGATTTACATAAAATATGCACACACATGACGTACGTGTGTACACATGTGTAACGTGTGTGTATTATGTCTGTGCAGATATATGAATACTGAGAAAACGTCACCTGAAAAATGTGAGCAAAAGTACCATGGGCACAAGAAAAGCAGTAATGACAACAAGAGCCAGATCAGAGTGTATCTTGATACCACACAACTGTTTACCTGGCGTCCAGTGTTGCTGGTTCCACTCTGGGTGGTGGTGGTCAAGGCCCAAGTGATCCATACTAAGGTCCATCCGCCGTCACGTAAAACTCAAACAGTCCAATCAGGCAGATGGTAAGTATCCAATGGTCACTACTTGAAAACACACGCCCACCCACGAAATCTCAAAGGATGCATTGGGTAATGTCACAAATCACGCCTTAAGAGAGACCAGGAATAAGCATGTTTACAGCGTATGTCTTCACCGTTACATTTCTCATCAACAGGCACATCAATCTGTGATATTCATGTTTTCTTGTGAAACTATCACGCTATATACTTTAGTGATGAGGACGAACAAAACTTTCCTGGAATATGACTAAATTTTCATGGAATGAAGCGGCACACCTTTATAGAAGGTCGGTGGTGGTGATCTGCTTGCTGCCATAAACTCGGTGTCACTATTCACACGCTGATCATGTTGCACTTATGACACATCCTGGTCCTCAGTTTCTCTTGGTAATAGGAAGGAAAAAATAGAAAATCCGGCGTCACCTTCAACCCTACTGAAAATCCATCCACCGAATTATCATGTTAATCCCATGTCTTACACCAATTTTGCAAACAAACTTGCGTACAATCAGACGTGGTGGATACTCCTTGCAAAAAAAAGAAAAAAAAAAGATTACACACACATACACACGGGAACAAACGAAAGCCTCTCTCTCTGACTTTACGCTAACAGAATTTCCCCAACGTGACAGAACTTAAACGAATCCATAAACTTTGCTAATTCAATGATGGCTGTCAGCATTCACCTGCTCTACTGAAGCAGACAGACTCCCTGCAACACGGATCCGGTGGAGGGAGAGTTGCTGAGGAGGACAGAGACGAGACGCGGAGGTGATCTCTGTGCGGATGGAGGGCTGGTGTTCCAGGGGACAGACAGACAGACGGTAGGTAGTGTCTGAGTATGAGGAGCTGGAGCCACGCGCACCCTGACATGTCAGGTGGGATGAGCAATGAAGAGCGGTGGTGGTCCGCGCAGACATTGATCAATCAATACACCAAGATGCCCACCCACAGGTACAAATGCATCATAATTTAGTCTGCTTTGCCCTGTCAGTCAGTCTCCTGCCTGCCTGCCCTGTATGTGTCTGGGGATGCAGTGTTGAGCTACATCAAATCTATTACAAAAAAATCAAGAGATAATTCATTGGTGATATATTATTACATCATTCAGATAAGAAAAGTTGGGGG
>CM060316.1:39011877-39016877 GCA_030674155.1 Stramonita haemastoma
CACATTGTTCCTTTGATTAATCAATTGTAGATAGTGCAGTTAGGCAGACAGACAGGCAAGTAAAAACGTAGATGGGTAGATGCGCTCAGACTGAGGCAGATAACAGAAAGACAGTTTAGGTAGGTAGGTTGGCATAATATGTACACAAGTTAAATGGGGGAGATACCGAGATAGGTAGCAGATAAGTGACAAAAATGTAGGTAGGTTAGCGTACTGACATGAAGACAGGCAGGTAAGCAGTATCATGTTGGATGGGCAGGCGAATGGGTGGCTAGTAAGCCAGGCAGGCAGGTAGGTAAGTAGGCAGGTAGATAGGTGAGTTCGTACATGAGTAGATGGGTGGCTAGGTCGGTAAGTAGATATAAGTAGGTAAGTCGGAATATGTGTTTGTAGGTAGGCATGTATGTAGGTAGGTGGGCATGTATAATATGTAGGGAGAAATGCCTGTAAGTAGGCGTTTATGCATGTATGCAGGTAGGAGGTAGATATGTCTAAGATGAGCATGTATGTATGTAGGTAGGTAGATATGTATGTAGGTAGGCGAGTTGGTAGGTAGGTAGATATATAGGTATTTGAGCGAATCAAAAGTGGAAACACTTCAAATGATGGTCCCTATACAAGTATTTTTTTCTCCTATTTCTTGGTTAGCATTACAGAATAAACGCAGTAAACAAAAGGCAAAACCCTACATGATTCATTTGAAATTACTTCCTATTTTAACATTACCATTTTTAAAAAAGTTTTTTGTTTTGCTTTCCTTTGTTTTGGTTTTCAGGGGGGATTTTGTGTGTGGTTTTTTGGGGGAGAGGGATAGGGGTATGGTGGGGTGTCATTTTTCTGTAAGGGGTGGTGGTGGTGGTGGAAGTGGGGATGAGAGTGCTTAATCAACTGCATACCGCGATGATGCTTGCTGAAGAATCGCTGTCATAGTGGTTATCGAAATACCAGTGCTCAACATCGTTGAATATTTCTCCTGAGTCTTTGACTGTCACACTATTTTGGGCAAAGCAGACAGGCCATCACAGCCGTCCTGCAGAGAGGGACGCAGGGTGTGTGTGTGTGTGTGTGTGTGTGTGTGTGTGTGTGTGTGTGTGTGTGTGTGTGTGTGTGTGTGTGTGTGTGTGTGTGTGTGTGTGTGTACAGCTTGGCACTGCCCTATGGTTGCGTCCAGTGATGTTCAGCGACATGACAGTCTCAGCCTTCCCCGAAGAGATGGGGACAGGGTGCACGTGCTATTCTGCACCACCTAGTGGAGGGAGTGGGATGACGTCGCAACCGCCATGTTGAAAGAAATATATAAAGCAGGATGCAGGCACGGCTTGTTGCCGCCAAGATGGACGGCAGTATACAGACAGGCCCTATGTGATTGTATAATAAATCATGCAATATCTGATATATGTCAGATATTGCAAAAGTTTATCCATACCGATATTATTGCCTTTCCAACACGACATAGGGTGGCAATAAGTAATATATATATATATATATAATATATATATATATATATATATAAATATATATAATATATATATATATGCGCATAAAGTACATCATACATCATAGTATCAGTAAATTTGAACAGACTCCAAACAGACAGCATTTTGATTTCTCTTTTAAAATAATTTCCCAGAAAACGGGATTGGTGTAGCTGAACACACACACAACACACACACACACACACACACACACACACACACACACACACACACACAGACACACACACACACACACACTCACACACACACACACACACACACACACACACACACACACACACACACACACACAGAACCACCAAAACACCCACAGTGAACAGGAGTTGTGTTGAAAACACACACCTAAAACCCAATTAATCCACAGAAGACAGAGGCCACTCCACTGCCATACCAGGGAACTCCCCCCCCCCTCCCTCCACTACCAGGGAACAACCCCTTACTTCACCCGTTAAGTCAACAGAGGTGGCAGAAAGGCGCCAGAGCAAGACGCAGATTACCATCTGCCGGATTTCCTTATTCTGCCTGGGCAGGCACCCCCCCCCCCCCTTCTCCTCCCTGCATGTTCAATCCTCATAAAGTCAGGCAAAGTCAGGCAACGTGTGACATCATTGCCACACTACCCACTTCTTTTTTTCACGCCAAAGAAAAAATGGACGATTTTTTTCTTTCTGCCAAAAGACTTACATACATAGACGCTGGTTGTTGTTGTTTTTTTTCTTCTGTTTTTCCCCTGAGCAGTGGTGGTCAACTTTGTCTGTGGAAGAAGGAATAATGTGGATTATGCCGTGACGTCACACCTCACCAGACTTCAGGGGGGCTGAACACAGGCCAGCTCACACTCTCTCTCTGGGGCTAGCTAGCTAGGCTAATACAACACGCTACTTGATCAGATTAACGCCAATATTGAGAGCAGGAGGAAACACAGAAACAAAAGCTGTCAGGATACCGGTGTGGAAGGGGAGGGGGGTAGAGGGAATGTGTCACAAGGAAAACTTTTTTTTCTCTCTCTGAGGAGACCGTGGGGCACTGTTATGAGTTTTTCGGGTCATGTCTCTTATAGCAAGCCGAACCTGGCGGAGTCCATCCTTCTCCAAATACAAGACGCATGCTGAGTGTGTTGTATGTTTCCGTAACATACCGAACACTGACATGAATGACGGGATCTTTAGCGTGCATATTTGATCTGCTGCATGAGTATATTTACACAAAGGGAACTGAAACATAAGCAAACAGGCTTCATTTTGACTGACCTGGGAAATCGTAAAAATCCTTACTCTTAGCTCATGTGATGCCTCCGCTGGGATTCAAACCCACGACTTAATGAATCCATAAGGATGGCATTAAAACGCTCTATCCACCAGGTATGATGAGTGAGACAGATCCATATTCCGAGTGTGATCCTCCAAGGTTTAGTTAAGCTCAAGAATGTCTAACAACCAACAAAGAAATATTAATTATTGTGTTTCAAGCAGACATACAGACTATGATGTGTACCGAGTTTAAAGTTAAAAAAGAAAGATTTACAAACAAGGAGAAAGAAAAAAATATGTACATAGGGAAGACAAGGAGAGTGGAAGAGTGGGAAAGAGCAGAAAGGGGGGGGGGACAGATAGGCACGCAAACAAGCAAACTGACTGACACAGAGAGAGAGACAGACAAACAGAAAGACAGACAGAGACAAAGTGATTGACAGACAGAGAGTTGATAAATAAAATAAAAAATTAATAAAGGACCTTTTTAATTGTTTAGTGAATTTTTCTCGTAAAAGAAATTTCGATAAGAAAAAACGGCACGCATACTTAAAAGAACAATGCGAAAGATATGTAGAGAGTTTTAGAGTGACAGAAAACTGAGTAAACAACTGAACAAACAACTAACCAACTCACTCACTAAATGAATAGATGAAAATATGACAAAATGGCACATCTTACTGCGGTAAATTGCATTTCTCTGAATGTTTACACAATAAACTTTGAAAAGAAAATACTCCTTTCCCCCCAGTTATACTGCTGTAGTTAATGTCACATTTTGATTAATCAACCGGTTAGTCAGTGGATTAATAGATGGATGATGATGATGTGATGATGATGATGATGATGATGAGATGATAGCACCTATAATAATAATAATGATGATGATAAAAACAACAACAAATACTACTACTACTACTACTGCTACTACTACTACTACTACTACTACTACTACTACTACTAATGATGATGATAATAATAATAATAATAATAATGATAATAATAATGATGATGATATATGATGAAAATAATAATAATAACAATACTACTACTGCTACTACTACTACTACTACTACTACTACTACTACTACTACTACTACTACTAGTAACAACAACAATAATAATATCAATGAAGATGATGGAGATGATGGAGATGATGGAGATGATGGAGATGATATGATGATGATGATGATGATGATGATGATGATGACGACAACAACAACAACAAACAACAACAAACAACAATAATAATAATAATAATAATAATAATAATAATAATAATATGATGATGATGATGATGATGATGATGATGATGATGACGACGACGACGACAGTGATAAAACTTTTCATTGCAAATATTATTCAGATGAGATAGCAATGATGACAATAATGATGATGATAGTAATAGTACTAGTACTGATCATTGTCATAATCATAACCATTTACAGTAAGTCATGTCTGTAAATATAGCAACAGTAGGAACAGCAGCCCAAAATAAATAGAATACCATAAGCAGTCGAAGCAAAAGTGCTTTTCCCGATTAACTTGATTTTAAACACACACACACACACACACACACACACACACACACACACACACACACACACACACACACACACACACACACACACACACAAATCCAAACCCAACAACAACCGAAAAATGCAAATAAACAAAATGATCAATCAAACATAAAAGCTGAATGTCATTTTAGATTTCACTTCGAAGAGAAAAGCTCTGGACAAAAATTGCTGTGTTCCCTTCTACATTCATATAATCTATACACTACACTCCTACCCGTGCACCCTTACCCTTCCTCCACCCTACAGCTGGGGCTCTAGACTACAGCCAAAAGTTATCGAAGATGTCAACGACAAGGAGTAGATGAACCAGCAAAATGTTTAGAAGGCCATTGTGTGCCGGTAGGAACAGATGACAAGATTTACAAAACTGCATACACACGGGGACTAGACGTGGAAAAAAAGCACATGAGTGCTTATTCCACCCTCCTCCATATAAATAAATAAATAAAAACTTTTTTCTGGGAGCTGGACAGCACAAAGTGGTCACAGAAGAAGCCCTTTTCTCTTAAGTGTTTTATTCCATAACTTACAGACTAAACTACAATTATTTTTTTTACTTTTTTCTCAAATTTGAGCATGACTGAGCTGTTTGTGCCAAGTGCTGATCACTGTTGGCCTACAGGTTATATAAGGGAATGTATGTGTAGTCAACTCAAGTCAAGTGCATAGTA
>CM060316.1:39021877-39041877 GCA_030674155.1 Stramonita haemastoma
CCTTCCCTCACTTCCCTACTGGCAGAGAGAGGAGAGCAGTAAGGAAAGAAGACATTCACCACCACTTTTATTGCAATTCCACTCCCACCAACCTGCGCATTTTGACTTTTCGGCTGAAATTTCACACCTCTTTCCGCTCTTTTTTCCATTTCTTTTCTTGTCGATGTTGTTTTGTTTGTTTGTTTTGCTTTTTTTCTGTTTCTTTCCCTTCTTCTCAAAATGTTCTTTGTAAAAATAAAACGTTGTCATTGCGTTGTTCTGTCTGTCTGTCTGTCTGTCTGTCTGTCTGTCTGTCCTGTCTGTCTGTCTGTCTGTCTGTCTTCTCTCTCTCTCTCTCTCTCTCTCTCTCTCTCTCTCTCTCTCCTCTCTCTCTCCTCTCTCTCTTCTCGCCTTGCGTGCATCTAGACACAAGCTACCTGTATGAGCATGCCCGTGTGTGAATTATAATTTTTTCTTACCGACCACCATCACCATTGCCCATTGCCCGTTGAATCTATCATCAATCTATCTATCTATCATCTATCTATCTATCTATCTATCTATCTATCTATCTTATCTATCTTATCTATCTATCTATCTATCTTGCATATAACTATATAATATATATATATATATACTATGTAGCATCCGAAAATTCAGCATGTGGGACAACCAGATTGTGATTCATATCTACTTCCTGGTTCATCCTCTTAATGCTTCTACTTCTGCTGTTGTTCGCACATACCGTGCACCCTAGCCCGCACTGTACACTGTTCACACTGGCCACTAAAACAAGGTTTTTGCCATTGTTAATTGCTCAACACACTTTTGATAGAACATTATGGTGTTCGGTAAGTAAAGGGGTGGTTATTAATGGATGGTGTCCCCCTCCTCAGTAACCTAAAGAGGTTTCGCAGAGTTAGTTATGGCGTCTCCTTCCCCCAACAAGTGAAACCTCAACAATAATACATGGTGACAATGTGCGTGCGTGCGTGCGTGCGTGCGTGGGTGCGTGCGTGCGTGCGTGCGTGCGTGCGTGCGTGCGTGTGTTGTGTGTGTGTGTGTGTGTGTGTGTGCGTGCGTGTGTGTGTTAAGTTATGAGAGGACTTTTAAAATTCTACTTTCTATCCCTACAAGGCGAATAGTTTGTGATGGTTTCTTGTGTGATGCCTCAAATGGATAAGATTCGAAGGGTGGCGGGTGAAGGTGGGGGTTGTTTTGGTTTTTTTACCCGTTCCTCAGCTAGAGCTCAGAGGTTCACCCAATGGTGACATTTTCTCGTATCTAACCGTTTTTACCCACCATGACTGTAGCCACATTCCGACTTCAGAGACAGAATTATGTTTAAACCAACTGTCAACATTTCACACGGTGCAAACAATACAAACCACACACAACACACAGCACAGTGCCACGTAAACCAGAATACTAAAACACAGTGCAGTGCAGTATAGTGCAGTGTATCATGATACGGCAGAGCCGTATGGTAGAGGGTATAGTACAGTGACATGCATGCAGGATATAGCGTGTACTTGCAACATGCATAATTATTATAGTACACATCACTGTAAAAAAAAAAAAAAAAAAGAAAAAGAAAGGAAGGTAGCCTAACAGCACGTCTAGTATATGATGCAATGGTGGGGTGAGAGCATAGGCCTAGTGCGAGCGCGGAGGAATGGAATGGAGCTGATGTGAGTAGAGCGCAGTAGAGTGAGTAACTGGAGCAGTGGTATGGATGGAGCGGGGTGGATAATTAGTGGAGTGAAAGGGAGTAGGCTAGAGGACGACACGGACTAGGCTAGGCTAGGCCTAGTAAAGATAGGTTGACCTATCTAGAAGACCGCTGTTGGAAAAAAAACGGTCTACTCAACTAGGAGATCAGTGAAAGGTGAAGGAAGACCCATCAGGAGGAAAGAGTATTATGGAGGAATACAGTGCAGACCTTTTTAATGAATACAGTACAACATTGCGCTGAACAGCTCAGAGCAGCGCTTGGTACAGTAGGAGGGTACAGAACAGTCCTCTAAATAGCAATAAAGCAATACAGTGTAATGACAACACCACAACACACACCCCTGTAGGTGAAAACAATACAACACAACAAAACAGGCAACAAAAACTCAGCACGCGGTCCCTGATGAGTCATCGTGCACGAGAGCCGCAGCTAACAAACACCTTGTAAACTGGTTCGACAAACGACTGCAACGAGAGTACTACCCATACCTTGCTGACTTCATGCGACTTTTCTCTATTTATGAGAAAAAAGGGAGAGAAAAAAAAGAAAGAACCCCGCCAAGAAAAAAATAGAAATAAAAAAGGCCCAGGAATGGCTTCACCAATTTATGTGCTCCCTTTTGGCAACATACACAATCCATTTGACAAAAGCTTAAGACAGGCCAAAATGCCGAAAAACAACGTGCTTTGTGTCCCTCTCCTCATACGTACACGGGGTGGAAGAAAGGAAAGGCAAGTGTGTGCGTGTGCGTGTGTATGAAGAGGCCGAATGGTTGGAAAGAATGATAGCAGGTATGGAATGGAGTAAAGTGAGGAGAGAGAGAGGGTGGGAGAAGGGAGAAGGGGGGTGGTAAAGGGAAGAAGGTGAATAGAATAGGCCTAGCGACCCTCCTTCTCTTCGTCTATATGGTAAGTAGTGTGGAAGAAGTTTTGTCCTCCCGCGAAGTCACCCGAGAGGGGGTATTTTCATGTCTGGGTGCTGAAACCGAGCTGTGGAGGGTTTGTCAGTGGCCGGGTATCTAGCACACCTGCTGGGCTTTTGTGGTTCCCCCCTCCTCCACCCCCTTGTCTTCTTCTGTTCTTTCTCCCACCCCCATCTCCATCCCCCCTAACTTTAGTCTGTCCCCTACATCCCCTGCTAGAGGCTGGCCACGCAACACGTCGTAACCAAAACAGTAACCGGACGCCACCCCCATGGTGTCATGTGGGCCGATTTGATTTATGTCCCTTTTAAAAAAAATTCCTACCTGTCTGAAACACATACACACACGTGCGCAGGTACACACAATACACACACATACCACACAGCACGCACACACACCACACACACACACACACACACACACAACGCACCGCACCACATACATCACATCAATCACACATTTGCGGCGCCTGCATGTGCAACTGGGAGATAAAGCCAGACACCTGATTGTGTCTCCAATCAAGAAAGTTACGCAACTATACAATCTTACTTCACCTGATAAGACTTTTTTCTGTTACTGTATTACGCGACGGATGTCCGAGTGATAATGGTACAGTATTTTTTATTTTGATAATGGTACAGTAGTCCACACAACCGAAGTAAAATTTGAAAGCATTTGATGAACCACTCTTTGGTGCAGAGCTTCAACAACCGTTCAGAAGTGAGAGAGAAGAGAGAGAGAGAGAGAGAGAGAGAGAGGAGAGAGAGAGAGAGAGAGAGAGAGAGAGAGAGAGAGAGAGAGAGAGAGAGACAGACAGACACAGACAGACAGACAGAAGACAGACAGACAGACAAAACAGACAGACAGAAGACAGACAGACAGACAGACAGACATAGCTCAGCTATGTGTAGTCCCAATTTTCCCTGAAAACCTACAACACCTTATAAAAAAAATTAAATTAAACTACAAAACTTATGTCTAGAAAAGAGTCGTGTAGCATCTAGAGAACAAACATAAACGAAAAACTCTGAGAGGATTCAAACCTTCGACTTTCCATCTAGAAAGCCACCGTGCTAACCAGTGCACGATAAGGCAACTGACATCTGTTTCCTGTATTCGACTGAACATACTGTAAGCCTTTTGACTGTATTGGTATCAAAGTCATTTGGATGGTATGGCGTTGTCTGCACAATCGTGTTGCTGTTTATAAACTGCACGATAGAACGTGACTAGCCTGCGCCAAGTCAATTCCCTGGCTTAAAAAGTTATTATGATATGAACCACCATTCAGTGACACACAAGGCTCTTATTCAGCCAGTGGGGCGGAAGGCCTATACAGAATCGGATGGAATCCACGTAGTCGTCTTATAGGTAAGCTCTGTCGCGGAATTGTTGATACAAGAAGAGTCCAAGGCCTTTTGCCTTGTGTGTATTGCACACTGACGGGGGGAATGGGGGAAGCATGCATCGCCCGAAAACCGATTCCGTTATTGAAAACAAACACTTTGGCACTAATCCCAGGATCTTTAAAACGTAAAACGAGAAATGTACAGAACTGACTTCTGCACAAAGAGTAATCATTCTTTGCTCCAAGTTTACTGCGAATCAGTGTGACTAACGGGATTTAAGACAGGGAAGGGAGAAGAGGTGAAAGGGGTAAGCGGAGTGGTGGGGGAGGGGGGGGGAGAGGTTCAAAGACCTGATCGTAAAATTTCTATCCACATAGAGAGGTCGGTTTTTGATCAGGATTGGACGATGACTGTATGGCGAACCATTCTGTTGAAAAGCCAGGACTCCTTTCACCTCTGCCGACGTAGGAAGGACAGGTATGAGAATTTAGTACTCCACTCTTTATACAAGTCATAGCAAGCAAGGGCCAGGGGGTACCCCACACTACCTCTCACTGAGCCCACCCCACTTCTCACCTCTATCAACAAACGGCAGCAACAGTAAAAACTGAGCTTGCTTGTCTGCAGCTGCTATCTGACCCCGAAAATCTGGCTCATTCTTAATCTTTCGGTTGAAACATTTTCTTCAATTCATGAAAACATGCATATTCATATTTATACAAATGAGCATCAACAAGCCAAAAGCTGAGAGCCTGCCCACCAGAATATGTTCAGCTTTTACATTTGGCTGCTGATAGACTTAAACAATGACCCTTAACTAAAACATTTCTGACAATCACTTAGGTCAAAATCATCTCTTCAAAAATCACTGCACTGAGATGATTTTGACTTAAATGATTGTCAGAAAAGTTTCAGTTTAAAAAAAGGTCATGTTTAAGTCTATCAGCTGCCAAATGTAAAAGGTGAACATATTCCTATTGGGCAGTTTTCATTCACACATTAACTCCATTCACTTTTGCAATCTGCATCAGTGAAAAGTCACAACAAGACATTATTAACAACCAGACCAATGACAGCAACAACATCAACAACCATAGGAGCCTAGTAGAACCGGAGTGGTTTAAAGACAATTTCTGCATTTTTTGAGGAATATCATTGGGTCAGTGTCTGCTTGGAACTGTAGCTGCCATTCAAAAGAAACTGGACTTTCATATGGATAGGAGAGCGTTACAAAACAGTATCATCACAGGCTTCACTGAAGATGGGGCACGACAGCAGATAGGCCTAATAGGTCAACGATTTCCTTCTGCTCACCTTTTAGCTGTTCAATTCTGAAAGGTATACTGCCAATGCTCGGAGCACACACGTTCACGAGCTGTGTTCCCTTCTCAAAGTCCCAACCACAGTTAATTTCGAGAGCGAGGAAAACCCAGGCTGACAATTCTAGTGTAAATCCATCACAATCCAAGCGTCAGCAGTGGACAAAACCGTTGTCCTTTATTAGATTCTGTATCGACCACCACCTCACACTCTCTCACAACAGTTTCTCTTCATGTTGACCCCTCGCTCAAAACCGATTTAATTTCAGTTTGTTATGGTTGCCTACAGTCTTGTCGTCAAAAGCGGTCATACACTTAGGAGGAACGTCAGAAAATATAAAGTAAAATTCAATGAAGGTTGTTTAAAATGGCAGTTATGGTCCCATGAGGTTAATTATGTACCGAGTGTGACTATAATTATGATGTCAGTTCAGAAAAGCTTGTGTCACTGTGCTGCAATGCACTAATCCTATCATTCATATGCGGATTACTTCACCTTCACCTATCCCGTAGTCTTGTCGATCGCTAGGGGAACCACTGAAGTGTTGCAACCAGCTTCCTCCACTCCACGCAGGATTAGGAAGACTATGTCTCAATGCCCAGCTTTTATCAAACTATTCTTGGAACTGTGCTGTATTTTTTATAGCTGTGTGGAGATAATACAACTTACTATGTATGGCAGTGGAAGATGTGTAAGTAAATACAATAAAAGCGTATGCAACCCCCCAAAAAAGACAAAATAAACCCCCCTTCGACAAAATTATAATCTTTACCGACTTTGATCTTTAGTTTTTCTTTTGGGAAGAAATATTCAGCAGTTTAAAAAAAATCCAGAAGATAATGTACTGTATAAAGAAAAGAAAGGAAAGGAAAAAAGACTAACTTGTTATATGTGTCCAACCCTAATAACAGGCCTTAATGCTGTATCTGTTAAAAAGAAGGAAAACGGAAAACAAGGAAAGAAAACTAAACTCTCTCTCTCTCTCTCTCTCCTCTCTCTCTCTCTCTCTCTCTCTCTCTCTCTCTCTCTCTCTCTCTCCTCACACACACACACACACAACACACACAACACACACACATATATATATATATATATATATATATGTATATATATATATATTATATATGTATATATATATATATATGTATATATAACATACATACACGCACGCACACACACACACACATACACACACATACACACAGAGAGACAGAGACAGAGGGGGGGCGATACAAAGACAGACAGAAGGCCAGATAGTGACACATAAAAAAAGGCAAACAAAACCATCAAAAAGGTTAAAGGAAAAAAAAAAACAACGCCGGAAACCCCCCTGCACTGACACAAAAAAGTTCTAAGTACTATTCTGTTGCCCACAAAACACAATAACATGACGGTGTTTTTTCCCCCGCAAAGAGCTGTGCCCCTCAGTCTGTTCATTGTGTTAGGTGTAGTCCCCCTAACCATGAGAGCGAGACAACATTACAACAGGCAAGCACACAAACTGGGATCAAGTTTCACCGTTCCTACGCCGGCTAAGAGAGCTAACGGGTTACAATAAAACAAAGAAGGGAAAAAAAGAAAACAAACACAATAAAGCTACACCTATCCAAAAACAATAGGGAAAGCAAAGCAAGGGGGAAAATCAAAGGACCTCCCCCCCCCCCCCCCCCCCCCGAAAAAAACAAACAAAAAAGGAACAACCCAAAAACAAAACAACCCCCCCAAAAAACAACAAAACAAAAAACAACAACAAATCAACACAACTCCTAACAAGTCCATAAAAATGCCTTCTGGATGAAAGCTGAACATGCTTGTGTGGTTTCAACTTTCGTTTGCTTCTTTTTCCTGTTTGCATACAGTTTTCTTAATGAATGATTGAGATTGTAAGTCATGTCATTTATCTATTCATTTCCTTAGTGTTGGCACTTCGTGCAAGCACTGTACAAGTCAAGTCAACACGTTAATCATCCCCATGAAGGGCTATTTATTAATCTCTGTGTGTCTGTGTATCTGTCTTCTTCTTCTTCTCTCTCTCTCTTCTCTCTCTCTCTCTCTCTCTCTCTCCTCTCTCTCTCTCTCTCTCTCTCTCTCTCTCTCTCTCTCTCTCTCTCTCAGGAATCCTTGTCTGGATGATCATATAATTGTATGCCATGATTTTCTGCTTTCTCATTGCAATGAATATACCCTATCTATGCAATTAAATCATTTGATTTTAATCTCTCTCTCTCTCTCTCTCTCTCTCTCTCCTCTCTCTCTCTCCTCTCTCTCTCTCTCTCTCTCTCTCTCTCTGTTTATTATGCGTGCGTGCGTGTGCGCGCGTGTGTGTATGGATGGGTATTTTTGCATGTATGTGTTTTGCATGTGTGTGTGTGCATGCTCTGCTGTACTTCTTTAGCTGTTCATAAAGAATTCACCCCACTCCACTCCTCCCCTTCTCTTTCTGTTTCTCTGTCTGTCTGTCTGTCTGTGTCTGTGTCTGTCTGTCTGTTCTCTCTGTCTCTGTCTGTCTGTCTCTCTCAATGAAAGGCCTTTCACTGGCTCCCAGAGCCCCCAACAGAATAGGAGCCAGCTAAGCGCTGTCTTAGCACACTGTCCATTATCACTGTCCCATCAGTCTGTCCCATCGATAGGAAAAAGAACAGGTCTATCTACAGCCAAGTATTCTGACTTCTTCAGTTGTCAGTGAGACTTTTCCCCTCGGAGCAGTGGCCGATAGCAATCTTGGCACCCAGGCGTCAACAGTGCACGCCGGCCCGCTAATGTTCGCTAATTGTGCAAACTGTTTTTGTGCAGTGGGAAGGGAGCGCTTCCTTTCAATCAGATAAGTTGAAGAAAAGGGGGATCGTTGGCTAAAGGCTTCTCTTTTTCCTCTTCTCACCTCCTCTCCTAGTCTTTCTCAGTCTGTCTGCTTGTCTGTCTGTTACGTCTCTGCATCTCTCTGTCTCTAGTCTCGGTTTGTCGGTCCCCCCCTCCCCCCTCCCCACCCTATCTCCTCCCTCCCGTTTTTGATTGTCCATTCACTTTTATTTCTATTTTTTTCTTTGCTGTTGTTGGGTTGTTGTTGTTTTTTTCAACATTTCTTTTATAACGCAGCCATAAATGTTGTCTTTTCTTAAAACTTATTCAAGTCCTTTTTTACATTCAAAATAAAATCTCAACTTATTCATAATCAAATCTCTATCTTGCCGGAACAGAATATGGCTATATGAAGCAGCCACTCTGAAATAAAATCTTAACGATCAATTCACGATGCCAGCTCCTGCTGAATAACTTGCGGGCAATTTTCTTTTCCTATCGGATACATCTACGGGATGATTTTCTAGCAAATTTATTATAACATAACACCCGAGTGAAACTCAAGTGTTCATGAGCTGGAAGTGTGAGAAAAGGGAGGGAGGCTGGTGGCTGATAATATGGTGATTTTCAGAACTTCAACATCAAGAGGCTTAAGGAGAGAGAGAGAGAGAGAGAGAGAGAGAGAGGAGAAGAGAGAGAGAGAGAGAGTGTGTGTGTGTGTGTGTGTGTGTGTGTGTGTGTGTGTGTGTGTGTGTGTGTGTGTGTGTGTGTGTGTGTGTGTGTGTGTGTGTGTTCCCCATCTCAGTAATTCGGCACTGTTTTACCCGTTTATTCAGTTGTCCCACTTTTAATAAATTTTATACCACCACTTCTAAGCAAAAAATCTCTGGGGAAAAGCTGGAAATTGCTCTCCTTTAAAGCCAGTCTCATCTGAAGCAGTTGTTGTTCAAATGATATTGATATAAGACTGATTTTGTTTTGTTTTTGTTCGTTGGGTTTTTTTTGTTGGGGGCGAAGCTAGACTATATTATCAGATCAACAACAAACTGATAAAAAAAATTGTTCGAAGCTTAACAATATTAATTTTTTCTGTATTCTTAACTACTGCCACACATAAAAAGATTCAAGTTGTTAATGGAGACCAAAAGAATTGTCACTAAAATTTAACAAAGGCAATAAAGAAAAACGCTGTAAATTTTCAGCACCTTGATAGCATCATCATCATCATCAGTCATCGTCATCATCATCATCATCATCATCAACATCATCACCACCATCATCATCATCATCATCATCAACGTCGCTGTCGCCATCATCTTTCTTATCAAACTTTTCCAAGTTTTTTTTTTTTAACTTAGTATCAACAGATTCTATTTGTATATTATCTAACAGATCTACAACACACATGTGTGGCCCATATTCATGACTTGGGCAAAACATGTGCCAACATAACACTCAGTAGTATACACATGCGCACAAACGCACCTGCAGGCGTCACGCAAGCATTTAGAGAAAACATCGTCCCCAATGCATCGAGTTTCACGAGGCAATCGATTTTGAGGATTCTATATTGTTTTGGTTACAGCCAATATGAAATCCGTCTGATGCAAGCTATTCATATCGTAGCAGCCTGATGCTGATGCAAGCTTCATGGCAAAATTTATTGGCCTTTTGGACTAAAACTTGGAATAAAACCAAGTCCCACACGTAATGACAATCGCTAAAAGCATGTATCAAATATATTCAAACAAAGGATATAGCGCGGTGTGCGTCAATTCAAGTCGACCTGCATAACGAAACAAATAAAAGGTAATATGCTACTAAAAAAAAAAACCCAACAAAGGAACAATAAAAAAAAGAATTTTTGAATACAAGGTAGAATAAAATGAAAAAAGATATGTACCATTTTTGTATAATGGGTACCATTTTTATGCGTGTTTTTTTCCCCAAACATTTTAACTTTTTGTCAAAAACAGGAATCGGAAACAGACTCCACCGAACAATGATGAAAATTTCGTTTTAACGGTTTGGGGGTGTGAAGACTTCTGGAATGGAGACGTTAATACCACCGCTCCCATTGTTCTGTGTCCTTTTACCCCACCCTCCCACCCTGTGCAGCAAGCCACCCCCTTCCCCTCCCTCTTCCCACCTGTCCCATGTAAAGGGGGCTTAACAGGGGGGGGGGGGGGGGGGGGAAGAAAAGAGGGGAGACAAAGCAAAGGGAAGAAGGTGTTGGCATCATTTGTCGAAACTGAGTTTTATTGAAACTAGCTAGGATTTACACCAACACATAGCAGTGTCACATGGAGGGCACAACCATAGGGGGTGTGTGTTTTTCTTCTTTTTTTTTTTTAGTTTTTTTTTTTTTAAGATTTGTTATTATGGGTTGTTTTGGGGGGAGGAGGAAAGGGAAGGAAGATTGTTGTTATCAGCTGTTTTGTCTCGCTTTAGACATGTCCTCTTCAGGATTTAAGATCTCTTTGTACATATTTTTTTTTTGTCTCTTTTTGAGGAGTTAGATCCCCCTACTTTTTCTTTACAAAGGGTGGGGGGTGGGTGGGGGTGGGGATTTGTTGCTTTATAGTTGGGTACATACATCTACGTTTAGCTACAAAACATTTCCTCCTTACTGAAGTGTCACCAAGATGACAGGAGCTGTAGGCCTACTTTGTTTCCGATTTCATCTCAAAGGCAGATAAAGCAATAAGTGTGTGGTGTGTGTGTGTGTGTGTGGTGTGTGGTGGTGCGTGCGTGCGTGCGTGCGTGTGGTGGTGGTGTGTGTGTGTGTGAAGTGGTAGTAGAACGATAGAAAGAGAGACATACAAACCAAAAGACTGATAAAATAACTAGATAGATAGATAGATAGAGACTGAGAGAGACATAGACTGGGAAAAGGACGGGGGTGAAGACGGAGGAGGGATACAGGCATCATATGCACTTTTCATCTTCTATAATGATACAATGAAACTTCTGAGAAAAAAAATCGACATTTCTTATTTAGAGACACAGAGACCCAGAGACAGAGACAGAAACAAGAGAGAGAGTGAGAGACAGAGAGACAGACAGACAGACAGACAGAGAAGAGAAGAGACAGACAGAGAGACACAGGACAGACAACAGACAGAGAGCAAGAAAGAGAGACAGACAGACAGACAGATAAGCAGTCACTCAGAGACAACAGACTACAGACAGGCTAACCTATATGAATAATGACACAAATGACAGAGAATCACAGTATTCCTTGAACCAACAGTTTTATGTTTTTTTTTTGGGGGGGGGTTTAAATGTAAATTTACATTACCACAAATGACAGAGAATCAGTTTTCCTTGAACCAACAGTTTTGTTTTTTTTAAAATGTAAATTTGCATTACCGACCTCAAAGGAGTAAGTTAAGATTAGGAGAAATACCGAACCTGATGTCTGCATATTTCGGAAACGAGTTTATCTTCCGGCGAGACAGACCCTCTATGTCAAAATGAACTCTGAGATTGGTGACCCGTCAAAACGACTGACCCTGAACTTGAACGGTAAATCGCACTGGTGCAGTCAGTGTGAAGGTCGCGGTTTTACAGGGCTTCCGTTTGAAAGTACAAACCTGTCATTCAGCTCCACCGAAAGAAATCCCCTTTGTGGTGTACATTATTTTGGGGATCTAACTTTTCCGACTGAATGACTGCCTTGTCATGCCGTACTGCACTGTGTCATGCTAAGCTGCGCGGAGTTACGCTGCGTTTGTGGGCGTGAGTGAGTCACGATGGGTTTTGTTGTTGTTTGTTTTTATTCTTTTATTTTTTGGAGAATGGAATAAGCACTCGTGTGGGTTTATTTGTTTACATCCAATCCCCGTGTACATGCAGTTTTGTAAATTTTGTCGTCTGTTTCCACTGGCGCGGCACGCAATGGCTTACTTTTCCGAAACAGTGTGCACGAGTGTGTGTAGGGGGGGGGGAGGGGGGGTCACAAAAGATGTGTGTATAGGGGTGGGTGGGTGGGTGCGTGCATGTATGCGCGCGCGCGTGTGTGTATGTGAGTGTGGGTGTGTGTGTGTGTGTGTGTGTGAGAGAGAGAGAGAGAGAGAGAGAGAGAGAGAGAGAGAGAGAGAGAGAGAGAGAGAGAGAGAGAGAGAGAGAGAGAGAGAGAGAGAGAGAGAGAGAGAGACTTCGTAACAACAGACGTGTATGTCACAATGTTTCTCATATTGAAGATCAGAATGTTTCGTCAGAGCATTTTAATGTTTGTTATGTATTAAATTACCATTACAAACATATACCTCTTTATTTACCACAGAAGGCTTTCCACACATGTTTCTCAGGTCTACGCTGGCTTTTCTTTTTTTGGCTGCAGCGTTTAATGCTGGAGCTATGATTAGCACATGTTGCAGACCGGACCTAAAGGTACTGACTGGTCTGTTCTGTCTTCTCTTTTGTCGTCTCTTTGTGAAAGACTGTGGTACTCACATGATGCAATTATGCCTCTTGTGAAAGACTGTGGCACACATGTTGCAATAGTGTCTTGTGAAAGACTGTGGCACACACAGGATGCAATAATGTCTTTTTAAAGACTGGCATACAGGATGCAATAATGTCTCTTGTTAAAGACTGCGGCACACACAGGATACATGTCTTGGTAACAAAACAACTGGGGAAGGAGGATAAGACAGCAAGATGACTTGAGCCTAGGGACAGTTCTTGCTTTGTGAGCTGTTGCTGTTGAGGTCATATCAAAATCCCAGCGGAGATTTCCGAGTTATAGACAACGACTGAAGCGCCAGGGAAACTTTCCACTTCACTTGCTTGCCGGTGGCAAATTAATTGTTGGGCTTTGTGAGATGACGCTTTTCACTTCAGAGCCACCCCATTACCCGGCCTAGTCTAACTGCTGACTTGGTGTGACGCTGGTAAAGTTCCTTCCCAGTAAAGAACGCCTTTCATAACGTTTAGCAACTCTTTGTCAAGCGGGGCAGGGAAGGGGAGGCAACAAGAAGCAGCACAAAGTGGACGAAGAATACGAGCAGCGTACTCACTCCGTGAAGAAGGAAAAAACACAAGAGCCAAATTACAGTTTTTCCACAGCTGTTTTCACCGACTCGGCATGACATCGGCCAGAGGATGGAGCGAGTAGCGCGGAGCTGGCTACAAAGACACAGACAGACGCATGTCAAACGCGTCAACAGGGCTGACAGGGGCGACCCCGTGCAAAGCTATTAAAGCCCGGCGTAAACACAGCTTGTGTCGGCTTCATGCAGCCTGACCCCCATCCTCCCTCTTCTCCTCCCTCCCTCCATCCATCTCCTCCACATTTATGGATTAATTATGCCCTTTCTAGGGCTGGCCTTCACGTTGCGACGTCACTGTTCAGCTTTTTGTAAAACTTCCCTTGTCTGGCGATGTTGTACTTAAGTCGCTATAGAAAAACATCTGGTAGTTCTAACTTTTGAAAATTAAAAAAACAGCAACTCTATAATCATCTTCCTTATCCCTGCAATATCATGTACTCATAAAATTTAACATCTAATAGTTTTATTTTGTTGTTGTCGAGAGATAATGACAAAAACCGAACAGCCTTTACAACAGTGCACAGTTGATAACAAAACCTATCCTTTTTTTACTTATGCATCCATCAACATTGCAAACGTGAAGCCTTCATAAAGCTACACAAGTTAAGCCATTACATTTAGGCGTAACCCTGAAAGAATGCTTTCTGTACTGAAATATCAAGTTGTGTTATGTTTGTTTTTTAACACACACACACACACACACACACACAACACACACACACACACACACACACACACACACACACACACAACACACTGAAGCTGAACAATGTTTATTCAACCGAATTATTTCAAACTTTTTTTTTCACGATGCAAGCCCCCCTAGAGGCTGTCATACCTTTGAGATCAATCTACATATCCAGCTGCTCAAAGTGAGAAATGATGTGTGGGACTGAAGGTAGCCACATGTGGGGCAAATTTTCTTCTTCTTTCTTTCTTTCTTCTTCTTTTCAAGGGTTTTTAAGTGAACAATAAGACCTACTCTTGTGTTCGACTTACGAGGATTGCTACCCCACGAGAGTGATAAGAGGGCTCTTTGCAAGGCAAAAACAATCTGAGAAAAGTTGTGAAAAACAAACTGGTTGGCGTTCGTCTTTGAACTAGTGGCCGTTAGAAATACAGCCCTGTAAAGTTGTTTTTTCCCCCGCGGGAATAAAACAAAACGACGGGAAGCCCAAGCTGTGAGAAAAACAAAAAAGGAAGGGGGGACAATTTTATGTCTTCTGTCACGTGGCTTCTAGTAAAGGCCACTTTGTGCATACTTGTGATGCCTTTCATGCCGGGTCCATTCATAAACCTTCACTTCTAATAAATACACGCTGTGTGACGCTCTTTCAGTTTTCGTAGCTTCAGATTGGTATTTTTCGGATTTAAGGCAGAATACAATGTGTCAGACTTCATCATCCTGGATTTCGGTCAGCAGTCTGGTGTGCGTCTTTCTGTGGTGTCCTTAAGTGGCTATTGTCATTAAGTGGTCAAGTTTGACTCCAGACCTTGATATTGGTGGACTTCGATATCGTCCCTTGCCGATATTACACATCAGTCTATTATCCTCGAATCTTGCATACACGTTGAAAACCTGGTTCGCCGTTCGGA
The DNA here is from genome assembly GCA_030674155.1 of Stramonita haemastoma. Lineage (NCBI taxonomy): Eukaryota > Metazoa > Mollusca > Gastropoda > Neogastropoda > Muricidae > Stramonita > Stramonita haemastoma. The sequence continues at coordinate 39,036,632 of CM060316.1, forward strand.
AGAGTAGGTCATTGTGTGCCAGTGGGTAACGGAATAAAAAAAAAAAACAAAAACTGGAAGCACACGGTAACTGTATGACAGAAAGCACATGAGTACTTATTCATTATCCTAGAAAGAAAAGGAATTAAAAAATTATATCTGGTCAAACTCAACGCATTTTCCTGGTGAAGTTCTTGAGTACAATTATGTTCGTGGTCTCCACTGAGTTTTTATTTAATCAATATCTTTTTACTGCCGTTACTATGGTTCGTCCTTATGTCTGTATTGATGTTTCCCTCCCCCCCCCCAAAAAAAAAAAAAAAAAAGAAAAGAAAAAAAAAAAGCCAATATGCCAAGCAGTTTTAAAATTTCAGATTTGATCTATCTGAGGGGTTCGAACACGCAGTTGAATGTCTGGTACCAGTTACCGACAAGAAAACGTTTAACGACACCACTGTCGTTTGTTTGGAAGTGTGCGTTTTCACCGTTTGTGATATTGTCCCCGGAACATAACGCAATACGAACTGATACTAGCTCTCCAATTTCACCACCCCCAAAAAAATAATAATCAGTCTATTTTCTGTTCCAGTTTGAAATATTTGTATCTCTGTTTTCAAAATTCCTTCTTGATTAAACAAAACAAAACAAACAAACAAGTAACAGCTGAAAGATTTGCAGTTCCCGAAACAATGCAATGTATCCCTGTTGTTTTCAGAAGTTAACTTTCCTAAAATAAGATAAACGGGCCCGTAGAAAACAACAACAAACACAAATCCAAAGAAAACAGCGCCCCTCTCACCTGATGGCACGAAAAACGCTAATAAATGGCTAACAGCTGTCGGTTGAGTAACCGTATCAGTGCAACTTTATCTAGCCCCGCATCCTATGTTTCCAATAAGCCTTAAGCAGAAAAAAATCCCAACAGATTAGTCGAGTCGCAAAGCAGCCCGAATTTCAAGCAGAGAAATATGCTGTGACATAAAGTGGTATAAAATATAAAATAAAATAAATAAATTAAAAAATCGTTTCAGTATAGCGCCACACACACACACACACACACACACACACACACACACACACACACACACACACACACACACGCACGCACGCACGCACGCACGCACGCACGCACGCACGTGTTAACAAACAGTTGATTTCGTTTAAAATGCACGCAAGCACGCACGCACGCACGCACACACACACACACACACACACACCACACACACACACACACACACACACACACACACACACACACACACTTTTTTTCGTCCATCTAATGTCACAATATGTGAGGAAACAAAATGAAATCAGAGAGAGAGAGAGAGAGAGAGAGAGAGAGAGAGAGAGAGAGAGAGAGAGAGAGAGAGAGAGAGAGAGAGAGAAGAAGACAGACAGACAGACAGACAGACAGACAGACAGACAGACAGACAGACAGACAGACAGACAAAAGACACAGACAGACAGAGACAGAGAGATAGAGAGAGACAGAGACAGAACACTGAACACTGACACTGAAAAGTTTTATTGTACATCGGCCTTAGACCATTATACAAAACATGTTTGAGGCAGGGGGAAGGTAAGCATTATCGCGAAAAACATTTATCATCAATCCCATAATCATTTTCATCATGTACATAATCACTGCCATCAGCATCTTCATTATCTACATCTGCAGCTGCAGCAAGTATATCAACATCACCATCATTACTTTCATCCTCTACGTCATCATCATCAAAATCATTCTCTTCACCATCTGCAGTATCATCACCTCTTCAACCTATATAGTTATCATCGTCACGATCATCATCTTCAGTGTCTACATAATATCACGATCATTATCCTCATCTTCTTCATTACTGTTTCCATCGTCATCTTTAATTCTTCATTATAGTCACCGTTACCACTATCACTTTCAAAACCTACACCATCGTTACCATCATCTCCTTTAATAACCACATCATCATAACCATCATCACCATTTCAGATCACATCATCGTTACCATCATCATTATTAGCATTTACATCGTCATAACCATCAGCACTTCCTTCACTGGTTCTATCATCTACATCATCATTCATAATCATCACCTTCTACAATTACATCATTATCACCAATATCTTCAGCATTTACATCACCGTCAACATCATCTTCAGCATTTACATCACCATCATCTTCAACATTTACATTACCATCACCATCTTTTCAGCATTTACATCACCTTCAACATCATCTTCAGCATTTACATCACCATCATCTTCAGCATTTACATCACCATCAACATCATCTTCAACATTTACATCACCATCATCTTCAGCATTTACAACACCATCAACATCATCTTCTACATTTACATCACCATCACTTTCAGCATTTACATCACCATCACCTTCAAATTTAAATCACCATCCCCGTCATCTTCAGCATTTACATCACCATTATTTTCAGCATTTACATCACCAACATCTTCAACATGTACATCACCCTCATCTTCATCATTTACATCACCATCATCTTCATCATTTACATCACCATCATCTTCAACATTTACATCACCATCATCTTCAGCATTTACATCACCATCGTCTTCAACATTTACATCACCATCGTCTTCAACATTTACATCACCATCATCTTCAACATTTACATCACCATCATCTTCAGCATTTACATCACCATCATCTTCAACTTTTATATCACCAGCACCATCATCTTCAGCATTTACATCACTATCATCTTCAACAGTTACATCACCAGCACCATCATCTTCAACATTTACATCACTATCATCTTCAACATTTACATCACCATCACCATCATCTTCAACATTTACATCTCCATCATCTTCAACATTTACATCACGATAATCATCATCTTCAACATTCACATCACCATCATCTTCAACATTTACATCACCATCATATTTAGCATTTACATCACCATCATCTTCAACAATTACAACACTATCATCTTCAGCATTTGCATCATCATCATCACCATCATCTTCATCATTTACATCATCATCATCTTCAACATTTACATCACCATCATATTTAGCATTTACATCACCATCATCTTCAGCATTTACCTCACCATCATCTTCAGCATTTGCATCACCATCACCATCATCACAGAGAGAGACAGAGACAGAGAGAGAGGAGAGAGAGAGAGAGAGAGAGAGAGACAGACAGACAGACAGACAGACAGACAGACAGACAGACAGACAGACACAGAGAGAGAGAGAGAGAGAGAGAGAGAGAGAGAGAGAGAGGAGAGAGAGAGAGAGGAGAGAGAGAGAGAGAGAGAGAGAGGCAGGCAGGCAGGCAAAGGAAAGCATCCCATAGAAGTAATCATATGCAAGGCAAGGCATGGACGCAACAGCCCAGCGCAGCAAGCCGCCAATAAAGGTGGACGGACGATGATGCAAAGCGGATCGCAGGGATCAGCAACTGGCCCGCTCTCTCCACTTCAAAGCATCGGCACAGATTATAGGAGGAGGATGCTCTGTCCCCATACCGCAGTACAATATGCAGGAGACGGACTTGGACATGGTGGGAGGGGCAGTGAGAGAGAGTGACAATTGGGGGGGGGGGTCTGCATATCTACACATTCCTGCCCGCAAGCCCGTATTTGACCAACCCTCCCCCCCCCTCAACAAGTATACAAAACCCACATGTATTTGGAACAATTTTCTTCCTTTATTGTATTGCTTAGGTCTGAGTTGTGTTGTAGGGGGAAGGGGGTATTGCGTGGCACAAAACGTGCTTTTGAGGTAAAGTAACACTACACCATAAGGGCAGGATAGTGAAAAACTACAACACCCTTTTATTGTTTTTGTTTTTTTCAATTTCTTCATCTTTGAAGGTTTGTTCATTCAATTTCTAATTTTCGCAACTGACTGAGTAAGCAGGTTCCCCTTATCTGCTTCCTAAGATAAATGGCTGAGGCAAAGTTGATATATTTGCTAGCATTTCTCCGTTGCAAACTGTATTATATTGTGCTGCATTGTATTTGTACTGTGTTGCACTGTAATGTAATGTATTGCAGTGTACGCCACTTTTAGTCTTGGACTGCTCTCCTTACGGAAAGTGTGCCATCGCAAAAGAAGTGCCACCCCTAGAACAAAGAGATTGCGTGTCTCTTTGTTTCTCTATGATAAAGGCATTTAAAACAAATGTATAACAGAATTTTGCCAAGGACAACTGTCTTGTCGTCAGGCCAAAATAAAAGAAAGCAAAACCAAATTATGCACGTTTTTGGAGTATACTGCACACACCAGGGCCTGGTAAAGAGGCCAAGGAGAGATGCTATAAAAAGAATCCCGTGCCCTGTCTGTGTCATCCCTGCTACCCCAGGCTTAAACAGAAAATTAGCATGAGAGCTGCTATGAAATGGCCACGGACATACAACCCTTAAGACCCGAGTTCGCTTTGATGTGTGTGTGGGGTGGTGTGCGTGTGGTGTGTGTGTGTGTGTGTGTGTGCGTGCGTGTGTGTGTGTGTGTGTGTGGTGGGCAGAGGCAAAGGTAGATGACGATATGGTGTGTGTGTGTATTGTGTGTGTGTATGTGTGTGTGTATGTGTGTGTGTGTGTGTGTGTGTGTGTGTGTGTGTGTGTGTGTGTGTGTGTGTGTGTGTGCACTCCTGAGTGTGTAAGTATATGAACAAGACCAACAAAGGAACATTGATAGCGATGCAGATACAAGCTCATGCAACATTACAATATGTTATCTGCACGTAAGCCTGCTGACGAACAGGCAAATAGATGCATACAGTGTACAAATTCGCACACACGAACGCATTTACTCTTTACATACATACTACACATGCATACACAGACACTCACAGACACAGACACAGACACAGACAGACAGACAGACAGACAGACAGACAGACAGACAGACACACACACACACACACACACACACACACACACACACACACACACACACACACACCTATTCAGCCAACATCCTCCAACACAACAAATGACAACAAAAGACAACTCTCTTTACATGGGCGGCATGCGGTGAGGCCATGTCATAAAGAAGTGGATGAGGAGGCAAAGCGGATTACCGGTCAATTTGCATCGTTCTCCCTTCAAAGCACACTGTTTGATGACAAAGGCTGGAGGAATCCCACCCACACTGCGTATGCATAGCGTATGCAAAGCCAAGTCAACATCTGAGAATGATCATTGTCACTATCACTACCAACCCGCACTCTCCATTAAAGAGAAAAATCATCTGAATGTCGGAGTGTGGCTG
>CM060316.1:39046877-39056877 GCA_030674155.1 Stramonita haemastoma
ATATGATGGAAAAAGAAAGACTGGAAAAAAAATCAAAAACAAAACAAGCATTATATATCACACAGCGTTAAGTGCACAACACATGCGGCTACATTTATCGTGTGCCACGCGCGCGCGCGTGCGCGCACTCACACACACACACACGTACACGCCCGCACACGCGCGCACACACACACACAAGCACACACACACACACACAAACATGCACACATATACGCGCACGAGCACACAGACAAACACACAGACAAGACAGGTACATACACACACAAGCACACACACACACAAACCACAACACACACACACACACACACACACACACACACACACACACACACACACAACACCTGGGACGTATAATGTGGGGTCAGAAAAAAAAAAACAATTACGCGTAAAAAACAACAGAAACAAACACAAAATCATCATTTCAAATGGCACTACAGAACTAATTCAATCCTGACGTCGCATCATATATATATATATATATATATATATATATATATATATATATATATATATATATATATATATATATATATATATATATATAATACGCTGTTTAAATTATTAAAAACAATTTTGAGAGAGAGAGAGAGAGAGAGAGAGAGAGAGAGAGAGAGAGAGAGAGAGAGAGAGAGAGAGAGAGAGAGAGAGAGAGAGAGAGAAGAGAGAAGAGAGAGAGAGAGAGAACTATATATTGCACTGAAAAGGTAGAGCTTACGTTACATACATTGCTTCACCAACTTGGAAAAAAAAACAACCTTTATTACTCATCAGTATGATAAAAACAATCATAGCCACAAAGATCTCTAACAAGTGAATATCAAAACAACTCCTAAAAAGCCACACCAAAACTAAAAATATCAAGTTTTAGATTTTTGTGGTTTGTTTTTCAAGACGTCGTCTTACTCCCGAAACAATGGGGGGGGGGGGGGACAAGCAGACTGCATAGAGCCAGCCAATCAATAAAACAAAACAACGGCATAGTACTCTCCAGTCGCTAAGATGCACAGGCTTTCCTCCCTCCCTCCCTCTCCCTCCCAGGCAAGAAAGAAAAAAGAAAACGTTTACGAAGAAAGACACCTTATATATAATTCACTTCACTCCAATTCACTTCGCTGTTTTTAAAAAGGTTTCTTGGTGGAGCGACTGGAGTATGCAAACGGTAACGTTTTCAGTTTTGTTCGTTGTTTGTTTGTTGTTAGTATAGATTGGATCTGTTTTGTTGTTGTTGTGATGGTTGTGATGGTAAGATTATCTGTCTCCACCACTCACTCCCTCTCTCCATCTCTCCCCGTGTGTGTGTGTGTGTGTGTGTGTGTGTGTGTGTGTGTGTGTGTGTGTGTGTGTGTGTGTGTGGTGTGTGTGTGTACCGGATGTAAGAATACCTGTGATGACGATTGTGTATGTGCGTGCGTGCGTGTGTGTGTATGTGTGTGTGTGTGTATGTGTATGTGTGTGTGCGTGCGTGTGTGGTGTGTGTGTGTGTGTGTGTGTGTGTGTGTGTGTGTGTGTGTGTGTGTGTGTGTGTTGTGTGACTGTGTGTGGTGCAGTGCGTTGTGTGATATGGTGTGTGGTAATGTCATTGTGTGGTGTAATGTAGTTGAGTGTTGTTTACTGCGGTTAGGTATAATCTAATGTAGTCTAGAATTGTGCGAATCACAAATAGCCATAACTACCATACAACAGCAGCAGCGGCAACAACAACAACAACAACAAACAACAACACGCGCGCGCGCGCGATCCATGATTTTATTCACGTGCATAGCAAGTTTACTGATGAAATCAATACACACACGTCTGTACCTACCTATGCATGTTTGTAACCTAACACATACACGTGAACACACACGTGAACACACACGTGAACACACACACACACACACACACCACACACACACACACACACACACACACACACACACACTCGAAAGTATATTTACTAAACTTCAGTACCACCTAAAGAAACACCTGACAGCATCAAGCTACAGCAGCCTACGTCACATCCCACGTACATCAAAACCACAACGACAACAACAACTGTCTGTTATCTTCCTAACCCATCAGCCACTCTGACCGTCTTCCCGCTGAGCTACCGAGATGTATCATACATGTGCACAATCAACGGCTGAGAGAGCACCTGAGGCAATTCGGAGTTCACGTTTACAACTGCTGGGAGTGACACTGTCTACTCAACGCATGACTGGTAACAATTCTAAACAGTAGCCACATGGCTCCCTTTCGGCACAAACCGTCTGTCCGTCCGTCCACTCGGCTAGCCCACCCCCCACACACACCGATCCGCCGTCTGCGTTGTTCAAGATGATGTCCGAAAGTTAGAAAAAGTTTTTGTTGCCGTCCGTGTTTCCAATTCTTAATTGTCGTCTGCTTTATTTTCGATGACGGGTTTTTCGAAAGAGTCGTCGTGTTGTTATTCGTACTTTTGCATGCTAAAGTGGGGTTTGCCGTGTGAAATCTGCTTCGGACAGCCTGTAGAGCAGTAAAGTGAAACCACAGACTGTAATCTTGGACAACATAGCCAAGGCAAAGTGGGCTTGCACGAAATTACCCACGTATGCAGCCGAGTATGACAAATGATATGCAAAGACAATGACGCCACAGGTAGATAAATTACAACTTACCTTGGGGGTCCGTGTCCTCCATGGTTGAACGACTGTGCGCGAGCAGCGTGGCCCGTTTGGGTCTCTGTGTTCTGTGACCGTGAAGCCTCCATGCCTGGCTGATTTCTATTTCTACTCTACAAACTATGTCCCACACACTAGTTCCTTCCACCACACATCCCCGCGACACTTTCCACCACCTTGCTTCTGATTGGCTGACCCCGAGAGCCGTCTCTTTCTCATTGGCTACTGGAATCCTTCCGGTGGTTATGACCTAGGCGACACTGCCGTTTTACCTGGAGGGTGTGTGTTAGGAGTTGTTTTTGACTTGTTGGAATTTCGTGTTGCTCTTCTCTTTCCATGTAGACTTTTGCGTTTGTGAATGACTGTCATTTTTTCTCAATGTCTGCAGATCGAACGAGGGTTTGTGAGGACCTAGTTTTTACCTCAAGTTTGTGTCTTGAGTCATTTGACACGTTGAAACAACGGTGAAGAAAGTCTATGCACCTGTTTGAGGCTCGCTTGTCGTGGAATGTTAATTCACAGGCAAGCAGGGGTGTCATATCCCCGCATCTCTCCTTCTCTTTGTGATGTCACTGGGCGCTGAATAAACCGTGTAACTGATATGTATCAGCACTTTTCCTACTTTTTATATCCTTTTTAAAACTTAACTTTAAAAAACAACAATAACTGCAGGATGGTTGTGACAGCAAAAGAACGCAGCGCCCAGACTTTAACTACAGGCGGTTGGGAAGAGGTGGGGGGTGTTTTAGAAGGAACGTGTACATGTACACGCTAATAAGCACACAGGACCGACTGTGCCGTAATCAGAGTACCTAAGAGGCTTACAGGTAGCGCGGGTGGCGGCTTACCTGCGACTCCTAAGTCCCCGTTACACCGAGAAGCTATTCACCCGCGACAAAAGCAGGGCCAATTGCAACGCTACCCATTCTTTTGGCGGAGGCTTTTCGGGCTCCTGAGAGACTGCCAGCTGATTGTGTGTGGACTCGACTTTTAGAAGTAGACCATGAATGAGAGACTGTGTAGCACACATTGCTACTGTAAGTGTGTGGTGTGTGTGTTGTGTGTATGTGGTGGGGTGTGTTTATAACCATGATGTTGTGCGTTGCTGGTGTGTCAGGGTAGAGTGAGAGGAAAGATGGTTTCGGAAAGAAAAATGCCTGGAAACTAGCTTCATGGGGCAACGTGCAAAGAGCAAATCCCTTAATCCCCCTTCTTCTCTTAAGGGGATTTCTAGGCCTAGCAGAGATGGAGCAACCAGACGAGACAGAGGGAGAGAGAACACACCAGGGTTTTGTCATTTTTCTAACTGGGCTGAGTGACAACACAAAGTACACACATGTGTGTGTGTATGTGTGTGTGGCGTGAGTGTGTGTTTTATGTTGTGTTGTGGTGTGTGTGTGTAGTCTATGTATTGAGTGGCTGGCCGCCATGAAACAGTTTCAACTTGTTGCTTCAAGCAATTTGTACAAATTGTATCATTTTTGGGGTGGCCCGAGGTGCTGAGGTGGGAGAGCTTGCGGGAGCGTGGGACCTCCGACTTCCTGGTTCGCGGCTGCAAGTCCTGATATCAGCTTCTGCTGGAAAGGACTATAATTCTACTGAAACAAAATGAAACAGTAGTTAGCACTTTGTGTTACAGGCTGGAAGGTCACAGGTTTAAACCTCACGACGAAGAGATTTTTCCGACTCTGTCCGACCTCTACCCAGAGTGAGTTTGCTCATTGGGAAGACTGGGACCACACAGTCGTGATTCAACTTTACATGTGCGATTTTGAGGGCGTTTTTCGAATGACCTACCTGACCAACACTGCAGGTGTCTGTAGGTGTCAAGGCCTGGCTGATGTCACTGTATAATGAATGATTTATTTATTTATTTATTTATTTATTTATTCTTTTATATCGAGGATAACAGAATAAGCAATCATGTGCTTTTTTTCATCCGGTCCCCGTGTGTATGCAGTTTGTAAATATTGTCATCTGTTCCCACCGGCACACGATGGCCTACTCTTACGAAAAGCGGAACAGGATTTAACGATAGCAAGTGTAGAGCACAGCCCTGTCATGTAGTCTCAAAGAAAGCACACGCACTTCCATAGCAGCGTCATTACATCATCTTCATCATCATTGATCACCAGGCAATACAAAACAAAAGTTGTCTCTCAGTTTGTGGCTCTGGTTGCCCTCAGGGTGACACAATTTCGGTTTCCCATTAAGCCATGGTTGGTTTTTTTTAATCTTTTTGTTTTGCTTTTGTTGTATATTATAGTCCCGCGGAGTTATCTGATTTAGGGACTGTGGTTTCCGCAAGTCATCCCACTTTGGCTCCACGGGCCACTCTAAAGAATAAACTCCCATGTTGGGCATAATACAATTCTACAGCAATGCCATGCTATGCAAACACATGCTACATTTATACACCTCTTTGCCTGTGGTGATTTTGTACAGCTTTCAGGGGTTGAAGGTTCACTGGAGAAAGTCGTTGAAGAGGTGTTCTGGTGGTCACCACCCCGGGTGGGCGTCTCACTCAGTGTGGATCCGCGACTGAGCTAATACTGTCGTCAGTAGGGGGCTTGTAGGTGGAGTCCTGCGTATGATAGCCCAGAACAGACCCCATTGAACACCACTGAAGTGACCCAGCAGCAGTGCGGGGCCTCTCTAGCTGATGGCCCCACGGCAGCCTGACACGGATAAGCTTCCCGTGGACATATCCTGAGATACGACATAACGAATCTGGGTATGGCTGGAACGCAGAGATTGGAATAGAGGAGTGTGAGAACAACAGGACAGAAGCGTCACAGAAGAGTCAGCAAAAAACAAAAAGTCCCAACCATCCAAAAAACCAACAACAATGGTGTGTATGTGTGTGTGTGCGTGCGTGTGTGTGTGTGCGCGCGCGCGCGCGCGGTGTGTGTGTGTGTGTGTGTTTGTGTGGTGCGTGCGTATGTGTGTACGTATATGCGCCGTGCGTAGCTGTCTGTGAATGCAAATTATTATTTTTGATGTCTTTATTTAGTACAGTATACTCTCAAATAAAGAACAAAAATGCATGTATAGTATCAAACTTATTTAGATCTGTCTTCTGATCAACAGTCTTTCATTTCACCTGAATTGACTTGATTTTATATTGGCGTAGCTTAAATAAATAATAATAATAATATAATAATAATAATAATAATAATAATAATAATAATGATAATAATCATATAAAAAAACCACACCAAAAGATGGTACAGATTTTGTAACCGTCTGGGTGAGAAAAGAAAGAGAGAGAGAGAGAGAGAGAGAGAGAGAGAGAGAGAGAGAGAGAGAGAGAGAGAGAGAGAGAGAGAGAGAGAGAGATGTTAAAAAATTGTCAACAGTATTCTTCAGTCTACAGTGGTAAAGGAAACACTAAACACACACACACACAACACACACACACATAACACACAGACACACACACACACACACACACACACACACACACACACACACACACAGGGACGCGCGAGCGCGCGCGCACACACACACATACATACACACACACGCGCGTGGCACGCAGAGGGCACACACACACACACACACACACACACACACACACACACACACACACACAAAACACACACACACACACACACACACACACAATACAACAACAAGCTTAATCTATAAAATGGGCAAAGTAGGTAAGCATGTGGGAACAAAAAGTGGTTTTCTCGAAAGCATTTGTTAGTTTTAAGCTACAGGAATCAACCATGTATGCAATAAATCTGTAAATGAACATTTTTCAAGAATAGACATATGGTAAGATAAAAAGGTTAAAGTGTTCCCAAAGCCTGTGCGATCTTTGAAGAGCGAGGTGTCGGAGACCTCAGTTTCTCCAGGGGCCAGCACATCGAGGGCGGTGCCCATCTCCTCTCTCTCTCGCTGCTTACCTTCTCTGACGCTAAAGAGGGCAGGTACCCATTTACAGCTGGGTGAACTGGAGGACTGTACTGAAGCCAAGGCGAGCAAACAGTCACCCATATACTTAGTAGCCAGGCTCAATGGTACTTAATCTTAACTTAGGGAAAGCGAGTGTTCTGACCACTGACCGATCCTGTCCCCATAGACACATGGCCCGGCGAAAAGCTTTGCCAGTTATATTGATATCAACGAAGCATCAAGGCCTAGACCTACATCAAAAATGGCTATGTTTTAAAATGTAATGTTGAGATAGTCTTTACCCTTGACAAAGTCTTAGCATATCAATAGCTTTTACTCTCCATCAAAGCAGGAAAAAAATAATCTGAAGTCAGAGTGTGGCTGCCTACGTGTTGAGGTACTTTAAATCAGCCACACACACAATTTTCTCACCCAGTGTATGTTTACAGTCTCGTAGTGATTCCCAGGTGTGATGAGAGTGCATATTCTGGGTGACCACAAAACAACATGAACAACTAGGGGAACTTGTGTGCATGAAATAAATCAGAAATATTTCAAACTATCACTAAACACAGTAAGACGTGTGATACCTACTATCAGATTTTTAAAAATTCATATCTTGTTTTTATGCCATCCATTCATGTACACACCTAGACAGTCCGATGTGTTCCTAAACAGAGGAAAACATTAGAAGGAGGAAAGGAAAATGAGAACAAGAAGAAGAAATGGAATTAGAAGAGGGAAGAAGAAGTAGAAGAAGAAGAAGAAAAAAGAAAAAAGAAAGAGTAGGACGATGAAGAGGAAGAAGAAGAAGAACAACACAACAACAACAACAACAGCAACAACAACAAAAACAACTGCAACAGCGGAAACAGGATCCGGAACTCTACCTTTCAGCCATAACATTAACAACATCTATGTATTAAATTTTCTCTTCCTCTTTATAGTCCCGGGCCTCCACAACAAGGAAAAAAAGAGAAGAAAACGTAAAAAAAAAACCCAACCCAAAAACACCACCAACTGGAAAGAAACTGAAAAAAAACTGGAAGAAAGGAAAAAGGTAAGCGAGGGTATCAAAGGTATACAATGGAGGGGCTTACAGGGCCTATCAGGTGTGAGGAGGTGCGGACCTTTGTTGTGGAAGGTGCCAGAATGACACGAACCTCGACGCCTGTCTCTGGTCCTTCCTTCCTCCTGAAAGGTCACTGACCGTGACCGCCATTGTCTGGCCCCACTTTGTGGTTATCAAATTTATCTTCCTTTGTGTCTCTGTCTTCTTTTGTTCTCTCTCTTTTTTCCCCCATTCTTTTTCTCCCTGTGTGTGTTTCTCTATGTCTCTTGTTGTTGTCTGTCTGTCGGGTTAACTGTCTGTTTCCCTCTCTTTGCCCCTCTCTGCCTCTGTCTGGCTGTCTGACTGTGTATGTCTTTCTCCCTGCCTCTCTCTTTTGCCTTTTCAAAGGCAGGATATAAGATAATTTGAAGGTCTTTTTCTCACCTAAATTTGCCTCTTATGTTCTGTACCTGATAAGATACCAATAACGAAACTGTGCAATCAATCTTCTGCTCTTAGTTCAAATCATAAGAAGTCTTTCCCAAAGAGGACTAGATCCCTAAAAAACCCACCACACAACAACAACAAAAACCAACAACAAAAACAGACCCCCCCCCCCCCAAAGCATCCCCCCCGCCAAAAAAAAATAAAACAAAAAAACTCCACAAAAACAATGAAAATGAAAGCAAAAACAAAATTACCCCCCCCCAAAAAAAAAAAAAAAAAAAAAAAAAAACCCCCAAAACAAACAAACAAACACCCACCCCACAACACACACACACACACACACACACACACACACACACACACACACACACACAACTACATACACAAAAAATCCCTAACAAACATTAGCATGCTACAATGTCATCTTTAAATACAAAGCAATTCAACACACACACCCCTACGCCGCCCCCTTCACCCCCAAAGAAAAAAATCAGCTTGCCTGTTACAAATGTCTTTTTAGCCAACCTTCCTGTTTCAGGCTTGCCAAGAAGGTATGGAATATCATCTAAAGGCTGATGACAATAAATCGCAGTAAGTTCTGTAGACTTTTTGTGGGTTTTTTCGTTTCGGTGAAATTGGCAGGGCAATGTATTTGTTGGGTGTTCCCTGATTAACACTCCAGAAGTAGTCAGCCAGATTATGCAGTCTGTCTTACTCATCACACCTGGGCATCACTGTGATAACATCAGTCCACATGGATGACAAGTTTGCCTGTATTGACTGTTTTCATGTACCTCGCCAGATAGGTAGCCATACTCTTGACTTCAGATCATTTTTTCTCCTTCATTGAAGAGCATAGATTGTTGTGTTAGGAGCTTAGTGAGGAGACAAGCTCTTCAAGGCACACTGTTCTGTTCCCTATCCTCTTCTCTTATTATACAAATTACTGCACCTCGCGCGTGCGCGCGCGCGCACACACACACACACACACACACGACACACCTACACGTAACGCACAAGCACAGTGTGTGTGTGTGTGTGTGTGTGTGTTGTGTGTGTGTGTGTGTGTGTGTGTGTGTGTGTGTGTGTGTGTGACTCGCACAGGCGTGTGTTTAAACATTTTTTTTTAATATGTCAAAGTCAAATTCTTTCATCTAAAAATTCTGTTTAGTCACAGGAGAAGAAAAAGGCAGTCTCTTTATTTAGATCTATATGAAATGAGCGATGAAAGAGGGGCAGAATGAGAGGGGATACATGTACGATGGAAACAATGGAGAGAAGAAGATGGGAGGAGGAAGGGGTGTTTAGTGATGGTGGCAGGGGGGCTATGTGTTCGGGTCATTGACTATGTGTGTCACTGACCTCTTTGCCAACAATGACCACGGGTGGAGGTTACCCACCACCTCAGAAAACGTCACTATTTTTTCCAGCAGGGGAGGCAGACAGATTCCGTTACGGTACAGCACGGTTCAGATGCCCATACCTTGCCTGCAGCTGTTCTGTCATACACGCAGCACACAGCTGAGCTATAATGCCCTTGAATGCATACAGAAATACATCTATGTGCGCGCAGTACATACACACACGTACACGTGCACACGCACAAACACACTCACGTAGGCACACGCGCACGTGGACCTGCACACACACACACACACACACACACACACACACACACACACACACACACACACACACACACACACACACACACACACACACACAGAGGGCGCGCGCGCACGCACGCTCATACGCAAGCACATACACACACGACGCACGCACACGCACCACACACACACACAAACACACACACCATGCACATCACAGTGACATACTCAAATGTGGTAACAATATGTATAAATCATGAGAGCTCTGCCAAAAATGTGTAAGTACTCAACATCGTTGATGTACAGAACAGACGTTGCGAGTATTATGTTGTCATCACCTAAAAAGGGAA
>CM060316.1:39066877-39069069 GCA_030674155.1 Stramonita haemastoma
ACACAGTCACAAAAATCAGTCATTTTTAACTCTCTCTCTAAAAGAACAGACATTTCTAATATACAAATAACAAATATAGAGAGAAAATTGAACATGTCTGCATGCAGAGTAACTGTTTTTCTTTGCTGAGAGTTTTTTTCTGTGGGCACAGCGAAGCTATAGATGAACACACCGTAGTAGTCTACCACCTGCAGCGGCGAGAAGCAGCGCGATACACAGCGTGGGGTGAGAGTCTGGCAGTCATTAGTGTCGGCTAGGTATCTCACTTCACTCTAAACACTAGGCCTACTGCATAGTCATGGCGATTCAGCACGTACACAGTCCACTGTTTCATCAGATTTTAGTGGTTTCCTGCTACAGCTGAAGGTTTATTTACTAATTCCAGTACAGCTTATAACCACGAGCACACAGTAGAAAACAAATGTCTTCTCAGTGTCATCAGGCAGAAATAGCTCACAAATGACTGGGTTTAAAAAAAATATATTTCATTGATGTTTCTGATACTATACAAAAAAATCTTCTGATCATGTTGAAAAAATGTTGTGATCAAAAGCGTGACTATTTCAGTGTTGTGAAAAAAGAACAAACCACACAGAAATCTACACTTCGACATCAAAGTAAAAACGAGAAAGAGAGTAACACACACACACACACACACACACACCACACCACACACACACACACAACACACACACACACACACACACACACACCACACACTACACACACAAAACATACACAGAGGAACAGACTCTCTTTCTCTCTCCACACACACACACACACACACACACACACACACACACACACACACACACACACTCTCTCTCTCTCTCTCTCTTTCTCTCTCACACTCCCTCTCTGTCTCTCTCTATTGCTGCAGAAACACACACAGTGCACACACACACACACACACACACACACACACCACACACACACACACACACACACACACACAGAGGAACACACACACACACACACACACACACACACTCTCTCTCTCTCTCTCTCTCTCTCTCTCTCTCTCTCTCTCTCTCTCTCTCTCTCTCTCTCTCTCTATTGCCGCAGAAATATACACGCACGTACGCGCGACACACACACACACTCACTCACTCACTCACTCACACACACACATGCCCGCGCACAAACATGCGCGCACATGCATGCACACACACACTGATATGCGTATGCACGCAAGGCATGCAAGCACTCACGCATGCATTCACGCATGTGCGCATGCACACACACCAACACACACACACACACACACACACACACACACACACACAGCAACAAGCTGACACTCCGGGCTTTGTTTCTTGAGAGACCCAATGGTTTTAAAATATTTTTTAAAAATAGTTAACACAAATTTACACCAACAAAGTTACAACAAACAGGTAAAGCAAGTATTAAAGTTTTGTTCACTGAAGTATGATCATTGTAAAAAATGGTGGGAATCCGGCAGCATACGGTAAAAAAAGCCTTTCATACAGAAATTTGCTCCGTGGCTAATAGACAGCAAAGAAGGAAAGTATAGCAGCATCGCCAGATGCTGGACTCTGACCCCTGACCGCGCGGTGCCCTAGATAGGCCTAGCCTAGCGGTGGGATGGAATTTCGGGTTACGGAGTGCAGTGCCAGCCGCCAACTAAAGAGTCGGATTTTCCCTGTTTTGAGCAGCCGTGCTCAGCGGAGATATTGGATTTAGGGGTATCAGCCCTTTAATTTATTTCTGTTGTTGCTTTGCAGCTCTCTTCTGGTCCTGCTGTACCTGGCAGTGTGGTTTTTGTATGTTTCGATATTGAACCTCTGTACGTCAGTTCAAAACAGGATTTGCCATTCTTTGTGTTGGTATTGCTTTGTCTGGCCTCAGTTGAAGATTAAAAACAGTTTGATTTTTGTCACCAGATGATCTTTATTACCCGAAGATCTTTATCACCCCACGATCTTTATCACCCTAAGATCTTTATCATCCCATGATCTTTAGTACCCGAAGATCTTTATCACCCCACGATCTTTATCACCCGAAGATCTTTATCATCCCATGATCTTTATCACCCGAAGATCTTTATTATACGAAGATCGATATCATGGCCCATGATCTTTCATCCCAAGATTTTTAACACCGGATGAGTTTTGTTACCCGATGATCTTTATCAATCAATGCCTTCCAACTGAGATAGGGTTGTCAGTCAG
>CM060316.1:39069169-39082298 GCA_030674155.1 Stramonita haemastoma
TTGCTGCGGGAAACCCAAAACCCCAAGGCACACACACACAAAACACCCCACACCACACAAAACACACACCACCCAAAACCACACACAGGGGAACACACACACACACAAACAAAACCACACACACTTTTCTCCCCTCTCCCCTCTCTCTCCTCTCTCTCTCTCTCTCTCTCTCTCTCTCTCTCTCTCTTCTATTCCCGCGGGAAATATACACGCACGTACGCCCCGACACCCCAAAATCACCACTCACTCACTCACTTCCCCCAAACCATACAAAATTGCCCGCCCCCCCCAAATAAATGCCCCGCACATGCATTGCACAAAACACACTGTTATGGTATCCCAACCCCAAGGCTTTGCAAGCAATTTCCCGCATGCATTTCAGGCATGTGCGCTTTGCACACACACCAACCACAACACACAAACACACCACACACAACACACCCCGGGAAAACCCAAGCTGCACCCCGGGTTTTTTGGTTTTTGAGAGCCCCAAAGGGTTTTTTTTAAAATTTTTTTTTTAAAAATGTTAAAAACAAATTTACACCCAAAAAATTTTACAAAAAAAAAGGAAAGAAGTATTAAAGTTTTTTTTCACTAAAGGGTATGTTTTCCTTTTTTTTTAAAAATTTGGGTTGGGGAATTTCCGGCACCCTCGGAAAAAAAAAAGCCTTTCATTACAAAAATTTTGCTCCGGGGCCCAAAATAGACAGCAAAAAAAGGGGTAAGTTTAGCACCCATCGCAGATGCGGGACTTTTGACCCCGACCGCGCGGTGCCCTAGATGGGCCTGGGCCTAGCGGGGGGGGAGGGAAAATTTCGGTTACGGAGTGCAGTCCCACCCGGGCCCAACTAAAGAGTGGGTTTTTTTTCCCTTTTTTTTGGCAGCCGTGCTCAGCGGAGATATTGGATTTAGGGGTATCAGCCCTTTAATTTATTTCTGTTGTTGCTTTGCAGCTCTCTTCTGGTCCTGCTGTACCTGGCAGTGTGGTTTTTGTATGTTTCGATATTGAACCTCTGTACGTCAGTTCAAAACAGGATTTGCCATTCTTTGTGTTGGTATTGCTTTGTCTGGCCTCAGTTGAAGATTAAAAACAGTTTGATTTTTGTCACCAGATGATCTTTATTACCCGAAGATCTTTATCACCCCACGATCTTTATCACCCTAAGATCTTTATCATCCCATGATCTTTAGTACCCGAAGATCTTTATCACCCCACGATCTTTATCACCCGAAGATCTTTATCATCCCATGATCTTTATCACCCGAAGATCTTTATTATACGAAGATCGATATCATGGCCCATGATCTTTCATCCCAAGATTTTTAACACCGGATGAGTTTTGTTACCCGATGATCTTTATCAATCAATGCCTTCCAACTGAGATAGGGTTGTCAGTCAGTGCTTTCTCCCACAGTCCTTGGAAGACCAGTAACCGGCATTTTGAGATAAAATATCGAGAATGTTAACAATGAAAAGACGTGTTCCTGCTTAGTCTCAAATAATTGTGACAGAGAGAGAGAGAGAGGGCTAATAAAGATTAGTCACATAGCCGTCAGCGTCTTTGACTTTTTATTTACGATTAGCTTAGTGTTTCCTGTGTTTTTCTTTACGTATAAATACTGCTTTTCTTTTCCTCTTTGTAATGGCAGCTGACTGGGGTTCTGCATGTTGACAGAAAGACTAGACCTTAGCCACCATCCTCACTGAACTGACCCCGAGTTAGCTGGCTGGCCACATAGATTAAATTAACCCCTGGTCAGCTGAAGACCGTCAGCTGATCGGCAGCGAAAAGACAGACTATCCACTTCTGCTAGGCAACACCTTAGTGGCAAGGCACTTGTTTTTGAAAGACAGCTGTAGCAATCTTAATTCTTCAGCAGTGTTGTCTCTGGGTTTGGCATGGTTCTTTGTTTGGCTTTGTGTTGTTGCTGTTATTGACTTAATTTTTTTCTCTTCATTTTACCACTGTTTGTGTATGAGTGCGCACACGCGATGTTTGTTTTTTGTTTTGTTTTGTGCTTGACTGGATTTCAGCTCATTTATTTTTCCACCAAGACCTGATGTTGCCGTCCTTCTGTCAGCCAGTGAGTAGCTACTGGGGTCCGCGGGCACAAAACAGCGAACAATTTGGCCTCCTGCACTGAAATGTGCCGTCAAATTCAATGATTCGCACTAATTGGCGTGATTGTCATTTGAATTCACCGTGTCAGTTGGAATCAATGTTGCAAACCCAGTCCCTCCCTTTGGAAAGGTGGGCACAAATTGTGTCACCACAGGGGGCAGGGGAGACTTTGGGTCTAATTGTTGGCAGTGGCTTCCAAGGGAGTGAAGTCGAGTTTTTTTCCCTGTTGCTTTCGAATCTATCCGAAGAGAAAATGGGTCAGGGAAAGTGCGTGGCAAAACTCTTGTATTTCTCTTGAAAAGCTTTTTGCAACTGTTGCCGTTTCTTTGAAAGATTATTGATGAAGGTTATTGTTAGTGAGATTTTTTTCCTGGATGTATATATATAAAAAAAAATAGCGCCGGCGAATGTGACAATCCAACTGATTGTCACCATTATTCAAGATTTTTGTTATAATATTATTTACTAGTTGTAGCATAAAGTTTTATTTTCAACTGAATGTTGGTAGCTTTCAAAGGATTGTTAGATTTAATGGTGCGACAAGTGTGCAATACCTTTTGCAAAACTGACTTAAATTGGGATAGATTCTGAATCACAATTTGAAACAGTTGCTGCACTTCTTGATGATGATTATCCCCCCCAAAAAAACCCATGGACACATGCACAAAAAATATTCCCCCTCCCTCCCCAAAAAAATGTTCAGTAGAAAATGTTTAGAGTTTCAAGTACTGGATGGCTTCTGTTTCTTACTGGACATATGATCATGGTTTATTTTGCTGGTACAGGTAGCATTGTGGATATTTTGTTAATTTTAACCTTTACAATTCTTCGTCATCACCAGGCCTCTAACCCTCAATAAGAAATTTTAAGAAAATTGCAAGTCGCTTGTGAATGTATGCAACGGCTTAGAGTTGCGGACACCTTCCTACTATTATTTAAAAACAAACAACAATAATTTAAACCCTGGCCACCATTGCTGGAAAGCCGAAGAAAAACCATGTTATATGTTTACTTCTGTAGCTCGTGTTTTTCTTGTATCTTTTTTGTTACTTCTTGGATCTTTTCTATTACTCAATTTCTTTTCTTTTTTTAATTCCCCAAATGGTAGGCAGCATGTACAAAGTCCTTCATACTGCATGACTGTGGCAAAACTAAGAAAATGTTATTTTTTCATATTTACAAATTTTTTTTTTTTTTTTAAAGTAAAAATAAAAAAAGAGACTTTCATGCTGTACCATTTCTGGTTTTGCTGTTTGAGTTTGGTCCCAGGCAGTGTTCAAAGCCAGTAAGAACAATTGTGACTGACTGCAGATTTACTTTCTATTGAAAGTCAGAAATCATTTGACTTTTCTCTGGCTTTCCTAACAACACAGCTGACTTTTGATTGAAGGAAAAGTTGCCTACTTTAATTTTTTTCTTTTTTTCAAAATAAGAAAGTACTACATTAATAAAAGGTAAAAGTAAAGGTGTCCCATAACCTATGTGGTCGTAGGGGAGCAAGGCATCAGAGACCTCAGCTTCTCTAGGGACCAGCATATTGAGGGCGACGCCCATCTCCTCTCCCTCGCTGCTTTACCTTCCCTGACCCTAAAGAGGGCAGATACCCATTTACAGCTGGGTGAACTAGGGGGAAGCCAAGGTGTGCAGTCACCCATCCAACTGGTAACCATGCTGGATGCTGCTTAACTTGACTGGGGGAAAGCAAGTGCTCTGACCACTTAGCTATCTGAATGAATTTAATTTTAAAAATTTGTAAACACATAATTATAAAGGTGCAGTGACAGCTTGCATACACATCCACACATAACTTCTCACAAAATCTAAAAACAGCTTTATTCAATTTCAGCACAGTGAACTGTGTAATGCCTAAACAAACATATTCTTTAAAATATTCCTAGATAAAGGGTGTTCCAACCTAATATGGTGACTGGATACAAGTAAAATGTTTCAAAACACCTGCACCTATTGCAGAAATTTGTTTTTCTAAAGATAACGGTCGCCACGCAATGCTGCAGTAAAATCTCTTCAACCAGATCATAAATGGACCAAGAAATGTTCCTTTCCAAAGAAAACAAAACTATCTTTTCCACATTTCTTTAAAACACTTTTCAGTAACAAAGTCGAGATGACATGGACGTGAGAGAGAGAGAGAGAGAGAGAGAGAGAGAGAGAGAGAGAGAGAGAGAGAAGAGAGAGGAGAGAGAGAGAGAGAGAGAGAGGAGAAGAAACAGACAGACAGAGACTGAATGAAGAGTGAGAGTGAGAGTGAGAGAGAGAGAGAGAAGAAAAAAAGATCACATCCTATTAATCATTTAGTCACAGCACTGACATTTCACTTTATCCATAAAAATCACCAATTTCGTCTTAGCAAGCCTGTTTTTTTGACTACCCAAAGTCAACCCTACAGCTGCTATCTGACTAATGACTTCAGCCACTTCCCACACTGCAACCTGGTGTATTTTTTAGCCTAAGCCTACAGGGGGCTTTGGAGTGGACACATTTGTGCATCAACTAGGGACATTCATTTCAATGTGTACTATGATGAATAGGCTTAAAAATGTACAGTGTATTTGACTATGCATGATTTACATCTATCTCCCGCGCATTTCAGATATTATTCTTGAAAGATATTTTGGATTTTAACATTCTTGTATACTTGTCGACAGATTTTTTTTCCTAACTTGAAAACATGTAACAGATGGATTTTAGTTTCAATTATAAAAAATGACAATACCCCCCAAATCAAACAATGAAACTGAAAATAACAGAAAACAAAGTGACTTCAACAACAAGTACAGCACACAACAAAGCCTCCACATTAATCACCTCCACTGGTGTTCTGCACTGTTCCCCTTTGTCACCATTCCAGCTATGACACTCCTGGACTGGAAAACTGGTCACAATTTGGCTTTTATTTCCTCCCCTATGTTTCAGACATTACAGAGCTTTCCACTGAATATATCTGGCAATATATCTATTGTCTCACAGAATATAAGCCTACTACAGTCAAACAAGACAGTAAGTTAAACCAAATATACTAAAATTCAGTGGAACTACAAAATGGGCAAGACTCGCTAAATCTAACCACACACACTCGGAATACAACATAGTCAGAGCACAGAAAATCACTTGGACTATGTAATGCAGATATAAAAAAAATACGAGTCCATCAATGAACAAATGTTATGATCCAGTAATACTTGTGCCACTGATCACAGACGGTAAACAGATCCAGCCATTCACATGGTGGCACATTTCACTGGATGCAATATTAAGTCCACGAGCAATACCACAATATTAAACTGTACAGCAAAAAACTGGGGTTAAGCAAACTATTGACTATATTCATAAAGGGAGAGGTTTCATGTATAAAAAACATTCGCTGTACTTGTTTTGTAAAAGATGTCTTCTGAGTATCGATACGTGTAACACGATACAATGCTTCACACATTTTGATCAGCTTCAGAACCATATCTTTACCAAAGTTATGCTAAAATAGCTCTATGATATGAACAATTTCTAGAGCAGAAATAGCTATAGCTCCTTTGATTTGGCAACCAGTTTTCGAATCCCTGGGAAGCAAAAGCAGACAACATCAGACTAGCTCTACCAGTGCAGAACCATGGATATGCAAATGCTGTGACCATGGACACTGCAACAGAATGCAAGTTTTTTGCCATATCCTTACACTTCTGCAGTTTAAAGTGGTGTCAACAAACGCACTTGATATTTACAGCTGGAGTCATAGGCATATGCAATACAAAATTTACAAGGATCATCGTTCATCTGATATTAGCAAAGAAATTCTGAGGAGAGTTAGAGCCAAATATACATCCACAACAGAAAAACAGGCACCAGATTTAAACCAGTCAGATGAATCAATTTCTTATCATAAAAAAAAAATTCATTGAGGGGAAAAAGGTCATCTTATTATCAAATACCAAACAAACAACAGCGAGCTTGCTTTCTGACTATGAGTTTTATTTGGTGCTTTTCAGAGTATTCTCTGTGATGCAAGCGCTTTGATTTGTTCTTACAAGAGATAGCGCTATACAAATTCCATGTAATAATAATAATAATGATCAGTGTGCAGGGAAGGAACGTTTTTGATCAGCCATGTACAGTCAATGCCATGGTCATATTTTTTCAGCTGTTCCTAGAAAGGGGAAAACCCACAGTGAAAGAATTAACAATGGATTGTTACTTTGCTTGGATACTATCTCCACAAGTGTATTTGCTACAGTACACACAATAAAAAATATGGACAGCTATTTTGTAATCCACAGATAAACAGGACACACTATCTGATTGAACATGTGCTCCAAAGCAGCACAGTCTACAGTGTCAATCTCTTTCATTCGCAGTTTTCACGACTGATTTACACTCCAGGCACTCTACGCTGTGCTGACAGTCTATTTCTGCATCTCCTTCATTCTGTTGAGAGCACTGCCAGCATGGAACCACTCAATCTGTCCTTCGTTCATTGAGTGCTTCAGCTCGATCTTCTCCGTCTTGCCATCTGCATGCTTGATTTCACAGGTGATGGTCTGCAAACAAGACAAGATAAGCTATTAGGTATACACCACTGGTAGACTACAATGCACTGGAGAGATTTCTTCTTCAAAATAAACAAAAAACATGAAAACTATTTTTAAAAAACAACTGAGGACACAACTGTACCACAACCTGTTTTTGGCCCTGTTTCTTACCCCCTTGCAAAGAACCCCCAAAGTATTCACGTAATTCCTCTACATTCACAAAGCCATACAAAAAAAATCTATGAATGCCAGACTAAGATCAAATAAGTTTTCAGGGTTTTCTTTTAAAACAGGAAAACTCTCAAACATTATTTTATTCCCTGATGTTGACTACCAATTGATAGGTGAAGTCAATAGCCTGTAAAAGTAATGATGCTCATGGCTATTAAATTTGTCCCTTGTTCAACACAACTAGGCCTACAGCAAAACTGTCAAGGGGAAAGAACTGCATGAAATCTTTTCAATACAATATTATTTTCTTTTCAAAATCATAAAAAAGGCTGATGAAAACATACAAGATTTTCTTTTTTAAAATCATAAAAAAGACTGATGAAAACATCTGAACCCATGTAATATTAAAAAAAAAAAGATTTTCAAGCAGCTTCAAGCTTGTGCATGATGCATCAGCACACAGTCAAGACTACAAAAACAATGTAACAAACATGCCAGTATTCATCATCTACAGTTTGTTTTCATAGAATAGTGATTATATATTCTAACAGCGCTTTATCAGCCACAAAGTGAAACAAATTTCTGACCAAAAGCTTCTCTCTGTGTGCATAAACACACCATCACCTAAATAACAGTGTGTCAATGAGTCAGATTAGAAAAAAAACAAGAAAAAACCTCCCCAAAACCCCCATCAGTGAACACCCTTCAACCAGTATTTCTTTATATCAAAACCAATCAACAAAAAGTGTTCCTACTGCATAAAAGCGAACTCACAGAGCCAGGCTTAAGGTCTTTGAGGCTGAACAAAGAATCAACAAAAAGTGTTACAATTGCTTAAAAGTGGACTCACAGAGCCAGGCTTAAGGACTTTAAGGTTGAGCAGAGAATTAACAGAAAGTGTTACTATTGCATAAAAGTGGACTCACAGAGCCAGGCTTAAGGTCTTTGAGGTTGAGCAGAGAATTAACAGAAAGTGTTACTATTGCATAAAAGGGGACTCACAGAGCCAGGCTTAAGGACTTTAAGGTTGAGCAGAGAATTAACAGAAAGTGTTACTATTGCATAAAAGGGGACTCACAGAGCCAGGCTTCAGGTCTTTGAGGTTGAGCAGAGAAATTCTGTCAGTAGGCTGGATCTTGTCATAGTCAGCTGGGTTGGCAAAGGTCAGAGGCAGCATGCCTTGCTTCTTCAGGTTGGTTTCTGTCAAAATCCCATTTCTTGGTCATAAAAAAAGTACACACACACAGACACATACACCTTGATACATTTACTGATAAAAGATAAAGCCATTTCTTTATCAAAAAAGATAATTCTCTCCATGGTACTAAAAACATCGCACATATACATACAAAAACGACCAAATCATTGTAAAAAAAAAAAAAAAAGAAGAAAAAAAAAAAGAAGAAAAAAAAGAAACTCATCTTAACAACTTCTTGTCCCTTCTTTACCACCCTGACACTCATTATGAAGAACTTTTCTGCTCTTTTTCTTATGCTAATTCTTTTGCTTTTTCTTGTTTCCCCTCTAACAATAAAGTCTAACTCTGAAAAAAAAGAAAAAAGTACCAACATCTTACAAACCCACTAAGCAGTCTTATTCTTCTGCTTAATCCATTTGACCCGATTCAGTGATGCCATAATGTGAGGCAAAAAAAAAAGAAACTGGAACACTCACCATGGATGCGAGCAAAACTTTTGACGATGATGGCCCGACCACCCAGATGCCTTGGTTCTAGAGCAGCATGCTCACGGCTGCTGCCTTCACCGTAGTTCTCATCTCCCACCACTACCCATGGCATCTTGTTGGCCTGCCAATGGACGTCATAGCACATAGTGTACATTTCAATGATTTTGTATGCATATATATGCCTACTGTACACAATCTGTGTACTAAAATCAATCACGTACTTTTTGCTGACAAGAAAAAGGGATGAACGTACAGAGGCAAATTCACACAATGCAGATTTTTTTTTTAGAGTCATCCAAATAACATAAATGTATATATACATATTTTACACAGGTTTATATCAAAACTAATTTGTGAGCTAGTTTGGCAAAGATAGCTCACATCTTATTCCCAATTTGAAAACAAAATGAAAAAAGAAAAAGAAAACAAACCAGTCTTATTATGGCAATGGAAATAATTTCTGAACTGAAAGAATCATAGCAATTGTTAGTTTTGCTTGAAAATCCAAACAAACAAAAATCACAGTAGCAGGTAAAAGGAACAGGCTTTCAACAGTCACAATGTACCTGATGCCATCAACATACTAACAGTAAAAAAAAAAAAGAAAAAAAAAAGATCATGCCAATATCACACACAGGACCTGCAATTCTATCAACTTTCAGTCACTATTTGCTTGTTTGTTCCTTGACTTCACTCTGCACTAACACACAGCACAAAGTTGACAAATGCACAGACAAACATATTATGAACATTCTGTATGATTGTGTGGACAGGATATTACTGCAAAGGATCAAAAACAATTGTTGACAACTTGAGCTGCAAAAAAGAAAAAAAAAAGGGAACTTCAAGTTGTGCGTAGGGATTTTAAGCAACTTATCTTTTGAAGCTTTTGTGCACAGAAAAAAAGAAAAGAAACCACCAGCAAATCCGTACTGTTAGAAACCACCAGCCAGAGATAGGTTGTCACAGAAAAGCAATTCTATACTTGACAGTGGAAATTGTACTGGCAATCAATGCAGCTCTGACCAGCAGCATCACATGATTATGTTTCTGATTGTTTTATCATAATTTTTATTGCTCCCTCAGATGGGAGCCCCAGCTGCCCTGAGAAATGCCGCAGCCCTGAGGAGAAATATCAAGGTCCAGGGCCCATGTATGTATCTTCTAAAAATAGAAGGTTACAAAATGGAAGGACCAGGCTTTCCCCAACCCCATTACCAGGCAAGCTGCTACATAGAAGCAGCAAAGAAGAGAAGAAAAAAAGATATACAAAACAACACTGATTAAAGAAATAGGAGTCTTAACTGACATTGTCAAAAGGTTTGTTAGTAAAATAAAGATGAACTTTTCAGGTTGTTCAGCTGCAGGTAGTTTTCTTTATAATACCTTGCAAACTTTGACATGCAAATGGCAGTCCATTAAGAAAAAAGATCTAACACTAGCTGACAAGACCCTGATTTTTGAAGACGGCATTACCTCTTGGCCTAATAGGCCAACAGCCTCCCCTCTCCTTTCTTTCATATAAGTCAGTTCAGTTTAAACTTAAAAGGTAACTGGACCTTGAAGCCTCAGGATTATCTTCTCATAAAAGACAGCAACCCTGTCTTTGCTACAAACTTGAGGGACAAATTCAAAATAATCTGCACAGTAAAAATGACATTTTGTTGAGCACACAACAAAAGTAAAAACACCACAAAAAAACCAACAGGAAAAAAGGTTTCCCAATGTTAGTACTGTATTAGTTTGTTTTATATCATTGTAGAGTTAATCTGAATGGTGGTTAAAAATGGATCTCCTGCAGGATCTATTTCACCAGCTTCTACCCCCTCCTTGGTCGTTTCCTGCCCGAATCATGAGAGAGAAACTAAAACAGGTCCTATCAACTGGCTAGAATTAAATTTAGGGAGAGGAAAGTAAGATGGTTGGTGAGTGAGTGAGTGAGTGAGTGAGTGAGTGAGTGAGTGTGTGTGTGTGTGTGTGTGTGTGTGTGTGTGTGTGTGTGTGTGTGTGTGTGTGTGTGTGTGTGTGTGTGTGTGTGTGTGTGTGTGTGTGTGTGTGTGTGTGGTGTGTACATCTGCATGAGGCAAAGGGGGTTGGGGTGGGGTGGAGGTTCATCATTTTCTATATAAAAGAAAAGCTAATTTCTTAATTTCTTATGCTATTAATATCAAGATTTTAAAAACTTAATATCTGCAGTATCTGTAGCAATTTTTCCTCAGGGAAAAAAAAAAAAAGAACTCTGTGCTTCCACCCTTGATTGTACAAGTTTATGGCCTGTGCCAGGGATTTAAGATAAGGCTGAATACCTGAGATAGACCTACTGTCTGGGTAAGAAAGAGGTTTTGCCTGTGACAACATTTGTTGATTTGCTTCTGGAAAAAGTATACAAGAACCATAGCCACACTGCAGAAGCTGAGAGGCTTTTTTGCATGCTTGAAAATATCTCACTTTAACAAATGACTAAATCAAAGCCACATTAAACACATCCAACCTGGAAACAAAGTACCTGGAAAAGAACAGTATGCACCTTTTAGCCATATTACACAAATTATAACCCCAAAATATGCCTCTGGCATAAGTACAAGGTACCCACTTTTCTCACCTGAGGGTTACAGAAAATGCCTGAAAACAATGACAATTATGGATGCAACTTCAAAAGTACTTTGAATACCACCCCCCCCCCAAAAAAAAAAAAAACCCAAACAAACAACAAACCCCAAACTCCATCCAACAACAACAAAAACCTACCACCAAAATAAATTTAGACCCCACCCCCCAAAAAAAAAATTTAGGTTTTCAATGTGCCATAAAATAAAGCAAGAAAACAAGCCTCCAACCCCACCCCCCAAAATAAGTCTGACAGGTATATTTTGGGGGGGGGTCTGACACGAATAGCGCTTGCATTTGAAAAAAAAGAGGGGGGAGGAAATATAAAAGAATTATTTCTGAAATAAAACAAAAGAAGCTGTAAGGCAGAAACGTAACCACCTGTCCCTCCCAAAACGAAACGAAGAAAAAAACTAAATCCCCATTCCACTGAAAACCAACAGCAACAAAAATGTTGAAAAGATCAAAAGAAAAGCCTTCTAAGTCATCCAAGAGTGACAGAGAATGTTCAAAAGTGCCTAATCTGGGCAGGATATTTGCTTATTACAAATCTAAAGTGTTTAATATTATAACCTAGAACTTTAAATGCACAATTTAGACAACTGGATGTGGGTATTGAGAATAAGAGAAACACTAACATGTATGTGTGTTTTATTTATTTATTCATTCAATGATATTGAGGATAATGGAATAAGCACTCATGTGCTTTTAAAATTTTTTTTTACATCCAGTCCCCATGTGTATGCAGTTTTGTAAATCTTATCTGTTCCCACTGGCACATGATGGCCTACTCTACAAAAAGCGGAACATGATTTAACATGTGTGCAAGATGCTCTGCGTGCGTTCGCACAGGGGGCCTCGGTTTATAGTCTCATCCGAAGGACATTTGCGGAGAGTGGAGTCTGCGATGATGTTAACTTCAGGGGAAAACCCCCCTCGAACAGGATTCGAATCCAGGTCGTCAGATTGTGAGCACAATATTCTGACCACTAGGCTATCCTGTATGTGTGTGTGTGTGTGTGTGTGTGTGTGTGTGTGTGTGTGTGTGTGTGTGTGTGTGTGGTGTGTGTGTGTGCGTACGTGCGTGCGTGCGTGCGTGCGTGCGTGCGTGCATGCATGAGTATATTACTCCATATCTGGAAGGCAAACACTAAGTTGTAACCTGTACCCAAAGTGTTTCAAGACAAACTGCAGTGAGTGCGACAAACCTTGTAATCTCTGGCCACATCAGGCACTGCTCCATAGTTTCCTGTCAGCTGGTTCTTCACTTTGTTCATCTCTCCGTTTTCAATGTTTGTAGCCCTGAAACACAACAACAAAACTTCCTGTGTCAAGATAACTACTTCCTAATTACTCTTGTGGAAGTTTGCTACAAAAGCTTCAACATCATATCTGTGCATATCTGATATATAAAGCAAAGATGTGACAAATCACGAGGGGTTTTTTTATGTGAGAGCAAGTGACTGTTAACCCCCAAAACATGAATATTGTCATCCCTGTCACATGAAGTGTGGCTGTTACTGCTGACCCTGGTGATGAAGAAAGGTGAGAGCTGTATGATCCTTTATCAAAATCATCCCTGTTTAACAACAGTTCCTGTAGTAGTAGTGTTTTGTAGCCTGTTACACCATTCCCTCTTGTGGCTGTCCGTTTTCTCTCCATGTCTTAATAAAGTAAGTTTACAACTCTATATACAACATATATAAATGCAAGCAAATCCAATCCTGTGTGATTAGGTTAGGAAAAAGAATGTGACCATTTTATTCCTACTAGTTAGTAATCCCTACCTTCAAAATAAAAAATAGGACTCAATAGCTGACTCTGGAGTCACATATAGGTACCATAAAGGGAAGATGGTAGCAAAAGAGTAAATATACATACTCAGAGACAGAGAGAGAGAGAGAGAGAGAGAGAGAGAGAGAGAGAGAGAGAGAGAGAGAGAGAGAGAGAGAGAGAGAGAGAGAGAGAGAGAGAGAGAGAGAGAGAAGAGAGAGAGAGAGAGAG
>CM060316.1:39087398-39094494 GCA_030674155.1 Stramonita haemastoma
ATTGTAATACCAACTTCGCTGCGAGCTGGTATCCTTGACCTCATTCATGCAGGACATCTCGGCATTCAGAAATGTCGAGAAAGAGCAAACTCATCGGTTTGGTGGCCAGGACTAAACAAGGAAATTGTGAACAAAGTCCAACAATGTAGCCATTGTGAAATCAGACATTCATCACAAAGAAGTGAACCACTCCAGCCTACACCTCTCCCAGAACGACCATTCCAGATGGTAGGAACAGACATATGTGAGGTAAAAGGACAACAGTACTTAGTCTTGGTTGACTACTTCTCCAGATACATTGAGATAGCACATCTTCCAAACGTGACATCAGCAACTGTCATTGCAAGACTGAAAAACATTTTTGCTCATCATGGAATTCCAGAGACGGTGGTATCTGACAATGGACGACAGTTTACATCATCAGAATTCCAAACGTTTGCAAAACAGTGGAATTTCACACACTGCACTAGCAGTCCGTACTTTCCGATCTCCAATAGGGAGGCAGAGAGAGCCGTTCAAACAGCCAAACGCATTCTGGAGCAAGAGGACCCATTCCTAGCACTCCTCACATATCGTGCAACGCCCACGGGTCCAACACGACTGAGTCCAGCAGAGCTCGCCATGGGACGTCGACTGAGAACAACACTGCCAACCCTGCAGACAAACCTTGATCCTCAGCAGTATGACAGAGAGGTCGTCAAGGAAAACGACTCTAAGTCAAAGAAAAACAACAAGACATACTATGACAGACGCCATGGAGCACAATCACTGCCAGAACTTTGTCCAGGGGACCCAGTCTTGCAGAAATTAGACCACGAGGCCAAGTGGTCTGATCCAGCAACAGTTTTGAGCCAGGTTGCTCCTCGCTCATACTTGGTGCAGACCAAGTCAGGCGCGCAGTATAGGCGAAACCGCAGACACCTTCGCCTGTTCCAGTCCTTCCCCATGATCCAGAGTCCCACAGGTGACATTCCCCTTTCAGTTCCATGTCACCCACTTCCCAGTGTCCTGCCTACCAACCCACCTGACCCTGGACCTGTCCCAAGCATGCAGAGGTGTCCAGACAACCATGTCCCAGCACGACTCCAGGATGACCAGACGCCGCTCCAGCCTGGTTCGCCTTCACCTCCTGTCCAGAGGACCAGCCAGGGCAGCCTAGCAGGCCAGACTACCCAGCAAGGGGTGCCAACGACTTCGCCAGTGGGTCCGGTCCGAACAACTACAAGTGGGCGTGCAGTCATCGTCCCTGCTCGCTACAGATAAAATGAAAATACTTCTCCCCTTCGGTTATCATTGAGTGACTCTAAACTATAATTGTTGGCACACTTCGAAAGTGCGATTTGTCCATTTTCAAGGGGGAGATGTTGTGTGTGGTGATCGTGCGCATAGGCACACAGTCATGTTGCCTACTGTGCACATAGCCACACAAGATAGATCGGTTTCAGCTCTCGATACTCGACCGGTAAAAAGTACTCACTCTGAATACCAGATTACACTAGATCACAAAAGAAGTACGTTGTGTTCGTGTGGTGGTCTCGAATGAAAGATGTTACAACAGTAGCAATGTTACAGGAGGTTATAACTTTACAAGTGGAAGTAGAATGGTAGTTGTCACTCAAATAATCCATAATCCCTTACTGTATCTGAATAGACTCTGTATTCTATAAATTATAATGCATGCACAATGTAGGCAGATGACCTTCCTCGCATCTTTAGCTATCTGCTCCACCGTCATAGTTCTGTTGATTCATACTTAGCATACAATAGGTTTCTTTTCACAAAAGGCTGTACTCTTACATTTCAAGTACAAGTCTTTGTGGTGATACAATGGTTGACAGAAACAGAGTTCTAAAGAATGACAGTAGCAGTCTTAGTATTTCACTCAATAACTGAAATTAGAGTATTACATACTCCTAATTGATTAACCCATTTTAAATTTCTTGGTCACTTATCTGTTACCATCAACATCATTATCAATATCATTCAAAATTGTTATCATAACAACAAAAAAGGCCACTAGGAACCCTGGTAAAAGTTGGTTGCTCAGATGATGATGTGAAAATAATCTCCAAAAATTGTAATCAATTGTTTCTTCGTTGACGTTTTCTTGGTTCTGTTTTGTTTGTTTGTTTTTAGGCCTATTAGGCTGCAATGTTGGCTAAAACTATTTAATTAATGTAGCCCTGGCTGGCAGATGGCTGGACATATTTTCCCCCAACGGAATACCAACTAATAAAAAGTACGTGGGTAATCTAGTGACAATTATGGCGCAATAGATAACTACACTGCTAGATAACGATACATAACAGACCAAATCATGTCAGATCTGTTTGAAGAAGACAAAATGAGGTTAAATCTGATTGTCGTCTGCAAGTGCATGACCTTCAACAGGAGCCGAGAACCAAGAACAAAAGTAGAAAACATCGGCAAGTGCAGTAATGTACACAACATAAACGGTCATTTTATAGCTGGTATCAAGATCAATAGCAGTTCACAGCTCGACAGCCTTTTCTTCGATACAAACATTCATAAAAAATGTCAAAAGACATTCAACAAACCTTTTGAGCCGCTGCTCTCAGCACCTGCGCCATGCTGTACTTGGAGATAGTGTAGAGAACAACTTTTAATCTCTAAGCATACTTATGCACCAAAAACTCTTTGTGGTTTTAATATCAAACGCAATCCTTCAAGTGAACATGAAATTAATTTTAGATATTTTGTAACACAATAGTGCAGAGTTTTTATTTGAAAATAAAGGCAAACATGCAAAATTGATTAAAATAATCATAAAGTTGTCTGCCCATAGGAAGACGATCCCGTAGCAGACTAGAAACTTAGGCGAAGTCAAAACAGTTTTGGGTTTTATTTGACTGGCTTGTTGAACACAGCGATATTGTTTTGCAAATTATCATGTCATGTGAATGTGCTGCAGTGCAGATACTCAACTGAGATAATAACCTAGTCAATTACGACCATCCCCAGTGATTTGATTGATTTTGTTTTTGCTTACAATTATTTTACCGTGTCCAGTCTATCTCGAAGCTCTTCAACTGGCTACTCAACAGTTGACTGCCGTACCCTTGATCTGTATTTGAATGAGAACGTTGCATTTACAAGATTGAATGAGAGTGCGGCAGCTTCTTTTCTACCCCTTTTTTCATGTGAAAGGGTAAGTGTTGAGAGGTCCGGCCTTGCAAGGGGCACATAACACACACACACACACACACACACACACACACACACACACACACACACACACACACACACACACGATCTGACGGTCTGGGTTTGAGCCATCACTGACATGCCAGTTGAAGGGGATTTTTCCCTGGGGAGTTAAGATTTGTGCCAACTCCATTCCCCCCAAAGTCCATCAGATGTGACTATAAACAGATTTCAAATGCCAATGCACACAGAGCATCTTGTGCACTCATTGATAAAACCTGTTCTGCCATTAGGAAGAGAAGGCCATCGCATGCCAGTAGGAAGGGATAACATAATTTACAAAGGGCATACACACCAGCACTAGGTGCAAGAAAGCACGGGAATGCTTATTCCATCCTAAAAATACAAGAAACAAAAATTAAAATATCTAAATCACTTACTTGTGTATTATACATGTATTAAACACACTTCATATCTGTTCAGGACTTTTCCTCTGCTTTTTTTTCTTTTCCTGGCCTTTTTTCCATGACAAGTGTGCAGTCCTCAGGAGTCCCTCTCTATTCAGTCACTGACCAGAGGAGATTCTGTGCTGCAGCCAACACACTTTGTGCTCAGAGCTATTTTGATCCAGTATGATTCAGAAGATTTCCTTTCTTGGGGAGGGTGATGTGTGTGTGTGTGTGTGTGTGTGTGTGTGTGTGTGTGTGTGTGTGTGTGTGTGTGTGTGTGTGTGTGTTATAATTCACAATCTGACATTGACAAGTGCACACACCACACACACACACACACACACACACACCACACACACACACACACACACACACACACACACACACACATATATTGACAGACTGAGACCAGTTTTATGTTTTTAAAAACTTCAACAAAATCTGGAATACAACTGCACAGGCATTTTGGTGCCTGGTGCTTTGGCATGTATATTATACATTTTAAAGGTAACTTAGACAAGATAGGGAGGCAAAGAAAAGTTTTTGTAAAAAAAAAATACAAAAAAATGCTCATCTACATGATCAATCTTTTACAATTTATATTGGATTGTTTTCTGCATTTTTTTTTTTTTACCATTCTCTTTTACAGAATATATTATGAAAACCAACAGTGTTTATGTGACACTTTTAGTTTTTATCTTTTTTTCAGATTTGAAATGCGTATTTGATAAAGCTCACCAACTGACACGAGTGGACAGCTTGAGATTGAAAACAGTAATGCTGAACTAAGAACTTCAAAGCCATAACGATGTCTTCTGACCCTGACAATCATGTTGTTTTTAAACACAAGTGAGTGTGAGGCATGTTTTATGCTTTTTTTTTCTTTTTTAAAAGTCCAATTTCTGTATATATAAGCAGAATATTTAGGCAACATCATTCTGTACTTGGTTGTGATTACTGTTTTGTTGTTGAGAGGTGGTTTTTTTATATTTAATTTGTTACTGATAGACCCTTTTAAAATGGAGGAAGGGGGATGGAGAGGGAGGGAGGGAGGAGTAGATTTATAATTTTGTTGTTTTCAGCATGTTTTTTTTTTCTTCTTTAATTTTCTACGGGCAATGTGACCTAAAGTTTTTAATGTGTTGGGATTGCCTAGAGTTATTACTGTCAACTGATTTGTTAAAAGATAAAAAAATAAGTGTTCTGTATAGTCAGTGAACATGGCTGTATAAATGGCCATATACAGAAATGAATACAGACATTTACATTTCTTTTTTTTCTTTTTCTTCTTTTTCTTAATATTATATTTGTCTCTTTGTTCCCCCCCCCCCCCCCCCTACCCCCCTCACTTTAAAACATTTTAAAATTTCACTTGAATATTGGATTGAAGCTATACATGAGTGCTGAATGAAATTCGCTGTGACTGAAAGAGCAAAAGGTTTGATCTGTGGTTTGAAAAAAGTAGTTAAAAGAGATATTATAGAGAAGCACTATACTTAAAGTGTTAAAGTTATAGATCTTTCTTTTAATTTTATTATCATTTTCCCCCTGATGCAATTTACACTTGCCAGATTGACTGGCTAAAAACAAAAGAGATGAAAAATTACTCCAGAATTTTCAGCAAGGTTAATACATCAAAACTAGAATACGTGATATATATTGATGCAAACTGTTATCAACAAAAGTATGTAAAGCTGGGAGCAAACTAAAGCAATGTTGGAGGAGCTTGTGCTGGTTGTTCGTACCAGACACAAGCTTTTATCCTGTGATATAAAAGATACTTTTTTTCCCTACTGCATTTACTGTTACCACCCCCTCTGTCTCTTTGTTTTGTTTTGGGTTTGTTTTCTTCTGTTTTGTTTTTTGGTTTTGTTTCTTTCTTTTTAAGTTTTTTTTTATTGCTATTTTCTTTCAACCAACAGATGATTTTCTGTTAAGTCTGTTTTTAGCTATGTTACTTGGATACAGTCGCAGTAACTTTATTTTTCATTGCTGGTGTGTTCAGTGATATGGATTGTATCAATGTATGGCTGATTTTCCTTTGTGAGATGACATCCTGAGATTGCGGCAGGCCTTTCTTTTTGCAGACTGGTTCATCTTGATCTGAAAGGTGCTCCACCACGCATAGAATATCTAGAACAGGTAAATTTTATAACATTGCTTGAACTCATAAATCACTTTGCACTTGAACTGATGTCATTTTCTCCTTATGCAAGAATCATTTGGGCCAATGTTTTATGCACAGTAAGTTGTTATTTAAAATGAAAAGGTACAATATTGACGCTTAGGGCTTTGGTCATTTGTTACTGGTGGTGTGTGTGTGTGTGTGTGTGTGTGTGTGTGGTGTGTGGTGTGTGTGTGTGTGTGTGTGTGTGTGTGTGTGTGTGTGTGTGTGTGTTGTGTGTGTGTGTGTGTACAGGTCTGGTTGGTAAATTTTATGATAGTGTTGCAGTTCCTTCAAAAACTACTTTCCCTGCAGAAAGTAAATATTGGCAGTGCCACAGATTAAGAAAAATGTTGGTTTCCCATACATGTATCCTCATTACAGCAGCCGTATAATTATCACATTGTGACAGTGACAGTCAGGAACTTCCTCAGTGGGAGGCTGTGTCACATAGAATGTTTTTCAGTATGATGAGAAGTGATCAAAAGTGAGTCTTGTAAGGCTTTTGAATTTTCTTTATGAAACACCTGAAGTTAATTTTCTTGAAACATTACTCTTCTGTAAAAGGTAAATATTATGTCAGGATGACAGATGGTATTACTCTGTATAGTCATATGCTTTTACACATTTAACACACACACATACAGGCATGCACTCATGCATACATGCACACATGCATACACACACATGCATGCATGCATGCACGCACGGCTTACAAACATCCATATTCCATCTTTGTTTTAACTAATTTAAGTGGATGAGTGAGAGTTTGTTATTCAGGATTTTTTTTTAACGTAGTAGTGAAGATTCAGAATTTTACTAAGCAGCCTTAGGCTTACTGGAGTGTAGTTTATACAAGGAAAAACTTGATGAGAGGATTGTAGCCATTGTCTCTGTCATCAGGTGCTTCCACTTATGAGCAAATGGGGTGCCACAGGCTTACTGGTGGAGTATGAGGACTGCTTTCCCTACAGTGGCGATCTCAGTGTTCTGCATACTCAAGAGTCATACAGGTAAATATTTTCATTTCTTATCATTGGTTGTCAAAAATGAACCACGATTTGACAGACATAATATAGTTTTATTACCCCTGGGGATACCAGGGGCCTGTCAGTATAAATAGCATTCCCACCTTCTAGAAAATCTGTGCTAGAAATTTCCTTTTTTCTATCACTGTATTTATTTTTGCCATTTTTCCCTTTCTTTATGTCACCTCCTTGTCTATTTTCTTCCTTCTTGGTCCATTGTGCTGCCTTTTTTCTAGAAGGACTTAAAAGAACAATTCTCCCCTATGCTGAAGTCAGATTTGCTGGGCCTG
>CM060316.1:39100494-39112994 GCA_030674155.1 Stramonita haemastoma
AAGTATGAACCCTTTCTGGAAAAAACAAATTGTTTTGGGGTTTTGTGTCATATTATCTTTTTTAAAATCAACTGTACATTTAACAAAAAAGTAGATTAAAAGTTATTTTTTAAAAAAAGGGGAAAAAAAGAGTGAAAGTGATTATTATTTATAATGGAAAATCATTTCCAGCAAAGTTTTTTTTGTCATACACACCACAGAGAGGAGAGAGAGAGAGAGAGAGAGAGAGAGAGAGAGAGAGAGAGGGAAATGGCGCGTTAGTGTTGTACATGTGCTATGTTGAGGATGAAGTTGATTTGTCTTGCTTTGGCTTGTGACTGGCAGATAGCGGTGTGGGAGAGTGGGTGGAACCTATGGTGTGGCATTATGTGACCAACTTCCAGTTGCCCAGTGGTGAGTCTCCTTCTGTTGATAAGTAGGATGTTTGTTCGTAAGTGAACTGCATTACAGTGCCACTGAACTTTACATAAACACATTTTTATACATCTTTTATTAAATAATCTGTAGAAGTACTTGCTCATGTGTTTACATGCACATGCTTGTTCATTCAAAGACATATGCACAGTCATAGGCACAAGCCTAAACACCTACACACACACACACACACACACACACACACACAACACACACACACACACACACACACACACACACACACATGCTTACATGTATACACTCATGAGTCATGCTTGAATGAATGCACATGTACACATGCACACACACATGGAAAAAGTACATATTCAGATTTGATAACAGTAGTAGATATGCTCTCAGGTGTGTGTATGCATGTCATGAGTACCAGCAGGCTTTAAAAGTCACCTGCACAGAGACAGACTAGTAGTGGAATTGATCTGGAGAAAGGGAAGGCTAATCTTTAAGATAATAATCATGTAGAAGTTTGTCCGATTCCTTTCTCACCTGTCAGTGTCACTGAGTGTGGTGTTAGGTGCCACATCCAGTGGCACCAAGATAATTCTTCTTCTCCATTTGTTCTTGTCTTTGCTGGCCCTGCTGAAGTTTTGGATCTGCATACCACAGGATTCTGTGATGTTGCCATTGAGAGAAGCTGGTGGTCTGCCTTTTTTTCTGTACCATTTTTTTTTCATTTTAAAGACCCTTCCCATGGTTTTACATGCAATTTTTCTGTTTAAATGCTTTGGAGATCAACTGCACAAATGTAATTGTTCCAGTAAATATTTTTTTGAAATGGTTTGGAAGATTAGTGACAACACAGAGAAATCATCAATAAACAAATTTTGGTTAGGAGTTTGTAGTTGCTGTTAACAACAACAGAATTACTATTTACCTGTTGTTTTTTTTGTAAGTAAAAAATAAAATGAAAAGAAGATATAATCAAGAAAATAAAACATAACTGAGACAAACCTATCATACACTTTGCTCTGTTTATTTCTTAGAAAGCTCACAGTTTCATCTTTTAGCTCAATAAAATCGGTGGATCAGTGGTCTAGAGGTAAGTCACTTATCCTTACCTAAACAGTGAAAAGTCTGGGGTCAGAAGTGTGCAGTGGTTCGATCCCCATTTGAGCCCAAATCTTTTCTTCCATCCATTAGACAGTGTTTGTCTGGTGCTAGTCTTTCGGATGAGATGATAAACCAAGGTCCCTTGTGTTACACATCATTATTTAGTGCACGTGAAAGAACCCATAGCAACAAGAGAGTTGTCCCTGGTAAAATTCTGTAGAAAAAAGCCACTCTGATAGGGAAACAAATACAGTTGCAGACTAGAAAAGACAAAAAATAATGGGTAGGCGCTGCTCTTTTGGTGATGTGCTCTCCATGTGGAGAGCAGCCCAAATTTCACACAGAGAAATCTGCCTTGGCTTAAAGTGGTATAAAAAAAAAGATATTCAGAAAAAAAAGAAACAAAGTAAGAAAAAAAAATTGATTCAAAACAGAAATAGAACTGAGAAATCATATACTTTCACAGTAGACTTTTTGGTGACTCCTAGTGAGGTTGCCCTTGTTTCAGACTTATGGGAGAGGCTGGCAGAGGGTTTCCCCAAGATATGGATAGCCAGCGCCTTCAAGGGGGCAACAGGCCCCCGAACCAGCATCAGCAGCGTGTCGTATCACCTGGAGAACCACCTGACCTGGCTGGGCATCCTGCAGAAGGAGCAGAGTCGCTTCCAGTCGCTGCAAGGCTGTGCCGTCACTGGCTGGCAGAGGTTGGACGCTGACATTAGTTTTGTTTAAAAAAAAAATTTTTTTAAGCCAACACCCCCTCCCCCATTAGTTTTGTTCACTGCGTTAGTTAAGTCTGTTCAAAATGCTTTTGACAGGCAATTTTGGATGAGTGTTTGAATTTATTTTCTTTTTTTTGTTTCTGTCAGTTTTGTGGCATTTAGTTGTTTTATGTCTGTGTTTTTTTATCATAAGCCACACCCATACATTATATGCACACAACAGAGGCATGGATACACATAGTGACTTAGGTTACTATGAGGGAAAGTACACATTGACTTGTGGGGAGAGCAAATTTAACCAGCTTGTGTTCCACATTTTTTCTAGTTGTGCTTGCAATACACATAACAAAGATTTTACAGAAAATTGGTTTCATTTTCTTTTTTCTATTGAAAATAAAGTTTGATTGTGGTAGGAAATGTCAGATACTGTCTTTCAAGGCAAGACTGAGGGAAAAAGATAGAAAGGCAGACCACCAGCTTCTCTCATTGGTAACATCACTGAATCCTTTGGCATGAGAATCCATGAAGTCAGCAGGACCAGTGAAGTAGGGAGAAAATGGAGAGAAAGGGTTATGTCAGTGTAACTGGGTGTAGTGGCTAACGCTGTACTTGGTGATGCCAACAGGTTATACATCATAGGCAAAAATTGTAATTTGATGTTAAAAAGATCTTGTTTTATGATAATGTGACACTTAACACATTTCTGTTTGGCAGGTATGACCACTATGCAGTGATGTGTGAGTTGCTACCCCAGGCATTACCTTGTCTTGGTATATGTCTACAGGCCTTAGAAAAAGGTACAGACTTTTGTTCATAAGAAAGAGTAAGACAGTGCCACATTTGTGACTTTATTGTTGATGATAAATGTTACAAGGAAAATTATTCTTTTAGTTCTGTGCTAGTAATTATCACATTTTTATTGTGACTTTATGCTAAAGATATGAATGAAAATGGTCCTATAGTGGAAAAAAAATTTCAAAATTGGTTTTCAAATAAATATTGCACACAAGTTATTAGTTATAATCATGCATGTTATTATTTAAAGTCTGGTTTTGTTACAAACAGGCTGTTTTTATTGTTAAATCCACAATAAAAAGTATTTTTGATAGAAAAAGAAAAGTCCAAGTGACAGATGAAACAGATGAGTAGGACATATTGCATATGTCCAAGGAAGCTAAAATGCATGAACAAAGTTCTCAATGTCTGAAGACCTATTATGACTTTGTTGAAACTCCTCTTTCTAGTTTTCTTGAGGGTGAAAAAAAACTTGGAGGAAAATTGAACAAGATATACAACAGCTACAAAATATAGCTGGCACATTGCTAAAGTGCTTGCAATAGAGGCTTCATTTGGCAATCAAAATGTCTGCTATTTGTTGGAAAGGAAATGTTCATACTCTACTTGTACAGAAAATGTTGTAAGGTTTGCAGTGTAGCAGTGGTGATTCATTTTATTCCCTGATATTTTTTTGACAGGCACTTATGATGATGAATTGCATCAGGGTGTGTCCGATGACCTTGGCTTTACATCTCTTATACCTCTGAACCCATTTGCCTGGTAAGTGCCCCATGATATATTGCTAATAGTGCTGTCATGTACAAACAAGAACCCCCAGCTTTTTTTTTTTTTTTTTTTTTTTGCTGCCTCATCTTCAGTGACATCCCCGTCCTGTTGCTCCCATGCCGCTCATTTCAATCTCCCAGCCACAGCCATACCCAGATTTGTTGTGTCCCACCCCCAGGGTCAGGAGTCCACAGGGAGCCCATCAATATTAGGCCGCTGCGGGGCCACCAGCCAGAGGGGCCCTACACTTCTGCTAGGTCACTTTGGTGGTGTTCAGTGGTACCTGTTCTGAGCTAACATACGCAGGACACCACCTACTAAGCCCCCTACTAACAACAGTATTAGCTCAGTCGCGGAGCCAGACTGAGTGAGCCACCCATCCGAGGTGGCGACCACCACAACG
Source organism: Stramonita haemastoma (assembly GCA_030674155.1). Classification (NCBI taxonomy): domain Eukaryota; kingdom Metazoa; phylum Mollusca; class Gastropoda; order Neogastropoda; family Muricidae; genus Stramonita; species Stramonita haemastoma. Next base: position 39,104,665 of record CM060316.1, read on the forward strand.
TCCCTCCAATGACCCTCTCCCTGCGTATCTCCAACCCTAAAGGCTTTGACACAAACTCACCACAGGCACAGAAGCGTATGGGGAAACCGAATCTGAGGTCACCATGAGACCAGAGCAACGGGAGCCACCGAATCAGAGGCAATTTTTATTATTGCATGATAATCAATGAGGATGATGTAATGATGCTGCTGTGGAGGTGCATCCGCTTTGAGACTACTTGACAGGGTTGTTCTCTACGCTTACTGTCATAATATATCCCAGCGTCAACCAGGCCTGAGAGATACAGAAACCTGCAGTGTTGGTCAGGTAATTTGAGCAACACTCTCAAATTGGCATTCGTAAAGTGGATGAAGCTCGACTGTGTAGTCCCAGTCTCCCCACTGAGCCCACAGCACACTCACTCTGGGTAGGAGCCGGCCAGAGCCCGAAAAATCCCTATGACTCATGGGATTCAAACCCGCAACCTTCCAGTCCGGATTCCAAGGCGCTAACCACTGCGCCATGGCGGCTGGTACCCCCAGTTTTTTTGTTTCTCTGAAAATAAACCCTTCCAGCTGATATTAGGCTGTGGCCTTGTGTCTGTAAAAGCAAAAGCAACACTCTATTCTTGACAGTAAGCTACCCACCCACATAGAAATCTAAAATTGCTTTTATGATTTAGTTTTAATTCTTCACACAACATTATGGCTTATGTAAGGAGGTAGGTTGTAATCCATTGATTTCTCTGCTTTTAAACAATATTTCAAAGAGTTTTTTTTCACGCCAGGGAATAATTATCCATAGAATTATCATGCCACAGCCTCCAAGTCAAAATTAACAGCAAACAGTCAAATATACTGCTTCAGTAATGGCTGTCTGGCTGATTTCTTTCCATTATATCCCATGAACATCTTAAAAGGTGAATGAAACTGGAGATGTAAGAGATGTTATCGTGATATGAGTTTTGAAGTGTGGGTGTGTTACAGCCAGGAGATCCCGCAGTGCTCATTCCCCGGGTCAGCGCTGTACCAGCTGATGATAGAGTACGCCTTTCTGGAGGCCAGCAGTGACCGCCTCCTCAGAAGTGAAGGGTAGGGTAGGGTGGGAGGTTTTGTGTTTGGGGTCTGGGGGACTCTGTGCCTACTTTACGGTATAGGCAGATTATAATGTTTATTATAAGTTACGATTATATATACAGGCATATATGTTCGTCCACTCAAAGCTGATTGTATTCAAACACATACATGCAGACACACTCTGAAAGAGACACACGTATAAGCAGGAAGGTGGCGGGATGGTTGAGACATTCACCTGTCTAACAAGTAAACCGTGAGATTCTGGGTTTCATTCTGTTTGACAAGAAAATTGAACTGTGTTGTGTTTAGACACCGTCCCTGAAGTCAGAATGAGGCGACCTAAATGATGGGAAAACAAACGGTTGGATACACAAAAATCTCACCTTTGGTGAACTTTGAAGCTCTGGCTGAGGACAACCACCCAGAAAAAGACACATATATATATGCACTGGTGCTTACACACAGACACAGACAGACAGACCCAGACACGCACAGACACGCACAGACACACACAGACACACATAGACACATACACACACATACACATACACACACACACACACACACACACACACACACACACACACACACACACACACACACACACACACACACACACACAGAATGGGAGGAGACACAACGCACACTTTTGAGGCATTTTTCTTTTATATAAGACAGAAGAGGTGTTAGTCTTTTGAGCACAATGTAAGCTTTAAGCTTGTTGTTGCTAGACTGCTGTTATTGTTGTTTATATATGTATACGATATGCTTTGTTCATAGACTTAGTTTATTTGCGCATTTTAACCTCAATCTTTTTCCTTTTCTTTTTTTAAAAAATTATGGTTGAGCATATAAAAATCATGGTTTTTTTTATACCGTACTGCAGACAAGAAACTATCAACACAATTATTTTGAATTTTTGCTTAACACTCATTTAATTTGTAAGGAATAAAGTATCTTTATTTTTGTTACCAGTTTATGTTTTTAAATTTAGTTTTCTTTTTGAGATTTTTTCCTATAACCTTTACAGATCTCTTTTGTTCAATAGAATGGTTGCTTGCAAAATTAATATCAATAGGGAGCGAGTTAGAAAGTTGTTTATTATTTATTTTTTCTTGCATCTTCGTTGTGTAAGCCTTCTTTGTCAACCTCAGACAGCTTGATTTTTGTCTGCCATATGAGCAAAAATACATTGCACTCAGTTAAACACCTGACAAGTTGTGCCCAGCACATCCATCTTCAGTGTAGGAGAGAATTGGTATCTTGTAAGTCTTTCTGGAAAGGAGGCAGGAGAAAGGACCAAGAAGGCAGAAAATAGACAAGAAGAACTGACAGGAACAAGGCAGAAACAAAGAGAGGATAGAAAAAAGGGAATTCCAAGCAGAGAATTTCCAGAAGGTGGGGATGTGATTTATACTGACAGGCCCCTGGTATCCTCAGAGGGATTGTGTGAGTGATTATTGCTGTATTCTGTTTGCACGTAGGCTGCTGACCTGGATGAATGACTACAACGTGAGGAGGAATTTCACCAACCCTGTACAGTGGAGCCAGTGCTGTGTGCTGTCTCAGAGTAAGTATCAGGGTCAGGTAGTTGTAGTCCATCATTGTTGTTTCATTGTTAAAAATATTGAATTAAAAAAAATATCGCCATTACCATTATCATTGCCACCATTGACATCAAGAAAAAAAAGGAAAAAATTGAGAGAGAGAAAAAGAAAATAAATTTAAAAAAAATATAACAGCCAAACAGAAAAAAAAGAATTGCTGAAACCAAAGGTAATACTGCAGAGTTTTATTTTAAGAAAAAGTCAAACTGAATGTCAAAGTCCTTCAGATGAGACTATAAACCGAGGCCCCATGTGAATGCATGAAGAAACATTTTGCGCACACATTAAAACACGTTCACCTTTTGGAAGAGTAGGACAGTGTGTGGCAGTAGAATGGATGCAAAAAAGAAAAAAAACTGCATGCAAAGATGTATGTTTCAACATTACCGAAGTGGGAATGTGGCTTCCAAATAGTGGCAGGGGGGGGGGTACATATGCAAAAAACCACCATTGTGCAAATAGGATATATACTATTGAAACATTATCTTGCATTATGCTTTTATTTTACCTCGAAACTTCATCTATCTATCTATCTATCTATCTATATATACATATATATATATATATATATAAATATATATATATATATATAATATATATATATATATATATAATATATATATATAATATAATACACACACACACATACAGGCTTTGGGAAACCAAGGTTTGCTTCATGTATGCTTGTTTGATTTTACCCAGGAAGCTTCATCAGTTGGAGGCCTTCAGAACCAAGATCACCAACGCTCTTTCGGATGTGTTCTTCGCGGACACAGTGAAGGAGTGGGAGGGAACCCATGTCTTGCCGCTGCTCAGCCGCATGCACCAGTGGCAAAATGACAGCCAGCCAACAGCTTGCCATCAGTGATGGAGAACTCACACCTATAACTGCGGCTGACACCTCCGACAGAGAGAAGCTACCATCTGCATCAGGCACTGAAGAAAGCAGCGCAGAAAAAGTGGAGTCGAAGACTGGAGCACCCAGCACCACTGTGAAGCAAGAGGACGATGATATAGATGTGGATGGTTGATGTAGGTGGAAGATCTTAATACGGTTTGTATCAGTCTGTGCTTTGTTATGTTGCAAGTGTGTTACACTTAACAACTTGTTCAGGCATTTTTAAAAGTTAAGAGTTTTGTTTTGCCTGTATGTGTTTGCATGCCTGTTTGAATGGGTTATGTATGCAGAAAGGTGTGCACTAGTTCTGACTGTGATTTAAAGAGAGGGAGACAAAGAGAGAGAGTTTGTAATTTGTTTTTGTGAAAAAACACAGTCTCAGACTGTAAGTCTTTAAGTTTTTATGCATATCAAAGGTGAGGTCATGACTTCCTTCATTGTAATATCTAGTGCAACTAAGTGGTTTTGAATGCACAAAAACAGGTTTGAGTGTTGTCAAACATGAAGAAAGTGAAATTTTTTGCAAAATGAGAAATGCTTGTTTAGAATCTAGAGATCAGGTGGTTCCGTGCGGTGCATTTTATCCTGCGCATATAAAGACCATTGGGTTGTGATTGTTCTGCTCTGGCTGTGTGACTGTCAGTGTGTGTGTGTGTGTGTTCCTTTTTTTTTCTTTAATCTTTTCTTTTGAGGATAATAGAATAAGCACTCATGTGCTTTTTTTTTTTTACATCCAGTGCCCGTGTGTATGCAGTTTTGTAATTTTGTCATCTGTTCCCTCTGGTACACAATGGCCTACTCTTCCAAAAAGCGGAATGGGTTTTAATGTGTGTGCAAGATGTTCTTTGTGCATTCACACTTGAGACCTTGGTTTATAGACTCGTCCAAGGGACTTTCGGGGGAGTGTGTGTGTGTGTGTGTGCGTGTGCATGTGCATGTGAGTGTGTATGTGTTATTCATGTGTATGTGTGCTTGTTTGTGAGTATACTCATTACAAGATTCCTGTGTGTATTGTCAACTCACTTTTGTAAGATAATTGTTATTGAACAGCTGCAGTACAATTATCAGTTTTACAAGAGGTTGTGTAGCATCAACATCATTACGTAGTGCAGACTGAAGTGAATGGACACACCATTCCCTCCTGCCCAACATGAAAGAGGAACAACTGGCTGCAGTCTGTATACAGGCCTGTTTTCCTGAGCGTGTACATGACTGATAGAGCAGAGGAGGATTGTGTATGTAGTGATCAGCTCTGCCATCACCTTGGAGGTTCATGCACCTGTACAGGAGTAGAAGGTTGCATGCAGTGAGCAGGATAGGTCTTTCAGCTAACACTGTGCAATAAATGCAAAAATTTTGTGGGGCTGTTTTGTGAACAAGACAGACTGTATGGTAAACAATTTGTATTATTTTTTTGTGTGTTGAGGAATTTTCTGTGCAGATTTGTTCATGCAAATGAGATTGTAGCTGATTTTAAGAGAGAGTGTGAACATGAACAAGAGAAATTATAGGGTAAACAGTGGGTTTGTATTTCTTTTGTGTTGAGGAATTTTCTGTGCAAATTTGTCTGTGGAAATGTGTTAAGGAATTTTCTGTGCAAATGAGAATTTTTTTTAATTCTAAGAGAGATAGAGTGACTTATATGAACAAGACAAATCATATGGTAAACAGTTTGTATTTCTTTGTTTTGAGGAATTTCTGTGCAAATTTGTCCATGCAAATGAGATTGTTTCTGATTCTAAAGAGAGAGAGAGAGAGAGAAAGAAGATACATGTGTATTTTTCTCTTTCTCTCCCTTTGTATGCGTCTATTACTGAAATTCTGTAATTCTACCTGAATAAAGTTAGATGGTAAAACATCTTTCCAGAAAATGATTTTCTGCAATTTCTTAATGAACCTTAAAAGTAAATTTATTTGATACGAGTAAGATGTGAATTGTCATGAACTGGGTAACTTCTTGAGCATTTTGTTGTTCAATGATATTTACTGCATTTTTTTTAATTTATTACGAAGCGCGAGATGATGGACATGTTTGTGAATCTTGGCCATGTCATGATACCTACCTCCTGTCCCAACTTTCCCCCCACTGAGGTCTTGTTCTTTGTGCCTTTCTTTCCCTTCTTTGCTCCTCATTATCATCATTTCCCACATCCGTGTGTCATCTTGGTATCTTCCTCTTTGTTCAATGCTTAGACAACAACTATTGATGTCTATCATATGAACAAAACTGCATCACGCTGCCTTTAAGCACCTGACAAGTCAGATCTGGCGCATCTGACTGCGACATGATCATTGAATTATCATTCCCCTTTATGTTCAGACTGGCTTTTCCAAGTACGAGGAAAGATGCACAGGTAGATTTGCACACAGACAGAGACAGGAACAGGATGCCTCACCACACACACATGCATGCAAATGCACATTGCACAAGTGTGCAGACATGAATGGATGGTATGTGTGTAATGACGTGTGTGCACAGGCGCACATGCACAGACAAATATAAGAAATACACAGAAACACACACACACACACAACACAAAAACAGCATACAAAAGAGGACTGGATGTAAAAAAAAAAAAAAAAAAAAAAGAAAAGAAAAAAAAAGAACATGCATGCTTATTCCATTTTCGTCTAAATAAAAGAATAAAGAAATAAATGAAATTAAACACACACATGCACGCACACACCACACACATCACACACACCACACACACACACACACACACACACACAAACACACACACACCACACACACCACACACACAACACACACACACATTATAGAGCATAACCTAAACCATATTATCAATCAATATTCGTGTAGAAATTTAACATTTGAGAAGTGTCCTGATTTGTATTTGTATTTTGTACCACTTTATGTCACAGCAGATTTCTCTGCATGAAATTCGGCACAAGTGCAGCGCCTACCCATTTAAAAAAAACAAATCTTTTTCCTGTATGCAACTGTATTTGAGTGTTTTTAAAAAAAAAACAGAAAAAAACCAGCTGAAATCAGAAAAAATACTTAAGCATCATTGTTTCAGGCTTCAAATAATTATTAATCTTGGAAAAACAAGCCCCACACACCTTTTCATTTCATGTCATTTTGAGTTACATAAGTAGTTTTGTAAGATAATGAAGTTCTGTATGATTAACAGCATGACAGAATTGATATTGATATTGTGAGAGAATATAGTTTTGTATGGTTTACAGAACAACAGGATTGACATTGATATTGTGAGAGAATATAGTTCTGTATGGTTCACAATATGTCAGGATTGATATTGTGAGAGAATGCAGTTCTGTATCACATATGGTTTACTGTATGACAGGATTGATGTTGATATTGTGAGAGAATGTAGTTTTGTAAAGGTTTACCATGTGACAGGATTGATAGTGTGAAAGAATAAAGGTTTGTATGATTTACAGTATGAAAGAATTAAGATTGTGAGAGAATGTAGTTCTGTATGGTTTACAATATGAGAGGATTGATATTGTGAGAGAATGTAGTTCTTTTTTTTGTTTTGTTTTTTTGAGTGAATATTGTTCTGTATGGTTTACAGTATGAGAGGATTGATATTGTAAGAGAATGTAGTTCTGTATGGTTTACAGTATGAGAAGATTGATATTGTGAGAGAATGTAGTTCTGTATGTTTACAATATGAGAGGATTGATATTGTGAGAGAATGTAGTTCTGTATGGTTTACAGTATGAGAGGATTGATATGTGAGAGAATGTAGTTCTGTATGTTTTACAGTATGACAGGATTGATACTGATATTGTGAGAGAATGTAGTTCTATATGTTTTACAAAATAACAGGATTGATATGTGAAGAGAATGTAGTTCTGTATGGTTTCAGTGTGAAAGAATTTAAGACAACTGAAATATATGCATGGATGTTACTGATAAATGAAATGTGAAAATCATCTTGTGATCCTGGCATTGAGGTTGAATGGATAGACCGTACCACCTGAGTGTTTCGCTAATATACTCTCTCATAATTAAGAAGTTGTAACATGTTCTTGTTGCACATAGATATTTGTGTGTATGTATGCAATGTAAATGTACACACACTCACAAGTGGAAATACATTCAAAGACACTTGCAAATATACCAAAGAAACATCATACAGTTCCATTCCCTCTGAAGTCTAGTATGGATGCCTGTATGTCAAGGCAGTAAAAAGGGTCACATCTGCACATGTGGAACACTCTTCAAAGTCCATGTGCACTAAAACATTAAACTATACAGTTAGTTCCCTACCTGAGAGGTCTTGAGTTATGGACGCGGGAAGCTGCTTAAAATGCTAATGTACACTTCTTATCCAGTGTGCACTTACTTCTTACAGTAGTTCCTAGTAAGCCATGCAATCTGGATCAAGGGAAATTGTTCCAGTTTCTGCTACAAGGTGCTTGAAGAACATTCAGTGCATGCTGGGCAACTGCATATTCCCAAAACACTGGCAATAGTAATAATAATGATAATGAGGCTTCATTCTTATAAAGTTCGAAATCTTCCATTTGCAACACAGTGTGCAGCATCTACATCTTTCACTCCAGAATGTAAAATTACCCATTAACAAGTGTGTGGTATATGTACACTTACACACACACAGGACGCTTACACACATGCATATGCATGTGTGGTCATGCGTGCACGCACACACATGGACATGCACACACACATATCACACACGTGCACGCACGCACATCCCGGGACACACCACACACACACACCACACACACACACACACACACACACACACACAC
>CM060316.1:39120494-39122994 GCA_030674155.1 Stramonita haemastoma
TTACTCGCGTGCAGACGCACACTCACACACAAGTGTAGTGTAGTGTAGTGTAGTGTAGTGTAGTGTAGTGTAGTGTAGTGTAGTGTAGTGTAGTGTAGTGTAGTCCGAGGCTGCTCTTCCTTGAAAGTGCGCGTTGCCACAAGAGCAGCATATCTATTTTTTTACTTTTCCTGTCTGCATGTGCATTTGTTTCCCTTCTACAGACTGTTTGGAGACAACTCTCCTGTTGAAATGACTTATACGCGCACTGGATGCGTGTCACACACGAGATCTCAGAGTTTTGTCTCATCCGAAAGACTAGCACCTAGATCACTATTCAAGGACTAGTAAGGGAGGGAGGGGGGGGGGGGTCGGGCTCGTTACCTCTAGACTACCGACCAACCTACGTTTTCTTTTGCGTCCCAAATACTCGTGAAGTGTTCTTAATCCGCGTGCGCGCTGTGTGTGTGTGTGTGTGTGTGTGTGTGTGTGTGTGTGTGTGTGTGTGTGTGTGTGTGTGTGTGTGTGTGTGTGTGTGTAGGACAGTACATTGCTTCATATCGGTATTTGACCATTGCTTGCATGATTTTTTTTAACCCATTGTAAAATGCGGTAGTGGTATGACTGAATGTACGCAAGAGCTTGCCTTCATTTCTTCAGGCTTTCTTCCAAAGCCCTGTTGACACAGCCTTGAGCAGTCAGTCCGTTTGGCTGGCGGTCAAAATATTATGGATTAGTGATATTGACTTAGATAATCATTGTTCAGTGCTGTGTATTAATAATTTGGTTGGTTTTCTGCAAAAACGAACGGCGACAAGCACTAACAATGTCTACTTTGATCAAGACAATGTTCACAGGATTGTTTTAGCTTTAATGCGAAATAAACACAAAAATGTACATGCACATATGTATGCACTTGCTGGCGCACGCACGCACAAACACAAACACATTTACACACATACACACATACCTACACACACGCACACCACACACACACACACACACACACACACACACACACACACACACACACACACACACACACACACACACACACACACACACAGGGACTGGATGTAAAAAAAAAAAAAAAGCACCAGAGTGCTTATTCGTTATCCTCGAAATAAAAGAATAAATCAACTCACATACACACCCCTACACACACATATATACATAGACGCACGCACGCACACACGCACACCACACACACACACACACACACACACACACCACACACACACACATACACACACACACCACTCAACTCACACACACATACACACACACACACACACACTCACACTCACACTCACACTCACACCACACCACACACACACACACACACACGCTTGCGTGCATCCCCTCCCCCCTCTCTTAATATCTCGTGATATTACTACCTTCAGAGAACGTTTTGATATTTTGACAGCAGTCCATGAAAAAGTGTGAGGGGTGGGATATACACAGAACACAAAGTCTTACAGAGGAGACATGAGGACAAGATTGATAGCAACAGTGAAACAAAAGCACACGGCCTGCCTGAGAAAAGCAGGTGGCCTGACAGTCATGTCACCTCTGTCTTAAAAACCCTTGTCTTGCATGACAGATCACAGTTTTGACAGATTTCCCGTTCCTTTCCTTTGAGAATAAGATCGATCGTATTTTAAAAGGTGAAAGAAAGGTCTTCAGGTGCTCTATATGTGTGCTATTGCATGAGGTGCTCTAGACTTGTGTTGTTGGATGGTTGGTCAGGCTTACACATTTTCTTTGTAGGAGGGGAGTGATCAGGTAATTGTACCGGCTTCCGAGCACACAAGACGCAAGGCAAGTGCATGCTGCGTGTGTGTGTGTGTGTGTGTGTGTGTGTGTGTGTGTGGTGTGTGTGTGTGTGTGTGTGTGTGTGTGTGTGTGTGTACTCGCACACACACACACACACACGCACGCACACATGCATGCACACAGAGTAGACTCTGAATGTCTATCTGTCTGTCTGTCTGTCTCTGTCTCTCTCTGTCTCTGTCTCTGCCTCTGTCTCTGTTCCTCTCTCTCTCTCTCTCTCTCTCTCTCTCATCTCTCTCTCTCTCTCTCTCTCTCTCTCTCCTCTCTCTCTCTCTCTCTCTCTCTCTCTCTCTCTCGACTTCCCTTGCTTGGCTACCAGCAGGACGGAATTTCAACACTGCGTTCATTAACTTACGGAGTTTGTACAAAACAGTGGACAGTATGCCAGTGGTAGGTTTGCCTTCTCGTCTGGAACATATTCTGAATGCCCTCCTGCAAGATATGTGCCTGACATCATTTAAAATTGACGGTAGGGAGAGACAAATGGTGGTAGTTCTGCGCCTGTCAACAACAACATGTCAACCGCCAGTAACACACAGTCAGCCTGTTCAAAACGACAGTGTTGTGTACAGGAAGAAAAGTGCAGCACATGTGGCCAGGGACAAAAGAAGAACAGAGTCTTACAATGCCTCTCGAGCACAAAGACAAGAGGTAAATGTTTCATCGCCATCTGGCCTGTTTCTCC
>CM060316.1:39152994-39177994 GCA_030674155.1 Stramonita haemastoma
CGTTATACGCGAAATGAAGAAAAAAATAAATCATAGAACGCTTCTGCTTATTGATTGGTTAATGAATACAGGGATTCGAGTCATTTTCTGAATGTTTCTGTTAATGAAAACAGGAATTTGAGTCATTTTCTGAATAAATATGTTAATGAAAACAGGAATTTGAGTCCTTTTCTGAATGCTTATGTTAATATTGAATACAGGAATTTAAGTCATTTTCTGAATGCTTATGTTAATGAATACAGAAATTTGAGTCATTTTCTGAATGCTTATGTTAATGAAAACAGGAATTTGGGTCATTTTCTGAATGCTTATGTTAACGAATACAGGAATTTGAATCATTTTCTGAATACTTACGTTAATGAATACAGGAATTTGAGTCATTTTCTGAATGCTTATGATAATGAATACAGGAATTTTAGTCATTTTCTGAATGCTTAAATTAATGAATACATGCACTTGAGTCATTTTCTGAATGCTTATATCAATAAATACAGGAATTAGAATCATTTTCTGAAAGCTTATGTCAATGAATACAGGCACTTGAGTCATTTTCTAAATGCTTACCCCCGACCCCCCACCCCTATCCCTCCCCCTTCCCCCTACCCCCTATGTCCCTCCTAACCACACTGACTGACACCAGCGGGGAGAGCGGAGCGGGGAAGACGGAGAGCACGAAGCTGACGCTGCAGTACCTGGCGGCAGTGAAGCGGGCAGGTGAGGACCTGATCACAGAGCAGATCCTGGAGGCCTCCCCGCTCCTCGAGTCCTTCGGCAACGCCAAGACCATCCGCAACGACAACTCCAGCCGCTTCGGCAAATACATCGAGGTCTTCTTCCACAGGTCAGTGGCTTTGCTCTGTGTTCGAGTGTTTGGTTGGTGGGTAGGAAGGATGGTTGGTGGGTTGGTGGGCTGGTTGGTTGGTGGGTTGGTTGTGGTTTGGTTGGTTGAGGGTAGGATGGATGATTAAATGGTTGATTGGTTAGTTGGTTGGTTGATAGGTTGGTGGACTGGTTAGTTGGTTTGTTGGTGGGCTGGTTGGTTGTGGTTTGGTTGGTTGATTGGAGGGTTCGTTGGTGGGTGGGTGGACTGGTTGGTGGGTTGGTTGGTGGGTTGGTTGGTTGGTTGGTGGGTTGTTTGGTTGGTTGGTTGGTAGGTTGGTAAAGTGATCTAGTCCTCGCCTTTTTGTAAAATGGAGTTTTTGCGCTTTCTTTTTGCTTTTATGTGATGTGAGTGACCTTACTGTTGTTGTTGTTTTTTAGACAGTTAAGTTAATCTATCTTTCTTTCTTTTTATTTCCTTTAACTTTATTTTTAACTTTGAATTGTTCTGTGGGTTATTCCTCTTGTATTGATTCCTGTTCTAAAAAAATAGCAGTAGTTTGATAACTGTTGTTTTTCGAATTATGAACTTGGAATGTATTACTCACATCCTACGCAAAGACCTGCTTTATCAATTGAAATAACATTGATTAGTGACAATATCGTCAATGGCAATAAACGGATGATGATGATGATGATGATGATGATGATGATGATGATGATATGATGATGATGATGATGATGATGATGACGATGATGATAAATATGATGAGACGACGACGACGACGACGACGACGACGACGACGACGACGAACGACGATGGTGGTGGTGGTGGTGGTTGTGATCATGATGATGATGATGACGGCACATTGCTGGTGTTTTTGTACAGCGGGGCTATCGTGGGAGCCAGGACACTGGAATACCTGTTGGAGAAGTCTAGAATTGTCACACAGGTAAGATGTCAAAACTACCTGCCTTAGACTGTTTTCTGTTTTTCATGCACAAACCCATGCTATTCGTGCAATGTTCCCATTCGATATTCTTCTCCTATGTGAAAGAATCAAAGTACATTTTCCACACCAAAGACTGCTTTCTTCTCTTTTTGCAGCCGGCCAATTTTATGTTTCCGTGAAACATACAACTTTTTAAGGAAAGTTTGGCCAATTTTCTTTTAATGAAGAGCAGTAGAGACATCAACATTGGTAGCAGCGGCAGCGATGACAAAAATTGGTGAAAAGCACATGGTCCAAAGCAAAGAAAAACAACCTAGAACAAAAAAAAAACAATTAAACACACACACACACAACGCACGCACCCACACACACAAGCACGCACGTCTTTCCCTTCAACCCCCCCTCCCCACACACACAGATACACAAACAATCAACAGTTCAAATAATCATCCGCCAAACCACACAACTAGCAATAGAAACACCCCAACTATCGTCAACAACAGAATGACAAACACAAGACCAATCTCTGTACTTTACTTTTTGCTATGTCTGAGGTGTTGGTGTGTTTTGGGTGTGCAGGCCCCAGAAGAAAGGAACTATCACGTCTTCTACGAAATGCTGGAGGGTCTGAGCGAAGAGGACAAACAGCGGTACGGTCTGCAGACGGCGCCCAAGTATTTCTACCTCAACCAGGTCAGTTGGCTTTCTTCTTGTTCTTGTTCTTGTTCTTCTTCTTCTTCTTCTTGTTCTTGTTCTTCTTCTTCTTCTTGTTCTTCTTCTTCTTCTTCTTCTTCTTCTTCTTCTTCTTCTTCTTCTTCTTCTTCTTCTCCTTCTTCTTCTTTCTTCTTCTTCTTCACACACTCACGCACGCACGCACGCACACACGCACACACATTCACATACAAGCGCGTGCCACACACACACACCGCGCGCGCGCGCGCGCGCACACACACACACACACTCACGCATGCACACACGTACACACACACACACACGCACGCCACACACACAACCACACACTGACCCTCTTTTTTTAACGTGTCAGGGGGGCAGTGCCGTCATCCCGGGCCGTGATGACGCCAGCAACTTTAGCAAGCTGACGTCAGCAATGGACATCCTGAAGTTCTCTCGGGAGGAGCAGGACACCATTCAGCGAATCCTTGCCTCCGTCCTGCACATCGGCAATGTCTACTTCACCACCCTGCATGTGAGCCACACTAACACACCAGTCACCATGAGCATCACTTCACCGTTGTTGTTGTTGTTGTTGTTGTCGTTGTTGGTGGTGGTGGTGGTGGTGGTGGTGGTGGTGGTGGTGGTGGTGGTGGTGCCACACACATCAGTCACCATGAGCATGACTTCACTGTTGTTTGTTGTTGTTGTTGCCAACACACCAGTCACCGTGAGTCATATTTTTTGTTTTGTTGCATTGTCACTTCACTATTGTTGTTGTGTGTTGTTGCCACACACACCAGTCACCATGAGCATCACTTCACTGTTGTTGTTGTTGTTGTTTTTGTTGTAGCCACACACATCAGTCACCGTGAGCATCACTTCACTGTTGTTGTGTTGTTGTGTTGCACACACACACAGTCACCATGCATCATTCACTTTGTTGTTGTTGTTGTTGTTGTTGTTGCTGTTGGTATTCATGTTGTTGTTGTTGTTGTTGTTGTTCACCATGTTTATGTTGTTGTTGTTGATGTGATGATTGTGTGATGGATGTTGATGATGATGATGATGTTGATGATGATGTTGATTGTAGGAGATACAACCATGACATTGCAGCATGGGGGTGAGAGACAGAGATTAGCTGGGTCAGTCATTCTGCTGTGCAGCTGTCAGAGGACTGGCTCAAACAGGCCCTCACCTGCAAAGTCACCGTGAGTTTGACTTATTTCAGTGGATTATCACACACACACAACACACACACACACACACACGCATACACACACACACAAACTACGCACACACACACGCGCGCACACACACACACACACAATATATATATATATATATATATATATATATATATATATATATATATATATTATATATATATATCGATATATACTGAGAGAGAGAGACAGACACAGACAGACAGACAGTCAGACAGACAGACAGACAGACAGACATAGATAGGTAGACCGACAGACAAAGATGGACATGTATACATACACTTGTGTGTGTGTGTGTGTGTGTGTGTGTGTGTGTGTGTGTGTGTGTGTGTGTGTGTGTGTGTGTGTGTGTGTGTGTTTGAAGTTAAAATGATCTTATTTAGGGTTAAAAAAAAGTTTACACAACTTTTATTCATCCTACCCTCACAAAAAAGAAAACTGACCTATAAAAGCATTCGAAAGACATTGTTAATATACGTTGAAAAGAACACAATAGACGAGGAAGCATTAAAAAAAATCCAGTGTGTTTTTGCGTGCGTGTGTGCGTGCGTGCGTGTGTGCAGCAACCATTAATGTCCGTTTTAGAATGTATTTCAGATCTTAAGTAAAATACCCAAAAAATAAAAAGTAAAGGTGTCCCATAACCTATGCAGTTGTAGCGGAGCGAGGTGTCAGAGACCTCAGCTTCTCTAGGGGGCCAGTATATTGGGGGCGGCGCCCATCTTCTTTACTCCGCTACCCTACCTTGCCTGAAGAGAGCAGGCACACGTTTACAGCTGGGTAAACTGGTTGGGAGGGGGGGGGGCGTATTGAAGCCAAGGCGCATGAACGGGTCACCCATATCCTCGAGGCAAGCTCACTCAACCCTGCTTGAAGTTTGGGGAGATTGAGTGCTCTGATCACTGAGCCAGTTCTATCCCGTCACCCCCAAATGACCCAAGAAACCTCCAAAACAACAACAAAACCAATGTAAGACGAGTCATCAAAGGACAGATCTAGGTTTGGATTACAGATAAGTCTGTTTTATGTATATCACACGATCTGACGCACTTTGTTGTTTATTATCTCCCTCCGTTCCAGGAGACCCGCGGTGATCGAGTTGTGTCCCCTTACAAACTGGACCAGGCCCTGGACGCAAGGTCAGCAATTTGTCTTCAGTGTGTGTGTGTGTGTGTCATTTGACGTGTAATGGAGTTATGTTACTGCTCTTGAATCATCTTGTTGTTGCGCTTGAATCGTCTTTTTTGCGTTTGAATCATCTTGTAGCACTTGAATCATCTTGTTGCTCTTGAATCATCACAGAGAGAGAGAGAGAGAGAGAGAGAGGAGAGAGAGAGAGAGAGAGAGAGGAGAGAGAGAGAAGAGAGAGAGAGAGAAATTTATTCATTCTTTTATATCGAGGATAACAGAATAAGCAATCATGTGCTTTTTTTCATCCGGTCCCCGTGTGTATGCAGTTGTGTAAATATTGTCATCTGTTCCCACCGGCACACGATGGCCTACTCTTACGAAAAGCGGAACAGGATTTAACGTGCGCGCAAGATGTTCTGCGTGCGTTCGCACACGGGGCCTCGGTTTAAAGTCTCATCCGAAGGACTTTTGGGGAGAGTGGAGTCAGCAATGATGTTTACTCCAGGAGAAAAATCTCCTCGACCGGACTCGAACCCGGGTCGTCAAATTGCCAGCGCAATGTTCTGACCACTAGGCTATCCGTACCCCCAAGAGAGAGAGAGAGAGAGACAGAGACAGAGACAGAGACAGAGACAGAGATATCAAATGAAATGAGATGAAATCAAATCAAATTCTTTTATTCCGAGGATAATAAATGAGCACGCATGTGCTTTTTACATCCAGTCCCTGCCCTTTTCAAGGATAACAAAAAAAACCCCACACACATGAAAATAACAAAATATATCAACAACAACGAAAATAATGACAAACCAACTAACAAAACAAAAGACAACAGTGACAGTAACAAACGAACAAAACAACTGTTTAAGCAAAAGAAAACAAAACAAAACACCCACCCCCTCAAGAAACGAGGGACAGGAAAACAATAATAAAATACAAAAAGTAGACACACAGAGAACTAAAATAAGAAACAGACAATCAAATGATGATTACGATAAAAACAACAACACAAGGCAAATAAACAGGTAGTTTACAAGAAAACATAACGAATCATACAACTGAAAACATCATCCCACCACCAACCATCATCAAGATATATAATGTAAATTGTAATATTTAAGAGAGAGAGAGAGAGAGAGAGAGAGAGAGAGAGAGAGAGAGAGAGAGAGAGAGAGAGAGAGAGAGAGAGAGAGAGAGAGAGAGGTCATCTTTCAACAACACGAGGAGAGGAGAGAGAGAGGAGATTGTTAAAAAAAGAGAAGAGAGAGAGAGAGAGAGAGAGAGAGAGAGAGAGAGAGACAGAGACAGAGACAGAGACAGAGACAGAGAGACAGAGAGACAGAGATACTCAAGCAGAGACAGAGGTCAATCTGTCAACAACAACAAAAAGGTCCCTGTGGCATATACTCATCATTGTGCAGGGATGCTATAGCCAAGGCGCTGTACAGCCGTCTGTTCACCTGGCTGGTGGAGAGGGTCAACCTCATCATCCGTCCTGCCAAACATGACAAGACCACTTCCCTGGCTGTGCTGGACATCTTCGGCTTTGAGGTGTGTGTGTGGGTGGTGTGTGTGTGTGTGTGTGTGTGTGTGTGTGTGTGTGTGTGTGTGTGTGTGTGTGTGTGTGTGTGGTGTGTGTGTATGTGTGTGTGTGTGTGTGTGTGTGTGTGTGTGTGGTGTGTGTGTGTGTGTGTGTGTGTGTGTGTGTGTGTGTGTGTGTGTGTGTGATGTGATGTGGTGTGGTGTGGTGTGGTGTGGTGTGGTGTGTGTGTGTGTGTGTGTGTGTGTGTGTGTGTATGTGTGTGTGTATGTGTGTGTGTATGTGTGTATGTGTGTGTGTGTATGTGTGTGTGTGTGTGTTTGTGTGTGTCTCACTCTATGGGAGAAGGCTGCATCACCTCAGACTTTACTGTATTGCATTGTGTTGTATTGTGCTGTGTTGTTTTGCATAGTGTTCGTTTGTATTGTGCTGTGTTGTATTGATTGTGCTGTGTTGCGCTGTGTTGTACTGTATTGTGTTGTGTTGTGCTACAGTAAATGTGTTCTATTGTATTGTGCTGTAATGTTTTGGTCTTATGGTTTTGTGTTGCATTGTATTGTATACTTTATCATCACTTCATGTCTTTACAATCTGTTACCCTTGTTTCTGTTCAGGACTTCAACCACAACAGCTTTGAGCAGCTGTGCATCAACTACGCCAACGAGACTCTGCAGTACTTCTTCAATCAGCACATCTTCCGTTTGGAGCAGAAGGAATACAGCAAGGAAAAGATCCCATGGCAGCACATCGACTTTAAGGATAACCAGCCCACCATCGACCTTATCGCCACCAAACCCACCGGCATTCTGCATCTCCTGGATGATGAGTGCAACTTGCCTCAGGTAAATCAAGGAAAGAATAACAGGAAAGTAACAACACAGGTAAATCAAGGAAAGAATAACAACACAGGTAAATCAAGGAAAGAATAACAGCACAGGTAAATCAAGGAAAGAGTAACAACACAGGTAAATAAAGGAAAGAATAACAACACAGGTAAAATCAAGGAAAGAAAAAGAATGAATCCTTTAGTGATGGTATTAGACGCGAAAATTCACCGAAGTCGGAATGCGGTACCTTTATGATGGGCAACATCGGTTGCATACCTAAAATCTCATAATTTAGTTGACCTTAGAGCTCTAGCCGAGGGACAATGACAAGAAGAGACGGGAAAATGGTAAAGATAAAAAAAAAAAAAGCAACAATGTTTAACGACATTAACACCAAAGTACAAAGTACTACCATCCGGTGATGTAAGGAGAATATATGTGTATCTCAGAGTCTTGAAAGGTGTCAAACGAGAGAGAGAGAGAGAGAGAGAGAGAGAGAGAGAGAGAGAGAGAGAGAGAGAGAGAGAGAGAGAGAGAGAGAGAGAGAGGAGAGAGAGGAGAGAGAGAGAGACAGACAGACAGACAGACAGACAGACAGACAGACAGACAGACAGACAGACGACAGACAGACAGACAGACAGACAGACAGACAGACACAAAATTTTCTTTAAACATTGTTACCATCATTCTTTTTTGCTTTAATAATTGTATGATTATAAATCGTGTTCAGAATTGTCTGCTATCGTTATATCAGACCTCTTTCATACCAACAATGGTTTCTTTTTGAATGTCAAAGAAAAATTATTTGTTCCATGTTCGTCCAGTCCAGAGACCAGTCATTCCTGGACAAGTGCCATTTCCACCACAGCGGAAATCCCTTGTACGAGAAGCCCCGGATGTCTGACCCCGAGTTTTGCATAATACATTATGCTGGGAGGATCAAGTACAATGTGAGTCTGATATCATTTCTATCAAAACTTTCCGTGCTGGTCCAGCTTTAAGCTAAGTACAGGTTTAAGCTAACAGAGCATCAATGTCTTCCTTACACTACAAATACAGTTGCAGACAGGAAAACAAAAATGATGGGTGGCGCTGCTCTTGTGGACGAGAATTGTTTTGCAAACCAAAATAGTAATTAACTTGGTGTGGGTGCTTTCATATAAGGGATTAGGTCGAAAAGATAATCGATAGTCTGTCATTTAATTGGCTGAAGGCTGGTCAGTTGATTAGTCGGTGGACTGAGTGGGTCACTGGTGGGATGTTTCTTATGCTGGCTGGTCGGTTAGTATATTTCTAAACTATTGGCAGCTGAATTATCTACTTGGAACTAGTGAATGAACATGATATATTGTGTTTGTGTAATATAACTATATTGCTTGAATGCGCACATTAAGGATGCACATGCATGAGTATAGACACTAACACTGGATACATTTTGAATAATGTGTATCACTGATATGAACGCTTATCAAAATAGGCTTACGTGTGCTTATGTGAATATATTGTTACTGTTAGTGCGGTCTGCGGCTCAACACCCCGAGTGTCACCAGAACATGAACTCATGAGTTTATTGGGGGTGTAGAGCATTGGCGTGATTGAGAGAGTCAAAGTTGGCGTGGTTCTATTCGGGGACACTGTTGTGTGTTTTGCCAGGTAATCCACTTCCTGGAGAAGAACAAGGACACACTCAGGGCTGATGTCGTGGAGCTGATGTGTGAGAGCCAAAACAAGGTGATTACATAGAGCTCTGTGTGTGTGTGGTGTGTGTGTGTGTGTGTGTTGTGTGTGTGTTGTGTGTGTGTTCGTGTGCGATGCGTATGCGTGTATGTGTATGTAATATATATGTGATATATATATATATGTATATATATATTATATTGAGAGAGAGAGAAGCAATAGGAAAGCAACTTACAGATGCCCGAAAAAATACATGTCAACTGTAGAAACCCTTATTATCAAATACAAACACAGCTTAAAGACATACCTATATGTAATGATCTCCTAACAAAACAATAAACACCAGTCTCAAAGACACCGTCAGAGTACCACTGTTTTCTTTACACTACAAAACGATACACACCAACCTCAAAGACACAGTCAAAGTGTCACTATTTTCCTGACACTACAAAAACAATACGAACCAGCCTCAAAGACACACACAGAGTATCTCACTGTTTTCCTGACGCTACGGAACGCACGTGCCCTGTGCTTGATGGGCAGATCATGGCCCAGATGTTCAGCGACCTGAGGGACAGGCTGGTGACGAAAACGCTGAGCAAAACCACAGGGCGGTACGTGATGGCCAAACCCCGAACACCCACTGTGGCTGCCAGCTTCAACGAGTCCTTGCTGTCCCTCATAGACACCATGTCTAGGTGAGGCACACAGCGGATTGGCCTCAAGCCGTCAGCTCACAGGATTCTCCATGTGTGTGTAGAGGGATAGAAAAGATTTTAGGGATGTTCTGGATGGTTCCGTTACATCTTTGTGGGATTGTTGGGATGAGTGTGACAAATATGAATATAACAATGACAACAAGTAACTTATTCATTTGGCCACATCTTCACACAAAGGGGGGCGGGGGGGGGGGGGGGGGGGGGGACGTAGTGAAAATTAGTTTAAGATATTTAACATCAGAGAAGATGAACTAGCCAATCATGTGTAATTTATCATACCATCCATGTGGTCAATATGATTTAGTTGAGATGAGTGTGTGTGTGTGTGTGTGTGTGTGTGTGTGTGTGTGTGTGTGTGTGTGTGTGTGTGTGTGTGTGTGTGTGTGTGTGCGTGTGGGCGTGTGCGTCGTACGCGCAGCATGCGGTTTTGCAGGTGCGTGCGTGCGTGCGTTGCATAATTATGTGCGTGTGTCCCATTCCACACACCTTTGTCTCTCTCTATCCGTATACCCAACTTTCACCACCCCCTCCCGTTCTCACGTTCACCGACTACCACAATCTCTCACACCAAGCCCTTTCTCCCCCACTTCATATACCAGATGCCATCCTCACTTCGTTCGCTGCGTCAAGCCCAACAGCCAGAAGGCGGCCATGCTGTTTGAGGACGTGGTGGTGATGGACCAGCTCCGCTACACAGGCATGCTGGAAACCATCCGCATCCGCAAGATGGGCTACCCTGTTCGCGTCAGGCTGCCGGTCTTCATACACAGGTAGCTGGGTGGGAGGGGGGTTTGTGGTGATGATGATGATGATGATGATAATGGTTGTAGTGGTAGTGATGATGGTGGTGGTGATGGTGATGTGTTGCTGTTCGTTGTCAGTTCGCATATGTGAAACCTTGGTCATTTACGAGTTGTGACGTAAACTTTATGATATCTAGGACAGTTATTAGTTACATGACCAATGTTGTTTTCTTTATTCTTATACAATATTAACGTTATTTAAAACATTTACTGAGAAATTTTGCGACAGTTTTGCAAGGCACATTGTGGAGTCAAATCATTAGCCTTTCTTGTTGGAGAGTTTCTTCCCCTGACATTGCATGTTTGAATCTTGAAAGTCGTGGTGGGAGAGCCACACTTTGGAACTAAAACCTGAATGCTTCAAATTGTCATGTCATGTTGTTAGATTGGTCTGTGCGCCAAATGTTAAAGAAAAGTGTTTTAAAATCTGCACGCAACAGGAAAAATAGATAAGTTTCTAGTCCTCGAGACAGAGTTGGCAGATTTTCTTTCCATAAGATTTGTAACTTTCCCCTGTGATGAAAAGAGATTTAGACTTTGAAAGTGTGTGTGTGTGTGTGTGTGTGTGTGTGTGTGTGGTGTGTGTGTGTGTGTGTGTGTGTGTGTGTGTGTGTGTGTGTGTGTGTGTGTGTGATCTTGCTGACTTTTTCGTTTGCACGTTTACGAATCTATATTTGTGTATGCAGGTACACCTATGGCGTTGTGGTGCTTTTTCTTTTACCTGTTACATAAGAATTGTATCTTTGCTACAGAATATAGCTCTCTTGGCAGGCCTTTATCGGTTCTTGTCTTGTACCCTCTCTGTGGCATGCCCCACCCTTTTTGCTGCCCTCTATGCTTTTGCAGATATGAATAACCTTTTGACAAAGTATCTGTCTTCTGTCTCATTTAAGCAAAATATCTGAAAACGGTCAACATGATCACTGATTTAAAAGTTGCCGAATAAGAGAGTCATCTAAAGGTGGGTAGCTGTGTTCAGGTACCGGTTGCTGTTACGAGGCCAGAAGGTGGCGGCCCGTCAACAGCTGTCTGACGTGTGTGCCATGATCATCGCCACCCAGGCACCCGCCTTCAAAACCCAGTTCCAGATTGGGGTTTCCAAGGTAGGTATCATGGATTTCTGTAGTTCACCGTCATCTTCTAATCAGTAGAGTGAATGAAGCGTGTGGTCTGTTTTATCGTGTGATGGATTAGGAATTGGAATTTTCCAACTCGGGCCTTTCAGGCTCCCTGAGGGTACCCCGTTTTTTTTTTTTATTCCAAGTTTTGAGATTCTGTGCTTTTCCTGTAGTCTGAGACTCTGTAAAACTAAACTACAACAATTCTCTGCCTTGTTCCGGAATCTTCAGAGATGTATATGTTTTTAAAAGAATAGTCAATATCTTCTATTTTAATACTTTGATCAACACAAATTGACAGACGTCAAAGCCAAGTGGTTAAGACCGTTGACTTTTATCCCATGGGTCCATGAAGTCGTGGGTTCCAATCTCAGTAGCGTCTGATGAATGAAGTGTGGTGATTTTTTCGATCTTTCAGGTCACCTTCAAGCGTAGACCTGCTAGTGCCTTAATTCCTTTTATGTATATGAACATGCAAAGATCAAAATGTACATTAAAGACCCCAGAACTCATCCCAGCGTTCAGAGGGATTCGGAAACAGGAATATACTTTACATACATTCCCGAAGTCGGTATGCGGATACCTTCATGATGGGCAAAAACAGTCGCATACTTAAAGTCTCGTGAACCTTGAATCTCTAGCTGGGGAACGAAAATGAAAAAAAACCCAACGCTATTCCTGTTCAAATCGCTACTCCTGTTCAAATTGTCAGTCCTGATAACTCACTACTCCTGTTCAAAAATCCTTGGTGATGTGGCTGACTTGTCCTGCAGGTGTTTCTGAAGGAGACCTTTGAGATTCACCTGGATGAAGCAGCAGCCAGGGTGCAGCGAGAGGCCGCCATTTGCATCCAAACCCGGACCCGCGTCTTTCTGGCGCGGAGAGCCTTTCTACGAATGCGGACTGCCTCCTGTGCCATTCAGTGCATGGCCCGCATGTGGCGAGCAAGGTATGAGAGACAGAGACAGAGACAGACAGACAGACAGACAGACAGACAGACAGACAGACAGTGTGTGTGTGTGTGCGTGCGTACGTGCGTGCGTGCGTGCGTGCGTGTGTGTGTGGTTGTGTGTGTGTGTGCGTGTGTGTGCATGAGTTACATTCCGAAGATTCATATTGTGCATTAAAATTCTGTGTAGGTTATGGCTGCGTTGTCAAGTCTAAATTACTTTAATCATCTCATGAAGGGAAATAACAACACTGACAGGCACATACTTTAATGACAATGATAACAAAGACATGAAGAAAACATACAAAAGATATTATTTTGTTTAAACATCCCAGTATAACTTCAAACTAAATTTACACCCACACATACACGCACGCACGCATTCGCGTGCGCGCGCCGCCACACACACACACACACACACACACACACACACCACACAGCACACACCACACACGCACACACGCACGCACGCACGCACGCACGCACCCCCTCCCCCCCCCCCCCACAAACCAGTGTAGGCACACAATGCAGTAGAGACCATAGACCAGAGTGTCTTGTTTCAGTACTGCTACATTTTTGGATTGACTGTGCAGGTAACTGCACCAAGGGGTCTGTTTTTGTTTCTGAATGGCTTATTTTACATTTATAGTGTGCTCTTTTCCCCCCTGGAAATGGATTTTTATCATTGAAGTAGACTGTACTGCGTGTATCACCGGGATTGACATGCATGTGTGTTAAAGGTGACAGCGGTGGTGTATATTCTGTTTTCTATGGACGACAATGCAGCCTCTTTCTTGCAGTGGGTTCTAGAGTACATGATCTACATACACTGCTCCACTCAAGCTTAGAAACGATTTTTTTTATTTCGTTCGCGGCGACTCTTGAAGTTCACCAATGGTGAGATTTTTGCGTATGAAACCACTCCCTTACCATTTAGGTAGCCACATTCCAATTTGGGTATCGCCAGTGTGCATGCTTTTCCAAAACAAAAAGTGGTATCAGTTCTAACCCGCATGGAAATTAAGTGGTCTACTCTTCTAAAAGGCAGAACGGGTTTTTTAACGTTTGCGCAAGATACAGGGCCTCCGTTTATAGTCTTGTCCGAAGGACGTTAACATTGGCTCCGTTTTCTGGCTGTGAAAAATGGAAAGGCTAAAAATCAAACCTAGAACCTCGCGGTTTACTTGTTAGGCAGGCGAACTTCTTAACCTTCCTGCCACCTTCCTTCTGAGAAACGATTTATATAGACCTTTCAGCGATCATTCAAAACGGCAGGAACTAAGTGCTAAGCTGCGAGCGTTTGAGTGGTGACGTTAGTAGGTATTCAGCACTGGTCAAGGGCATGGTGACTGCTATCAGCGGTGACTCCAGGCACCAGTGCCAGTAAATCCTCTATTCTTGTTATCATTTGCCCCCCCCCCCCTCCCCCTCTACAAACCATTACGTCCTGGGGTCGCCACTCTAGTTGTTCCGAGAAGAGGTGGGGAGGTGGGTTTTTTTTTTTTTTTTTTAAACGAGTCGCCTTTCGTGTTCCAGTGCTGTGCATGTTTGGGGCGATGTCTTATTAGTTGTTAGATTTGTGGATTTTCAGATCTTTCTTCCCAAAAGAACATCGGAAAGCTGCTTGTATTTCGCTACACTGGTTCTGCTATCACACTAATTTGATTCCAAGCCTTCCCCTATCTTCACACACTGCGATAAGTTTGCTCAAGCCTGTAACTGTCACCCTCCTCAGTGATTCCTTTCTCAATAGCTCTTCAGGCCCATTTAGAGCAAGGCTTTTCTGTTATCTTGTTACGTGGAGACAACTTACATTGCAAACATAGTAGTAACTAAGTAAAGTAAATAAATGAATAGATGAATAAATACTTTGCAAACATAGCTTACATTGCTAATATAGCTTACATTGGAAACATGGCTTACATTGCAAACATGGCTTACACTGCAAACATAGGTTACATTTCTAACATAACTTACATTGGTTACATTGCAAACATGGCTTGCGTTGCAAACATGGCTTACATCGCTAACATAGCTTACATTGCAAACATGGCTTACTTTGCCGACTATCATTTCTGTATCCATGCTGAGTCCTGGCTTTTGCAGAAGTCAGATCAGGGAAAGGATGATGCTCGTTCTGTCAGGATATTTTTTTCTCTAGGCAAATGCCATCGTGTTTTTCTTGCTTTTACGTAGGCAGCAAATGAAATGAGTAGGGACATGTGTTTGACCACACATGCACAAAATGCAAATGGATAAAGAATTTTGGTGACTAACCCTTCTGACATGCATAAAAACGAAGCGTTGCAAGACAAATGCCAGAGAAACAAGAACATCATGCAAATAGTTAACAACCAAATCTGTATCCAAGTTGGCTACTTCATTTGTAACTTAACTCTGATGATCATACAGCAAATTATTGCTTCAGGTTAAAAACAAAAAGAAATACACAAAACCCAAGCTGCATGTCGGAGTCTCATATCCAACCCTTCATCATAATGAGCGCATTCTGCCAGTGGGAAAAACACAGACATGAACACTGAACCCACGTGTATCAAAGTTGCCATTATCAGTTGTTATTTGCCAAGTGCTGACAGAGCAGACACCATAACCGGCCTACCTGCCAGCTGTTGCCGTCTTCCTTTCACAAGGCTCCCGACTGTGCAAGGTGTAACAAAACTCTGCTCAGATTACACTGCAGAAAACTGTTTCACAGCTGGGCAACACGGTCAATGTCACTGACAATCGATAGTCTGCGCGCAATCCTGAACTTCAACCCAATCCAGTCTTGTTGTTTATGGCCGGCCCAGCCCGCCTACTGTAAGACAGTTATTATCGGGGGCTGTCGCCTTGTAGCATTTCGAAATCTCAACTACTACGCACGTCACCCTCGGATGAAAAGAGGAGGCCCCAATATTATATAGATTCTCCTTAGTTTTTCGTCTCGAAAAGGTTTTTATTTTATAGCGTCATAGTTTTGGAAGGAGATTCTAGAAATTGTTTTTGTCAACGTTATGTTTCTTTGTAATAGAATGCTTTGAGTTAACCGAGGTGTACACTGGTCTGTCACTTAATCTTCGCGAAGTATTCGCAGACACGTGAGGTGTTCTTGGTTAATACATCAGCCTGTGGCGGAATAGTTGCGTGATGAGTCACACCACAGATGTTTTCTGGGAAACGGATTTCTTTCAGGTATAAAAACAAAAGTAGAGACGGATGTTTATCACAGTGTCGAAATCAATATCTTATGCCACATAGAAATGTGATCGGAGCAGCTGAAATACTATTACAAACTGTTTTATCTGCTAGACCTTTATTTTTACTGTATGGTATACACATTTGTAAGTTGCAAATTACAGAGTTATAAGCACGATCTGTTTCCTTAGTTTGTAATGAGGTAAGAAACCAAGATCATTCAACATTCATTTTCCCGAAAAAATATTTAGAAAATAGGGTGAACACTCCTAAATAACACAAACTAAAACAACTGGGATTACAAGCCTGTACTAGTCGAAATTCTTTTTGTGAAACATCCTTTGACATTAGCTAGATTAGTGCATTATCTGCAAAAATATATTTTATATTTATCTCTGTAAAAATGTATGTTATATTTATCTCTGTAAAAATGTTATATTTATCTCCCTCCGTTTCCTATGTCCTCTGTGTGTTTTCTTATTCTTATTTTTTAAATGCCGTTTCACTTCAAGGCGATTTACAGATATATCTTTCTATATATCTATATCTATATCTATATCTATCTATATTTATATAATATATATATATGATGTGTGACGATGATGATGATGATGAGAAGGAGGAGGAGAACAGGGTGTAAAACGGGAGGGGGAGGGAAGGCATTTTCTGTGTCCCTTGCTTGACTGTTTTTACGGGGCGCAGCGCTGAAAGCTGTGCAACATATCTGAAACAGAAAAAAGAGTACGTGCACGTAACCTGTTATTATCTTATTTCGTTCCTGGTACCCGAATGTTTGAAATCTTAGCTTAGCTATCGTACGTAACCCAGACTCTGAGAAGTTCGTCTATGTGAAATAGAACCACATGAAATGGTAAACTAGATGACGATCACAACAGTTTTCCTGCCCTAGACTTTAAAAAATTACACCTAGTTTTTCCCCTGTCTCTTTATCTCCCTGTGTTCCTTTTTGTCTGCCTGTTTGCATGCCTCTCTATCTCTTCCTGCCTGTCTGCTTGCCTGACTGTCTGTGTCTCTGTTTGTCTGTCTGTGTCTGTCTGACTCTGTCTCTGTCTGTCTGTATGTCTATCTGTCTGCTGGTGGTAATAGTGGTTGTGTGTGTATGCCCAGCGCGCGCAAGGCGAGCGCAAGCATATGTGTGTGTGTATGTATGTGTGCGTGCGTGCGTGCGTGTGCGCGCGCGTGCGCGCCTTCTTTTCTCTCTTAAGCGATCGTATGCATGCCTTTTTTGCAAACATTGCGTCGAGATGCATTTGTTTTCAAATGATCTAGGAAAATGTTTACTCTTCCTACGGAGCACAGCCTTGAAAGCTGTGCAATAAATCTTCTGAAACGAAAAAAGAAAGAGTACAAGTGCAAAACCTACCATGTCTTATTTTGTTCCTGGTACCCCCCGACTGTTTGAAATCTTAGCTATCGTACGGAACCCAGACACCAAGAAGTTCGTCTGTCCCTTTCAGTGACAGTCACCCCACCCTTTTTCCTCCTTGTCTTTCTCTGTCGTTTTCTATGTTTTGCATTTGTCTATCATTTCAGTCTCTTTCTGTCTGCCTGTGTGTGTGTGTGTGTGTGTGTGTGGTGTGCGTGTGCGTGTGTGTGTGTGTGTGTGTGTGTGTGTGTGTGTGTGTGACGTGTGCGTGTGTATGCGTGTGTGTGTGTGTGTGGATTGGTGTGTTTGTGTTTGAGTGTGTGTTTGTGTGTGTGTGTGTGTGTGTGTGTGTGTGTGTGTGTGTGTGTGTGTGTGTGTGTGTGTGTGTGTGTTGTGTGGTGCTGTGTGGTGTGCGTGTGTTTGTATGTGTGTTCATATGCCCACTGATACATCAACGCATGCGCATGAGTGAAGAAATATAAAAAGGAAGACTCCTTGCTTATGCTAGTCCAAGCTGTCTTCGGCCTCCCTGCTCCTTGGAGACTGATAACTGGCTTGACTGACGTACAAAATCAATAGTGTATGCCTAGAGAACATGTTCGTGGCTGGACAAGTTTATTGATATAGTTGAAACAGGATAGCGAAGTTGTTGTTTTTTCTGCGAAGTTACGGTGTGTGTGTGTGTGTGTGTGTGTGTGTGTGTGTGTGTGTGTGTGTGTGTGTGTGTGTGTGTGTGTGTGTGTGTGTGTGTGTGTGATTTTTTTTTATTTCGAGGATTATGGAATAAGTACTCATGTGCTTTTTACATCCAGTCACCGTATGTATGCAGTTTTGTAAATTTTGTCATTCGTTCCCACCGGCACACAGTGGCCTACTCTTCCGAAAAGCGGAATGGGTTTTTGCGTGCGTTCGCGCACGGGACTTCGGTTTATAGTCTCATCCGAAGGACTTTTGGGGGAGTGGAGTCAGCACTGATGTTAACTCCAGAGGAAAGTTCCACTTGAACGAGATTTGAACCCGGGTTAGTGTGTGTGTGTATGTGTGTGTGTATTTCTCTCTCTCTGTATGTGTGTCTGTCTGTCTGTATATGCAGACATGTAAGGTACGCATATCTAACTTTGACTTCTCTTCACCCACCTCCACCCATCTACGGGTGCATGCAGACAGATCAGGACACGGATCAATCATTTCCTGTGAAAAAAAGCCACCCTAGTACCATACCTCCCTCCAAACCACACACACACACACACACACACGCACGCACGCACGCACGCACGCACGCACGCACGCACGCACGCACGCACGCACGCACCACACACACACACACACACACACACACGTGCTCTCTGTCTGTCTGTCTGTCTGTCTGTCTGTCTGTCTGTCTCTCTCTCTCTCTCAAATATCAAATATCCAGATATCTGAACTGTACATTAGTAAGGCTTAATCTCTTAAGTATTCACAGTCTGTTTATCTTATATTTTTTACTCTTCATATTCACGTAGTGTTCCCCCTCACGTGTTAGTTTCTGCCACTGTTTGATGTCTACTGTAAAGTTGTGGCCCATTGCAGGTGGTCTCAGAGCAGGCTTCCTGAATATCAACCATGTTGTCAACAAAATAGATGAGTTAAGTTTAATTTTACATAATTCCGGTAAACCATTTCATATATTTTGTTGTGCAGAATCCAGACTTTCAAAGTGTGTATCTGATAATGATGTGTTAATTTCAGGGTATACTGTTGTGCGCCTCGATCCTGTTCTTTCCAAACAAACTGGTTTAATTGTTTATATTCATCGCTCTGTCACTTATAAACGGATTTTACCCGTTGACAACAATCTCATTGAATCAATATGGATTGAAGTAGCCATCAAAAAAAGTAAACCTATTCTCATTGGATTTGTATACCGTAACCCGTCTGAGCACTCTGATTGGTTTGATCATTTTAATGAAATGATGGAAGATATTACACTTACCGATAAAGAAATCCTTCTCTTTGGAGATTTTAACATAGATCTTCTAAAACCTAACAAACGATGGACGCAACTTTATGAAAATCTTAACCTCCATCAGTTAATAGATATTCATACACGAGTTACATCTTCATCTGAAACACTCATTGATCACATTTATGTTAGTTCCAGACAAAATATTGTAGAAGTGTGCTGTCCTCCATGTGGGTGTAGTGACCATTTTCCTGTGTGCATTTCTTGGCTTAAAAAAGGCGTAAAGATTCCTAAGCCAGGCCATAAAGAAATAACATATAGATCATTTGCTAATTTTGATAAAGATAAGTTCCTGTTAGACTTAGCAAACGCACCCCTCTCAAACGTGTATCAATTTACTGACCCAGATGAAGCCTTCGAATTCTGGCATAAGACTTTCCTAACTATCTATAACAAGCATGCTCCATTCAAAACAAAACGTGTAAAGCATAGCTCTAAGCCTCCATGGATAACTAAAGAAATTCAAGATGCAATAATTATAAGAGACAAGCTAGCAAGGACAAAACAAACTGACGATTTTAAGAAACTAAGAAATAAGATAACATCAATGAAACGCTCCTCTAAAATGAAATATTTTCGAGATCTTCTCTCAGATAACTCAAACAAAAACCCAAAAAAGATTTGGAAAGCCATAAATTCTCTTACCGGAAAAAGAACTGAAAAGATGCCAGTTGACATCACAGGTATTACTGCCGATTCATTAAACTTTCATTTTGCTAATATTTCTTCTTCTACAGTAAAAGTGGATAAATCTCATTCCAATGAACTTGCTTTATTAAAAGAATTCTGCAGTTCTAAAACTATCACTTCGAAACTAATCATTCCTCCTTTAACGGTACATGAAGTTTACTTTTACCTCATGCATCTGAAACAGACATGCACACGTGGTCTTGATGAATTAGACGGAAAAATTCTAAAACTCAGTGCGTCTATTATTTTTGACTCCTTAACATATTTATATAACCTTTGTATTGATAAATGTTACTTTCCTAATATTCTTAAAAAAGCCAAAATCGTGCCTCTCTATAAATCTGGTGATAAAACTGATCCCTCAAATTATAGACCCATTTCTATCTTATCCATTCTTTCAAAGCCTTTGGAAAAACATATTCAGAAGTGCCTTAAATCTCACATTTCCAAGCACAATCTACTTCATCCTAATCAGTTCGGATTTCGTGAAAATCACTCATGTCACTCTGCTCTTATAAGCCTTGTTGATGACTGGCTAAACAACATAAATGACAATAAGTTTACTGGGGTATTGTTTGTTGACTTTGCCAAGGCTTTTGATGTCATTGACCATAGCCTCTTACTTCGTAAAATGGTTTTATATAACATTTCTGACAGTGCTTTATCTCTCCTAAAATCATTCCTAACAGATCGTACCCATACTGTCTTTCTTGGTAAAAAAGAGTCTGGATTTCTTATCCAGAAGTTTGGTGTCCCTCAAGGGTCTGTACTCGGGCCTCTTCTTTTTTCTCTTTATATAAATGATCTGCCGCTTTTCATTACAAAAGGCCAGTGTGAACTTTTTGCTGATGACACTTCTATTCATGCCTCTCATCCTGACTTGGAACAACTTGTTATTTCTTTACAAGAAAATGCCAATCAATTATTAAAGTGGACTGAGCTCAACCATATGTCTTTGAATGAACACAAAACAAAATTCATGACAATTACTTCTCGACAAAAGCGACAAAACATCTCTTTTCTCATGCCTCATATTTATCTTGGTAATAACGCTATCAGTGAAGTTAACACTCATCGAGTATTGGGAGTCATTATTGATAACAATCTCAGCTGGTCATCCCATATTGACAGCCTATGCAAGCGAATCTCACAAAAGGTATATCAACTTTCAAAAATTAAACATTATTTAGATCTCAATGCTCGTAAACAATTTTATCATGCTCATATACAATCTATCATTGATTATGCTTCAACGTTGTATGACTTAAGCAGTGGTAACAACTTAAAACCTCTTTTAAGGATCCACAAGAGAGCTCTTAAACTCATACTGTTAAAATCTTCTAGCTTGTCACCTCAAGATTACATTAAACTAGATATCCTCCCCTTAAATTACCAGCTCGAATACAATAAAGCTGTTACAATGTATCGAATAATGAACGAACTCGCTCCAACTACTGTGACTGCAAGATTTCCCCTTAATCAGTCAAAATACACGAACAATATACTGATTCGGAAACCAAGGATTGACATGTACAAAACTAGCCTTTCCTACTCAGGAGGAGTTCTATGGAACACGTTGCCAGAATGCATAAAAAATGCCAGCAGTATCTTGTCATTTAAACGTGCTTATAAATGTCATCTTATGCATACATTGAAAAATGAATTAACCTAGTCAATAGTTTGTATTTCCTGTCTTTATTGCTACTATAATGCTAAGCTAAAGACTTACGTCATATACGAGTGTTTTGTTAGTTGAAGCGTATTGATCTTAAACTTGCGTATTTCACATTTTAAAGTAGTTTTTATTGTATAATTATCCATACAGTGCATCATCCATTTGTCGTGCATATGCAGCATGCAGTGATCAGTATGTTTTAATATGAGATTGAGTGCTGTGTGCGTGTAGGTGTATGCGTTTTGTGATATTTTCTTATGATACAAACATTCTTTTTTTTATTATATTTTTTTTTTTAGAACTTTTCTTTGTTCTGTGTTGTCCTCAATAAGGGGAAATAAGGGGGGGGGGGGAGTCTCTTTGCTTTTGGGTATTTAGTGTTGTTGTTAGGTAATGGCTTGTTTATTTTAATTATCTCATTACCCTGGTAAAAAATTGTTCATAATTTCTCTCTTTGTATCTGTCTGTCTGTCTGTCTGTCTGTCTGTCTGTCTGTCTGTCTGTCTGTCTGTCTGTCTGTCTGTCTGTCTGTCTCTCTCCTTCTCTCTCTCTCTCTCTCTCTCTCTCTCTCTCTCTCTCTCTCATTTACTTCAGCTGTTCGCCTATTATTTGAAAACAGGTATAATTGCATGATTAAGAATCAGGTTATGTACCCCCCCCCCCCCCCAATTGTTTCTCATTGTTATGATTTTCTTTCCTCTTTTTTGTTTTTGTTATTGTTATAGAAGGCTGGATGTAAAAAAGCAATTGTCATGCTTACTCTATCACCTTCTGAAAATAAAATTAATTCAAATTAATTCAATTCTCCTCTCTCTCTCTCTCTCTCTCTCTCTCTCTCTCTCTCTCTCTCTCTCTCCACTTCCCTACAGACTCCATTTGTATGAGCACGCAGCTATACACCAGTGTCTCCAATCTATTTATATTGACTCTCCCACGGACCACTAGCCTAGCCCTCGGCGCAGGAGTACAACAAAAATGTTCTGCCTGTGACTCCACCCCCACTCTACCCCTCTCTTTGCCTCTTCTATCTACCTGTGTGTGTGATTGCGACAGCTGGGAGGCCCCTCATGCTTGTATACAGTAGATCAGTTCGCTTCTTGGTTTTGGTAGGTAGTGCTGTGTGTTGAGAGTTCCAAAGTGTTGAGGTGTACAGCGTTTTACGGTTGTGGTGCCGAAAATCTACCTGTCTTGAGGTTAGTAGATAAGTTACTTTTTACAATGTTGGTTTTTGTAGTGAAAATCGTCGTTGTCGACCATGATTATTACATATCTTGTTCTAACGTTTGGACTTCCTACTATTTTGTCGTTGATTTTGTTACTATGATATGATACACACACGTACAGTAGTTTGTTATCAATACTGAGAATTTTACCAGGAAAAATAAAAAGGCGTGGTTTATGTTCATATTTGATTCAATAGAGGTTTTTTAAAAATAAATCCAAAATAGGCAAATGAACTATAGTTGTTTGACTGGTGAGTTGTGTGTGTGTGTGTGTGTGTGTGTGTGTGTGTGTGTGTGTGTGTGTGTGTGTGTGTGTGTGTGTGCGTGCGCGTGCGGACACATGCCTCTGTGTATGTGTGTGTGTGCATGCACAATTGCGTACTTCATGCGCGTATGCGTGTATGCATGTGTGCAAGCGTTCATGAGACTGTACACTTTGGCTTATGTCTATGTGTGCATAATCACACCCAGGTAAGACTAGTTTGGGTAGAAATGTGATAGGCATGATTGGTTCTTTGACGAAATTTTTACAAAACTAACAGCACTTGCTTCAAAACGTCTACTGAAACTTGACCCCTTCTGGTTCCTGCTTGCTAGACGTATAGAATTTCACATCCTTCTTTCAGACAATAACAAAATACACGTATACATGCGAACGCGCACGCGCGCAAAAACACGCACATAGAGGCACACACACACACACACACACACATACACACACGCACGCACGCACGCACGCACACACGCACACACACACACACACACACACACACACACACACACACACACACACACACACACACACACACACACACACACACACACACACACACAAAAGAGCCCTGATTGTATGATCAGTTTAGCAAGAGGGAGGGAAGCCTGTCTTACCTAGAAGTGAGGACTTTGTCTCACAGTGTGTCTGTGCGCGCGCGTGTGTGTGTATGTGTGTGTGTGTGTGTGTGTGTGTGTGTGTGTGTGTGTGTGTGTGTGTGGTGTGTGTGTGTGTGTGTTGTGTTTGCGTGAGAGAGAGAGAGTGTCTGTCTGTCTGTCGGTCTGTCTGTCGGTCGGTCGGTCGGTCTGTCTGTCTGTCTGTCTGTCTCTGTCTATTTATCTGTTTCGATTGTGACGTATATTCATGTAGCATTGAAAAGGGTAAATGTGTTCGAGTAACAGGGAATGTCCCTGTGTTTAATCTAGTCTTCCAATGGCTGTTGATAATCCAGCTTTGTGGTCAGTTGTCACCATTTGTTTTCATAACAAAGTGTAATCCCCTTTAGAAAAGGACCGTGACCTAAATCTGAATAAACTGTTTGTGTTTGTACTCTCTCTCTCTCTCTCTCTCTCTCTCTCTCTCTCTCTCTCTCTCTCTCTCTCTCTCTCTCTCTCTCTCTCTCCTCCTCTCTCTCTTCTCCTCTCTCTCCTCTCCATCTCTCACCCTCCCATCTCTCCAACTCATCCTCTCTCATCTCTCATCATATCTCTCTCTCTCATCTCGTCTCCCATTCCTCTTGTCTGTCTGTTCGCTTTCTCTCGCTCATTAAAAGACAGACAGACAGACAGACAGACAGACAGACAGACAGATAGATAGATAGAAGAAGATAGACAGAGAGACAGACAGACAGACAGACAGACAGATTGTGTGGATGGTTGATCTTCATTTTAACATCTGTGTAGCAAAAAGTAATCTGACACACACTGTGTGTGCATTTGCCCGTTAGTTTGCGTGTATATGCGTGTGCTTGTGCGCGCGCGCGCATGCATATGCACGCGCTAGTGTGTGTGTGTTGTGTGTGTGTGTGTGTGTGTGTGCGTGTGAATGCACACTCATATGCACACGCGTGCATAGGAACACTTTGAGCGTAGCGGAGATGGTATATTTGGTTTGAGGATGGTAACAATTTCAATGCAGGATCGTTGGGGGTCAGTAGCAGGAGTTCAATTTCTCATCATTGGCATCAAGCTAAAACAAAAACCTGTCGAATCTTGACTACAGCATTCCTATCATTGCTGTCCACCCATTTGACCGTAGTATTTTCTACCTGACGATGAAAACAGTTGAAAGCCAATGACAAATCATCCAGAGATAGGTGCTGTGATCGGTACTGGGAATAATACCAGTCGTCTCAGTATAGTATGAAAGTGATGTTAGTCATCGGTGATTGAGAAGATAAGGTAGAATTTAATGAGGGAGAAAAAGATCTTCATGGTTGATCGTATAAAGTCACACACAGGTAGGTGTTTGTAAGCAAGAAAGTATCGCGCGCGCAGCACGCTCGCTCGAACACGCGCGCAAGCACTCGCACACACATACATGTACGCACACTTCTTTTTTTGTTTTTAAAGCAGAAGTGACGTGTGTGTGTGTGTGTGTGTGTGTGTGTGTGTGTGTGTGTG
>CM060316.1:39182994-39190494 GCA_030674155.1 Stramonita haemastoma
TGTACACGAATACATGTGCTATGACGTGCATGCATATTGTATCGTATGCCACCTTCAGTCACGGAAGATTTATCTGTTAGAAATTTGAGTATTCTCCTCGGGTAAATGCGTTGTCACATAAGCAGCGCCACCCACAGTAAGATGTTTTTTCTGTATGTCTGAGTATTTCTTTCCCCATGAGAGTGGCTTTCTTCTACAGGATCTTGCAGGGGACACTCCTTTGTTTTGATAGCTTTTTACCTTACCTTTCCTATCCCGTAGTCTTGTAGAACGTTGAGGTACCACTCAAAAATTTGTAACCAGCTTCCTCCACTGCTTAAGCTTTTTTAAAAGCTTCCAGTAGCAAGTTGTTCCACTCAGGGCCACTCTGATGTTGTCTTCCCATCGTTTTCTCTGTGTGCTTCTTCGTCTCCCTCCTTGTACTGTTCCATACGTTTTACGTGCGCTAAATGTGTGCCGCATCCTTAAAGCCAAAAGAATAACTCTAAGACCACCACTCAAGGTCTCGTGGTTAGGTGATGGTGAAGAGGGGTGTAGTTCAGTTTAAACGGGTATCGAACCCAAGGTTTCTCGCATTCTGGACGGTGTGTTATATCTAGACCCACCGATCCACATAATTATCATATCTGTGCAGATGTGCAAACAGAGGCAAAGACAGGTGGCCAGAGCAAACACAGATTTAATTTAATCAGTCAGGGAGGTGTCGTTACAAGGGGAATAGCCCATACAGTCTGTGTGCTGCAGCATCACATCTGCTGGTTCAATCACAGAAAGACAGAAAAAGGGGTGAAGTGGGGTCAGTGTGAGGTGCATGAGATGAAACGTTTCGTTTGACTGATGCAGATGCTCAGAGTCTTGTCAGGTATGAAGTTTCTGTGTAGACGAGGCGAATGTGCATGGTTGTGTGCATCCATGAAGCGCACAATTCACAGACAAACAGACACAGACACCCTTATATATATATATATATATATATATATATATATATATATATATATATATATATATATATATATATATATTATGCGGTTAAGAGGGGGTGGGGGTGGGGGGGGTGGGGGGAATAGGGGAAGGGAGGGATCGACAAGATCTTGACTTGTCTCTGACATCCCATTTTTTAAATAAACATGTACCTTCAATACCTACTGTGCGCTGGGCCTGAGGGGACAAGCTGACATATTGCCAGAGAGGTGTGTGAGTGTGACGGGTGTGTGCTGTTAGGTGACTGTGTTCTCTTCAACTTGCACGACAGAGTGTGTGCTTTTGTTTAAACTGCGTTTTTGCTTGCCTATTATTATTCAGTTTCACAGTGCATTTTTTGTTTACTTGTCAGTTCATACTTTTTTGTTTCGTTCCTTGGTGTTGAAATGAAGCAAGCGTTTGGTTTATTACGAAAAATGTACTGGTCTTGAGTTCGGATCTCGTGGACGCTTGGTATGTTAAGAACGAAAGCTTTTTTTTCGTTCGTTTGTTTGTTTTTGTTTATTTTGTTTTTTTGGGGGAGGGAGGTACTGAAGTCAGTGTACTTGAAAATCTTTCCGGTATAAAACAGTAGATGATCTTTTTTGTGTAAATGAACGTGAAGATCCATCATGTCAAAATTTGGCAGGTTATGAAAACAGAAAAATATCCGGTGTGCACAAGCAGGTTCACTAAATCCTTTAGGATTTTGTCGATCAGATATCTGCTAAGTCATTTTCTCTGGTTTAAAAAAAATAATTTTAACAGAATAACGAAGTTTCAAAAGAAGCTATATTGGTGGAATCATGCTACACGTTACAACACACTGTAATACAATGCAATACAACAAAGGCAATATAACATATGACAGCACACTGCAACGCAATACATTACAATACACTGCAACACAATACAGTTCAAGTCAATACAAAACGACACATCACAACACAACGCAACACAATACAACGCAGTACAACAATACAACACAGTACAAAACAGTACATACAATACAACACAATAACACACCATGCTTGTTTTTCATTAAGCCGTTCATTTTCTTCTTCACTGTTGAGGCTTGACACGACCGCAAACAAGTACTATTCTGTTACACTACTGACTTTAAAAAGGTCTTGGGCCTTTTGTGTTCTATATCAAGTAAATTTGACACACCCAAGACAAAGGAGGCTATTTTCAATTTGTAAGCAGACATACTTGTTTTCAACAGGTTGATTTGCTATAGTGATCTGGTTCTTTTCCGCTTTAGAATTAGGTTGTTTTTTAATATGCAAATGTTTTGAAATGTCCCTTATATTGTTTACGCAATCTTGATTGGTTCGAATCCGATGCAATAATATTGTTTATAGCCCTGCCGACCACAGAGGCCTTATCAGGGATGTCACCTCACTAAGGTTTAAATCTCAGATTATCCCCAAAGTCGGAATGCGGCTACCTTAATGGTGGGGATGGGGGCGGTCGCATTTGCAAATATCTCACTATTGGTGAACCTTGGAGCTCTAGCCGGGGAACGAAAAGAAACAAATTCAGATTAAAACTTTGCAACTTAAACAGATTAAAACAAGATTAAAGTAAGTTTTTCTGTCGTTCCTCGTGTCAAAACCCTAGCGAGGGTCAACCCAAGAGTCACCGCACAATTTGTCTTAAATGATAGTAAGGCTAATTGATTTACTCTAAACGTAAGAAACCATAAAGGGAGCTAAACAACGAAAGGTCCACACACACACACACACACACACACACACACACACACACACACACACACACACACACACACACACACACACACACACACACACACACACACACACACACACACCGATAGATAGAAAACGTTGGCTAAACATTGTGGTTAGGAAGAACACAGCCCGAAACCACGAGACCGGACAAAAATGATGACCACATGTGGGAGGGAAATAAGGTGGTGATGGTCAGGGGTATGGCGAGAGGGGAGGTGGACTGGGGGTGTAGAAGATGAATTGGGTGTGTGTTTTTGCCCCGGATCACCGCTGACATACACATCCTTCACATCTTTCAGACGGCGCTACCTTCACACTCGACATGGCATCGTCAAAGCCCAGGCACAGTTTCGTATGGTACAGCAACGTAGGAAATACCTTCGGGTAAGTTGATGTCAGTGTGTGGTGTGTGTGTGTGTGTGTGTGTGTGTGTGTGTGTGTGTGTGTGTGTGTGTGTGTGTGTGTGTGTGTTGTGTGGTGTGTGTGTGTGTGAAGCTTTTATTTCCAGATGGTACATTGGATAAGCAGTTTCAATTGGTTTTATCAAGCAATCCAAAAAATATCATATATTGTATGCATATACATGAAGTAATGTTATGCATAAGCGCTGTGTTTGTGCGTACGAGCGTGCACGCACGCGCACGCGCGCGCGCGCGCGCGCGAGCGTGTGTGTGTGTGTGTGTGTGTGTGTGTGTGTGTGTGTGTGTGTGTGTGTGTTTGTGTGTGAGTTAGAGAATGGGTGTTTTAATGTGTTCAAATGCGAACAAATTAAAAATTTTCCCTTGCTAAGTTTTGTTCTTTTGTTTTCTTATCTCCTTTCCCCCATGTTTCCTGAGGTGCAAATTTGTATACTCTGTATATATTGTCGAAAACTTTTGAACAAAACATCTATTACCCCATAAAGTATAAAGTTGATGTGCATGTCAATAGCACTTTTTCATTCACCACAGAAGAACTGAACTGAGCGTTCATATAGATGTCCCTGATGTCCCTCAAGACAAGATGTTAGAGGCTCATTCAAACTAATTGTTTGTATAGATGTCCCTGATGTCCCTCAAGACAAGATGTTAGAGGCTCATTCAAACTAATTGTTTGTATAGATGTCCCTGATGTCCCTCAAGACAAGATGTTAGAGGCTCATTCAAACTAATTGTTTGTATAGATGTCCCTGATGTCCCTCAAGACAAGATGTTAGAGGCTCATTCAAAACTAATTGGTTTGTATAGATTTAGATGTCCCTGATGTCCCTCAAGACAAGATGTTAGAGGCTCATTCAAACGAATTGTTTGTATAGATGTCCCTGATGTCCCTCAAGACAAGATGTGTTAGAGGCTCATTCAAAACACTGAAGTGTTCTTTGCTGGGCGTGGGTGGTCATGTTTTTCTTACTGCTGTTGTGTGTTTGCTTTTCTGTTTGTTATTTTTTCTTTTTATCTTAATATCTAATATGTACTATCACAGGTTGCAAACAAGCATATACTAATGTCTTTAAGAGATGTGGCTAGTGTTTGTTTCATTGTCTGATCTTCAATACTATTGCATCTGCCAGAATTTCTCTTCTTTAAGACTATAAAGTTGTCTTGAGACTTGTGTCTATGTTTGAATATGCAACGTGTATGCGTTACAAGGGGACACTGGAGAGTAAACGAAATACCAATCCCACTTGATTAATTATAAGTCATTTTCAGGGTGAAGTATAACAGATCTGCTGTGAAATAGGGAAATCGCGGACAAACACCAAAAACAACAATAACAACAACTATGATAGATGTACGTGTACATTTATACTTGCATGTATGGGAACAAGTGCGTGCGCGCGCGCGCGCATACAAAACACACACCACACACACACACCACAACACACACACACACACACACACACACACACACACACACACACACACACAACAACACTATATATATATATATATATATATATATATATATATATATTATATATATATATATATATATATATATATATATATATATATATATATACATACACGCGCGCGCATATTCGCGCGTGCGTGTGTGGCCACCAACTCATACATTCTTTCCACTTGGTTAACACACAGACACACAATTAGTCTGACAGTGTTTAATCAGTTCATAGGTAGGTTTTGATAAAAGCCTACCTCACACCTTTGTGTTTGTAGTAAATAACCAGCAATAGGCACCATCGTGTGTTTGCACTGAGACAATAAAGAACAAGTTCAATAAAACTTCAGCAGGGCATGCGTACTGAGGGAAGTCTAGATTAAGTAAACATTTCGATCCTTCTTTTGAGAAAGCTGGATTTGTCATGAATATTCAAACACACGCCCAAACAGGAGTGGAGGTGATCCAATATAGTCGTGACTGAACCGCTGTCATAGCTGTTGGCTGTCTCAGCAGTGTCGCAGCTCTTTTCATGCATGACGAAACGTGAATATTTTATGGTAGGGAAAGTCACAGTCAAATTAAAAAATATATATATATTTAAAGGTGAATTCGTACATGTTGTTGTTCTGGTTGTTGTTGTTGAAAATGGTGATGTTGACGTTGTTGTTAACGTTGTTGTCGTTGTGTGTTTACCAGCTGAACACCCGGGTGGTCACCCAAAACATGCTGTCTTGTCTTATTCCACCTGAGAATCACTGAGACCATTAAGTACACACTGGATGAGAGGCATATGTGTTTGTGTACTGTTTTCAAGTACCTCACCATAAAATCATAGGCAGCCATACTCAGACTTTAGAGGATCTATTCTTCTTTAAAGGACAACATATGCTGTTTTTTTCTCTAAGTGTTTGCCATGGCTGAAGAAACCTCAATGTTTCATAGCACAAAACATCTTAATGCAGGCTTCAGCACTTAGCTCATATCAACAAAATATGTAAGGCGTGTGTCAAAAAGTTTTGGTTCTTTCGATTTTGTCTCTGTTTAGTTTAGATGATTTGATAAAAACAAATCTACATTTTTCATTCTGTTCCAGCTGAGATCTTTGGTTGTTTTTTTTTTCACGATGGCTTAGTGTAACAAAGTCGACAGTGTCCAAAGAGGACAGGGATTGGCAATTAAATGAGGGAGTATGTACCTGTTTTTGTAAAAACCCAAACGCTTTGATGATTTTGGCAACAGCTATACAGATTTGACAGTTGCCCTAAGTTATGCAGTTTGTTTTATTGACATAAGAAGTAAACTGCCACTCCTTTTTGTCTCTGTATCTTTATCTACCCATCCATCCATCCATCCATCTCTCCATCCATTCACCAATCCACGCACTCTGATATATATATATATATATATATATATATATATATATATCATGTCTATATTTCATATGTTAGGCTATCATTATATTATATTATATTATATATTTATTATAATATAAATTATTATTTATATTATTAATTAATATATTTTTTATAATATAGTATCATTATATACTATAAAATCACATAGATTATTAATAAAAATACGGACAAACAATTCGACGACTATTTCACCAAGAACGAAAAAAAGAAACAAGCATGACTATAAATGTACAGAAGGCACTATATGTAACTACCTGAAGTTAAAAGAAAGGTGCAAGATCAAGACAGGAGAGAAAAAGACAGAAGTGAGTGCATCTAATCGATATAGGTGAGACCCGCAAGGGCCATAACAGCAGGTAAATACGCTGTAATAGAACTGACGAATGCCATACAACGTGTGTGGCCTAAGAGAGGTGAGAGGAAAGGTATACGAGTGCTTCTGACGGACACCACAGCCCAGTGGTTAAGACCGGTTGGGTCATTCCTGTAGGTCCATGAAGTTGTGGGTTCGAATCTCGGCAGCAGCTTTTGGTGAGTTTAGGGTACAGGGTATGCATGTTTACGATCGACCAGGTCACCTTAAAGCGCAGATCTGCCAGTGCCTTAATTCCTTTCGTGTAGAGACACGTGCAGAAAATAAGTGCGCATGTTAAAAGATTCGCAGTTTATGTTAAATCCGGTGGCTCAGGAAACACGAATATGCCTAGCAGGCATTTTCAAAACTATGAGGTGCTATAAAAGTAGGAGTCTGTCAGTGAGGCTAGCAGGCAGACTCCTGCATAGTTAGAAGCACAGGAGGAGACCAGGTAGCCTACTACACATCGCACCCAGTGAGGGAACGCAGAGAGGAAAAGAAAGGGGTTTCTCTTTGCTGATGTGGGCAGACAAATGTCGTTAAGTGTGGCAACAAGATGAAAGAGAAGAAGATAGGAAGCAAGTTGATTTATCCGTGTTGATGATTTCAGACCCGTGAGGACATCCGCCGTCGCCTAGAGGAAGAGAAGCTGGCCAAACGACAACACGGGGTCAAGGACAAGTGGCAGAGAGAACAGCGGGTGAGTGTTCTGCTATTCTGCGTAGTGTACAGCAGAGGTGCGGGGGTGGGGATGTGTGTGTGTGTGTG
The DNA here is from genome assembly GCA_030674155.1 of Stramonita haemastoma. Taxonomy (NCBI): domain Eukaryota; kingdom Metazoa; phylum Mollusca; class Gastropoda; order Neogastropoda; family Muricidae; genus Stramonita; species Stramonita haemastoma. The sequence continues at coordinate 39,190,131 of CM060316.1, forward strand.
TGTGTGTGTGTGTGTGTGTGTGTGTGTGTGTGTGTGTGTGTGTGTGTGTGTGTGCTTGCTTACCCATTCATCAATGATTGCATAGATAACTGCTGTAAGAAGAGGCGAACGGACTTCAAGAAATCCTGTCTTTTAGCTAATCGACTGATTTTAGTTTCAAGTCTGAAAATAGTTTGCTTTTGCAGTCTCTTGAATCAGATTGTTGGAATGTCTTGAATCCACGTATGTGTACGCATGCAGATAAGACAAGTTCCCCAAGCATCTCGTTATGAATGTCAAAGTTCTTTGGGTTTGTTTTATTACCGTTGCATTCCGTCTCCTTTCTTTCATTTTTTTTCAGACGAGTATCAAAGTTGTGTGTGGA
>CM060316.1:39192994-39207994 GCA_030674155.1 Stramonita haemastoma
AACGATGGTGACTGTGTCAGGAGCGGCAGACGAGGACGATGGCAAACATAGCAGACCTGGATATACCCGGGGAGCTGGCCTATGTCTACAGCAAACTGGACGGTCAGTGCAGCTGGTCCTCTGTGCTCAGGACTCTTACTGTGCTGCTGCCTTTAACTGTGTCCAGATTGACTGTCACACTAGTATTTTGGCAAAAGACGAGTGCGCGCGTACGTGTGTGTGTAGTGTGTGTGTGTTGTGTGTGCGCGTGCGTGCGTGTGTGTGTGCGTGTGTGCGTGTGCGTGTATGTGTGTGCGTGTGTGTGTGTGTGAAGCTAGCACAAGGGGAGGGGGGAGGTCAAGAACACAACACACGACATCGCACCACAAGACACAACACCATGCAACACAACACAACGCAACACAACACAGCACAGCACAGCACAGCACAACACAACACAACTCTCCAAGGAGTTAAGGAACAGTTAAAACCTGATCAGTACCAGTGATATATTTAGACACAGAGCAGCGATGTGCGTGTGCAGACTGGCAGCCAGTGCATGACGGCAAGAACATCATCACGGCAGTGGGGGAGGTGCAGCCCATGGAGATGGGGTACCGCTTACCTGTGGACATCAACTCCCACCCCTTCAGCAAGTACACCAGCGTCTACTTCAAGGTTCGCCACTTTGGCTGTTTTTTTTATCGTGAAGATTGTATAAGGAATTTTTGTTGACCGTCTACTTCAAGGTTTGTGATTTAGAGGTGGTTTCGCTTGTTTTTTTTGTACGTTGAAGATTGTGTAAGAAACTTTAGTTGAGCGTCTGCTTCAAAGTTTGTGATTAAGAGGTGTTTTTTTTTGTATCATGAAGATTGTATAAGAAACTTTTGTTGAGCGTCTACTTTAAGGTTTGAGACTTTATTCAATCTTGTAGTCCCACCGACCGCAGAGACGGTTTGTGGTATAGTTGGGTTTTTGTTTTTATCGGTATCATGATTAATATATAAGGAACTTTTGTTGAATATCTTCTTCAAGGTTTGTGACAGTGGTTTATTTTTTTGTATCATGAAGATGATAATATAAGGACCTTTTGTTGGGCGTCTAATTCAGGATTTGTGAATTAGGGATTTTTTGTTGTTGGCTTTTTGTTTGTTTTTATGTTTTTTGTCTGTGATTTAAGAGGTTTTTGGTAACATGAAGATTATGTAAGGAGCTTTCGTTGAGCATCTATTTCAAGGTTTGTGACTGAGAGGTTGTTTTTTTGTTTTTGGTATCATAAAGACCGGGATTTGCCTTTCAATCCGTACTTTTTTCTGTCCTTACCACACAATAAAAATTTTTATTATGCAGTTGTCTTGGGGGAGGGGGGGGGGGCAGGGGTTAGAGCGTTGAGCTTGCGATATCACAGCGAGGGTTCAATCCACCACCCGTTCAAGGGGATTTTCCCCCTGGGGTTGTACCGACTCTCTCTCCCGAAAGTCCTTCAGATAAGACTACAAACCGAGTTCCCGTGTGTGAACGCACGCAAAACATTTTGAGCACACGTTTAAAATACCTATTCTGCCTTTCGGAAGAGAAGGCTGTTGCGTGTCGATAAACTGCATGTACATTGGTGTCATGTTTAAACGTCATCCTTGAAGTCCAAATGTGGCTACCTTAATGGTGGGAAAACGTTTGCATTCGTAAGAATCACGTTGTGAACCTCGGGGTTCTACCCGAGGGGCACCCCATTCCCCAGCCCACCTCCCCAAAACCCCAACCAAACAAAACCAAACTGTATTGTCTGGATTGTACAGAACCCTCAGTGGGGCGTGAGAACAGAGCCATTGAACACTTCCCTGACGGCTCTGCATGGAGAACAGCAGACACAACACGCTCTGGCCATCTTCAAACTGGTTAGTCACTGCCTGGTCATCGTCCTCCTCTTTGTTGTTGTCATCGTCGTTAGTACCATTACTAGAACCTTCATCTTCATCATCGTCTTAGTCGTCGTCGTCATCATTATATCATCATCATCATCATCATCATCAACATCATCATCATCATCATCAACCAGGCAACATGGAAGTTCTGGCATTTATCTGTAATGATGGTGATGTGGGCAGATTGTACGCTTCATGTGCGAGAACAACATGTCTGAAAAACGAGAGAAGGCTCTGGCAGATTACATCATACAGATGGTAAGGATTTCCTCCGTATTTGTGTGTGTGAGTGTGTGAGTGAGTGTGTGTGTGTGTGTGTGTGTGTGTGTGTGTGTGTGTGTGTGTGTGTGTGTGTGGTGCGTGCGTCGTGCGTGCGTGCGTGCGTGCGTGCGGTTGTGAGTGTGTGAGTGAGTGTGTGTGTGTGTGTGTGGTGCGTGCGTGTGTGTGCGTGCGTGCGTGCGTGGTGTGTGTGTGTGTGTGTGTGTGTGTGTGTGTGTGTGTGTGTGTGTGTGTGTGTGTGTGTGTGTGTGTTCCAGACTTCGGTCTTCAGCTAATAATTTTTTATGTGGTCACTATGAAGTGCACATCACTTATTTTTATCGTACAAAATAAGAAGTCCAGTATTTGTAAAATGGCTTTTTGGTTACATTTTTTTCTGGTCGTTGTCTTTGTCACCCTAGTACTTATTATTTGTTGTTATTGGGTTTTTGAAAAAGAATAGCCAGTCAGATAAGGCGTCCACTAGAACATAGAACAGCAAACAAGAGAGGCTACATATTTTTAAAAATAACCATAATCAGGGTGCTAGCCCAGTCTTGAAAAAACCCTGCTTGTTTCTGTTTGTACGTTTATAAAATTTTTGTTTGTGCTGTGCTGATATGAAAAGACGTGTTGATGAACAACTTAGATTAACACAGGGATCTTGGATCAAAAGTATATCGATGTGTTGCTATGTGTATGTCATTTAAGCTATATGCTAGTTGGCCGAAGGCAAAAAGATAACTGGCTTTAACTTACTTATCTGCCTTTTGTGTACTTCGGAAGAACAGACAAATGTGACCAATTCTGTACTATGTTGGTGATGTCAGAGAATGCAAGAGGAAAGGATCTATAACTAGAGTGTTTTTTTCTAATCTAGAAGAACAAGCAAAAAGGGACCAGTTTTGTACTGTATTGGTAGCAGGGGGTGCGAAGGGAAGGGGTCTGGGAGGAATGCGTTTCTACTTTATGGTATTTTTTGTTTTGTATTGTATTGTATTATAAAGTGTTGTATTGTTTTGCACTGTGTTGTATTATATTGCATCGCATTGCTTTGCATTATATACTCCTTATTATGCACTACATTTAGTCATGGCAGATTTCTCTGTGTAAAATCCGGGTTGTTGTTCCACCCATATAAAAGAAAACTTCCAGTCCACATGTTTATATGCTTCTCTATCAGAATAGCTTTTTATCTACAGAAATTTACCAGAGACAACTCTCCTATTGCCGCTAGTTCCTTTACGCGCGCGTGCGCGCGCGCGTGTGTGTGTGTGTGTTCCAGAATTCCTTTACGTGCGCTTTTTCTATGTGGAAAAACAAACGAAAGTGACCAGTTCTGTTTTATGTAGGGATCTGGGCCAAGTACATTTTTCCTATGTAGAAGAACAAACAAAAGTGACCAGTTCTGTTTTATGTAAGTATCTGGGCCAAACACATTTTTTCCTATGTAGAAAAACAAACAAAAGTGACCAGTTCTGCACTGTGCTGGTGGCAGGGAGTGCGGGAGGAAGGGGTCCGGGACGAAATTCTGTGCCAAGTGGTGAACCAGACCTGGCAGAACCAGACGGCGGAGCAGACAGAGCGGCTGTGGAGACTGATGGCCTGCTGTCTGTCCGCCTTCATGCCCAGCTCCCCGCTCTTCAAATACCTCCTCAAGTAAAACTTTCGCTGTTTTTGTGTTGTGTTTTGTTGTTGTAAGGTGTGGTTTTGTTAGTGGTGGATTTATAGTAGGAGATATAGAGATTGGAAATGGTGTTTAGTGTGTGTGTGTGTTTGTGTGTGTGTGTGTGTTTTAGTGTGTGTTTGTGTGTGTGTGTGTGTGTGTGTGTGTGTGTGTGTGTGTGTGTGTGTGTGTGTGTGTTTGTGTGTGTGTATGTGTGTGTGCGTGCGCGCGCGTGTGTGTGTGTGTGTGCGTGTGTGTGTGCGTGTGTGTGTGTGTGTGTGTGTGTGTGTGTGTGTGTGTGTGTGTGTGTGTGTGTGTGTGCTGGAACTTATGGCGAAGTTGTTCAGAGATGTTTATGATTTTATTCTGGAAATGGCTCCATGGTCAAACTCTGTCAGCTGACATTGTGAAACGTTTCTCTGGCCAGGTATGTTTCGGACGTGGCGGTGAACGGCTACAAGTGGGTGTGTCAGCATAAAGTCCTGCAGTCAGCAAACCTGAGACCGCAGCTCAGCCGCAGTTATCCTCCTTGCTTCCTGGAGTGGCGCTGCATTCAGCGGAAAGCCCACATGGCCGTAGAAGTCAAGTTCCCGGATGGTACGGAGCAATCTTTTAGCATGCACCTTTCCCCTTCCCTTATTTAGTTTTGTATGTGTTATATATATTCAGTATTTAGTGACATTACTTTTTCTTTTCTGTGAAAGTGGCAGAAAAGCAAAATATTATTTCCACATTTTTTTACCTTCTTCAAAGAGCAACCCTTTAACTACAAATTTTTACTTCGTAAATCTACAATCGCATTTGCTCTCAAAATGCTCATACTTTGAGAAGAAAGTGATTTTTTGTAGCTTGCACTCTACTAGTTTTGGAGTCCTGGAAAAATTGTCAGCTGAATATTTCTTTACACCAGAATAGCATAAAAGGTCTGAGTATTACCAAAGGCATTCACCAAATGCACCGCTGGCTTAACCTAACAGCTTCTGTTCTGCAGAGTGTTTCATGAATTGATCATGTTGATTCGTCACTTTCTTAAAACTGATTACCTTTATCCTTCTTTACTAGATATCAACAAGACTGGGCATGTGGAATCATGGACTTCAGGAGAACTCTTGGCATCTTATCTTCTAAAACAAAGGTAATTTCTCTTTCAATTTATTTAGATCTCATTATGGAATGCACGTGTTATTGTCATCAATTATTAATACTGTTCATATTTGAACAATTCTCCACCTTGAGATCGTGTATGAAATTTTGAACCATATGTTTTTTGGGACATGTGGAAGGTTCTAGTATCATGTATTTGTATATGAAAGCAGTTGCACAATAAAGCAGTTTCACGATAAATCAAAGAAGTTATTTCAGTCCATTGTTGATTTCGTTATTGTTGTACCACGACACAGGGGGATCCAGGAGAACACGCAAGGCTGGACGCTGGTGCTCCAGGACGATGTGGAGCTGTACGAGCTGATGGGCTATGACTACGTGCTGGACCTGCTGAGTGAGATGGAGATGGCCCCCGGCTTCCCTCACAGCACGGCCTACTTCCTGGTCTCTGTGGACCGCAGCCAGGAGAGGGGTCATCACAAGAGACACGCTGAACCCCACAACGCCGAGCAGGAGCGGGTTCTGAAGCTGCCGGGTCCACTTCCCCAGATGCTGAAGAGAACAACCCCTGTGGTCAGCGCTGACCAGGGTCTGTCTTCCAGGCCTCGGGGAGATTCTTTCGAGAGCTCTGGGAACAGCGACTTTGGGTTCTCCACCACAGCATTCTGAACCAGCGTCCTACAGAGATTCTGGATGTGGAGTTGTCGGACAGCCGGATGAACCAGCGGTACAACAAACGCAGCAGACCTGCACCCAACGGTCACGTCCATGACGGGACTCTGGGTGCCACCAGCATGAATGGTGATGGGTTCACCTTTGAGGACAACAGTGCTGACATTGACCTGTCTCAGACACGCCTCAACGGACGTTACTTTCCGGACAAAACGCTGAACGGCGAGATGGAGTACCTCTCCACCACCAGCAAACTCAACGCGCGCTATGCCAAGAAACTGCCCAGCACCACTAGCGCAGGCACAGGCAGGTCCACGGCCCAGGATCAGATCCGAAAAAAGCAGAATCCGGGTTCTGCAGACGCCATGTCTGTGGCCTCGGCGCAGTCTGACTGGTCTCACTGGGTGGAGGACGTCTTCAACGACGCTTGGACGAGCACGATGACGGGGTGTCGGAGGGCAGGTCCCTGCACACCCGCATCAAGGGCGGGGGCAAAGGGCTGCCGGGGGTCCACACACACCAGGTATGCTCACACCCTCCTCCTTTTGTGTGTCTGACTTTTGTGTGTCTGACTTTTGTGTTGAATTTTAAAAGAAACGTTTTCGTTTAGCTGTCTTTTCTGTTTCTATTGTTTTATATTCCATTGTTCAATTGAAATCTGTTTAAAGTTTGTATAAATCTTTTTCTTTCTGGTTTTTTTTTTTTTTTTTACTTTGTTTAAGTTTTTATTTCTAGCTTCATGTATTTCAGCTTTTTTTGCTTTTCATTTTTTTCTAAATCGCTGTGCTTTTCATTTGCCCTTCAATCCAAATTTTCTGAAATTGTGTCTCAGGTGGTTATTTTTGCTAGGGTTGATTTTATTAGCTTTCCAGTCAGTTTTCTTACCAATCTATAGAGCATTTATGATATTTTAAAACTTTTGTTACAGTTCATAATTGTCTTTAACCTTTTATTCATCTATATGCGGTTTTTTATGTTTCGCCTAACATTTCAAAACTTCTTATTATGCACATGGATTTTTAAACAAAAATCAGCCATGATGTTTTAGACGCTGTTCCTCCATTTTCGTTTCAGATGAATTCTTCATTAATAATGTCTTTGCAATGTCTTGTATACGTGTTGGTACATGGGGTAGTAAAACAGCCAACTTTTATCAGTTGTCTAAAAATAATGAAACACACCCATGTCTATCCACAGGAGCAGCCCGTGTCGGTGGACAGTTTTCTCTTACAAACCCTAACACAGAGCCAGTCCAGTCAGGTTCCCACCACAGTCCCTTTATATCAGCTGCAGACACCAAACTCGCCCCCCACATTCCTCTGACGGCACACGACCCAGTCAGTCATATACCAGCTTCTGTCCCCTCTCCCAAACACCCCTACTGAGTCACACTTCCTCCCAGCTAGGCGCGCCATCGAGCACGAGCCAGTTTTCTGAACCAAACCCCGTTCAGTTCCCTCCTCCCATGTACAGTCAGAATCAGCCCCTGATTCCGAATTTAGGTTCGAACCAGATACCATTTCCAGGAGGCCTCAACCTGACACCAAATCTCAATTTGAATTCATTGACAACACCGCTCCTGAATTTGAATGAGATCCCCGCTCAGAACTGGAACATGAATCCTTTACCCAGTCTGACGCTGAATCAGATTCCTACACAGTTTCCGACACCGAATCTGTTGCTGAATCCCAGCCCTCAGTACCTAGTAAAGTATACTTTGGATACAATTACCTCTGTGCGGTTTGGGTAGGGATAACGAAGGAGGTGCGTTTTCAGGTGAAGGAAGAATGCGTACAGCACTAATCAGGACTTGGGTGTGTATTGCTGTGGGGTGATCTGTTTTGCATAAGGTTATCTTTTGTTTTTTCAGATGAATGTCTTAAGCTTTTTGCTTGATCTGGTGGGTCTGTTTTCTGATGTTGTTGCTGCTGATACTGATTCTTCTTTGAATTTTTTGTTCATGGTCTGTTTTCTTTTAGTAACGTAGTGTTTCATGCTCATCCAAAATAGCACCATTAGTGTATATAAAAATTGTCCCTCAGATTAACGGCCGTGTGTGACCATTTTTGACAGCTTTGTTGTGTAGGCAGCTGCAATAATTATGACTGCAAAGGGTATTGACTTTTTTAGGATGATTTAAAAAAAGATTGAGATATAATTATCATACCTTTAGAAAGTCTCCAGATAAAACAGTTGTATGAGCGTAAAATGTGGCGAACACGAAAGAGCAGAACGGAAAGGAATTCTAAATTCATACCAACTATCATATTGGCAAGAACTCTGTTATTTTTGCGTCCAAGGTAATTGTTCCATTAAGAGTAAGTGCTTTTAAATCATTGGTAAGCCTATTGAAACGACGTGAGTTACTTCTACAGACAGGAAATCAGTCAGCCAGGTTTACTGGTCCCATAAGTTGGGTTTGTTTACCAGTTGGTCGGGTGTTTTTGCTGTGTCTTTCGACAATGGACTTGGGACAGATTAATAATGAATGGGTGGATGGACATTCACGCGGACAGAAAGATATCAACAAATTTAAAAATGTGTGTGAAATATCCATGTTCTATTGGATAAATGGAAAGATAGACATACAAAGAGTTGAGAGAGAGAGAGAGAGAGAGAGAGAGAGAGAGAGAGAGAGAGAGAGAGAGAGAGAGAGAGAGAGAGAGAGAGAGAGAGAGATGTGAAACAGTCGATTCTTATCGAAAAGATTTCATAGAAACCACAAAGCGATGCCATAACTACTGTAAAGTCATATAGGGCTACGAAGGTATGTGGTTGTGCTTGCATGGAGTTAACTAATGAGCTTAAAAACTGGCAGATGAATGAAATTGAAAACTTTCTTAGAATTACAATTCACAGACTATTTGAAAATAGATGATAAAGAATTATGAGTTATGAAAATGTCATTAATCTTCGAAATGTCTGAGATATTCTTTGGTTCTTTGTTTCACTACCTTTTTAAAGGTTACATGACAGTTTCTTTGTCTTATACACGTTGTTAAATCGCATGCACTCATCTGAATTAAGAGTCTGTTAAGCTTACTTCACATCTGCATGGATCTTAGATAGATAGATCGACTGAATGATGGGACTTATTTCTTCTTTCATGGTCATTTAAAAGTAGTAGATTGTTTGCTTGTTCGTGTGTTTGTTTTCAAAATTGCAATTTGCATTTTCTTTACAGACCAACCTCTCGCCAAATCTGAACCTGGGTGTGGGCCTGACCACCCCCGCCCTGTCAGTTGCTCCCCCGGTCATTTCTCCTGCCTTCGCCTTCAACACACAGCTGACCCCAGGCCTACAGCCACAGCCAGGTACAGCAAGCTGATCATGATGTTTACATAATCATTATATAAATAATGGGAGGCGGGACAGCCTCGTAGTTAGAGCGTTGTGCTCGTGATCTGAGGACCCGGGTACCATGCACCATTCAGGCACTTGTTCGAGGGGGGTTTTCCCCACGAAGTTAAAAAAAAAAGTACTGACTCCACTCCCCTGAAAGTCCTTTGGATGAGATCATGTAACGAGGTCCTGTGTGCGAACATCTTGCGCACACGTTAAAGTCCGTTCTACTTTTTTGAGGAGTTGGCTATTGCGTGCCGGTAGGAACGGATGATAAAAAGTTACAATATCGCATACACACAGGTACGGAATTTAAAAACCGCACGCATGTTTATTCAATATCTTCGAGATAAAAGAATTGAATGGAAGTTAAAATAAAGAATTGTAAGCACCCCCCCCACACACACACACGCACATGCATACACACACGCACACTTGGACACACTCTTCCTCCCTCTGTGTTTCTGTGTGTGTGTGTCTGTTTGTCTGTCTGTCTGTATCTCTGTCTCTGTGTCTGTCTCTGTCTCTCTCTTATGCCAATTTCTCAATTGGAGATATTTAAGTATTCTTGAGTCATGAGTCTCGAGTCTTTCTCGCTCTCTCCCCATCACTTTGCCGTAGTACTCTTGAGTCATAACCTTAAGCCTTGAGTCATGTCTTTTTCGTGTACACGACACATTCGCACGTGCACGCTTACCCATGCATGTGTTTTACAGACACACAAACACAGACAAAGAAACAAACACACACACACACACACTTGTTTCTATTTACCTATGATATGCCAACTGCAGGTGGTAGAGACATCATTGTGTTGAAGTCATGTGCTTCAGTTGCTCTGGGAGATAGAAGAGTCATCTCTCATGGTTGTTCTTTAACTTTGGTCAATAAACACGTCGTGTGGACAGGGTTGGGTAAAGGGACAATGCATATATAGCCTGCTCCCTTTATTCATCCACTCTCTGATCATTCCTACCTTCATTCCCACAACATTCATTTGCCTGTCTGTCTGTGTGTTGTAGATCCCCTCCAGCAGCTGGTGAACCAGCAGGCTCTGCAGCAACAAGCGGCACAGCAGGCGGCTTTCCAGTCTCTGCTTCTGGTGAGTGGAACCATGGAGTTCCTCTGTTATAAAACAGACGATCTCTGGAGTGCCTCTGTTGTAAGATAGACGATATCTGGAGTGCCTCTGTTGCAAGATAGACCATCTCTAGAGTGCCTTTTTGTAAGATAGACGATATCTGGAGTGCCTCTGTTGCAAGAGAGACGATATCTGGAGTGCCTCTGTTGCAAGATAGACCATCTCTAGAGTGCCTTTTTGTAAGATAGACGATATCTGGAGTGCCTCTGTTGCAAGAGAGACGATATCTGGAGTGCCTCTGTTGCAAGAGAGACGATATCTGGAGTACCTCTGTTGCAAGATAGACCATCTCTAGAGTGCCTTTTTGTAAGATAGACGATATCTAGAGTGCCTCTGTTGTACAATAGACGATATCTAGAGTGCCTCTGTTGTACAATAGACGATATCTAGAGTGCCTCTGTTGAAGATAGACGATATCTAGAGTGCCTCTGTTGTAAGATAGACGATATCTAGAGTGCCTCTGTTGTAAGATAGACGATATCTAGAGTGCCTCTGTTGTAAGATGGACGATATCTAGAGTGCCTCTGTTGTAAGATGGACGATATCTGGAGTGCCTCTGTTGTAAGATGGACGATATCTGGAGTGCCTCTGTTGTAAGATAGACGATATCTAGAGTGCCTCTGTTGTAAGATAGACGATATCTAGAGTGCCTCTGTTGTAAGATAGACGATATCTAGAGTGCCTCTGTTGTAAGATGGACGATATCTAGAGTGCCTCTGTTGTAAGATGGACGATATCTGGAGTGCCTCTGTTGTAAGATGGACGATATCTGGAGTGCCTCTGTTGTAAGATGGACGATATCTGGAGTGCCTCTGTTGCAAGATAGACGATATCTAGAGTGCCTCTGTTGTAAGATGGACGATATCTGGAGTGCCTCTGTTGTAAGATGGACGATATCTGGAGTGCCTCTGTTGCAAGATAGACGATATCTAGAGTGCCTCTGTTGTAAGATGGACGATATCTGGAGTGCCTCTGTTGTAAGATGGACGATATCTGGAGTGCCTCTGTTGCAAGATAGACGATCTAATATTGTATACCCTACAGAGTAAAAGGTTTTGTTATGATGTTTTTGGTTTGAGCACAGTCTGATTTTTTGCATTGGCTTTAGACAAACGGTGCGTTGATCTACTAATAAAAAAGAACTGAACTAAACTGACAAACGTTTGTCAGTCAGCTCAATGATTTACCTAATAACTTGAGTGTGGCTGGGTTGCTGACTGGTTTTTGATTTCATCAATTGATTTAGTGTCTTGTTACTTGTTTGTGGTATGGGGAGGGAAGGAGGCCGATGCGAATGCCGTTTAGCATGAAAGCAAATAGGTAATAAAATAACGAACTGATTGATTAAATATGAGGACTTTGTATTCTTAGGGTGTGTGTTAACAGACAAAATGGCTCCATACATGACAGTAACCAGTTCCTGTTTATAATCCTGCCACCCACAGCAAAACCAGCAGAGGCAGCAGCAACAAGCTCTTCTCCATACCCTGACCCAGCAGCAGCAGCAACAACAACAGCAGCAACAGCAGAATCCCCTTGTAGCCCAGGTGGCCGCCACGCAGATGGCTCTGCAGCAGACAGAGCTGGAGAACAAGCTCCTCAAGCAGTCCATCGAAAGAGAAAATCTTCGGAAGCAGCTCCTGCAGCTGCAGCAGTCGGCAGGGTCTCCTCCTGCCAGGACCCAGGGGCAGACAGCACCCCCCGCTGCAGCTGCACAGCAGATCTCCGGTCTGGACACCAGCTATTCTTCAGCAGGCCTGGCTCTGCCTCCCGGGATGCTGCCCTCTCCCCAGCAGGAACAGCAGGTGCCCATGCTCAGCCCACACGGCGCCACAGCAGGGGCGTCTGCAGGAGATTCCGGTGCGACATCACAGCGGGTGTCCATTCTGAAGGCAGCCTTCGACAGTCAGCAGGCAGAGCAGGAGACAGCGCACAGGGCGGTGAGTTTTGCCACTCCCTCAGAAGCGGACAGCAGGAACGATGTCTTCAGTTACCCAGAGCCTGTGTCTTCTCCTCCGTCACGTGGTCAGCGTCTTCCAGCCTCCTCCTCTCCTCCCCCACCCCCTCCTCCCCTTGAACTGTCCTCTCCACCCCTAAACGAATCCTCAGACGACATCTACATGGACGGGTTCAGCATTGTGCCACCCCTGCACACACAGCCAGAGACTCCTTTCCCTCCGCCCCCGCCCCCTCCCCCTCCACCCCCTCCCATGAGTTCTACGCCCTCTGGCCTTGAGATAGACAGGGAGAAGGGGACGTTCACCATTCGAGACAAGAACGGAGTGTCCCGCACTGTTCGCATCGGGAAGGTATGTATTGATAATCACGGTACTGTTGTCCATGTCTGCCTGTCCTCAGTTCTCTTATTTTGTGGATAGGAGTCTGTTTTGTAAGCTGGTATAGCTGGCAAGTCCAGACATTTTCAGAAATTACAACTATAATTAATTTGATTTGACCAATAAGGGCATTGTGGTGGATTAAAAAAAACCCTATGGGTGGAGAATTGATCAAAACAGGCAGTAGAAATCTAAGAGGCGGTACCGTTTCATCTGTGACACGATTGTAGCCTGATATATAAGGTTTCGTGTGTCCACTAAAATATGGCCTATGGCAGGATGATGGCAAATTTATCCACACAGTAAGTGGATGTGAGAGTAGCAAGCCAGTGCTTCTTTCCGGAGACTAACGAAACAAAGCTATGCAGCATTCGAATCTTGTACTTTCTTTCCATTACGTTTTGTGGCATTGAAGAGAGAGATGGTAAAACTGGGTGAACAATCAGAGAAAGCAATGCTTTTGTGGTCCTGTCACTAGCATTTCATAAAATCCTAAAACGCGGCCAGGCACAATATACACTGCTAAAATGATACCACACGCAATTCTAAAACCATGTCACAACACAAATTATGTCTTGATCTGAAGTCCCCCCCCCCCCCCCCCCCCCTGATTCTTGCTGGCTCGAAAAAAGGTAAATGTTAAGGTGTCTCATAATCTGTATGGAAGCGAGGTGTCAGAGACCTCACTTCTCCCGGGCCAGGATATTGAGTGTAGCACCCATCTCAGCTTCCTCGCTGCTTTACCTTCCCCTACCCTAAAGAAGGCAGGTACCCATTTATAGCTGGGTGAACTTGTGGAAGTTTGTTTTATATATACAATTTTAAGTGCTTGAAATATCCTTACAATTGACTTAACTGCATTTTAAAATATTGATCTTTAAAAAAACGACAGTTGGAGTCCAATTTCTAAATATTGCAGAGCTTTCGTAACACGAGGACAAAGGCTATTTTTTTGAGGGGGGGGGAGTTGTCATATTGTTTTACATCTAGACTATGACATTGGTTGGCTGAATGCTTTCTTGTCATGCTCATAGGAAAAGACAGTGCAGAGGAAAGTGACACCACCTTTACCTGTGTGCAGGTGGTGTGGCCTCCCCCCTCAGAGGAGACCCACAAGAGAGAGGTGAACGTGGGCAAGCTGGAGATCAACGAGAACCTGGCCAAGGGCATAGAGAACCAGATGGTGGGCAAGAAGAAGTGGCAGAAGCCTCCTGCACCTGAGCCCCAGGAGCAGCCCAAGTCCATCCTCAGGAGAGACAGTGAGGTCAGTGCTCAGAGAAGATTTGGTACAGTGATGTAGCGTTTGGGGCTTTTTTGTCTGTCTGTGTTTGTAGGGTGTTTTTCTTTTAACTTCGATCTCCTGTCACTTTTTGTGGATGCAAGCTTCTATATGTTTGTTTGGTTAAGTGCTGGTTTTTTTTTCTTTCCTTGACGTTGACTTGACTTAATTCTGTGAGGAGTTATCGGGGCATCTCGGGGAAAACTTTCATGCAGTGTTTGTTGGGCAAGTTGGAACCTGGTGAACTCCTTTCTTGGTTGCTGGGCATTTTGTACCTTCCACTCCTCTTGCCAAAGCTGGAATCACATGCACGGAATATGAACGGGATTTCAGTGTGCGCTCAAGATGCTAGAGACACTGTTTCTACAGAACGTCGGTTAATGTCTTATTCAAGGACTTTCCACGAGCAGAGCCGATGGCGATAATGTTCAGTCCTAAGGGGGGTGGGGATCTCAAGTAGACGTGGCAGCGGCTTCTGCAATGTTCACCCTACTATCACAAGTACATCACTCTCACAGGACTCATTCTGTCTAAACTGTAATGATTCTAAGTCTTTAATTGCTTGTGTGCTTAAATATCGCATTGACTGATAGCTTCTTTTTCTTGTATTCATGGTGGTTGTTTTTATTTCATATTGTTGCTGTCATTTCCCATCATTTGTCATATCTTTTCCTGCAAGCTAGCTGACAAAGCTACCTCACAAACCTCTAGTGTTTCCACACTCTCGTCTGGCTCAGGGAGGACCCAAGCAGCCACAGCGAGGGAAGCTGACGGAGAGCTCAGTTCACTCCGCAGCCATGCAGCTCCTGGAGTCCAAACTGGGTGGAGCCGCTAGTCCTGCCAAAAAGACCCAAGAGGCCTCCTCCTCCTCCTCCATCGCCTCGTCCTCCGCCTCCTCCCGCCCCCTGCCCCCCCTTCCCACGACCAGCCAGACGCCCTCCCGGCCCTCAGAGAGCATCAGTGTGCAGACGACAGACACGCTCAGAAGGATGAACTTTGTGGTGCCTGAGATGAAAGAAGATGAGGAGGAAGGGGAGGGGGATGGGATCTACGCCACTGCTATAATCAGAGGTATGGGGGACAAGTGTCCTGGAGAGAATGTGTGTGTGTTGTTGTGCTTGTCATGGGCTGCTCTTTGTGTGCATATCTGAGCAATGTTGTGTGTGTGTGTGTGTGTGTGTGTGTGTGTGTGTGTGTGTGTGTGTGTGTGTGTTGTGTGTGTGTGTGTGTGTGTGTGTGTGTGCAAACCAAACCAAACCAAACCAAACCAAACCATCTCTCCTTTCCAGACGAGCCTCCTC
>CM060316.1:39215494-39222994 GCA_030674155.1 Stramonita haemastoma
ACGTCACACCTAAAAATACTTGTACTAGACTATTGCACAGATTCTGTCATTGCAGAAGAACTTTGCGCTCAACAAGATCTTTATAGTAATGGAATAATCAGTGTTTTAGGTTGTTATATGTACATGATTGTTTGCCTTTGGAGAATCATTTCGTTTCTTTCTCAATGTTCTCTCAGTTATTTATTTATTCATCTATTTATTAATTGATTTATATACTCATTTACGTATCCATTTATTTATTTGTTTATTTATGTGCTTACTTTCCAGCCCAAACTGTATCTGCCTTCGCAGTCGTCACACTCACCTCTGCATACAGCCAGGGTAAGTGCTTGCTGAAGTGTTCAGTTAATGTTTGTATTGCATACTTATGGAAAGAGTGTGGGAAACAAACCACGTTTTCACAAAGTGGTCGTATATGTATGCCAAGCTTCTGTGCATGTGTGTGATTAAGGGTGTTGAGTCGGAGAGTCATGGTTACAGGTAGGTCTCTAGAATTAGAGATAAATATGATTGGTATGGAACTTGCAAGATCATGCATCATTTCAGGGAGTGATCTTGAACACCAGACTTGAAGCATTCCTTCTTTTAATTAAAGGCTCTGCGTTGAGAGACTGTTTTCTCTCCAGCTTCCTATTTCGATTTCTCTGTCTCTATGTCTCTGTCTCTGTCTCTGTCTCCGTCTGTGTGTGTGTGTGTGTGTGTGTGTGTGTGTGTGTGTGTGTGTGTGTGTGTGTGTGTGTGTGTGTGTGTGTGTGTGTGTGTGTAGTGTGTGTGTGTGTGTGTGTGTGTGTGTGTGTGTGTGTGTGTGTGTGTGTGTGTGTGTGTGTGTGTGTGACGACGACGACGACGACGATGTCGACGACGATAACGATGATGATACAAAACCGTAAAATATGCACGCACACACCAACAACACAGCTCTCTAAGCACACAGAGCATCTTTGTCTCATAAAGAGACTTAAATTAAATGCCTTCCGAACGAAGTATGCTAAAAATGTGCGTTGCATATGTGATGGGACGATTTCAGTCAGTCATATTCTTTTTAACTGTCCCGTTTTAAAACAGTGTCTTCCCATCACACGTGAGAACTCTCTGGACAGTATTTTAAGTAACTGTGTGATGCTGTGTGAACTTGCCTTATCGCTGAAGAAGAGTCCAATTGACAGTTTACTGTAGTGCATATGAACATGTTAGTAGCTTGTTTAGAGACAGAGACTTTAATCTCGTGCTGTTTCTTAATTTTCTAAAAAGTTCTGATTGATTGTTCAGCGTTTAGTGTTCACTTTTTGTGTTTTTGTTTGTACCATTGGTTAAAAGTTTTTACAAGTTGGTTTTTTTGGGGTTTTTTTTTTGGTCTAATATCACTTATGTGAATAGACATTAAACTGAAGAACAACAACACAGAGCATCGATTGCTTACAGGAGGAGGCAGTGTCGGGGACAGACAATGTCAGTGTCAGCAGCCACACCACCTTCGTCACTGACGGCAAGTTCTCCATGATGGAGTTCGCTCTCCTCCACTTCAGGGAATCCATGGACAAGTGAGCCACTCGTTCAGCTGTGTCTCTGTCCGCGTCCATCTGTCTGTCAGTCTGTCTGTGGTTGTGTTCCTCTGATCACCTGTCTTGTCTGTCAGGATGTCTGTCCTGTCTGTGTGTCCTTGCATGTGCGTTTTTTTTCTGTAGGCATGACTGTCCGTCCTTTCCGTCTGCATGTCTGTTTCAGTTTGTCTGTCACCTCTGCGGTCGCGTGCCCTGTCTTGACTCTTTCTCTTCTCGCTATTTTCATCTTTCTGTATAACTGCTTCTGTCTGTCTGTTTGTCTTTCTATCTGTCTGTCTGCCTGTCTGTCTCTCTCTCCCCCCTCCCTCTCTTTCTCTCTGTCTCTACCTCTCTCTGTCTGTCTCTCTCCCTCTGTCTCTGTCTGTCTGTCTGTCTGTGTCTCTGTCTGTCTGTCTGTCTGTCTGTCTATCTGTCTGTCTGTCTGTCTGTCTGTCTGTCTCTCTCTCTCTCTCTCTCTCTCTCTCTCTCTCCTCTCTCTCTCTCTCTCTCTCTCTCTCTCTCTGTGCACTTCTGCACGTCTGTCTTTTTTCAATCGTTTTTCTTCAAATCAGACTTGTATCCCATCATCTTGTTTTCAAAGGCATTTTTGAGCATTGCTAACAGATGAGGGATTTTTCAGGCCGGATTACCTGCCGAAAAACGTGCCTTCAGGTAAACAGCATGCCGTATGTGGAAAGCCGTATCTAGCTTCAGTGATTACCTACACTGACTGCATGTCTGACTATTTTGCAGAGGAAGCCCATATTATGCTTTCTTTGCATTAAAGCTTGCTTTTGCGGCCTTATGAATAAAGATTTCTTTTCTTTAACGTCAGTATGCTTGTTTGCTATTTGTTGACATTTGCTGATATCTCAGTTGCTAGCCTGCATTTTTTCTATCGTTCTTTTGAACACTAGGTCTTTTTGTTTATTGGAACCACGATAGTGTTGAAACATATGTAGGGCTATGAAAAGCACAGCCTACGAATTTTTCAAACTGCACACCTTTCTTTGAAGACAAACACAAGAGATGGACCAGGACTGCCTATCAGGTGATAGTGACCACATATTTTGAATGCGGCTACCTCCACGATGGGCAAAAACAGTCGTATACGCAATATCTCACCATTGGTGATTCTTGGAGCTTTAGCCGAGGAACGAAAATAAAAAGCTGGTGATGGCTTAAAACTTGCGTTCAGAATAGTTCAATTTTAGAATCTGTCTGAAATCTATACAAACTGTATGTACTCGTTGCTTTACGATTGAAAAAACAAAGGGCTTTACAGTTCTTTAATCATATTGATTACGGTAAAATTAAGCCTTTTTGCCTATCATAGCTTGGTATAGCACACAATAGTCGGGTCTATGTCCTTTTTAATTGCTTCAAAGCATTTTATCGATCAGAATGTCATTGGTCTGAAAAGTGGCAAAAAGCTGTAGCAAAATGTACTTAAACAGACAGGTTACAAAGGTGGAAAGAAGGGGAAGATACCCTGCATGACGCAATCCCTCCATGATTTTGCTGACTAAATCTGGTGTAGGGTCGAACAACATAGGTAGAACATACTTTGTAGTTTCTTTACCAGATGATGCATTGCATGGTATACTGCATGCAGTGTAGTGCAATGGTATACTGCGATGTAGTGTACTGCAATAGTATACTGCGATGTAATGTAGTGCAATCGTGATAAATACCTGTTATGGAATGGGGTGCAGAATACTACAGTGTAGTGCAGTAACCGTTAATATAAAACACAGTGGAACTGTGCTGCAATGCAATGGAGTTCAATATGATGTTGTATCACAGATTCTGAGCCAGGCAAACCTGCAGATGCTTCAAGGCAAACTGTTATCTTTGAAGATGCTGACATCATCACGCCAATATATCTAGCTTTTCTGCATTATCTGCTGGCATGTTTATTTTCTTTTAGCAGATTGAAAAACTTATATTCAAGATACATCGGCTTCTGCGCTTTTCTCAAAGCTTTTGTAGATATAAATCTTATTGCATATTTTTATCTCGTAATATAGTGAGCTATCCTTAAGCGTAAAATATCTGTTTGTAATGCTGCATTGTTACACTGCAGGGAGATTTCTCCACTTCAGTATAACGTGCTCATTGAGGAAATAGGGGTGAAGGACAACAAGTGCAGGTAACCAGTTACATACAGCTTGGCTAAAGAGGGGCGTTGGTGGTGTTGATTTCTGCAGGTATGAAATGTTGAGGACGGAAGATGGGTCCATAAGAGGGACGGTGAAAAAGATTGAGACCCTCAAACTACATAGCATGCATGCAGAGAGCATCTCGAAGTATAGAGGTGATGTTGCTTACCTGTGTGTGCGTGTTTCTTTCGCTTTCTCTAGGTGTATCTTCTCTACTTACTTGCTTTGATAATCTTTATATACTTGAACGCTTTGCTTTGATGAATTTTTGTCTCATGTTTTCATGTTTATGTAATTGTCTTCTTACATATTGTTTTTCATATTTGTAGCCTCCTAGATGGTATATTTACTAAAGCGGTGGCTATGTTATTGAGAAAATAATAAGGTTTATGTTGGTGTGGGGTTTTGAGGAAGACACTTCAGTTTTATTAAGGTGGTGGAAGATGGATTAAAACTTTGGAATCGAAATTTTGTAATGTAGTTTTATCCACCTGTCTTTCTATTATTCTTTTCTCACACTTTCTTTTGTCACCGTGTCTCATTCAGTTTGTCTGTCTGTCTGTCTATTTGTCTGTGTGTTTGTCAGTTAGTCTGTTTGTCTGTCTGTCTGTGTCTCTTTCTGAGATAAATTATTTACACACGTGCCCATGCAAGAATGTAAGCAAGCAGGCACACAGGTAAGAACACACACACCCCCGCGCGCGCATGCATGCATGCATGCGTGCACATACAATGATACACACACACATCACTCCTGACATTGGCCATTGTCTCTTTTCAAAATCGCCCACCAATCAGTTGATCAATTGTGATACATTATGCTGTTAGAGTGTGTCTAAAACTGAGTGTCTTAGAATGTTTGTGCTACATGATAACCATATCTCCAATTACTATTACCTGATTTCTTTATCATAATAATACCTATATCCTTCAATCCGTCAGTCTGTCTCTCCATCTGTCTGTCTGTCTGGTTTTGCTCCTGTTGGTCTATCTGCCAGTCTAGCTGCTGGTCTGTCTGTCCTTTGTCTGTCTGTATGCCTGTATGTCTGTCTGTATGTCTGTCCGTCTGTAGGAAAGAAATCTAGAGAGGATGTATTTGTTTAGAAGACACGGCTGCGTAGCATAGAGTGACAAAGCGTATCGTGGCATTATTTTACGGCGTAGGCCCCGCCACACGACACTGACCTGAATGCCTTTGTCCTGTTTTGCACGTGCAGGCAACGGAGGGGACTGGTCTTGGAAAGAGCACGCTGACATGGTCAAATGGACACAGGTCAGTGATATCGATCTAATCACTTTTTATCTACTGAAGAGTAACATTTTTTAAAGTTTATCACACGTGCAAAGAAACATGTTTGTAAAGAATAGTAATACGACAATAACAACAGCAACAACAACAACATCAGCAACAACAAAAGCACCGAAAACCTGTCTGTTGGAAACAGTTGAACAAGATGTCCCTATAATGTGTAACTCTTCTGTGTAAAATGTAGATAAAGCTAGGAGCTGGAATGAGTTCAAATGGATTTGTTCTCCTGATAAGACTGAAATATAAATGCTATATGTACTTTTGTTCTTGTTATCATTAGTAGTAGTAGTAGTAGTATAGTAGTAGTAGTAGTAGTAGTATAGTAGTAGTAGTAGTAGTAGTAGTAGTAGTATCATTATTATCATTGTTGTTTTTAGATCAACAGTCTTTTCTTTTTGTGACATAGTTTGAAAGTATATTCTGTACCAGATTTTATCTTACATGTTCTTACGCACGTGTACTTGCGAGCACGTGCATATCTTAATGAATATCCATTTTAAAACCCCCCCCCCAAAAAAAAGCTATGAGCTACTTACAGAGATAGAAGAGAAATATTTTCGCATCTGGATCCGATTCATTTTGTATCCACAAATTGATTTTTGAAGGTCATCCCTTATGTGACCTCGCTGTATGGTTGGCTGAACTAAACAGAATGCGCACTGAGTTGCATTTTAAGACGTGTGTGTCATCCTCACTGCCATGATGATCAGCTGCAATACAGCGCCTTGATCTATTTCTCTTTATTCAGGCCTGTTTGTTGTAGGTATGTATTGCTGTCTTTCCAAAATGGTGATCGGTGGCTTGAATATGTTTCAGTCTCCAATCCAAGCATCGCTGCTGAAGCTGCCGACATCAGACATGAACAAACTGGCTTTGGAATGTTTTCTGGGTAAGCATTCTGCTCGTTAGTTATTTTTTTTTTATCCCTTTAGGCTTTTACCGTGTTTATGTAGACTTGTGTGGAAAAAACTCTGTTGATTGCTGCTGTTTTGTATGATATACAGATTTTCTGTATTGCCAAAAAGTAACATTGCCAGTACAAAGGATATGTAAACAGACAACAAAAAAGTTCTGAAGTTTAAAATGTTTAACAAAAATATTCTGACAAAACGCATGACTGTTTGTTGTTGTGGTGTGGATGTTTCAGCCATCATGCGGTTTATGGAGGACTACCCCATGGGCAGTGATCAGACTGACTATGACTGCGTCATGAAGATTCTCAGGGTGAGTTCACATTCGAAGAATGTATGATCAACATTTCTTATTGTTGTTGTCTGTTGTTTGCATGCTTACCCCTTTCAATCATGGCAGATTTTTCTGCATGAATCTGGGCTTCCCTTCCCGGGGCTGCAAGAGCAGCTCCACCAGTTTTCCCTGTCTATATGTGCATTAAAAATGTGTGTCCTTATTGGAGTGGCATTTTCTACAGAATTTTGCCAGGATACCTCCCTCATTACCGCGGTACCTTTTGTGTTAGCTAAATGTGTTGCACTTGGGAGCTCATATGTCGTTTCGATCCGAAAGACTGGCACCTAGACCACCACTCTAAATCTGAGGGATGGAGAAAAAGTTAGGCTCAAACAGGGATTGCTTTCTAGCGGGTCACTTAATTTGATTTTGCTTGCAGGGTTGTGGTCATATAATTATGTTTTCGTTTATTGGGTAGTTGTCTGGCTATCACACGATTTGTTTGATCACAAACATTTTGAATTCTTCACGGTATATTTTGTTACATTTGAGAAAGTTGTTTGACAAATTGTCTGTCAGAGGTGTTTGCATGCCTGTATGGTTGTGAATTTTGCAGGTTTGCTAATAATTGTGAACTGATAAATATATGTGTGTGTGCGTGAGTGCGTGCGAAATGTAATTCCAGATAACTGTATGGACATATTTACGCACAGTGGGTGTGAATAACACATGTGTTTGCTTATGAGTGTGTCTATATATGCCTACGTGCGCAGGCTGGCTTTGTGTTTTACAAGGTACGTGCACATCTACATGTGCATAATTATTACATGCAATATTGTGTGGACGAGATAGCTCAGTGGTCAGGACACTAATTTAACTGATTAAGCTGCGTTGATCGTAGTTGCCACTTGGATGAGTGACAGTTCGTGTGACTTGGCTTTAGTACAGTCCCCCATTTCACCCAGCTATAAATGAGTACCTGCCCTTTTTAGGGTCAGGGAAGGTAAATCAGCGAGGGAGGGAGATGGGTGCCGCCCTCAACATGCTGGCCCCTGGAGAAGCTGAGGTGTAATAAACCTTGCTCCCAACGACTGCATGGTTATGGGAACCCCTTTACCTTTACCCTATAGATACATGATATTGTTACAAGATATGTATCGGGTGGGGCTGATTTTGTCTACTACACCTTATTCAGAGTTGCCACAAGTACACGGAGCTGAGGGATGAGGTGTACTGCCAGCTGTGCAAACAGACAACCAACAACCGCAGCATGAAAGGGTATCTGAACAAAACATCTACT
>CM060316.1:39227994-39270494 GCA_030674155.1 Stramonita haemastoma
GTCTACGTGGACATGATGTTCTACCAGGTGCAGGGGGGAGGGCCTTTTGTCTGTCTGTCTGTCTGTCTGTCTGTCTGTCTGTCTGTCTGTTTGTCTGTCTGTCTATCTATCTGTCTGTCTGTCTCTTCTGTCTGTCTGTCTGTCTGTCTGTACCTATCTATCAATATGTTTGTGTGTGTGTGTGTGTGTGTCTGTCTGTTTGTTTACCTATCTATCTATCTATCTATCTATCTATCTATCTATCTATCTATCTATCTATCTATCTATCTATCTATCTATCTGTCTGTCTCTCTGTCTCTCTGTCTCTCTGTCTGTCTGTCTGTCTGTCTGTCTGTCTATCTATCTATCTATCTATCTATCTATCTATTTATTTATTTATTTACCTACTATTTACCCATATACACGCAAACACACACATACACACGCACATACACACACACACATTACAATACCTTAAACATCTTCACTTTCATAAGTACAAGTGCTGTCTATCAGAGCAATGCAGCCTGAAACACTAAGCTGTAATGACTAATCCTTCTGTCCCTGGTTGCAGTGTATCTTTGACTACATGGACGGCCTGATGCTGGTCAGACCTGAGGGAGAGCCCACACCACAGAGTGTGGTCAGTATGCCTCTGTGATGCCTGTCTGTCCGTCTGGCTGTCTGTCTGTCTGTATGTATGTCTGTCTGTATGTATGTCTGTCAAAAGATTCAGTCTTTCGTTACAATTTACACAATCTTGTCAGTGGAGGTGGGCATCATTTGTTTCTTTTTTGTTTTGGTATACATTTTGTTTATCTTGTCTACTCCCTTGAGTTCTGAACTCGCTGTCTCTCTGTCTCTTTCTCTCTGTCTCTTTCTCTCTGTCTCTGATTCTCTCTCTTCATTCCTGAATGTGTGTGTGTGCGTACATGCGTGTGTGCGTGCGTTCGTGTGTGTGTATGTGTATGTGTATGTGTGTGTATGTGTGTGTGTGTGCGTGCGTACGTGCGTGCGTGTGTGTGTATGTGTGTGTGAACTATCTGTGATATTTAACAAAGCTTATGGCATTTTGAAAATCTGTTTATTCACTAGACAAGTGTTGCTTTTTCTGCCTGAAAGTTAACTTAATGCCGAGTGTCTGATATCGTTATTCAGAAAGAAAGTAAAACAACAAGAGAATACCATGAGAAGTTTACATGATGACAGCCTAGTGGTCAGAACATTCGCTTGCCCCAAGCTAAGATTAAGCAGCATTGAGCGCGGGATACCCAGTGGATGGGTGTCCATTTGAGCGCCTTGGCTTCATTACAGTCCCCAGTTCACCCAGCTGTACATGGGTATCCGCCCTCTTCAGGGTCAGGAAAGGTAAAGGAGTGAGGAAGAGGGGCGCCGCCCTCAATATGCTGGCCTTTGGAGAAGCTGAGGTCTCTGACACCTCACTCCCCAATGACCGCATAGGCAATGGAATACCTTTTACCTCTTGGCTTGGTGATATTTTCATGCTGTTTCCCATTTGCAGGAGGACATGGTGTTGATGGCAGCATTGCTGCATAAAGCCAACAACTTTGTCGGTGTTCCCACTTTGTGAGTATCAATACTGTGTGGTGTGTGTGTGTGTGTGTGTGTGTGTGTGTGTGTGTGTGTGTGTGTGTGTGTGTGTGTGTGTGTGTATGTGTGTGTGTGTGTGTGTGCTTGCGTGTGCGTGCGTGCGTGCGCGTGCGCGCCATTCTTTCTGCTGAAAATTGATTTGTGAATGATGGACTTTATCACGCTTACTTCAAGTCATGGCAACACACTTCCATTGTTTTCTGAATCATATTCTACTGTTGTCTAACTGGGGACGGGATAGCCTTGTGGTTAGAACATTGTGCTCGCAATCTGACGACCCGGGTTTGAATCTCGTTCAAGGAGATATTTTCCCCTGGAGTTAACATGAGTACCGACCCTACTCCCCCCCCCCTCCCCAAAGTCCTTCGGATGAGACTATAAACCGAGGCCCCGTGTGTGTACAGAACATCTTGTGCACATGTTAAAACCAGTTCCGCTTTTCGGAAGAGAAGGCCATTGTGTGCCTGTGGGAACGGATGACAAAATTTACAAACCGCATATACACGGAGACTGGATGCAAAAAAGCACATGAGTTGTCATTCCATTATCCTTGAAATAAAATAATAAATAGATAGATAATACGATCGGATGATGGTCTAATTCATACCTGGAACGTTTACAGATCAAAGCCATGCCATTCTAGGCACCGACAGTATTTTTTCGCCCCTCTGCTAGAGCCTCGAGGTTGACCAATGGTGAGATTTTGCGCATGCGACAGTTTTTACCCACCATTAACGTATCCACATTTCGGCTGCGGAGATTATAGCGATCATTTGTTCAAATGTCTGTGTTTGTTCCATGTGTTTCAATCAAATTCTATTTTTCTGCTTGGTTTACTATTGGGAAGGGATAGCTCAGTGGTCAGAGAGCTTGCTTTCCCTCAGCGAATATTAAGTAGCATCGAGCGTGGTTACCAGGTGGATGGGTGACCGTTTGCGCGCTTTGGCTTCAGTAAGGTCCCATTAGTTCACCCAGCTGTAAATGGTACCTGCCCTCTTTAGGGTCAGGAAGAAAAGCAGCGAGGGAGAGGAGATATGATCCACCCTCAATATGATGGCCCTTGGAGAAGCTGAGGTCTCTGACGCCTCTCTTCCCTACGACCACCAAGGTTATGGGACACCACCTTCTTTATTACTATGTTAAGTGGAATACAGCAGCTCAGTGTGTGTCCTATACATAGTTATGCTTTATACATCGTAATTTTATTGTTATATTTAGTTTTTGTTCCGTTAACAGATGGAGGTGATAGTTGAGCAATATGTCATACACACTTAACGATATCACTCATTGTCATATTTTGGGTTATACTTCCGAAAACAGCTGAAAACACTGGTTCAGTGAGTTGTCAGGCACACGATACATTGTTACATTTTGGTTTTCCTTGTTGAAACTGCTGGAACAGTTGGTTCACTGACTTGTCCGCCACACGTCATCATTTAACTAACACGTCATGCTATTACTGACACATTATCATGATATCACTGACACAATGTCATGATATTACTGACACATTATCATGATATTACTGACACATTGTCATTATATTACTGACACATTGTCATGATATTACTGACACATTGTCATGATATTACTGACACATTGTCATGATATTACCGACACATTGTCATGATATTACCGACACATTGTCATGATATTACTGACACATTGTCATGATATTACTGACACATTGTCATGATATTACCGACACATTGTCATGATATTACCGACACATTGTCATGATATTACCGACACATTGTCATGATATTACTGACACATTGTCATGATATTACTGACACAGTGTCATGATATTACTGACGCATTGTCCTGTGTTGCTATTCCCTCAGGAAACAGCTGGAGGTAATGGTGCCCAAGACAGTCCGCCATGGCCCCACGCTGCGACCCCAGCAGTGGCTGAACCGCGTACAGGAGAGGCAGAGAGAGGTGGCCAGCCACTCGGCCATGTCTGCAAAAGCGCATTTCCTGGGTACACTTCTTTTTTGCTTCACTAACTCATATTTCCTCTGAAGTTGGAGTGTGGTTGCCTATATGGCGAGGTACTTGAAAACAGTCATACACGCAAACTTCTCATTCAGTGTGCAATTTCAATCTCACAATGATTCCCAGGTGGGATGAGTGAGCCAGAGTGTATATTCTGGTTGACCCCAGAGTGTTAAGCTGAGGAACGCACAACAACAACAGCTAACTCATATTTAGTGTAGCTCGGTGGTCACGTAGAGCATGTATGAGTGTGCGTATACACAAGCATGCACTTATGTGTTGTGTGCGAGGGAGAGGGGGGGAGAGGGGGGATAAGGGGTCGTTCTTGATTTTGAACATGCTTTCTTTTCACACATGTACTGATGCTTCCTGGCCCGTGTTTCAGACACCCTGACCAAGTGGCCGCTGTTTGGATCCTCCTTCTTCCTCATCAAGGTAACATGGATACATGTCACAACTGTGATCAGTACTGGTTTACAGTGTTGTCTTTTCATTGTACAATTTTATTACACGCTAGACTTTTAAAAAAAAAAGAAAAAAAAGAACGAATATAATTGCTAAATATCAAAAATTCTTCCACGAAAAGTTTTCATTTTCTCACATTCACTAGATTCTTAACCTTAACCTCGTACATTTCAGAACTTGAATCATAAAAATTCTATTGAAAAAATAGAAATCAGGATTTTAATCCTTGCCCAGGATTTGGGCTCTCTACCTGTACAGCTTCAGTTTAGTCAACAGAGCAACAAAAACTTGTTCTCCTCCAATGTAGGTGTTTTCTTTGAATTAGTTGTTCATTAACTGCATTAAAGTAGTATACAATACGATACGATACGATGCAATACACTACACTAACACGACACGACACTACACAACACCGCACCACAATACAATACAATACAATACAATACAATACAATACAATACAATACAATACAATGCAATGCAATGCAATGCAATGCAATGCAATGCAATGCAATACAGCTGCCAAACCGTCTATAAAACTTCCATCGAAACAGATTTTAAAATAATGACAAGTTACAATCTACTTTGAACTGATCCAGTTCCACAGTTTATAACACATGCAGGTTAAAATAACACGAAAAGCATTCTGATAGACAAGATTGTTATCATATTACCACACTGATAACCAAAAAAATATGGACTTATTTCAGATGAATTAACACATGATCAGTCTTTCCATGGCACATAATCTGGAAATCAAACCATTTATTTTTTGTTAACAGTCTTTTTTTCCCATCAATCCATTTTTCTCTTTTTCAGGAAGAAAAACATTATAATCTTGAGTTACTACAAGTAAAAAAAACACTTCAAACTGAACAAAGACTACCCCGAGACTTTAAGCTTTGGAGTAAGGTAAAAAGAATACCTTGTCTAGCTTGACCTGCTTCAGAGCGGGGTGTGGCGTGTTTGTTTCAGAGCATTCCAAGCATGACTGGAGAGTGCATGCTGGCTGTCAACAAGCAGGGCATCTCTTTCCTGAGAATGGACACCCATGTGAGTCAAACTGGCCCTCTAGTTAAGGATGAAACATTCTGTTGAGTCACCTTAACACTTTTACATCAACATCTTTTGGTGATGGCATTGCAGAAGCACCTTTGTATTAATTTTTAGATAGATGTTTCTTATCAAGATGCCAGAGATGGTTTAGCAAAGACCACCGCTGAGACCTCTAATGACGAAAGAGGCACAACGGTTTCATAAATAACGAGATCTATTTTGTTATCCATATAGTGCTGTATGAGGCCTGTTTTGTAAGACATAACTGGTCAGTAAAAAAAAAAAAAAAAAAAGTATACCTATTTTGTTATCAAGATATTGCTGAATGAAGCCTGCATTATAAGGCATAACCATTTAATAATTAACGATGGATGCCTGTTCTGTTATTATTATACTGATGTATGATGCCTGTATGGTATAAAATCAATGCAATGAACAATCATACCTGTTTTATTATTGCCATATTTCTGTATGATGCCTTTATTGTAAGGATAACTGCTTATATTGTTGCATGATGCCTATATTGTAAGGCATATCTGTTTCATAATCAACCAGAGTTATTTTCACCATTACCAACTGCTGTGTGCTGCCTGTGTTTGTGCAGGAGATCTTTCTGAGCCACCCCTGCGTGAGGTTCTGTCCACGCGGCGCTACAACAGTGAAGCTGGAGGCAGCTTCTTGGACATGAAGATCGGCAATCTGATGGTGCAGAAAATCCTCAGGATTGAAACGGATCAGGTCAGAACATGGCATTGGATCCTCTCTCTGTCTGTCTCTCTCTCTCTGTCTCTCTCTCTGTCTCTCTCTGTCTCTCTCTCTGTCTCTGTCTCTCTCTCTGTCTTCTCTCTCTCTCTCTCTCTCTCTCTCTCTCTCTCTCTCTCTCTCTCTCTCTCTCTCTCTCCCGCCTCCTCCGCGTTCCCTTACTGGGCGTGTATGGTGGGTGGTGCCTGGTCTTTTCCTGTGCTTGTAACTTTGCAGGAGGTCTGCCTGCTGGCCTCAGCTGACACATTCCCAACTACTTCAGAGCAGTTTCCACAATTTGTAAATTTGCATAAATTATGTTTAATTTACTTACAAACACTTTGGTAAGTACATACTGTAGGAGTTTTTCATTACAACTTTCAGATTTAGTAGGCCTACTTATGACTTTGTCCCGACTTTATGAGAGGGTTGTATGAATCAGTCATTGACAAAGGCACCTAAAGTGACTGACAGAGTAAACGTCATTTCTTGATCTGACATTAATGTATTATTGTAGAGTTTAATAGCTCAGTCACTTTGATTCAACCCAACTCGCTTTCTCCTCTCTTTCCCCTTGTTTTTTTTATTTATTGTTTGTTGTTTTTTTGTGTTTAGTCTGTTATCACAAGGAATGAATAGACTTTAAACAAATGACATCAAATTCAGGAGGAGATTCACTCATAAATTGAGGAGACTCATTACTTATTAGTGAAAAGAAAGGTAACAGTGAGCTGAAGAGTGGAATGCTCTGATGTGTATGTACTGCTGTGGACTGTTTGCAGGGTTTTGAAATCTCCAACCTGCTGGGTCAGTACATGCAGATCATCAATCATCAGCACACACTGACGGAACAGCCATAGCGCTTCTGTATCCCTGCTGAGAGACCAGACAGATGGCTGTGAGAACACTGTGATATATCATCACCTACTCAGAGGCACAAAGGATGATTTGGGGAGAGACAAAGGAAACTGCTGACTATGTTGATACTACTACTGTTTCGTGCTTTTCTTTTCGCAATGATGCCTTACTTTGTGAGGAAATTTTCCTGTGATCGTTCTGGTGATGATGTTCCAAACAGCTGACTACATCTGGATCATGTTATTTCACATTTTGAAAAACTGAGACATTTGTGATACTGATATGCAAAGACTTTTTATGAAGACATATCAAAGTTTTGAATAACTATGATGGTCATGAGTAATATTATTCTGAAAAATTATCGTGGAAAACAAGGTTATTTGGTGTGGGCGTGTTTCTGCATGGTGATCTGTTGAGGTGTATCTTCATCCAGGTGTACACAGATCTGAGTGTTATAGTCTGTGTCCCTCTTTCTGTGATAGCAGAGCGACTCTCATGAGTGTTCCTAATTAAATATGGTCGCGAAATTTTGACATTGCTTTGTTGTGCACAAGATCGTTTATCAGCTAACTCTTAACTTCTTTTGTGGTGCTAAAGGAAGTTCCATTTTATTGATCATGAGATGAATGCATCCCATGTGTTTCAATGAAAAATACCAGCATAGCAAAATGAAATCAATTTATGACAGTAATGCAATATGTCCATGGGTATCGGTGATTATGTACATTATTGGTAGAATTAGTTGGTATAGGCTTCCATAATTACATTGGATGTGGTCATGATATCTTTTCATATTTGATACAAATAACAAGGTTATGATATAAAATGGTCACAACCAAATAATGTAAACATGCTCTTATGCATTATCACAATAAATGGAAACAAATTTTGAGAATATTGAGGAATAAGGTCTTAAAGGCTTTGGAACATTTTTTAGTCTTCCATATATTTAGTTTTCAGTGATACTACTGAAAAGCAGACTCTTAAATCAACCTTTTTAAAGGGAACCATATATTTTTTTATTCATGACAGAGAAATGTGCTTCTTTTGTGTGTAATATTCATGTGCTGGCAATATAAAATATTTGTGATATTTAATGTTTGGCAGTAAGACTTCTTATTTGAATAATATCATGTACCTGGCAAAAGGAATGACTTTGTTAAACACATTGTACTGGCAATATTACTTATTCATTTTATGAATTTTCAAAAAGGTTGTGTGCCTCAATATGCATATTGTATTCTACTTCTCAAGCATGAAACTTTTTGCATGTTGAAATATTGTTATGGGGAACATTTGTGTTCTTTATTTAATTTTTTTTTTAGAAACAATTTCAGAAATGTAGAGAAAAATTAATGCATTCTTAAGAGAAATATGTGAGTGTTGTGTTGTGAACATGCTGTTGGTAAAGAGAAGGAAGATGTGATGTCAGGTATGTAAGGTACTACATACTGATTTTAACCTTTTGAATGCATCCTTCTGGTGTTCTTGCAACTGGCCCAAGCAGTAATCCTTGATGCTAAGATATTTGATAAAATTCAGCTAATCTGTTGCTTGGTCTTTACAAATAGGCCCTCTAACTGGCATATCCCCCTCCCCCACAACAAAACACCCAAACCCAAACATAAACACCAATAAAAACAAAACAAAACATAAACAGCAAGGCTGATATACAAAAAAGAAAACCTCCAAACAAACAAAACAAAGACTTCATGGAAGAACAGATTGCAGTGATAACCCTAACACTGCTGGACCCTAACATGCTGACCTATGCTGCGAACTGCTTGATGTGCTCATGATTGCTTACGTAGTATCTTTCTAACCAGAGCTTCACAGAATATATAAAAACAAACTTGCCATGTCTAAACAAGCCAATTATTAGTTGTTGGTTTGGTGGTGTTTTTTTTTTTTTTTAATTCATGTATGAACAGATTTCATTTCTCAGTGCTGTTCTTGACAACATAAAATATTGCAATACTGTTTGTTGTGAATTGATGTGATCCATTTTATATTTTCAATAAAGTTCAAATGCAAAAAATAAAATAAAAAAACCTCAAACCTTGGACTTGACTTTTTGTTATTAAGGATCATGTCTTTAAAATAAAAAAATAAGTATCGTGTCCTACATTATCACGAGCTTCCCTGCGATGACCTCACTCTCATCATTCATCTTTCCAACAGTAAACAGTAATACTTACTTAAAGTATGCACTTAGCAGGAATTAAATGATAAAAAAATACTAAATATCTTCTTCTCACCAGAGATGTTGATACACAAATGATAGTTTGTTTAGTTGTGGACGTCACTTTCTGAATTCCATCTCAGGTCTCTACCATGCAGTGCTGGGCATTGTCATTGGGTGTGACAGCGAACACCAACTGGTGATGTCGACAGGTGAGACTGGGGCAAAACCATTGCATACTGCAGAGCAATACATCACAGCTCTGACCCACCAGTCACCTGCTTGCTACACTATCACTGTTGACAGGACAAGGCCGATATCCAGGTGTTATAGGTCTGTTCTTAGCTCCAGGCACTGTCAGGGTGCTCCTCTAATGGCTGGTAGCTCTTGTTCAGTACATGATTTACAGGTAGGGAACCTTACCCTTGTGATCTTGCTCCTCAGGTCATCAGTTTCTTTGCTCTATTAAGAGGTCTTGTGTTTATTGTCATTGTGATGTTCTCCCCACACAGTTGATCAGGAAAAATGTGTGTATGAAAACGCTATTTCAGTGTGGTATCCAGGGTTTTCCTGTTCATTGATATAGTCTTTATCACAAGATGTGTAATGCAAACTTATTCCACACAGCACACATCCGATGACACTTTGAACGCAGAATAAAAGATTAAAATTGAAACGGACCTACACACCCAGTAATACCACCCTTGGCAGCAGTGCTTGATAAAGACTGGTGTTGAATTTTTAAAACTTGTGCCCACAGTGAAAATATCATCATTGCAGGCAAAGGAAACTGTTTGTTATGTGTCTTGAATATATGTGAGTGTAAGCATCAGAAAATATGCATGGCCTCACTCTACAGACAAAGAGTTGAAAGCTCACATCCAGATTTGAACAACCAATGATTCAGGTGAGAGAATCTATTTATTGTTCAGTCATATGGCAACAAAAGCAATCTTTCTCTTCAGTAATACAGTTATCATAATGAACATGCATACAATACACCACAGGTAAGTGGAAAATCAGCTTTCAAAAGGCTGCAGCAAATCAAACCAGCCACTCTTTACCATCTCCAGATTCTTTGCACTCTAATCCCAGTCTCTCTCTCCCACACAACACACACACACACACACACTCCTCACCTCACACTACTGCTCTTCACATCTTAGACTAATTTGAACCTACAGCATATTACACAAGAAAATATGTCACCATATTATTCTCTTTTAATGCAACTTCAAAACTTTTTTTAGTGCCAGAATCTTTTGCAACAAACAGGCACAACAGGAGACACATATATTTACCACACAGCATCAAAACACCCAAGGTGTTTAAAAAGAGCAAACAAAACACCTATCAATTCCAAAACTTCAGTCAGAGGATTCAGTTTTCACTTCAAGTCCACAACACATATACATACATACAACTTTTTCTCCCTCTCCACCCCTCAACACACACACACAAACACAACATGCAAGCTAAGACCCATGGCAAGCATTACAACATCACAAGGAAAACTGTGGAAGACCGATCCTGAAAAAAAAGTTTCTCATCATCCTCTGCACAAAAGGGTTTTAAAGTTAATGCTTACCAATATTCGTTCTTGTGATAGCAGTTCTGTTCTGTCTAAACTTTCCATTTCTTCAACTACATGGACTCAATAAGGATATTGCTAAACCGTTTCTTGTTTAAACATTAAGCCTACCTAAGTCCAAAGTACTATGTACCTGTCATGTCATGCTTTACAGTGCTCAGGATACCACAGTGCTTACTTCTCATATGACTAAAGGAATGTTTCAATTCTCTCTGAACATCTCATGAAGAAAACAAATTACTATCAAAACCTGTTGCTGCTTATTCCTTATAGTTATGTCTGAATCTGATGACATTAGACTCCTATCTACCGTTTTGTCACTTAGTCAAGAGAGGAGACACCTGCACACTACCATCATGTTTAATAGGTGAATAGTGCAGAGAAGGAAATCACTCAGCTGAAAAATCGTCTCGGCAATGAACAAACAAAGGGTCACACCATTCCCACAGATATGGGACTGCTTCAGACGTCTGCAAACAGGGGTAACACTTTTTCTGTCCACTGGTCATGCCAGCGGGAAGCCTGAACTTTTTCAGGTTCTCTCGAAACGTCTTCAACCTGCTGGTGTTGTCTGGAAACTCTCCCAGCAATTCCTGCAACACAGACAAACAAGAGGTTGAGAAAAGACAATTTGACAGTTGTGATGAAAAAAAAAAAAAAAATTCCTTCTTAAAATGGTTAGATTTATTCACAGAGGAAAAACATGGTTTATTACCCTCAAAGGTAGAAAATAGCAAAAAGAAAAAATACAAATACAGCACAATACAGTCATCTATACTTCTTATTCAACAGTATATATATGAATGTATGCTATATATGTAGGGAGGGAGAGAGAGACAGAGACAGAGACAGAGACATGGATGCCACACTAACTGCTCACACAGGTGAGGCAGGTTAAAACACATGATTTGTACACAGCAAAATAAAGACATTTTTACCTGGAGCTGCTGAGCCAGCTGCTGACTATCATCAAACAGAAGTCCATTGACACCTGGCTTCACCAGTTCTTCAATGCTGAAACAAAACCAGTCTTCTCCATTCAAAATATTCAGAACATTTCTGATGGATGCTATAGATGAGGGTTAAGACTGTTTGACTTCAATTCTGTAAGTTCATGAAATCCTAGGTTTGAATCTCGGTTGTGGCGTCTAGTGAAATAAGGGTGGGGATTTTCTACATCTCCCAGGTCAACTTCAAGTGCAGACCTACCGTTTCTGATTCACTTTGTGAAATAAACATGAAGGAGGTTAAATATGCACATTAAAGATCCCATTATTCATGTCAGCATTTGGTGGGTTACAGAAACAGGAACATACCCAACGTACAACCCATACAATAAAATGTGCTGCTCTGAAGTCAAACTGTGTCAGCTGAGGCCAAGAGGCAGACCTCCTACAAACTGACAAGCTCAGAAAAAGACCAGGTACTACACACCCCAACCACACCACTACCTTAATTTGGAGGGGGGGGGGGGGGGGAGTAAAAACAGTCACAAACAAAATATCTCACTATCAGTGAGTGAACCTCAGAGCCTAACCCCCCAAAACAACGAAAAAAATACACGCAGAAAAACTAAGAATGTTTCACAACAACAATACACTGCGATACAACAGAGCACAATAATAATACAATGCTTTGCTATGCTTTGCTACGCTTTGCCACACTATCTACACAAAACAGCCTCACACACATCCATACTCACCAGTCGTAGCGGACAGCACAGACGGGCAGACCACACCCAAACATGTCCACCACCTTCATGGGAAGGTCAAGGCCACTGGAAGACATGTGAAGGCACACACCAATGTCCGCTGAGCCTAGCAGAACAGATGGCACAGTCAGGTAAAAATGGCGGTACACACTATATTCAGGTGTACCTTACCCCACAGAAGTTCCAAATTTGCATAATAGAATGCATGTTCTCACAAAAGCTTGAAAGAGTCTTCAACACCATGTTATAGCAACAATTGCTGGGAAACAGTCCAATAAAGAAAGGAGAAAGGGGTACTGTGAGTTTTCTGACAGGAAACAAACCTGACTTTTTACCCAAAAATAAAGTGTGTGCAGGCGTGTGCGTATGTTTATTTTATTTCTTTACTTGTTTTTATTTTTTCATTTATTTATATATTTCTATTTTTATTTATTTATTCTTTTACATTGAAGATGATGGAATAAGCACTCATGCGCCTTTTTACATCCAATCCCAGTGTGTATGCAGTGTTGTAAATTTTGTAAGTTGTGTGTGTGTGTGTGTGTGTGTGTGTGTGTGTGTGCGTGTGCGCGCGTGTGTGCGTGCGTGCATGCATGTGCGTGCATGCGTGTTTGTGTGTGTGTTGTTTGCTTCCAAACATAGCTACTTTTCATTCACCCAATGTTAAGAGTGTTCCGTAATGAAAGGAAAATAACTAAAAAATACAACTCATAAGCACACAGAGGCACTGGCACATGAAATCTGATAACTTCACCCGAGTGCAAAGATAAAAGTGAGCAGTCACCGAGCAGTAGAGGGTAATCTTCAGCCGTCAGCCAAGGTAAGCAGAACTGCACTTTCTTCCACTGTAGCTGGCTGATCTTCTCCTGGTACATCTCCTTCTGGGGGCCTTTGCCTGCATGATCACAGAAGAAAGCAACACTGCTACTAGGAGTGTTCATGCAGCTCGCTTAGAGCAATTACATTTCAACAGAATGTTGACAAATCAGTGAGTACAAAGAATAAAACTTTTAAGGGTAGTGACATTCCGTTTCCATTTCTTGACACATACTAGCAAAATTCAATGAATGGAGACTTGTGGTTTTGATAAATTAAGAGGTAAATAAGCAAATAAAAAAACCCCATATATGTTACCTAGAAAATGATGCACATTTAAGGGTTTATCATGAATCACTGCCAAAATGGTGCTTTACAAAAGATTGCAGGGACTTCCTAAAATAAAAGCACACAGAGAGTAAATGTGCTTTTATGTGCCTACATGGAAGAACAAAAGGTGATCCCTCACAAACACAGTCAATCTGTTTTGGTCTCCTGCAAAACAAACACACACCCTTTAAAACAAAATCCATTTTTGTTCCTAAGTATTGGTGTATACATGACAAACAAAAGCATGGACATGTACATGACTATTTTTGGTTATTATGGATAAAAGTGTACTTGAACACTGTCTTGTTCCCCGTTACAGATGTACCTACCCACCCCCATCCTCCAAAACTCAACTCACACAACACACACACACACACACACACACACACACACACACACACACACACACACACACACACACACACACACACACACACACACAAACCAATAAAAGCTATCGTACAAGCTATAACTGCCAGTATGGCAGCTTTTCTGGACTGTTCAGTAAAAAAGAAAAAAATTTAAGACTAAACAAGTCTAAGTGTGGCTGTGTCTAATATGACTCAAGTTAGTGACAAGAGAACATCATCCATAAAATGTCAAAACAAATCAGGTAAAAACAGCCAACAAAACTGACAATATTAAAGAAGAACAATTGATCTGCAGAAGCAATACTTGCCTGTGATCACACACAATATCCTGGGGGAAGAATCTGCAGAACTTGTTTCATAATCTGTAACACAAAATTATTCTATTCTGTCACATGAAAGTTACTAACAGTTGGGGTTTTTTTGCCTAAAAGAAGTTGTGAAGCAATGAAAATGATCACAATAGACATTAATCTAAAAAAAACGTCAGTGAATGTAATCTGTTTTTTTAATGATAAACACAGACAGAAGTGAATACATTGTTTAAAACTGAACAGTGGGGGCAGGACAGCCTAGTGGTTAGAGTGTTGTGCTTGTGAGCTGACAGCCTGGGAATGTGCGACCACAGAGATAACTGACAGGACACAATGAGCAATGTGATGTGACAATGGCAATGACTCACTTTCCAAGGCATCCAATAGCAGTCCAAAGTCTTCATCCTCTGAAACAGAGATAGATCATAGATGATCATGAACACCACAGTCCAACCGGAATCAAAAAGGATCTGCTAAAATCTATTATGCTTGCAATACTTCAGAGACTGAAGAACATGAGTATAAAGTAACACATGAAACAGCTGCAACAAGAAAAGCTAAGTAAATGAACAAGGTAATGGATTTACAAGAAACTGTAAAGCATTTATAGCAAGATTTTTTTTTTTTATTAAAGTTTAAACATCATTCACAGTATACACCAATAGACTACTGGATCATCCTGTCTAATTGGACTCTTCCCTGCCTAACAATTACAGGCCCATACTCAACAAGCTATTCTGTTCACCAGCCATTACTGACTTGTTTGAACCAAACTACACACGTTTTGCTTGAATTCTGTTTCTTTTCTGTAAGCTGATTCTTTACCTATGCGGCTATTCAATTTTATAGGGAATGAAATTTGGCAAATTTTAGAGTATCTGAATTAAAAAATAAAAAAAAAATGCATGTAGAGGTTGATAAACATTAGATAGCAAACAGCTGTAAAATGAAAGCTTGACAGAAATATGCTGCTTGAGGATATCTTCAAAACTGTAACAGCTATAAGAAATGTTAACAGAAATCTTGGAGGAAAAATTCTTAATCTCTGGGAGCAAAATCAAAAAGGAGACTCCCCCCCTCCCCCCTCCCACAATCAAAACAGACAAACACAAAAAAACCCCAACAACCCCACAATGGAAACAAGAAAAGTGAGCCAACAAAAAGCGCATATCAGAGATTTTAAAAAAAAGAAAGAAGTAAAACTGGTATAACTATGCATAAATTTTTATTTATAAAAACCGAAACAACCAGCAAACCCGACACCCCTCACCTGTCCAGCTGGTGCTGCTAACCAACAGAACAGGTCTGTCCTTCAGCCGAGTCACATCCCCTTTCCCGTCCTTCTGGGTAAACAGGGTGCTGCCTTCTGTTGCTGAACTGAAACCACCATGCACTGAAAACTCTGAGAAGCAGTGTATTGAGGCTGTATGCATATACCCATAACTTGATGCCTGCTGGAAAAGCTAAACTATGTGCCTTTTAAGTATTGTGTAGTATGGTCCTTACAGGTATTCTAAACATGACAGATTGACGTCTACCTGAAATGCATTATCTTTGCTGTTAATGAGGATGCTTTACTCTTCTCCACTTTTTTGTTTGTATTTTGATTTCTATGTTTTTGTTTAAGCCTGCAAAGGCCGTACCAAGACTGCAACCAGGTATGGTTTACCAAAATAAACAATTAACCTGCATCAAATGTATCCACATTTTTTCCTGTACAATCAGCCTGTAAAAACAAGTGTTGTTAAACTATCCTAACCGTCTTTCTATGTAAGGCAAATAAGACTAAACATTATAAAGAATGTTTCCCTTCTGCTGAACTGTATATGCTTAGTTTTGTTTTAAAATAAAAATATGAAAAATGCTTGAAGACAAAAGCATACACTGTAAATGCCACACAGGCAAAAACTGCATGATAGTACACGCATGTCAAGAATGTGCAGACACAAATACACACACACACACACACACACACAAACACACACATCAAGAATATTAACCCTGTAACCTTGAAGAATCTAGCATTTAGACAATTATTTTTGAAAAATAAATTATATAAAGAAACAAAAGATAATCATCAATTGCTAAAATAGAAAGAATAAAAATCACCCATATGCACACAAACATACATCTCTCTCTCCCTCTCTCCTCTCGTCTCTCTCTCACTACCTCTACTCTCTCGTCTCTTCTCTCTCTCTCATCTCTAGATAGCCTAGTGGTCAGAACATTGCGCTGGCAATTTGACACCCGGGTTCGAGTCGGTCAAAGGAAATTTTCTTCCTGGAGTAACATCATGCTGACTCCACTCCCCCAAAAGTCCTTCGGATGAGACATTTAAACCGAGGACCCCGTGTGCGAACGCACGCAGAAATCTTGCGCACACTTTAAAATCCTTCCGCTTTTCGTAAGATAGCCATCGTGTGCCGTGGAACAGATGACAAGATTACAAAACTGCATACACACGGGGACCGATGAAAAAAAGCACATGATTGCTTATTCTGTTATCCTCGATAAAAAGAATATAAAAGAATAAATAAATAAAATAAATAAATAAATCAAATAAATAAATCTCTCTCACCTTGGCTGTAAACTGAGGGTACTGTTGAGCAAGCTTGGTGAAGAGTTGGTGCTGTTCTGACAGTGGTGTGGTTTTGAAGATCTCTGGGGACGGTCATACACTGTGCTAGCTCTGCAAACATAGACAATGTTTTCTGATGGCAAGTCTCAATCAAAACCTTTGCACTGTTGCTACAACCATATTCTTTACTGCAATTATGGAGACTGAGGATACATCCAACAACTGAAACAACAAAGGGGTTTAAGCCCCACTTTCTGTGTTTAGTAATAAAATTTGATTAAGAAAAAATTTGAATAAATAAAAAAGAGATATGTAATCAATGTACCATCAAACAACTGACTTTTAGCAAAGAAATCCAAGCAGATGCTCAGATAACGAAGACAAGATATATGAAGATGTCTATTTGCATCAAGAAGCTGTACAATGAATTTTGTTTAAACTAATAAACACAGAACTTATTTACATTCTCTTAAACTTTCGATCTTGCGCACGCATGCACACAGGCACGCATGCACGCACACACACACACACGCACACATATGCACATGCACACACACACACACACACACACACACACACACACACACACACCACCACACCACACCATACCACAATACAAACTCACACTCATATCCACCATAACCAAATCAAAGTTCATCTCACTAGCAACAACATTTACAAAACAGTGGTCATGAATAATTTCTACCATTGAAATACCCCAGGCCGATGTACCACAAACACCAACAGGAATAATTTCTAACACTGAATTACCCTAAGCTTATGTAACACAAACACCAACAGGAATAATTTCTAAATTGAAATAATTTCTAACATTCAAATACCCGAGGCTTACGTAAGACAAATGCTAACAGGAATAATTTCTAACATTGAAATACCCCAGGGTTATGTAACGCAAACACCAACAGGAATAATTTCTAACATTGAAATACCCCAGGCTTACGTCACACAAACACTAATAGATAGATATCTGAGTCTGACACCTACTTGATGCTCCAGTCCTGGGCCAGGTTGTCCTTCATGGCGTTGGTCACACAGATGTTGGCCACTGCCTGTCTGCCAAACAGCTTCTCTACCCTGAGCACAGGGGAACACAAGTTAGAAACACAACAGAAAAATGTTTGATCTCACAAATGGGAAAAAAGCATGACAGGAAAGGACCACTACAGCAGACAACAATTATAATGCCACATGCTCACAACACAAGCAGGCAATGATACACACAAACACACATGCATGCACCCACCCACTCACCCACGCACGCATGAACACACACACACACACACACACACACACACACACACACACACACACACACAACACACTCACGCACACCAGGACCTGACTGATAGCAATAAACACTCAACCACACCTCACTAATACATACAAACACACTCACACACACTCACACTTAAAGACAGGCACACACACAGACACACACACACAAAACAACAACAATAAAAACAACCAACCAGCCCCTCCTGAAAAAACAGCCAACCAAACAACCAAACTAAACCAAAAACCCAGCCAAGCAAGTCAACTGACAAAACTGACATAAACTGTGCACAGACCTGTGTGAGATTGTGACCAGAGGATGGTAGCCACTCAGTTTGAGGGCGAGGATGGTGTAGCCATAGTTGTGCCAGTCGATGATCATGCGACTGCCCCGAAACAGACACACCAGCCACACCACGGGAAAGGTGGGAATGGTGGGGGGATTCTGCAACCACCCCCCACATACATCGCAATAAACATCACATGGTATTCACAGGACATGTCAGGTTGTGGATCAAATGGTTTAAAAACAAAAACTAAAAACCAACAGTTATAAGCTTGACATAATAATGAACAATGCTCAGTTATCAATCAACAGGGCATCTCTAAGACATTGTAGGTCTATCCATGAAAATATTACACACTGTATTAATAACTATTAGTATTAACTATATTACTTTTATTAGATCACTACATGACTTATACAGTTACAGGTCTTTTCTTGAGTTCATAAACATCAATCACTAACAACCTTAATAGTGAGATGTGCTGTGACAAGATATATCAAATGCAATTTTACTCTACTATGTCAAAGTAAAAATAATAATTAATCTGTCATTTTTTTAAACATCATATCTACTGTTTTATTTTAGGAGATGAGTTGTTAACATACCTGCAGAAAATAAAAGCGACTCTTGGGCAGCAACATCAAAGTGAAAAACACTGTCAGAAACAGCCACAGAGCTCTGAAGATGTATCCAAAAGGCCCAGGAAAATCTACACAAAAGCACATATTTACAAATTAAAAAAGCTTATTTCAAATATGAATAAATCCTCAGCAAAGGCTATTACAAGAACAGCAATGGGGAATAACAGAACTGTGAAAATGAGGCATGGACTGACTGTCTTCATGTAAGTGACCAAGCATCACTGCATGCAAATCATAAGAAACAAAACCTACCATTATTCTTCTTTGTGTGTAAGTGTGATGTATGTGTGTGAGTGTGAGTGTCTGTGTATGTGATTGGTGTGTGGTGTGGTTTGTGTGTGTGTGTGTGTGTGTGTGTGTGTGTGTGTGTGTGTGTGTTGAGTGATGTGAATGTGTGTGTGTGTGTGATGTGTGGTGTGGTGTGTGTGTGTGTGTGTTGTTGTGTGTGTTGTGTGTTGTATAACTATAAGTATGTTGTGTGCATGCATGCTGCATGCTTGTGTGTGTTCACTGTCATAGTATGTGGGATTCTTTAGGCTTCAATTACTTCTCAGCACTGATGATGCAAAAGCTTGGGACTAAAGACTGGATATAAGAAGAATTGGAGTGAGACAACTCAATTGAAAGATAAGATTTTACAGCAGTATATTTGAGATTGTTACTTAAATAGTAACATGGGGCATGATAGCCTGGTTGTTAAGAATGAGTTTTATGTCAAGGATAAGGAAAAGCACTCTGTTGCATTTGAATTCCCCGTGTTATCATAGTAAATCCATCGTACCCTTCTGTTAAAGTAATGAGCTGCAATCTGACAACCTGGCAAGCCACCACCAATACACCTTTTTCAAGGGATTTCCCCTGAGTTTAACATCAGCACCAACTCCACTCTCACCAAAATCCTTTAGATAAGACTATAAACTGAGCCCATGTGCGAACAACTACACTCATTAAAAATGGCATCCATCCCCTGTTTCCTGCTTACCACATTTCTCATTCACTCTTGCAAATGACTCACAACACTAAACACTTCGCCATGCAGATCTATACATATTACATGTCTGTATTCTAGCTGGTTGCCAACAGATGTACGATTGAACATGCTGCACAGCAAATCTATAGTAAATAAGTGACTTACATGTAAAACCGAGGTGCTTCACACTGCATTTATTTCAATGCTCTCGTTTTCCCGTATCTGCTTGTGAGGCACTGAACCTGGCAACCAAAATAACCGAACATCATAAAATTAAAAGTCATGGCACCCAAGTGAGCAGGCATAGTATTATGCAAATGCTTATGACTCAATTAGTCATTCAAATAATACATGAGCATGCATGTTTTTTAAAATCAATTTTATTCTTTTATATCAAGGATACATGAGTGTGTGTGTGTGTGTGTGTGTGTGTTGTGTGTGTGTGTGTGTGTGTGTGTGTGGTGTGGTGTGGTGTGTGTGGTGTGGTGTGGTGTGGTGTGGTGTGGTGTGGTGTGAGTGTGGTGTGTGTGTGGTGTGGTGTGTGTGTGTGTGTGTGTGTGTGTGTGTGTGTGTGCACGCACGCAACATTTCTGAAAGATATGATTCATTTAGAATCCATCTTGACTCCATGGGAAGTAGGTGTGCACTACTAGTGTAACCATACATAAAAAGGTAAAGTTTCCCATGACCTAGGCGTCTAGGGGAGCAGGCATCAGAGACCTCAGCTTGTCTAGGAGCCAGCATATTGAGGGTGACGCCAATCTCTTCTCCCTCACTGATTTGCCTTCCCTGACCCTTAATTAAGAGGGCTGGTACCCATTTACAGCTGGGTGAACTGGGGTGACTGTGCTGAAGCCAAGGCGCACAAACGTAACCTAGTAACCATAATGGCATAAGTGATAATGGTAATGGTAACCATACATGCGTGTGTTCAAGTCTTAAACATGCAGATTTCAGTAACCTAGAAATCAAACTGATAATCTACAAAAATCACACCATCCTGTGCCTGTAATATCTAAAATAAAAAGTACCTTCATAACCAACGATGTTGACGAAAAAGCCGCTGCGAGCCAGACTGAGAGCATGATACTGCATGCGAGGACTTCTGCCGATGTCGCCCAGCACCACAATGCAGACGCTCTTCTCCCCTTTCACAAAATAGTTTATGACGATGTAGAGTATGACAAAAATAAAAGGTGTCAACAAAGCTATCTGCACACTGTACAGCATTTTGGTTGCTGCAAACAAGTCGATCTGGAAGGTCTATGAAACAGCAGACGATTGCATGCAGCGTGTCTTGTTATGTAGAGTAATTTCCCTTGACCTTTCTTTCATTTAACATTACTTCCCTTGAATCTCTCTCTCTCTCTCTCTCTCTCTCTCTCTCTCTGGAGTACATTTTTCAGAAGTTTTAAACTGCACTCATG
Source organism: Stramonita haemastoma (assembly GCA_030674155.1). Classification (NCBI taxonomy): domain Eukaryota; kingdom Metazoa; phylum Mollusca; class Gastropoda; order Neogastropoda; family Muricidae; genus Stramonita; species Stramonita haemastoma. Next base: position 39,249,210 of record CM060316.1, read on the forward strand.
GAGTAAAACAGGGGGATGTTTGTAGTCCAGTATTGTTTTCATTGTTTATTAATGAACTAGCCCTGAACATCATCCAGAATGGTAAACATGGTGTGACTTTTGACCTGATTGAATTATTCATACTGTTATTTGCTGATGATATAATTTTACTATCGACAACAGTGACTGGCTTACAAAGGCAACTTGATAACTTGTATATGGCTGCATCTAGGTTAAAGTTAAAAGTAAATATGGGCAAAACAAATATAGTTGTTTTTCGTAAGGGAGGGTATTTAGCACGACAAGAAAAATGGACGTATGGTAATATAAAGGTAGAAACAGTGAATGCATATAAATATCTTGGTCTGTACTTTTCAACTAGACTTAGTTTTGGCTTTGCATGTCAAGATCTAGTAAGCAGAGCTAAAAAAAGCAGTTTTTGCCATTTTTCGTGTACTGTATAAATTGGACTGCTGTAGTTTTTCTCTTTTTCGTAAATTATTTGATACTCAAGTACAGCCAATAATGTTGTATGGGGCTGAAATATGGGCTTTTGAAAAAAGCCATGTGGTTGAAAATGTACACTTATATGCTATGAAACGTTTTTTGAATGTTGACCTCCGAACCCCCAATGACCTTGTGTATGGAGAGCTTGGAAGATTTCCCATATATATTAACTCTTACCTAAAATGTATTAAATACTGGTTAACATTGACTCGTATGGATCAATGTAGAATACCTTTAAAAGCATATATAGTGTTGAACAATCTAGATAGGAATGGTAAGAAAACTTGGGTTACGAGTGTTCGGCAGTGCTTGAATTCATATGGATTTTCTTTTGTATGGGATAATCAAGGAGTACAGTGTATCCCAGCTTTTTTAAAAAGTTTCAAACAAAGGCTTATTGATTGCAGATGGCAAGATTGGCATGAACATGTGTATAACAGTGACAGATTTGCTCAATATAGGCTGTTCAAAACATCTTGTTCCAAAGAAATGTACATCGACATGAAAATAAATCGATATATCAAAAGTGCTCTGACTAAATTCAGGTTTGGTGTTTCTGATATTGCATGTCACCGCAATAGATACCTGAGTAAAACTGAAGATGAATTGAAATGTAGCTTATGTCATAACGCAAAAGAAGACGAAATTCATTTTTTGTTTTGCTGTCCAGCCTTACATGATCTTAGAATGCAATTCATTAGACCAAAATATTATAATGATCCTTGTAACTTTAGGGTAAATGTTCTTCTGTCGACAAAACATGAGGCATCTTTAACAAATCTTGCCATGTATGTTTACCATGCATTGAAAAGGGTAAATACTGCTTTATCGTAATATTACAAATGCATATTAATTTGTTTCAGTAACTGTAGATGTTTGGGAAATGTATTCTGATTGTTGTTGTTCATGATTATGTATAACCCCCCTTCAGAAAGGGGCTATGGCCTAAAATCTGAATAAACTATTCGTATTCGTATTCGTATTCGTATTCTCTCTCTCTCTCTGGTGTGTGTGTGTGTGTGTGTGTGTGTGTGTGTGTGTGTGTGTGTGTGTGTGTGTGTGTGTGTGTGTGTGTGTGAACCAAATTTAGGAGAGCTAAATGTGGGAAGCTTTTTTTTTCTACCCCCACCCCCTCCCCATCTGTTGCTGCAGTTTGTTTTGCAAGTCTGGTGTTTTCTGATACTATCTAGTTGTTGGGGGCAACAACAAAGGGAGAGGCTGTATGATTAGTGACTTTCCCACTTATGGAATTCCACTTTACAACATAATCTTTAGTGATTGACTATGACTCTCTGACTAGGAGGCTTGACTGGCAGAGTCCTTATGTGCTGCAGCCCTGGGGGCTAGTTGACCTTTGGAGAATATCTCCAATGCTGACTGTCCTATGTACAGATCGGTGGTCTAGAGGTAACGCACCTGTCTAGAAAGCAAAAGTTCAGTCGAAGTGTGCGGTGGTTCGAACCCCTTTCGTGCATAAAACTCTCCCCCCCCCCCCCCCCCCCCCATTATATGAGTGGTGGTCTGGGCGCTAGTCTTTGGGATGAGACGATAAACCAAAGTCCCGTGTGTTACACGTAATGATTTAGCGCACGTAAAAGAACCCACGGCAACAAACGAGTTGTCCCTGGCAAAATTCTGTAGAAAAAAGCCACTTTGATGGAGAAACATACATTTGCAGACAGGGAAAAATTGGGTGGCGCTGCTTTTGTGGCGACGCGCTCTCCCTGGGAAGAGCAGCCCGAATTTCACGCAGTGCAATCTGCCGTGACATAAAGTGATGCACCCCTCTTGGCCGAGAGAGTTGGGTATGCTGTGGGCAAGGCACCTTCACTATAATAAAATTCTGCCCAATTTCCGAAACAGCAGCTGCCTCTTCTGCTATTTTGGAGGATATCGTTCGTTGATCACGACGCACAAACATAATTCTATAGTCACTGTATGTAAACGTGTTGAAGCTGGCACAGGCTTCCCCTCTCCAGATCACCTAGGTGGCATGCTGGGTGCGTTCATGTCATCCCGGGTTGACCGCCAGTCTTACTCTCTTCTCTTGTGCTAACACTGATGCTGGCATTCTGGCACAGAAAAGTTGTGTTAAAGGCATTTCCCCCTTGAATCAGAGGATTGTCTTTCTTCTTTCTCCAGGGTAAATCTTTCAAGAGTCATCGATTGTGGAACCGTCCAGAAGAGCTGATCATCAGATTCTTCCATTTATGTCGATGTGTTTGTGTGTGGTGTTGTGTCAAATCCTGAATCAATCAGATTCTACGAATGAGACATCTCACTATTAGATAGTCTGCAATTACTTGTTAATCCAACGATGTTTTGTTTTGTTTTTTTTACATTGGAAGGTTTTTTCTTTAATCTTTTGTTTTTGTGGCGATTTTTTGTTTGGCTTTTGTTTGTGTTATTTATCTTGTGTTTTTTTTTTAATTTTGAATCCTGAAAATAGTCCAGCAGTCGACTGTAGGCCTATGCAGCGATTCTTTGAGACAGGTAACTAGAATCTTAGGATGACCGAGTAATGATGAAATGCTGGCCAGGAATGTCCTCAGGGTGGCCTAAATTTATTTACCTCGATTAAAACTGGGTCAGTTTCCACCGCCCAATTTCAGTTGAGCTATGTCAAAGTGTCAACGTTGTCTTCTGCCAGCTAACGAGATGTTCTGCAGAGAGTGATGACCATGAAAGACTCAAGAGTGAGCGAAAGAAAGAAAGAAAGAAATGAATAAATACATAGTTTTGCTTCATCATAATGAAATGGACAGTTAGTACTTTGCTCGCAATTGACATTAAATTCTCGCTTTACAAAACTTGTGGTTTTGATTACATTACCATTTGACTTTAATTAATAATTTTGTTTTTCAGTTTGCTCGCCTTGGCTTCAGTACAACCTCTAAGTTCACCCACCCGTAAATGGTTACCTTCCCTTTTTAGGGTCAGGGAAAGAAAAGCAGCGAGGGAGAGGAGATGGGCAACTCCCTCAATATGCTGGCTCCCGGAGAATGTGAGATCTTTGACACCTCGCTCCCCAACGACAGCATAGGTTATCGGGCACCCATGTCTTCACTTTTCCTTTTAAAACCGGGAGAGGGGGGGGGAGCAGTTATGTGATTCGAAATGTTGACTTCATATCCCATTTTTTCAAAACTCCTGGCTGGATATGATTCCGACTGATGGAGAGACCAGATCTTCCTTCCTTGAACGGGTGTCTGAACTAAAACCACCGAGGTCTATGTGAATTGTATTACAGTTTGCTTCACACTTCACATCGTACAGGTTTGGCTAACGTTTAGTCCGTTGTTTTCTTTTAGATTCGGCTGACTCCAGAATGTTGTTTTCCAGGAAAAATCTTTTAAAAATCTTATTAAAATTTGTTTAAAAACTGAGCCACCCCCTCACCTCCCTGTGCAAAGGCAAATCAATTTCAAGACAAACAACAACACAACAAAACAAACAAACAAAAAATATGTGTATGAAGGGGGTTTATTTTCGTCCATTCACAGTTCTGATTTTCAATGATAACTGTCTGATTGTTCCTCGACTAAGAAGAAAAATCTTAGGTTCATTGTAGGTGGCACCTTTTGCACATGGATCTGTTTTCTCCACATTTTGGGTTGCCACATTTCATCTTCCGGGATGTTGTCAAAACATGACACCAGCGTGCATGTGTATTCTGTTTTTATGTTTGGATGGTTTTATTTTGGTCCTCCTTCCTTACCGTTATGTCATGGCCAACTTCTTTGGAGTAAGTTCATTTTGTTTGGGTTTGGTTTTTGCTGCCTCTCTTCTGTGACGCTCCTGTTCTATTGTTCTAACGCCATCCATTTCAATCCCTCTGCCCCAGCCATACATATGCTGAACAAGTCCTTTGCCAGAACTGATTGGTGGGGGTGGGGGCTGGTGTCGTACTCCAACCTATGTTGAATGTTAGATCTGCGGCTTATCATCTTGTTCTAGCACAAATGAGGTGTGTGTGTGTTGTGTGTGTGTGTGTGTGTGTGTGTGTGTGTGTGTGTGTGTGTGTGTGTGTTTGTGTGCGTGTGTGTGTGTGTGTGCGTGCGTGCGTGCGTACGACGTACGTGCTGCGTGCGAGCGTGCGTGCGCGCGCGCGTAAGAGAGAGAGAGAGAGAGAGAGAGAGAGAGAGAGAGAGAGAGAGAGAGAGAGAGAGGGGAGAGAGAGAGAGAGAGAGAGAAGACAGACAGACAGACAGACAGACAGACAGACAGACGGACAGACAGACAGAGGCAGAGCAGAGCAAGCCGGAGAAACCAGGATACTTACTTCCATAACAGAGACAGTCATGATTTAAAAATCTGCTGGTTCGCTGTGTGGCTTTACACTTGTTCTTGCTGTGGCTGCTGTTCTTGAACCGTTCAGCATGATCAGCTGTGTGAATCAAGTGTGTTTTAAACTGACATGATTCATTTGTCGTTGTTGTTGTTGTTGCTGTTATTGTGGTTGTTGTAGAGCATTTTCCACTTAGCACCCTGAGGGTCACACCAACTATGCACTGACTCTTTCATCCCACCTAGGAATCACTGTCAGATTGTAAGCGTACACTGGATGAAATTTTGTATGTATGTCATCTGTGGGTTTTAGAGTTGTCATGCTAAGAGAGCCATGGCTGAGACAGTCTAACATTTAAAGGTGGACATTGTAGTAAGGCTTGCACTTAGCTAGATATTGAATAACTGACAAAATTAGTGGCCTGGCCATTGAGAGATTTATAAATTTCGTGACAAAACCAAATCATCAGAACCTCATCTGTGCAACAACAACAACAACAACAAAACAACAACAACAATAATAATATAATAATAATAAATAAAATAATAAATAATATATAATTAAAAATAATATAATACAGAATTTATATAGCGCTATATCTTGTAAAAACAAATCAAGCGCTTGCATCGACCTCACAACAAACAACATGACATAAATAATTCTAGCAAATCGATTCAAAACAATCAATATGCTTGCACACAAAAAACCTCAGTCGAGACAAAATGTTTTGGGGTTTTTTTTGGTCAGTTTTATTTTGCTAGCCTTGAGCATAGTACTTTAATAATTCATATATCTCAGTTTGGCTACGATGAATCAACAATTATACACACGTACACACACCTTAGAAGATCAGTGCATCTGGCATCTCGACTGATCGTGCGTATAGTCATCAAATACTGCATGGGCGTACAGAGCTGTGGCATTCAGCAACAACGAAAACAGGGCAAAGCTTTGTTCAAAATGTCATATTTTCATTGAAGCAAATATCAAAACAAAACATTAAAGATAGAAAAAATGAATAATTAAGTTAAAGACAGAAAAGATTATTTGTTTGATGGATTTTTTGTGAATGTAGGCTATTTATTAATTCAGTGGTCAAGTTTTGGACCATATTCAATCCAAACAGTACACTGCAGACAGTTCCTGCCCAAACCTTTGCACGAAAACTTACACCTATCAGCCTGGTCAATTCCAGATGGATAAGCAGACGTACGTAGACAAGTTTCGACGATGTTAGATTCATTGATGTTTATAAGTACTACATTTTATAGTCTGAGTTTGAGACACAAATCAAGGTTAGACCAACCATGGCTGAAACACACAAAACAACAGCAACAACAACGACAACAATAGCAACAACAACGACGACAAAAAGACAACAAAATCATCATCCTCATCATCATCACTACAGCCATCACCTCTAGCACCACCACCACCACCACCACCACCACCATCATCATCATCAACGTCACAACTACCACCACCTCCATCACTTCCACCACCGACATCTTCATCGTTGTCGCCGCCATTATCATAATCAGTATTGTAGTTTGTCGTCGTTGACATTGTCCACACTACAGTCACCATACTCAAACTACAATGTAAGAACACGTTCACATTTTAAAGAGCTGAGTGATCCCCGGGGTGTTAAGCTGGAGAACGCCCAACGCCAACATGCTCCAATGCTTTTCCTCAGTGCTAAGAAGCCAGAAGTAATCAAGCTGCACTGCCGGAAATGATTAAGCTCAATCGGAAAGCTGAGTTGTAATGGTTTAGTTCGCCCCCAAAATATAAAATCCTTAAAAGTATACACAGAAAAAGATTCTATCAGTTGAGAGGCTTACAAAAACATTGTCAAGTCGTTGAAATAAAACGCCTCAAAAAGAATATCTTTCAAAAACCATTTGCTGCCAACAACGACAACAACATAACAATGATAACAAAACAAAAGAATGGAATAAACCGAAACAAACAAACAACAAGACCCAAGAACAAAAAAATACAAATACAATGGAAACAACCAATGTGACGACCGTCATCATTCGTAACAATAACAGCAACGAAAAGAACGACTTGACGACGGCGATGACAACAGCTATATCGCCACCATCTTTCTCACCACCACCGCCACCACCACCAACAATATTAACAACAACAACGTTATGCAACGTGGACATCCGTAACAAGTTTCAGAATGCGTGATAAAAGTAATAATGACTTATGATATGAGAATGTCTTGTTGCCTTGTAGAATGAACGCTTGTATACATCGTGACGTATTTGATTGTAAATGTTTAAAGCAAGAAATAACAATAACTATAAAAACAACAACCTCAAAGATCAGGTGTAATTAGCCAGCAGTCGGTTTGTCTCGGTATTAACTACCCTTAATCAATGTGAGGGGCATTGCTTTCGTATTCTCCTTAGTAGTGTCTTTTCTTCTCCGTCGTCAACGTTCTGGCAGCAACTGTTATTGTCTGTCATAGGAGTGACAATGCGTCCTGCTGCCCTATAGTGCCTGACAAGTCAGGTCCAGCGCATCCGACTTCAGCGTGTAAAAAAATTATCATTTAAGTCTTTCTGGAAAAGAGGCGGCAGAATGGGCCAAGACGGCAGAAAACAGACAAAAAGGTGGTGACAGGAGGAAAAGAAACAAGGCAGAAACAAAGAGCAGGTCAGAAATGAGGAATTCCCAGCATAGCATTTCCAAAAGGAAGGAGGGAATGCTATTTATACTGACAGGCCCCCAGCACGCCCACTGAAGAGAAGTCTCTTTTGACACTGAAAAACCCCCTTGCTTTCATTCCCAAACACAGCAGTCAAGACATATATGACAAATGAAACAGCAGACACGGTAGTCAGCCACAAAATATTCTTAAGAACAGAACAACTGATTCAAACAGGAGATTATATGGTATTGTCAGCGTATAGTGATGTCTACAAGTCACATTCTTTTATGAAATGTATATAAAAAAAAAAAAAGAATTCTGCTTTATTTGTAACGTGGGTAAATTACTATGCATACATAATTATTTTCATGCACCAGATAGCTCAAGGTGCAGTATACATGGACACATTTTTTCACATACTGCATGTACTAGCATTCACACACGGTTCCTTTGCTTCAGAACCCCCCCCCCCCCTCCTTTCACCATTTCCTCTTTCAGTTCAGACCCACTGTACATACATCTGTCAAAAAAGCAAACAACTGTCTGAAGAATTCAAACAGCTCATTAGATATTGCTATGGCACATTTCCTTACAGAAAAAAATCGGATATGACCAAGCCGCACACCTACATATTTTTAATCATTTCACATACGCATACTGGAAATGAAACATAAGTGCATAAGGAATATATATTATTATGCTCAGACCAAGATAAAATTAATAGTTGAGCGATCCACAAATAAATGATGTGGCTCTAACTGACGAAGTTCACCAAAGGTGAGATTTTGCGTATGGGATCGTTTATTCGCCGTTAAATCTTGGATTTAAAATATATAGGAAAGTTGCAGTCCACCTTGCATTTGAATTATAAGAGTACCCCCGAAGTAAGAATGCAGCTACCTTAATGGTGGGTAAAACAAGTCGCAATCGTCATCTCACCATTGGTGAACCTCGGAGCTCTAGCCGACGAACAAAAAAATAGAATTATAAGAAAGTATCAGTCAAACACTTTCCAAGATGCAGACTATAATTCCTGCGATTTTGAGACTTTTTAATGCTGCGCAACTGAAGAAAAAGTTCATGGCAATTTTTGAATAGCTACAGTTATTAATTTATTATGCCACACATTGAGTCAATAGAAAGGATCTCTAAACTTGCAGCATTGCTATACTTACTATTCAAACAGGCAATCAGTTTGTGCCTCGTGTACTTTCTGAAAACCACTTTTGGTTAAAATCGATGGGGCAGTCTTACTGGTTATTACAGTTATGTTGAGTCAAACTTCAATACAGTTGAAAAAAAAAATGAACGGAGATAAGGGGGGGGGAGGGGGGCAAAATTTATAGCGGAAGATGCATCAGCAACTACAAAAACAGAAGTGAAAACTGTGAAAACGGCGTCTAAAGCCCCCCCCACCCCCCACCAATTATTTGTGGCAAAAGTTGACAATAGCAACAGAACCTACGATAGTAGTAGCAGTAGAAATACATACAACCAACAACAACAAATTATCATCATCATTATCATCATCACCATCATCACCATCCTCCTCCTCTCCTCATCTCATAGTAATCCGTTATTAAACTTTGAAATACCATATCAACCACAAACAAAAAGATCATGGCTGTCCACAGACATCACCTAATAATTCCGACGATCGTTAGCAGTAATAATAAAAAATAAAATCTCTCGATTATGTGCGAACCATTTCTGAAGCACTTGTTCGCTTTGGGGGAAGGGAGGCAAGAGGGGGGGGGGGGGGTGTAGAGAAAAACTGAAGACGAACGTGGGAACGTCTTCTGCTATTGATTCTCGCGACATTACTTTTAACGATGCTGATAATGACACTCGGAATCTTGGAGAAATCTCTTCAAATTGCTGTCAAAATGGTCGCTAATGACGCAACGAATCTGGGCATAACTGTGAATGGTGAAGGATTAATGGCTGACCCCTTTGCCGATCCTTCCATTTTTGTTTTTTTTATTTTTTGTAGGCTGCAAATTGCTGTACGTGACAACCAAGGGATGATCGATGGAGCCGAGAGATTTGAATGGCACGGCTTCCTTCCTAATCTTTACCATCGTATTTTCGACGGAGTAAAAAAAGCTATCAACTTGTGTATCATCTCTTTATCATTTTAAAACGATTTTGATATTTGTCTACTTACAAATATAATCTTTTTATGGCATAAGGCTTTTATGGTTGGTTGGTTGGTTGGTTGGTGCGTTGGGGTTAGTTGGTTGGTTGGTTGGTTGGGTTGGTTGGTTGTGTGGTTGGTAGTTGGTTGGTTGTTGGTTGTGGTTGCTGATGGTGTTGGTTGGTTGGTTGTAGGTTTCTCAGCTGAATGGGATGGGATGGATTGTTTGACTTGTTGGTTGCTGAGGGGCTTGCTCGATGGTGATCAGTGGATTAGCTTGGTTGACTGTCGGCTGGTTGGTACCAATTCCTGTTCAAGTCGTTTTTGTGCCACCATCACCCATGATACTCTTACTGATATTTTTGTGTGGGCCTACATGTTCGGCAGCAAGAAGTGGCTTTTTACCACCATGGTTTTTGCCATGACAACTCTCTGTTACTATTGGTTCTCTATTGCAATACAAGCGAATGATAACTACATATACCAAATACCACTTCGGCTTATTCCTTTATTTGAAAGACTAGAATTTAGAACACCATCAATCAGAAAACGTAGGAGAGACAAACATCTGCCTTCAGACCTGATGCCTGGCCAGAATGATATCACAAGACTACTGTTAATGCTACACAAATGGCCACATATGAAGAGTAGGCCTACTTGAAAATGATGTAACATAGTTATAGTAATAAAAGTCACAAAACAGAACACTGTGGAATGACTCGATGCAGAATGATGAGAAATACAGAAACATTGCAATAAGAACTGCTGGTTTTTTACACGTACGCACGCACGCACGCACGTGCGGCGCACGCGTGCACATCACACACAACACACACACACACACACACACACACACACACACACACACACACACACACACACACACACACACACACACACACCACACACAAACCCAGGAGCTAACAAAACAAAGGAAGAAAGATCGTGACGCTTCTTGTTTCTCCCTTTCAAACAAACCTAAATGGCATGCAAGACGTGTACCACATTTCTGATCAAAGCTTGAGTCAGCTCTCTTGGGGAATATATAGGGGAAAAGAGGGTAGCTGCAATCAGCCAATCCCGCTGCAGACAGCAGCTTTTGGGTGTTCCTGTCCGCAGAAGTAGCCCAGCAATGGTCTGGCTGTCTCGTCAATAAGATATTTGGAGTATAACTGCCACTCAGTTGGCTGGAATCAGCTTACAGCTGGCATTAATAGGACAGGTAGTGATGTAAGCCCCTTGACACTGATAGCCTTGTTTTGCCTTTTTACACGCGATGAAAATGTCCTACCTTTTTCCTACTCAGTGCCGAAAGAAAGCGCAGCTTTATTCAGAAAGGAACGATGGTAAAATCGTGATGAATGGAATGTTTTTTTTTCAGGATGGAAAAAGTTTTGAATACGAATAACAGTAGGTGAATAATCATTGTTTTCTCCCATGGATATGTTTACAGAGTATGTGGCTGATGTAAAACGATGGTATGGAATCCTCTGTTTTATTTCTTGTTTTGGTTCGTTTATTTTGTTTTGTGTTTTTGGATAAAAATCAATGTTCAGAGTTCATAACCTGATCTAAATATACTCACCAAAACATTTTTCTATCCATAACACTTAAACAACCGCTGTTAAACTAAACTATTTCTTTCCAGTGATAGGAGTCTAAGTATTGTGGCTGTCAGCAGGCTGTTCCCTCCCCCTGTTTGTCAGTGTTCATAAAATATCGACTACCCGCTCCACCATCAACACACAACCATCGTACTGTGGAATGTCTGATTCGGAATGATGAAAAATTCAAGTTTTCTGTTTCAGTTTTCACTGTTGTGGAATGTTCCAAATACACTACACAGCACCAACAAGAAAGTCACCTCAATCACGTCGTGGTTACTTCACCATCTCAGTGCAGTAGACAATCTTCAGATTTTTGGTTGGTATTTTCCTGGTTCTACACTTTTTGGACAGCTAAAAAGAATGACCAAGTCTTTTAGGTCAAAGTTTCCTCTTCTACTTGTGTCCATATACCCAGAAAAGGGAGTAAGGCTCTGGCACATAGTTGAGCTGGGAGACAGGAGGAATCCCAACCTTCATCAACAGACGCTGTTGAGCATCACACCAGCGGTCTGGGACTTTGGGTAGCTTGAATTGGAAGCCGGTCATCTTGTACTCTCACGGTCACCTTGTACTCTCACGGTCGCCTTGTACTCTCATGATCACCTTGTACTCTCACGGTCACCTTATACTCTCACGGTCATCTTGTACTCTCACGGTCATCTTGTACTCTCACGGTCACCTTGTACTCTCACGGTCGCCTTGTACTCTCATGATCACCTTGTACTCTCACGGTCACCTTGTACTCTCACGGTCATCTTGTACTCTCACGGTCATCTTGTACTCTCACGGTCACCTGTACTGTCACGGTCGCCTTGTACTCTCATGATCACCTTGTACTCTCAGTCACCTTGTACTCTCACGGTCGCCTTGTACTCTCACGATCACCTTGTACTCTCACGGTCACCTTGTACTCTCACGGTCACCTTGTACTCTCACGGTCGCCTTGTACTCTCACGATCACCTTGTACTCTCACGGTCACCTTGTACTCTCACGGTCACCTTGTACTCTCACGGTCACCTTGTACTCTCATGATCACCTTGTACTCTCACGGTCACCTTGTACTCTCACGGTCACCTTGTACTCTCACGGTCACCTTGTACTCTCATGATCACCTTGTACTCTCATGATCACCTTGTACTCTCACGGTCACCTTGTACTCTCATGATCACCTTGTACTCTCTGATCACCTTGTACTCTCATGATCACCATGCCATGAACGGGGAAAGCTCGGGGCTGTCCTTAGAAAGACTGATATGCTTTTCCTCAGATACTCGCCATAGATTATAAGCTGTAGTTTCACTTAGTCACAGGGAATGTAAATGCGGAATGACATTTTCCACCCACATGTCTTTCTATTTACTCAAATTCCAGTCTTACGTGCAGAAGTATGATAGCAAAAAAAAAATCAAAATCAAATTCTCAAAGAGACTTTTTCTCAACAACACTGTCAAAATTTCTTTTCATAGCAATAGTTTTTAGAACTTTTAGTCTTTGTGATTATTCTAGGATAGCAGCTACACAAAAAAATGACAATGAAAAATTATACTGCATTCTAAAGGCGATGAGATATGTGCACCTAATGTACAAATGAGAGTTTACGTGCTGTTATAAGGATGTCAATCAAATGAAAGAGAGGGACAGAGTTGAATATCAGTCGCTGTTACTCCGGCAAAACGTAAAGTCACGTTCTCAAAACAAGGAAATAAAGCATAGCATTTATGGCACCAAATATTTGCCACAGACAAATTAAACAACAACAACAATAAATTACATAACTATATCACAAAACACAGCATGTTAACTACTTCACAAAAGCACATAAATTGAATGATTTTGATGGGATGCTATTAACATAACAAATCATCATAGAAACCGATCAGCAATACTGAAAACCAGATCCCACCATAAAAAAAATCTACACAAATACCATCCTTCAGTCATTTCTGATCTTTTTTTCCTTGCACAAAAAGAAAACAACAATCTGATTTCTGAGGAACACGAACGCTGAAAGCCAAAGGATACCCAACAGGTCATGTCCTGATCAAAGGTGTACCTGTCTCTTGGCAGTGCAGCACTCTAGGAACAAGCAGATCTAATGCAGACAACCAGTCATGTGACAACATCAGCTTTGGCTGTTTTCCTAGCTGGGCAAGAGAAGCATGGACAAGGTGTCACTGTCTGGTCACTGACTTATCGGGAGTATAACTGTCAGCCCTAGGACAGAATGGGCGAACACTTGGCACTGATAGAACAGATAGCGTGTAAGCCCTCTGAACGTGTTGTGGCATTGTCCTGCCCCCATCATGTTATGACGAAATTGTTCACATGAGGCATCTGTCCAAGAAAAAAGCCTTTTGATTTTTGAGAAGGATTCTTGGTTTTACAGCAAAAGAGAGAAAAAAGCAGAAGTTTTGATAAATCACCTCCTGATACTAAATGATAAATAAAAGCAGACTTCTTAGAAGACTCACATTACAAACACACTGGCTTTGACAACTTTATTCTTTGAGGACATGTTGTGGACAGCTGGATGGCTGGTGTGAGCCTGGTAGGTTAGGGGATACACTTGTGGGGACATCAGGGTAATAGGCTACTGTACATCGTTTTGAAAATAACGACACAACAACAACCCATAAGCACACACACACACACACACACACACCACACACACACACACACACACACACACACACACACACACACACCACACATACACACACACCTCTATAAACTTTAATTAAAAAATTAGCATTATTATCCACCAAAATACAAATCCTTGTGATACCAGAAGACTGGTATCAGTCCCAGTAAATGCAAGCACCAACTGAATGATCTGCTAACTAAACAACCATATAGGTGTCTGGCCGTTCTCTGTCGTTGAATCCAATTAGACAATCTTGTTGAATGCAGTGAGACAACCTTGTTGACTCAAATGAGACAATCTTGTTGAATATGATCAATCTTTGGCTTTCATAAAGGTTTACAGCACTGATATTTACAAAGAAGGTAATTTCTGGGTACGTTCACCGATTTTCTCATGTTCACATTTTTTTTTTACACTGGTGGTAGTCATCCATTTTTCGAAGAAATTTTCATGTTACAGGACAAGGGGTTTTCCACTTTTCTGGCTCATTTCTTGTTAACTGTTGCCAAGTGCCTACATTGTGTTATCCTCAGCTTAATCACTGCTTGACTGTTCAGACTGTTGCTTTTTTCTGTTATATTTTTGTGTCTGTCTTCATATGAATACAATAACCATCCTACGTATCATGCAATCACTATAGTATATTCCTAATCCTTAGGGATGCTTTCGGGTTTTTATTTCAGTAGTGACCATGTTGAGTGCTCACCGAACATTTTGCTTGTTGCTGTATCTGTTAATAGTTTTCGTGAGTGGTACTGGTAAGTGTTGTTTCCACGTTGACATTCCCCAAACTTTCTCAGAGTATTTATTGACTGGTGGTCAGTTTTTTTCTTCCTTTTTTGTTGTTTTTTTCCTTCCGAGGTTCACCAATGGTGAGATTTTTGCGAATGTGATCATCCCCCCCCCCCCCCCCCCCCCCGCCCCCCCTTTACCATTTAGGTAGCCTCTTTCCGACTTCGGGGATGGTGTCTAAACATGACATCTGTGTGCATGGGTGGTTTTTGTTTTTTGGTGTTTTTTTTTTTTAAAAAAAATTATTGTCATCCATTCCAAACAGCACGAAATAGCCTACTCTTCCGAAGGACGGAACAGGTTTTTAACGTGTGCGCAAGATGGTCTGCGTGCATTTGCACACGTGGTCTCGGTTTATAGACTATCCGAAGGACTTTAACATTTCAGTTTGATTTTTTTTCGTCAAACTGAGAAGATAGGTGAGGCTGGGAATCGAACTCCAGGACTTCACGGTTGTCCAAAGTTTTGAAGCTCCATGTTGGATTTTGCCCCAAAACAGTAATGGTGACATTCTGATCTGGAAACATGCGTACTCAGATTTGCATTCATAAAAAACCTAGTAATGCGGTTTTAAGTTACCACACTATAGTGTAATTTTTTCTTTGGTTTTAAGCGAGACATTCTCTCTCTCTCTCTCTCTCTCTCTCTCTCTCTCTCTCTCTCTCTCTCTCATAAATATTCATTGTGGCATCGAACAGTTATCTTGCTAGCAGTCGTCGTGTATGAAGCTATTCCACAGAGACCATATGAATTGTACATGAGCTCTACTGACGAAACTAGTTTACACGTAAATCATGAACTTAGTTCTGACGTCTTTGGTATTGATATGTAAATGACGTAAAATCCAGACTTTCCTCGTTGGTGATGCAAATAAAATACTCCGTTGGATATTTGTGCTATGGTTTAGGCAGTGGGGATACTTCCTTTTTTTTTCTTGAACAGCGACTCCAAATATTTCGTCTTTTTCCTCTGCTCCCTGTACGTATAGGAGTTGACAAATTTCTGGTTGGCTTGAACAGAAAATTCTACAAGAACAACACACAATAGTTTTGGGGTATGTATTTTCCTCCCCAGTCCTTTTTCCCCATTGTAAGCAAAGCCATGTTTAGGAGCATACCGTACAAAACCAGTTTCTAATTTCATCATACATTTGTTGGTTTATCAACACAATGATGTATACTTTCTTTCAGTATTCACTTTAATATAAATCTATCTGCTGTGTGGGCAGCAGAATGTCATTAATACCAAAAGAAGCAGAAAACAGCCAAGTGTCCATTGTCTTTCAGTTTTCATCATTCAACATAAGCAGTTTATTTTTCAACAATAACGTGTATAATACAAATCTTGTCCATATATTTTTTTTCACACCTACCCACCCAGTCAGTCTCAATCGTTTATTTCCAGTTGAAGCTGTAGCGCTGAAGACCTGCCTCTAGGGCGGTGGCTGCAGTACAGGCCTCAGTATCCTCGTCGCTTGACCATGGCGTAGTGGGTCAACTGCAGGTCGCCCTTGCCTCGCTCCACCGTCCCCGTCACGCAGTAACCCATCTGAAAGTCCGCGTTGCTCACGTTGGTCGTCAACACCATCCGGAAATCCGGGCCGTGGCGTGACCTTTGAACCGCCCGGTGATGACGGTGGTGCCGTTGCCCTTGTCCTGCATCTTAGCCTTGGCGATGTTCTTGTGGTTGCCGCCCGTCACCTCGATGATCTTGCAGGCCGAGCGGCTCCACCAGGACTTCTTCAGCAGCCAGTAGGTGATGAGGGCAGGCTGGGCCCACCCTTCATAGGGGAAGAGCAGCAGGCGGGCTGGGTAGCCGTGGTAGTTGAACACCTTGCGGCAACACTTGCCGCGGGTCTCGTAGTAGAACAGCTGCACCATCTTCACTGCCTGCCTGCCCACAGACGGAAGAAACATCTTATCTCAATTTGAGGAGTAAAACTCAAGGACTCGTTAGACTTAAGTTGTAGATGTTGATGTTGGCTAATTGTTGAATTGTGGTTTTTCATTGGTTTAGCATGACGATGGTGTTTAAAAGTCAAGCTTGAGCAATATTAAATACATAATGCAACAAAAGCAAAATATTTGAATGCTCTCTCTCTCTCTCTCTCTCTCTCTCTCTCTGTGCTGATACACAGAAAGAAATTTTTTTTAATAAATCTTTGGAAATGGTGTTATATATATATATATATATATATATATATATATATATATATATATATATATATATATATACATATATATATATAATACTTTTACAAAGGCATTATTTCCTTTTTAACAAAAGACATAATTTCACCGGAGGAATTCTTTAAATCCCTTATTTTAAAAAAAAAAGAAAAAAAAAAGGAAAAGACAACAGAATCTCCTTTATCTTGCTGGCTTTGCTCTACGACCCTGCCGCTTATTTGGCGTGGTCAGCAGCACGTGTTAGCCATACATCAACACCCCACAATCCCCACGTCAGATCCCAAATCCCCTACATCTTCATGAGCTGACAGAATTCACCTGTTCACCTTTCTAATTGGCTGCTGGCGCTTTCTGATTTAGGAGAGCAAATATCTATCAATGTCCTCCGATAGATCCTGCCGGAAAGCTGGCTTATTTAAATCATCTTCTCCTCTTTTTCCTCTTCTTCTAGATCAATCCTTTCTGGTTATCCTGATTTGTCATTCCATTTTTTGTTTCTTGCCTAGAGGTTCTCCAGAGGTGAGATTTTGCGTATGCGACCGTTTATGGCCACAACGAAGGTGATCACATTCCGACTTAGGGGATGAATGCTGGGTATGTTCGTGTTTCTGTAACCCACTGAACACTAACATAAATTACGGGATCTTTATTTTAGTTTTTATTTTAGTTTTTATTTTATACCACTTTATGTCACAGCAGATTTCTCTGCGTGAAATTCGGGCTGCTCTCCCCGGGGAGAGCGCGTCGCCACAAGTGCAACGCCTACCCATTTTTTTTTAAATTTCCCCTCAGGGATGGTGTCTAAACACGACACCTGTGTGCATGCTGGTTTCTTTTATATAATAATTTTGTCATCCGCTCCTACCGGCACACGATGGCCTGCTCTTCCGAAAAGCGGAACAGGAATTAACGTGTGCGCAAGATGTTCTGCGTGCGTTCGCACACGGGACCTCGGTTTATAGATCTAGTCTCATCCGAATGACTTTGACATTCAGTTCGATTTTTTCGTCAAACTGGGAAGAAAGGGCGAGCTGTGTACGAACCCAGAAACTTGCGGTTTACATATTGGCAGGCAAACGTCTTAACCATCCTGCCACCGTCCTTCTGCATGTATATATACGAAGACAATTAAGGCACTCCCAGGTCTGCACTTGCATTTGATCTGAGAGATGGTCAAAGTCCCAGCATCCATCATTCTTTTTATTCCAGTTATCTCCAATCTTTCCAAAATCTGGTGAGGGGTGGGGGTGATTTTTTTCTTGTTTAGTTCTTCCATTTTCTGTCATCATGAAGCCACTGTGGAGAGAAGGCTCTGCCATGCGGCCTAACACATAAACCATCATCACTAAGAGTCCTGCTTTACATCACTATCAGATCTTTTTTTGGCACACACTCTCCTGGTGGGTAGGGGTATCCCTGCAGAGACAAAACATTGTGCTCTACTGCAGGGAGAACAGAAAACCTGAAATTCTCTCTCTCTCTCTCTCTCTCTCTCTCTCTCTCTCTCTCTCTCTCTCTCTCTCTCTCTCTCTCTCTCTCTCTCTCTGTGTGTGTGTAAATGTTTGTCCTATCGCTCTGTATCTCTCTCCCCGGCACACACATGTTCGTGCACGAGAGTATGTGTGTGTGTGTGTGTGTGTGTGTGTGTGTGTGTGTGTGTGCGTGCGCGTGCGTGCGCGCGCGTGCGTGTGTGTATGTGTGTGCGTGTGTGTGTGTGACTACGCGCGATAATGTCCCAAGGTCTGATCAGATTCACTAGGCTAGCTGATGCTTGGGCATCCAAGACAGCAGGGCGGGGTGAAGCGACGTGAGAGGTTAATTAATGACGCCAGGCGCCGGAACAAATTAGTCCGCCACAGGACAAGGTCATCATACCGGGGAACGTGTAGCGAAGCATTACCAGCACATGGCCCCCATGAAAACCCATAGCCAGGGTATCATAGTATGGTTTACCACTAGCATCAAAATAGGTTTATCCCCTCCCAGTGTTATGATAAGCATGCTGTGCTTGTTCTCATTCTACCCCCCCCCCCCCCTTTTTTCCCCTTTTCTGTGTTTCTGTGTTTGTATTTTGTTTTTGTTTTTTAACTGTAATCTACGAGAAAGCGTAATATTTTCACTGAAGTTAAAAAAAGATTATACATTATTTTCAAAAAAATCAAATCCAGTGCATTTATACCTGATTGAATTAAATGAATAATAAAATTCAGTTTTTTGACATAAATCACACAAGTAAAACAAACAAAATCATCCCAGGCAATTAAGGAAAGCTGCAGATGAACGAAGGAAAAGCAGAAATAAATTCCTATGTTTGGGGAGTAGTTTTTGTAACTTTTGGTGTTATGGTTGTCCTTCATGAACAAAATGTAAATCAGCTGCATGCATTCAGCTGTTTTTGACTTACTGTTTAATATCTTTTAAAACAAAGAGCAAGCATAAAAGTCAGAGATTGACAGCAATGGTACATCATACCCCAACCACAATGTATGATGAGGTTGTTGACCTTGATGCTTCACATTTTATGGCATACCATGGTGAAACATGGTATGGTTCATTTTCTAGTTTTTAGTTATGCTCCAACTAACTTTGCACGTGCCCGTTTCAGATTATAGAGCCTGTCATCAACAATACAAAACTTTCAATACACAGAATTATTACAGAATCATTATTCAAGAAAAACTTAGGAGAAAAAGAAACTCCAGTAATAAAGAAAAAATAATAGGAAGAGGAATGAACGAATGAGGATAATGGATGATGTCCCCTTCCCCCCCAAAAAAAAAGAAGAAAGAAAGAAAATGATTAAGCACATCTACATCATCATTTCATGTGGGCCAACTGGTACCTTATCTCATTGAATCAAACTGTTCACACACACACACACTCACACACACACACACACACACACCACACACACACACACACACACACACACACACACACACACACACACACACTCACTCACTCACACACTCACACACACACACACACACACACACACACCACACACACACACACACACACACACACACACACATCATGTCCCCCCCTCCCCCCTAAAGAAGCCTGATTCTACCAGGCGTGAGTAATGGATCTTGTGCTATCACTGATTCCATCTTCCTCTGGCATCCATGGGACACATTCTGCCACACCAGAGAGGGGAGAGAGGGAGGGATGGTGTGGGGGTCAGCTTTGTAGATGGATCTTGTCTTTGATCAGCAGAACGATAAAACAGCTGCCCTTCAGCAAATAGTGTCTGTGTTAGGCCTGTTAGGCCTGTGGTGTGGTGCGGTGTGGTGTAGTGTGATGTGTGGCATGGCATGGGCGCAATTCAAAGGAAAGAGAGAGGGTGTTAAGAGGAAGCAAGTGTCCATGTTTTCCACATGGTACTTTCCTTCCGTTTGAGTTCCTAGTACAATTGTTCATTTCAGACTCATGTCTTTGGAAGGATTTGGCAATGTCTTAAGACTGCATGGCTTGCTTTTCATTATTTTCGACTGTTTATAGGCTCCGTTGAGTCTGTTAGGAATTTCATTGGTATTAAAAAAAAAAATTCTGCATAATTTGTGTGTGCATGCGTGCGTGCGTGCGTGCGCGCGCGCGCGCGCGCGCGCGCGCGCGTGTGTGTGTGTGTGTGTGTGTGTGTGTGTGTGTGTGTGTGACGTGTGTTTGTGTGTGTGTATACATGTATGTGCGTGCATCTGAGCGTGTGTGCGTGCGCGCGAGCGCGCGAGCGCGCGCGTCTGTGTGTGTGTGTGTGTGTTCACCATCATAATAGACACTAAGCTTATATGCTAACTCTCCTGAGGGCCTTGCCCAAGACAAAAACAAAGACAGGTAGTACATTCACAAGCCATATAGCCAGTGCCTTGCAAAACCCATAGGAAACTTAAAATAAGTGTACAATAAAAGGATATCGCCCAGAAACAACGCGTTCACGACTGAACAGAAGTGCAAAGTTCAGGACACAGATGCTCGTTACATCTTTATCACCGCCATTGTCCTTAGAAATGTGTCTGGTGCCTTACAACACCACACCACACCACACCACACCACAGACCCAACACAGACACTATTGGCTGAAGGGTAGCTGTTTTATCGTTCTGCTGATCAAAGACAAGATCCATCTACAAAGCTGACCCCCCCCCCCCCCCCCACCATCCATCCCTCCCCTCTCTGGTGTGGCAGAATGTGTCCCATGGATGCCAGAGGAAGATGGAATCAGGGATAGCAGAAGATCCATTACTCACGCCTGGTAGAATCAGGCTTCTTTGGTGGGGGAGACATGACGTGTGTGTGTGTGTGTGTGTGTGTGTGTGTGTGTGTGTGTGTGTGTGTGTGTGTGTGTTGTGTGTGTGTGTGGTACGTGTGTGTGTGTGTGTGTGTGTGTGTGTGTGTGTGTGTGTGTGTGTGTGTGTGTGTGTGTGTTTATAGGCACATGTTTTTCCTCTTATTTCCTGATTTTATTTCTTGCTA
>CM060316.1:39272994-39285494 GCA_030674155.1 Stramonita haemastoma
TTGTACAGCTTGTTCAAAATGAATAATTTGGCATCTTCGACACCCCTTCTAGATCTGTACGCAAATTGTAATGGGTCAAGGTTTTTCTCTGTAACAGAAAGAATGAGAGATTTTATGATCTTTTCTAATGTTTTCATCACCAGTGATGTGAGAGCTACAGGTCTGAAATCATTAGGCCGAGTAGGATTGGGTTTCTTTGGAAGAGGTATAACATTGGAAGTCTTCCAAATAACTGGTATCTGGCAAATGTCCAGCGAGGTCTGGAACAGGTGCTGAAAGACACTTGCAAGCTCAGAAGCACAGAACTTAAGGGTTCTACCGCATATACCATCTGGCCCAGGAGATTTGTTAATGTTTATTGCCTTGAAGTGCTTGCAGATAACTTCTTCATCAACAATGACGCCATTCTCAAAAAGCAGAGATTCTTTCAGGCCATTTATTTCCTCTGAAAAATCATGTTTTTCAAAGCGAGTGAAAAATGCGTTTAAATGGTCAGGTAAGTTGTTATCACATACCCCCTGCAGACTAATCTTTGACCTATGTGGTGCAGCTGTCATGTTTACTGCTGACATATTTTTGATGCCCTGCCATGCAGCCCGAAAATTGTTCCCAGCAAACTTATTTTCTATCTTACATTTATACTCTCCTCTCGCCTGTGAAATAGCAGCTTTGACTTCTTTATTTATTTGTTTCTTTTGTTCTTCTGTGCCTGTATAAAATACTACTTTCTTTTTGTTTAATACCCGTTTCAGGTCTTTCGTAACCCAAGGCTTGTTATTGGGGTAAATAGTTATCTCCTTTGTTGGAATAACACAACTGACACAAAATGAAATATAACTAGAAACAACATCAGTAAGCTCATTCAGATCAGAACACACGTTATAAAACATGTCCCAGTCAGTGCAATCAAAGCAGCCTTGCAATGTAGCTATACTATCAGCAGTCCATTTCTTTGTGGTCTTGACTATGGGCTGGAGGCGCTGAAACATTGAATCATTGTGGGTGGTGATCATAAGGGATGGAAATTAAAGCTATGATTTTTTTCGCCTTCTTTCTGTTAGTTATGATGAACACTACCATTTCAGTTTAATAATAGATCGCACGATTTTGATGTAGAATGGAAGGTATGACAGACTTGGAAATGCGTATTGCTGCAATGGTGGTTATGACAGACTGGAAGATAGGTATTGCTACAACTTGCAGATCGGCCATGGAGTACATAAGCTGAATTCAATGTCAGAATGGTGGGACAGTTAACATGAAGTGAGATATGATATTAATACGTTACCTATGCCTACTCAATGAGGCCAATCAATCCAATCCAATCATGTTGTTTACAGCCCTGCCTACCACACAGGCCATATCAGGGCTGTCACCTAGTCAAATTTTAAAACTCCACTCAATGAGGCCAAACAGTGTGATCTATACTACCTGAAGAATGACATGACCAACCAAACTATAAAAAAAAAACCGATAAGAGAAGCAGCATAGAGGCAGAAAGTTGAAAACAAGGACACGTCACGTTAGCGCTGGCTCCATTGGCTTCGTGAATGCTTTCAGGACCAGCATCAAGGCACAGACACAAAGGCAAGATTGACTGGAGGCAGTTTTATCACTTAGCAGATCAAAGCCAACAGTAATCTGTTAAGATCCTCCCTCTTACTTCCCTCCCCCCTCCTGAAAACACACACACACATACACACACACTCACACACACACACACACACACACACACACACACACACACACACACACACACACGCACACACACACACACAGAGCCTGTTTCCCTATCTGATGGCGCCAATCACCCCAATCTCTCGGGGAAGATTAAATTAGTGATAGCAGAAAACCCCTTACCGACGCTTGTCACCGTCACTGTCAGGGTTTGTAGGGTAACTGGCACAAGGCCCAACTTTTTTCATGCACGTGCGCCTGAAGAAAATGCGTGTTTGTGGGTGTGAGCGATGGCTGGAACTGTAATAGCGGCTGAGGGTGATTAACAGATTCCTGACAGAAAAAGCCCAGTGGATGGTCACTGGTTGTCGGTGTGGTTAATCAAAGTCCAGGAGAATGCACTAAACCTGGGGGTGTACATGCCAGAACAACCACCCCCATCTTTTTTTTTTTCTTTTTTTCTTTTCTTTTTTTTTCTTTTGCAAAAAGATTCCAGTTGTTGGGCTGTATTCATCAGTGTGAAAAAATAGGGCATGCTAATTTTGTACCGCTCATTTTGTAGCTACATGTGTCTGGGTTGAACGCAAAAAGCGTGTAAACATGTGTAGGTGGATGCATGCATGGGTTGTATAACTGGTTTCATTTTTTTCGAATTTAGGAAGTGTTACTATGTGGGGAATATTTTTTTTATCACAGTAATTAATCCTTAGCTCCTTTATGAGGAGACACATGGCATTCAGATGATATTGAAAGTTAAAAAAGGAGAAGAAACAAATGAAATTAAAATAAACAGCAAATACATTAATTTAACGTTTGGGATGCTTGACCAGCACATAACACAACACTAAAGTTTTTCAAGCCGCCACATCCTGTTTCCAAACGTGTGAAAATAAATAAACAAGTAAATAAATACATACACAAGCAAATATCAGATAAACAAGTAAGTAAAATTGACAAATAAATAGACAAATACACACATGAATGAATACATACACAACTAAATGGAGGAATAGATAAAAAGCAAGCGGCAATCACTTTTTGTCGACTTCATCTTTCTTTAAATAAAAAAAAAAACATTGAAGAGACTGGGAGGTACAACCTAACAACGCAACTTCAAGACTTTATTTATTTTGAACACTGCCGTAGAGAGAGATGGGTCTTCAGGCAAGATAAAACAAAGACACAAGCAAGAGAATTCAAAGTAACAGGCAAGATGAAACAAAGACACGGACAAGATAAAACAAAGACACAGGTAAGATAAATCAAAGACACAGGCAAGATAAATAAAGATACAGGTAAGATAAATCAAAGATACAGGAAAGATAAAACACAGACACAGGAAAGATAAAACAAAGACACAGACAAGATAAAACAAAGACACAGACAACATAAAACAAAGACGCGAACAAGTTAAAACAAAGACACAGACAAGATAAAACAAAGACACAGGAAAGATAAAACAAAGACACAGGAAAGATAAAACAAAGACACAAGAAAGATAAAACAAAGACACAGGAAAGATAAAACAAAGACACAGGAAAGATAAAACAAAGACACAGGAAAGATAAAACAAAGACACAGGAAAGATAAAACAAAGACACAAGAAAGATAAAACAAAGACACAGGAAAGATAAAACAAAGACACAGGAAAGATAAAACAAAGACACAAGAAAGATAAAACAAAGACACAGGAAAGATAAAACAAAGACAGACAACGTAAAGCAAAGGAACTGGTAATATAAACAAAGACACAGACAAGATAAAACAAAGACACAAACAAGTTAAAACAAAGACACAGACAAGATAAAACACAGACACAGGCAAGATAAAACAAAGGCAAGTATGGGGGGTCAGTGTCTACAGCTAGGCTACAGCTGACGGGGACAGGCAGGCCTGTGATGTGTGCCGAGCACATTGCAGAGGGCTGGTATAAAGCAACGTTAATAACGGCCTGCATGCTGAGGAGACAGATAGGTGTGCTGATGGGGGGTTTCTGCTTAACAGATGACGTATACTGCAGCCAGTGCTTTGTTCATGCATGTTCTATCTGTCTCTGTTGTTGTTTCTGCTGCTGTTTCACGTTTATCTTCTGTCTGTCTGTCTGTCACTGATCTATGTAATTTGTATTTCAATTTAGATTTTTAAAAAATCACTTCATAGAAGGAAGTCCCTCTTAACTTTTTCAAGTATTTCTAATTGTCATGGATTTAAGATATTTACTATTTTATGATTTACATTGAACTGCTCTGCTTAACTCCCTGAATTCGTTGTTATTACTAACACAGGCATAAAATCACTCAGTAGAGATTACTGAAGTATTAGTCTAAGTGTTTGAAAAAAAAATGTGATGTTTCCTCCCGCCCCCACCCGTACCACCTGTCGAAAAAAGGAAATATTGAGGTGTCTGATTTTATATACAATAAAATGTTTATTTAGAATTATCTTTTATTCTCCAAGAGTGTAAAAACATTTTTTTTTAATCTTGAGGAAGCTAGTTTTTATAGACTAGTTGTTGACAAATCAATGCAAATGGCGCTTTGTACATTGTGCACAACCGCTGTATGCATAAAAGACACTGAATGAACGTCTGGGTTGATTCATCTCCTATCATATCATTCACTTTATGAATATTCTCCCAAGGATTACTGCAAAACTGAATCAGGAGGAGGAACATTATCTCCTCTTCCTTGTCTGATTGATCAGGAAGATCTGGCGGCCATCTAGGAAATGAAGGAAATGAAGAAAGAAACATTTAGTGCAGCCATCGTGTGACTGGAGCAGCTTTGACTAGATACACAACAACCAGGCTCAAGCGATGTGCACGGGAGTCAATAGCGTATTGAGATCAAAACAAGAACCCACAACCGAAATGTCTTACACTGCTTTGCTCAAAGAAACTACCTTTCCCGAAAAGAAACCCTTTAAGCCGTAATTGCAATGGGAAAATGGTGTTTTTGTAGTTATTAGAAAAAAATGTTTGGACAGCTTAACTTCGGAATCTCTTTTCCCAAACATGCCAATGTTCATAGCCCCTCCGACCACGAGGATCATTCCAGGGCTGTGTATTTCGGCAGCTCTGATAACCTTTACCTCAAGTTCGAGACTAACACTATGTAATCCCTTCAAATATCTAACACTCTTAATTGTGAAAAAAAACTCAATAAAATGAAAAACTTGCTTAATTATCTTTTTCCTTAAGGCCAGTGAAACAAGACCGTGCTGAGCACGCCTGCCATTCCTTTTTATCTATCATCTCCAGGTTATAAAAAAAAAGTGTAAAGACGGATATTGAACTCTTCACCGTACAAAAAATACATAGGAAAAATGTCATATGAACAAATAACACTGCAGAATGAATATTCTGTGCCGATTTCGGAGTTTCACAATATCACTACCTGGTCACCAGAACAAAAAATGCAGAAACAATGCTATAAGACGTATGAATAGAAAACACCAGTAAGACTTCCACGAACATAGGCCGGATAGAGGACAGAACTGTAAGGAAAAAGATAGAAGCAACGAAGGTGATAAAAAGGGGGATATTTCTGGCACAGAATTTCCAGAAGTTGGGCATGCTATGTACAGAGAACCTCTGGCATCCCCAGGGGAGACTATCAGTATTCTCTTCCCCGAGTTCATGTCTAAAAAAAAAAAATCTTCCAACAGCCATGAATTTTCTTGTCTTCTTTTGCCGCTTTCTGAGCAAAATACCCCCCCCCCCCCTCCCACTCTCTTCTCTCTCTCTCTCTCTCTCTTCTCTCTCTCTCTCTCTCTCCTCTCTCTCTCTCTCTCTCTCTCTCTCTCTCTCTCTCTCTCTCTCTCTCCGATCTGGATACACAGGCATAACAAGGACAGTCTGGCTGGGTCCATGTTATATGGTTTCCTACAGCTTGTGACAGAAGACGTGTAGTTGTGGGGCAGCTGTTAGTTATTGATTGGCATCATACATCTCTGTGTCAGGGGGTAAAACCAGAACTGTGTCATCAGCTAGGCTCATAACATGTACTTTTCGTCTGAGGTTTTTGTTGTTGTCATCGTTGGAATATTTATTTACCTGACATTATCAGCTTTTCAATATGATCATCATAATGCTTATAATCATCGTTGTCGTCGTCTCTGTTGTTGTTGTTGTCATCGTCATAATCGTTGTCATCGTCATCGCCATCGTTATCGTCGTCATCATCATCGATGTCATCAGCAGCAGCAGCACCATCAACAGCAGCAGCAGCAGCTGCTGCTGCTGCTGCTGCTTCATATCCAATCAATGCTGGCATACCGACTAAACCTGTACTGATCCGAATGCTTCGAACACCAAAACCATTCTGGGTCTGTTAAGAAGACCATCAAACCACAAACCAACCACCAACCGACCACAAACCAACCATCCAACTAACCAACCAACCAATCAACCAACCAACCAACCAAACAACCAACCAGCCAATCATCCAACCAACCAACCAACCAATCAGCCAACCAACCAACCAGCCAATCATCCAACCAACCAACCAACCAATCAACCAACCAACCAACCAATAAACTAACCAACCATAACTCGACCAACCAACCAATGAGCCAACCAGCCAATCAACCACTCACTCACTCAAACAATCATTTTGGCATGAGACGACCTAACA
Source organism: Stramonita haemastoma (assembly GCA_030674155.1). Classification (NCBI taxonomy): domain Eukaryota; kingdom Metazoa; phylum Mollusca; class Gastropoda; order Neogastropoda; family Muricidae; genus Stramonita; species Stramonita haemastoma. Next base: position 39,279,306 of record CM060316.1, read on the forward strand.
AGTAGGGCAGAAGCAGCTTTGAAGGCCGAAAAGGAAAGAAGTATCACGTCATGTCTGAGACAGAGACAGAAAGAAAGAAAGAGAGAAAAGAAGAAGACAGGATGAATGGAAGGAGGAGGCAATAGGAAGACAGAAGGAAAGATGAAGAGAGGGGGATCGGAGACATCACTGGACTGCGAAAAGGAGAAAGCTGACGGGAAGGTTGGGGAGGGGGGGAAGGGGGGGGGAAGAGGAGGAATTGGGGGAGATGGAGAGTGAGATAGGAGGTGTTGTTGCTAATTGAGTGCCTGATGAAATCAATACTTCCCAAGACTGCTTGCGCCCTGTTTTGCTTCTTTGTGGTTACTGGTGTTGTTGCAGTTGTAGTTGTTGTTTTGTTGTTGTTTTGTTGTTGTTGTTGTTGTAGTTGTGCTATTATTTCAAGACTCCAAGATGAAGATTCAAGATTACTTTAGTATCTCTAGTTGTTGTTGTTGTTGTTGTTGTTGTTGTAGTTGCTGGTGATGTTGTTGTTGCTGTTTCTGTGGTTGTTGCTATTTTCAAGTCTCAAGTTTAAAGATTCGAGATGGCTTTATTATCCCATCTGTTGTTGTAGTGGCTGGTATTGCTGTTTATGTTGCTGTTGTCATTGTTGTTGCTGCTGTTGCTGCTATTGTTTGATGTCTCTAGACTACTGTGTTATCTCAGTTCCGGGTGTTTGCTGTTGTTTTAGTTGCTGTGTGTTGTTGTTGTTGTTGCTGCTGCTGCTGCTGCTGCTGCTGCTTATTATTATTATTATAATTGTTACCATTATTCAAATATCAAAATTCAGGATTACTTTAATGATAATGATCTCCAGCTGTTTCCGTTAGTGTTACTGCTGCTGTTATTTTTGCTGTTGCTATTGGTCAATGGTCGGGAATACCTTTATCTTGTCTTCAGATGCTACTGTTGGTGGTGTTGTTGTTGCTGCTGCTATTGTTGTTCTCATATCACACACACACACACACACACACACACACACACACACACACACACACACAGATAGACAGAGAGAGACACACAGAGAGAGAGACGCAGTGTGTGTGTGTGTGTGTGTGTGTGTGTGTGTGTGTGTGTGTGTGTGTGTGTGTGTGTGTGTGTGTGTGTGTGTTCAATACTCTTTGTAGTCTTTTTTCCCAGCTGAAAGTACCAGAGGCACGGATGCTGTGATGTGGTCTGTACTGGGAACACTGACAGCCTACTTACGTTTGGCCTTTCCCTCCCCTTCCTTTGAAAACTGTACACAGAGAGAGAGAGAGAGAGAGAGAGAGAGAGAGAGAGAGGAGAGAGAGAGAGAGAGAGAGAGAGAGAGAGAGAGAGAGAGAGAGAGCAGACAGACAGACAGACAGACAGACAGACAGACAGACAGACAGACAGACAGACAGACAGACAGACAGAAACAATGAGAGACACAGAGAGACAGAGAGAGACAGACAGACAGACGGAGAAGAGAGAGAGACAGAGACAGACAGAAGACACACAGACACAAGACAACACACACACACAACACACACACACACACACACACACACACACACACACACACACACACACACAGAGTTAGACAAACAGACAGACAGACATAGGAGCACATAAAGGGAACACGAGAAGCCCTCCTCTTCGATTCAGCTGCTCGGTCAGCCATATTTATCTATACATCTTCTTGGCCTTTTTTTTAGTATTTTTTTTTTTAGGGTTGTCCTTTCGGAGGGAAGGAAACGAGGTCGTTACAGGCCTGTGCCATCCCTGCCACTATTTTATGGGATGCTGGGGTTGTTTCCCTTTTTTACACTCTTTTTTTCTGGTGAGGCATGTCTTTTGCTTCTTTCTTCCGGCTCTGGCGGTATCAGATTATGCTATTGTATACGGTTGCCTGTTTTCTTCCTGTCTTTTGTTCTTTTTTTCTCTCTCCTAGCTCCTCTGTCCAAAGAGGTGTTGTTGTGCAGAAGCAATAGCAATAACGAAAGCCTGCCCATACCGGAGAAGCAGCATCAGCTGTAACACTGGGCAGTAGCAATAACAATAACAACAAAGAAGGAGGAGGAGGAGGAGGAGGAGGAGAAGAGAAAGAGAAAGAAAAAGAAGAAGGGGAAAAAAAGGAAAGGAAGAGGAGTACGAGACGAGGCGAGGAAGTAGTAGTAGTAGTAGTGTAGTGTAGTAGTAGTAGTAGTAGTGTAGTAGTATGTAGTAGTTAGTAGTAGTAGTAGTAGTAGTAGTTAGTAGTAGTAGTAGTAGTAGTAGTAGTAGTAGTAGAGAAGAAGAAGAAGAAGAAGAAGAAGAAGAAGAAGAAGAAGAAGAAGAAGAAGAAGAAGAAGAAGAAGAGAAGAAGAAGAAGAAGAAAACAACAACAACAACAACAAACAACAAGAAGCGAAGAGCAAGAACAAGAGGAACAAGAACAAAAGGAGCAAGAAGAATTCGAAGAAGAAGAAGAAATGCGAACAAGAATTGCGAAGAAAAACAAAAGAAGAAGAAGAAGAAGAAGAAGAAGAAGAAGAAGAAGAAGAAGAAGAAGAGAGAAGAAGGAGGAGGAGGAGGAGGAGGAGGAGGAGGAGGAGGAGGAGGAGGAGGAGGAGGAGAAGAACAAGAACAAGAACAAGAAGAAAGCAATGAATGCAACAACAGAATCACCATCAATAGCAACAGTAGCAGCAGCAGCTACTGTTCCTACTATTGCTGCTGCTGCTGCTACTACTGCTACTATAACCACCAATGCTGCTGCTGCAACAACTACTACTACAATAACGAGTACTGCTGCTGCCACTGCTGCAGACACCACCTACTCGACTAAGCCCCCCTTAATGATGACAATAATAACTTTAGCGCAGAGCCCGACTAAGTGCGACAGCCATCAAGAGACAGTGACCGTCACCACGTCCCCGAAACAGTATTACCCCCCCCCCCCACCCCCTGCAACACACACACACACACACACACACACACACACACACACACACACACACACACACACACACACACACACCACGCCACACGCACTCGCACACATACTTTCCCCATAAACATCCCAACTCTGGTATGCCAGGGCATGACTTTATGACAGGCATGGAGCAGAAGAGATGCAAGTGTAACTGAGGTCTATAATTATAGCCACGTTGCACACATCAGTGCTACAGAGACCACAATAATGTATTGAATCAGCCTGTTTCCTTTACTGTACGATGATCAGTGACAACAAAGAGAGGCACAAGACAGGGATGGACTGATGGAGGGAGGGATGCTACAGAGAGAGAGCTACTATACATGATGCGGTGGATGGACAACGCCTAGGTAGCCGTAACAGAGTAGCGAGGATGCTGTGAAAGTCAAATTAGGTTAGATATTTTTGGGGCGGGATAGCTCAGTGGTCAGAGCGCTCGCTTTCCCCAGTCCCAAGTTAAGCTGTGTCGAGTGTGGTTACCAGTTGGATGGGTGACTGTTTGCGCGCCTTGGCTACAGTACAGTCCCCAGGTCACCCAGCTGTAAATGGGTACCTGCCCTCTTTAGGGTCAGGGAGGGTAAAGCAGCGAGGGAGAGGAGATGGGCGCCGCCCTCAACATGCTGGCCCCTAGAGAAGCTGAGGTCTCTTGACACCTCGCTCCCCTACGACCGCCTAGGTAATGGGACACTTGTACCTTTACCTTTATTTTGTGACCAGGCCGTTTATTCTTAAGTACAGGATCATTGCACAGTATATTATGGGATCAGACACCTGTAGTGCTGATAAAATTATTTAAGTAGCACTTTTTTTTTTCGTTCCTCGGCTAGAGTTCCAAGGTTCATTAATGATATGATTTTTGCGAATGTGATCGTTTTTGCCCACCAAGTAGCACTTTAAAAAATTGTAGGCCTAGTGGTGATGTGGATGAAGCTTAATTAACTGTGTGCTCGTGGATTTCCTTTTTGGCAGACTCCGCCGTGATTAGAAGCCGTGCGTGTGATGAGAATGAAACCGCCCACTCCTCATCCGGGAGCGTAGTTCAATATTGAAATATCATTTCCATAATCAGGCAAAGGACATTAATTTACATGGGCAATAATAACGTTCCTTTTTTTAGTGTTACAAAAGAAAGTTGTTGTTGTTTTTTAAAACCGAAGAAAATACATGCATTTAAGTGAGAGGCGTTATGCAAATCTAAAACAAATTTCTAATCATTTCCATTATTTGCAATTAGTGTTGGGTTTGGAGAGAGAGAGAGAGAGAGAGAGAGAGAGAGAGAGAGAGAGAGAGAGAGAGAGAGAGAGAGAGAGAGAGAGAGAGAGAGACAGACAGACAGACAGACAGACAGACAGACAGACAGACAGACAGAGACAGGACAGAGACAGACAGAGAGACAGAGACAGACAGACGGACAGACGGACAGACAGACAGACAGACAGGTTGACATAGAGACAGAGACATAGGGAAACAGGAACTGAGAGAGCATCACGGAGATTCTTTAAAAAGAAAAAAGGATTAACTAATTCATTGACTGATTAATTTCGTCGTTTGACGTGATTGAATGACGTTTGATAAAGAGAAAAAAATCAGGAAACTCCAATATGATGAAATATGACGATGAATTTTACAGGAAGTGCATATTCCATAACTTGCAGTCACGCATGCGCAAAGCCACTACACAACACCGTCATTATTGTGTCACTGCTTGACGCGAGTAAACACAGAGCAATTGTCGGTTGCCTAGGGGGAGATCATTGAAGAGGATCACTCAGAAGGGGAGCAAATCCACACATTGCCTCTCTCGGGCTGATAACAGCTGTATGATAAAACAAAACCAATGACTAAAAGAGTGTGACACTCTAAACAAGCGACAGGGTGTGCAAGAACACTCGCAAGCGTGTAGAAGCATGCATGTCTTCCTATATTTCTACGCTAATATCAACACTTCTTGGCCCTGTCAAGTTTTTGCTGGTTTTATTTGCTTTTTGCCTTGCAAGCGAAAGGCTCGTGTGACTGATCATCGCAGTGTAAGATTAGCCTGCGGCTGTGGTTAACAAACCTCCATTGGATTAGACACCCGGCCAGTCTTCTGTCCAGCGGGGTTTTTAGTTGATGTGGCGTAGTGTGTATTCCAGTTCCTGCATGGTATGGGAACTGAATTTTTGGGGGAACTGACATCCTTGGCTTCACCATCTCGACTTGGTCATGCACAACAATCGGTAAGATCTTTATGATCATTAGGCGCCCATCCTCTGAAGTCGGAGCATGGCTGCCTGTGTGGTGAGATACTTGCCCACATGGTGAGGTAAACAGCCATGCAGGTAAACCTCTCATCCTGTGTGTACTTACGATTGCTCGTAGTGATTCCTATGTGTGATTAATGAGACAGAGTGCATATTCTGGGGTAACCCCTGAGATGTTAAGCTGCGGAATGCCCAACAACAACATTAGGTGTACACGTTACCTCAAACCAAAAGAAAAATGAAAACTTTTTTTTTTTTAGATCACCTCGATGGTGTTCAATACAGCTAGAAATGACTGAATGTGCAGAGGACACCACATCCACTTTGTATGGTAGATCCCTATTGATGGATGGATAGTTTTTTTTCGTTCCTCGCAAGAGCTCCAAGGTTCACCAATGGTGAGATGTTGCGTATGGTACTGTTTTTCCTCACCATTAAGGTACCTGCTTTCTGATTTTGGGGGATGGTGTCTAAACAAGACACTAGTGTGCATGCGTTTTTTTTCTAACTTTGTCATCGGTTCCTAACGCCACGAAATGATCTACTCTTCCCAAAGGCGGACCAGGATTTTAACCTGTGTGCAAGATGTTCCGAGGGCGTTTGCACGCAGGGCCTCGCTTTATAGTCTCATCTGAAGGACTCTGACATTCAGTTCGATTTTTTCCGCCCAACTGGGAAGAAAGGACACGACTGGGTATGGAACCCAGAACCTCACAGTTTACTTGTTACACAGGCGAAGGCCTTGACCGTTCTGCAAGCCTCCTTGGGGAATAAAATGAATAATAGTTTAGCTACAGAGCCAGCCCTAGTGAGGATTAAGAAGACGTCCTTCATCCCTCCTAGAACAATCTGTCTTATTCCGTTTCATTCCGTTGTTAGTTGAACCGTTCACAATAGCATATGTCATGGCTGACCCCGCGTCAAATCGTGAAAAGAAAGAAAAGAATCACTGATTAAGAGAGTCAGATTATTGACAACTAAAAGAGC
>CM060316.1:39295494-39305494 GCA_030674155.1 Stramonita haemastoma
TTCTTTTGTTTGTTTTTGTTTTTGCTTTTTTGTTTTTGGTCTTGGCTTTTTGTGTTTGTAGTTTTCCATTCTGTTTGTTATCATTTTGCTTATTTCGCGTTAGTTTTATGTGTGCGTGTAATTGTTATGTCAGGATATTAACATTATATATAACAGTTTATGGGGGGCTCGTTCTTCTATATTTTACCTTAAGTTTTTGTTAGCTTTGTTGTTTGTTTGCTTTGAGGAAAAGGTAGTGTTTGGGGCTTTTGGGCTGTTTGGGAGTTTGTTGTTTTTATTCGTTTTTTTGTGTGTTTTGTTATAGGTTTGTTGTTTTTTTCTTTTTCTTTGGGGGGGGGGGGGGTAAACCAGCTGGTATAAAAACAACACCCGATTCCTTGCTTTCTTTCTTTGTTCTGATAATGGCTCAAACAAACATCCGGCACCACCAACAGATCACCGGAAAATCCGATCCAAAGATTGCCCACACACCCACACACACCCACACTAAACATAGTGAATATATTCAACCAGCGCAAGACATTTTTCCCCTTCAGAAAAAGAAAATAGTTGATTTTTGTAATGCCACGCACGAGTGAGAGAAATGTGTGTCCCAAGGAATGCCAGCTTATGGCCATCATAAATACAGGGATTTCAGCAAATCGCGCGTATGTTGTGTTTCAAGAAATACTGGCCATTGCATCCAAATTCTATTTTCTTTTCTTTTTTTTTTTTTTTAGTTCTTTTCATTTCTGTCTATCTTTTATTTCCAGAAAAAATCAGACGAATCAAAAAAAAAACAAACACCTCAACTCCACACTTGGCATCAAAAGCAGGAAGCATTCCCTAAAAACACTTCACATACTTTAATTTGTTTTGTTTCAAGTTTTTCAATCTTTTCTTTTCTTTTCTTTTTCTTTTATTTTTTTTTTTTTTTTTTTTTTTTTAGCTTATTGCACTTAATGTGTTTTATTCTATTTTGTTTTATTCTATTCTGTTGTATCTTTTCATTTGATTTTAATGCACTCTCTGTAGTTGTCTTTTATCTACGTTTTGTTTTGCTTCGGTTGCTTTCGCGTGCACCAAGGAGAGAGAGGCAAGGCAAGGCAAGGCAAGGCAAGGCAAAGTCTTTTATTCGAGGATAATAGATAAGCACTCGTGTGCTTTTTTACCATCCAGTCCCGCCTTCAGGATACATCAAGTTGAAAATATACTAAACACAATAAGACTTTACGCAAGTAACCAAACAACACACACAGAATAAAGGACACATATATGATAAGGTATTAAAAGCACTCTTTCAGAAGACAAAATCAGAAGTCACAATAAAAAAATTTTTGATATGGAAAAAAAAAGAAAAGCGTTAGAGATAAGGAGCAAACAAAGAACAAAATGAATTAACAACCGAAAACATCAATCCACCACTATCTAACAAAAATTGTACATGTAATATAAATCATACATTTGGTATAGAAGGGATTTTTTTTTTAAACTAGGCAATCCTTATTGGATGGGGGGGGGGGAATGTCATACTACCAATAGAATTATCATTAAAAAAAACAAAAAAAACAAAAACAACAAAAAACAAAACAAAAAAAACAATAAAAAGCAACAAACAACAACAAAACAACATAAAACATCTAGATGTTTAAAAAATAGCATTATCATTTTTTTTTCAAAGAGAGAGAGAGAGAGAGAGAGAGAGAGAGAGAGAGAGAGAGAGAGAGAGAGAGAGAGAAAGAGAGAAGAGTGATGTGTGTGTGTAGTGTGTGTGTGTGTGCGTGCGCTGCGTGCGTGCGTGCGTGCAGTGTGTGTGTGTGTGAGTGTGTGTGTGGTGGTGTGTGGTGTGGTGTGTGGTGTGTGTGTGTGTGTGTGTGTTGTGGTGTGTGTGAACAGCGTGCGCAGCGCGATGCGTTGGTACCTCTGTCCACTCTTGTGACATTCAGCTTAGCAGTATTCCAACCCACATAATGTCAAACTACCAATATATTACAATGTACCTGTGTCCGTTGTGTTGTCGTTTGTGAATGATTTTTTCCCCCCTATTTTGTCAGAGTGTTTCCGTAAGGGATACACAGTGAATGTTTGGTGGGAGGTTTTGCTTCCTGTCTTGGTAAAAACAAAAATAAAAACAGCCGAGAATTTAAGAAAAATCCCTGCCAACGCATTGAAATGCGTAACTGAAGGTCACCCCCACACACACACAACACACGCACACACACACACACACACCATCTACACCCCCAAAAAGGGCAAAATCAGTAAATCAAGTGTACAGATGTGTCTTTCCCCCTTTTTTAAAGTAGAATTTTTGTTGTTTTTCGTTGGAGGTTTTTTTTTTTTTTTGGGGGGGAGGGGGATGTTGTTTGTTTGTTTTTTGGAGAGGGGTGATCTTAATTTTTATTTTTCATACTGGCTTAGTTAAACTCCTTGCTTACCAGTGAGCGGGAACATGTGGACCCAGTAAAGACATTGATTTAGAATCTCTCTCTCTCTCTCTCTCTCCTCCTCTCTCTCTCTCTCTCTCTCCTCTCTCTCTCTCTCTCTCTCTCTCCTCTCCTCTCTCTCTCTCCCTTCTCTCCTCCTCTCTCTCTGTCTGTCTGTCTTCTCTCTTCGTCGTCTGTCTGTCTGTCTGTCTGTCTGTCTGTCTGTCTTCTCTCTCTCTCTTCTATCTCTCTCTCTCTCTTCTTCTTTTATCTTCTTTCTGTTTTAGTAAATCTTCATTGAGTTACATTAGAAATACATTTTCCTTTCGATGTAGGGTGTCAGTGTGACATAATCACCATAATATGAAATAGTTAATGATGAAGCTTTCTTTATTTTTCTCTGAATTGTGAAAAAGACATGACTATGAATTATTAAAGACGTGATTAAACTTAAAACTCGTTCAATTCATGATGATTTAGGCCAGGCTGGCCACAAAAGCAATATTAGAGCTGTCAACTCCTCGATAATGAAAACCCAATGGCCATTAATATCCAAAACTAAGCGGGCAAAAATGAAACATTCTCATTAAAATCAGGCAGTTTTATGAAATTTAGACTGTCATCACGGGATAACAATGCCAAGTGGACGGGCGACTGATCTTTCATTCCTAAGGCCCAACCTCGCTGATTGGTGGTTTGAATATCGGCAGGCTGGTGCATTAAGGGTGAATTTTTTTGGTTTTAAGGTCAGTTGTTGCAGTCCTGCCAGTGCCTGTTTTTCCTTGTATACACGCGTAAAGTAGATCAAATATGTAAACAAAACATTTTGCACGTTATTATCATCAGTATTCGGATACTCAAAATACGTGTACACATTACAGTCTGATTTATGTGTAAGGTTACGGAACTGAGCTACAAAAGATCTTTTGCCAGATAGGCAAGCGTATGTGGAATATCTTGCACGCAGTGATATTCCTAGCAGGAAGGTGACATTAAAAAGATTTTTTCAACAACAAAACGCCTGATGCACAGCATACTTCAAAACTCAACATGAGCACAAATATCATAATGCATACGATTTGTCTTTTGACAAAAAAAAAACACAGTAGAAAATCAAAACCTCCGGAGGGATGCAACTTTCATATCACAATTCACAGTCATGCACACCTGGTTTAGAATGGAGGGAAAATATGCAGTGCATGCACTGTATATTTTTTTTAAAAACACGAAAAACGCCGAAGAAAAACAAACAACAGAGAAAGCGCGATCAGATTGAAAGAGAAATCCCTTCAACCTGTCTAGCTCTCCCGCTGTGGTCAAAGGCTGCAGAGAGTGGATCGTATGTCAGTGATTATGAAATCAGGATGACATTTGAGCCAGCCCCCCTAGGGGCAGATACTGCTATCAGTCTCTGATCTGTCATCTGCTGCCGCTGCTGCAGACTGCAGGCAGGCTGACCTTTGATCAGGCAGACAGTCTGGCAGAGCAGAACCCTCGTCATGCTCATCACTCTGCCTGCTGCCGTAAAGAGCAATGCCGTGTTGCCACTGCCCTGTTGAAGGCTGCTGCTGCTGCTGCAATGCACTGCACTGCACTAGTCATTTCACCATATCTAGTCAATAGATGTTTTTCATGCTGTGGTTTGGTTGGGGTTTGTTTTTTTTAATCAAAACTATACTTTTTTCAAGCTTAGAAGATAAGAAGGGTAAAGGATTTTTTTTAAAAGTCAAGAAAAGAGAAGAGTTATAATGTCAGATTATGATTAAAAAGAATGATACGACAATAACGATGACAATGTTAATCATGAATAAAAATGATGTCAAAGATATATTGATGATGACAAACGCTAGACATCAGAAGAGCAAACATAGGGCAAACAAGAAAATGAAAGCTTTTGTGACTGTTGAAGTCATACAGAGCCGCCAGGTTCTCTTGCCTAACACATCATCCACACTGCATGAAAGTTTCGTTATCGGGACCCCGTAACTCTTCGGGGAGTTGAAAAGAGAGAGAGAGAGAGAGAGAGAGAGAGAGAGAGAGAGAGAGAGAGAGAGAGAGAGAGAGAGAGAGAGAGAGAGAGAGAGAGAGAGGAGAGAGAGAGAGAGAGAGAGAAGAGAGAGAGACAGACAGAGAGAGAGACAGAGACAGAAGACAGAGAGACAGAAGACAGACAGACAGAGAGAGACACAGAGCAGCAGAAGACAGAAGACAGAGAGACAGAAGAGAGAACAAGACAAGAGCAGACAGACAGACACACAAACACACAACACAATAGCACACACAGAGAGAGAAGAGAGAGGGCAGGGGGGGGGGGGGGCTATAATATATTCCAGATTGAAGCGGGTAAAGATAGAGGTTAAAATGACAGAACAGGACGGAGTGATGGATCTCTTCAAGAGAGCCCGTGTCTTTAAATTTCCCATGCTAAAGTCTGTCATGGAAAGGAAATGCCATGCTCCAATGTGTTTAACGACATCAGTCTGGTCTGAACTGGACCCAACCCTATTCGCATCTCCCCCCCCCCCCCCCCCCCCCCCCCCCTCCAGTTCGGTTATTTAAGGGGAAACTATGTAGTAAACAATGAAGAGCAGTTATGCTTCCGCATTGAACTGTTGGTTATTCTGACACACCTAGAAACGATTGCTTGGTGAAGGAACGGTCTGTTTACACACACCATGTTATGGGTGAATGTTACGCCAGTTGCTACTTCTGGGTGTTTTTTCTGTTTTTGCATTTTTTCTTCATTTATTGACAAAAAAAACCCTATCTACATGTCTATACGGGTCTAGTATAATTAATACATCCTTTCTAAGCCCTTGTTTAATTACAGATACGTTTAGTTTGCAGCGCCAGTCTTGTGAGATGCCCATCCTGAAGAAAGGACAGCACAGTGAGCACGTTTTCCTCCAACCAAAAATCTCCAAGAACCTGAAGATTCCGAATTAAGGCTTTGGTATGAACTGACTCCAAGCCCTAAAGGACGTAAGACAATCAGTCAATCAATGAATAAATGATTAAATACATCGTGTTGTGACTAAACCAGGAACCGTTGGATCTGAGACATCAGGTCTTTATTCCTGGTGATCTATGAGAACCAGGCTGATCATGAATGGCCCATAGAGCTTCATTTAGACAGGAAACTATTTCACTCGCTTCGTTTTAGACGAACGCTATGGCCGAATGGTTAAGACCGAAGTCGGTATGCGGCTACCTTAATGGTGGAGAAAACCGGCTGCATACGCAAAATCTCACCATTGTGAATCTTGGAGCTCTAGCCGAGGAACGAAAAAAACTAAATAGCTTCGTTTGTTGTGGATTCTTTGCATAAGTCGTTTTGAAAAAGATGAACGTTGGCAGGAAAACCCACCGTCACTAGTAAACAAGCATACCCTTGGACAGGAAAAGGATTGAAATAGCAGTGGCTCTGAGCTACACTGACGCTGTCTCTCAAACAATAAATTAAAATTCACGCAAAGAGATATGTTACAACAATGAAGTGCAATATGAATACAAATCAATACAACACAATGCACTGAAGCGCACTGCAATACATTATACTGCAAATGTAACACACTGGAATGCAATGCAATGCACTACAATACACATCAATACAGCACAACGCAATACATTGTAATACAATGCACTGCAATGTAATACTCTGCAATGCAAATCGCTGCAATATAATGCACCACAATACACCGCAATGCAGTATACCTCAATACAATACAATTCAATGCGCTACAATATACGGCAAAGCTCAAATACACTTGCGATGCAATATGACACACTACCATGAAATACACCGTAGTACAATACAATACATACAAGAAAATGCAATACAAGAAAATGCATTACACAGCAAAGCAATACAATACACATTTGATCCACAGTCTGTCGCAAAAAAACAACAACAACAAAAGGAATAAATCCTCATAACAAATAGCCTGTAGCAAAGGCAGGGAAAAACAAAGACAAAGTCAAACGAAACCTGCTTCGCGTATTTGATTAAATTCATCGATTGAGTATTTCATGCTAACGCTGTTAATTCCATTTCTTAATGAATTCTTGCGATGGCTAGTTTATATTTGCTTTTTTCGGCCTCTCTTAGTGAGGTCAAACGTTCATCAACCTCTTTGACATGCTTTCCAAATGTCAACCGGATTTATTTACACGTATGTTCAATACACGGAAACCGCTACTCTAGATTGACCTCATTCATGCTCGATAAATGCAAACCGCTAGAGTGGTTTTGCATGCACAGATGATAAATGAACAGTGTTATTCTGGGGTTTTCTGTGGTGTTTATTTTTCTAAACAGATATCAGTCCGGTGCCATTGCTGGGTCACATCTTGGTCTGGAAATTTCTCTGACAGCCTTCATTAATCAATTGCCAAATATTTCAATTCCTGTGTATGTATGTATGGGGACAACACATGTACGTGGACACTGCAAGACAGCAACAAGGAAGAATGACACAAGGACAGCCAAACGTGAATGCCTGCATACATACATACATACATACATACATACATACATACATACATACATACATACATACATACATACATACATACATACATACATGCATGCATGCATGCACGCACCAGCACAGCACGCACGCACGCACGCACGCACACGCACGCACGCACAACACACACACAACATACACATACATACATACATACATACATACATACATACATACATACTATACATACATACATACATACATACATACATACATACATACATACATACTACATACATAAGACAAGCATAGATAATATAGATAGATAGATAGATAGATAGATAGATAGATAGATAGATAGATAGATAGATAGATAGATAGATAGATAGATAGATAGATAGATAGATAGATAGATAGTAGTTGCGTGGGCGCATGTACGCGCATGTGCACACACATATACACATGTGAGAGCGCACGCGCACGCACACACACACACACACACCTTAAGCTCCTGCTATTAGACAAACTAAAACAGCTGGGCTCAGCCATCACCGAGACACCCCTTCAAAGAAATTTTTCCCCTGGAGTTACTGTCAGTACTGACTCTGCTCCTCTGGGAGTTCTTCGGATGAAACTATACACCGAAGCCCAGGGTGCCAACGCGCACAGAACATCTTGCACACAAGTTAAAACCCTGTTCTGCCTTTCGAAAGAGTAAAGCCATTGTGTACCGGTAGGAACAGATGGCAAAATTTAGACACCACCCCCGAAGACGGGATGCGTCTACCTTAAATGGTGGGCAAAGACGGGTGCATAGGCAAAATCTCACCATTGGTGAACCTTGGAGCTCTAGCTGAGGAACGAAAAAAAGACATACTGCCAACTAGACAAACTGACACGACATAGCTGCTATAGAAAGTGTGTGTGTGTGTGCGGGGGGAGGAGGGGTAGGGAGACAGACAGACAGATATACAGACAGACATGACATAGCTGTTATAGAAAGGTGGAGGGGGTAGGCAGACAGACAGACAGGCAGAGAGACAAACAGACAGACAGACAGACAGACAGACAAAAAGACAGATCCAACACGTGAGTAGGGTGTGGACGTGGACCCAGCCTCTAGCAGTGGGCTGGAAGCAAGCAAACACATAAGTCAGGAGAAACCACCTGCAGAAATGTCAGGGAAAATGAGATGGAGCATCCCCCTCTGTTTGCTTGTGGTTGTGTATGCAACGGGTAACACTGCGGAGCGATAAAGCTGTTGGTGATATGCTTTATCATATTGAGATTATTTTCTTCACTTTGACATATTTCATGAAAAAAAACTCTGAAACTTCATTGTTCGTTTTGTTAGCTTGCTTTATTATCTTCTTTTTTTATATTTTTTTTTTTAAAGAATATTGCATTGTTTTGTATTGTGTCTTATTGTATCGTATTATGTGGACACTTTCAATCACTGCAGATTTCTCTGCTTGGAATTCAGGCTGCTCTCCCTGGGGAGAACAGTCTCCACAAAAGCAGCGCCACCCATTTCTTTTTTTCAATTTTCTTGTCTGCATCCGTATTTGTCGGGGTTTTTTTTTTGTTATAGAGTGAAATTTCTTGCAGGATTTTTTTTTTCTGGAACTGCCGCTTTTAGGAAGAGTAGGCCATTGTGGGAACGAATCACAAAATTTACGAAAATGCATACACACGGGTACTAAAGCACATGACAGCATAATCCATTACTCTCTCTCTCTCTCTCTCTCTCTCTCTCTCTCTCTCTCTCTCCTCTCTCTCTCTCCTCTCTCTCTCTCTCTCTCTCTCTGTCTCTGTCTCTGTCTCTGCTCTATGTCTCTGTCTCTGTCTCTGTCTCTGTGTCACTGCCTCTCTCTCTCTGTCTCTGTATCTGTGTCTGTCTCCGTCAATGTCTCTGCCTGTCTGTCTGTCTGTCTGTCTGTCTGTCTCTGTCTGTCTGTCTGTCTGTCTGTCTGTCTGTCTGTCTGTCTGTCTGTCTGTCTGTCTGTCTGTCTTCTTCTCTCTCTCTCTCTCTCTCTCTCTCTCCTCTCTCTCTCTCTCTCTCTCTCTCTCTCTCTCTCTCTCTCTCTCTCTCTCTCTCTCTCTCAGGTATTCATCCATGAAACAGGCACCAAACAGGCACGCACGTTAAGATTTTGAATGATTATCATGTAACTTTTTGGACCAAATTCAAAAGAAAAACAAAACTGTGACGTAACTAACTTTAAATATACTTTAACTGCGAAATTCACAGTAACTAATAAGTGCCCTTTCACTGCGCAGAGAGAGAGAGAGAGAGAGAGAGACGACAGACAGACAGACCAGACAGACAGGACAGAGGACAGAAAAGAGACAGAGAAAGAGGGAGGAGAGAGAGAGAGAAAGAGAGAAGAGAGAGAGAGAGCAGAGAGAAAGAGATAAAGAGAGAGAAAAAGACAATGACAAAGACACAGAGAGAGATAGACAGAGAGACAGAGAGACAGAGAAAGACAATGACAGAGACAAAAGAAGAGAAAGAGAGAGAGAGAGAGAGAGAAGAGACAGAGACAGAGAGGAGAGAGAGAGCGAGACAGACAGACAGACACAGACAGACAGACAGACAGACAGACAGACAGACAGACAGAGACAGAGACAGAGAGAGAGGGAGGGGAGGGGGGACTTGGAGCTAATCTGTCATGCATTCCTGGCCCTTCATAGTTGTTGACATGCACCAATGATGATCGGGTCACGCTGACATAATTATGATCATCAACAACAAGACTTCAGAGCACATGCATGGCCATATCAGCCTCTGTGTGTGTGTGTGTGTGTGTGTGTGTGTGCGTGCGTGGTCGTGGTGCGTGTGTGTGTGTGTGTGTGCGTGGTGATTGTGTGTATGTGTCCGCGTGTGGTGGGTGTGTGTGTGTATGTGTATGTGCGGCTGTGTGTGTGTGTGTGTGTGTGTGTGTGTGTGTGTGTGTGTGTGTGTTGTGTGTTGTTGTGTGTTGTTGTTGTTGTTGTTGTTGTTGTTGTTGTTGTCTTCAACTTAACTTCTATTAAGTCTCAGTGATATTAGAAAATGTACGTGTGTGTGTGCGTGTGCGTGGGGCACGTGCGTGTGTGTATGTGTGTGTATATGTATGTGTATGT
>CM060316.1:39315494-39345494 GCA_030674155.1 Stramonita haemastoma
GGATTAAAGAACACTGTCAGCAGGATTAAAGAACACTGTCAGCAGGATTAAGAACACCGTTGAGATGAAAGAACACTGTAGAGATTAAAGACAGGCACAGGTCAGCAGAAAAGGAACACTGTAAGCAGGATAGAATCAGCACGCATGCAAGATGAACAGAATCAGTGCACAGGAAAAGACACAGAAGTCAGGTAACAGAATCACAGTCAGCAGAGAAGTCAGGGCACAGAAGACACGGCAGAGAAAGAATTGGTAGGTCCTGGAGGGAACGCCATACATGTCCAGGGGATGTTAGACACATAGAGGTCAATACTTGGTCCAGTTGCAAATTGTCTGTGTTTGGAAGCATGATTTTATAGGGGTTTTCTGTCTAAATAGACAGTCTGATAACTATGGAAAGTATACTATTTTAAAGATATGGCCTCAACTTTTGCGGTGACTTCTTTGAACAAGGGCAAAGTTTGTAAACAAACAATGTGCATTGTAACTCTTGTTTTTCAATAACCTGCGTGTGTGATTATTTTGTTTTCTTTCCAATTCTATGCTGGGGTTTGCACCAATGAGAATGAAACAAACGTGTTGCTGTTGCTCTGTGCTGTTGCTGCTGTTTAATGATGTTGCTATGTTAAACATTCCTTCCACTCTATGGATGTTGTGTTCAGGCCGTCAGCCTGCCTTCACTATACCTAGCGATGCAAGGCGAGCTCTCTCCCTTTCCAGGAACCAGTAGTCCAATTGAGATTCCCCCATGTCAGACCAGCATGAGCCCCGGATCCCGGTACTTTATGTTATGTGTAAAGTGTTTGAGCTCCCTTTCTGCTCTCCTCCTTTCATCCAAATCACAGCCATCCAAAAAGCAATCCAACATGTTATTTACAGTCCAACTAGTCATGGATGCTATACAGGACAGCGCTCACGGGCAGTCAGCACAAGCAGAGAGCTCCCTTTGCTAGCCAGTCATTCTGATTTTGGAATCACTCCCTTCACATTCCCGCCCCAGATGCCCGCTTCACAACGTGTCTGGAAGACATTTCATCCAATCAGACGCTGGCAGTATCGTTTCCAAATGGAAAGACGTTTCTAATCTAGAGGAGGAGATGTAGCTGTCTGTTGCGTGAGATTGCTTCATGGACAAGTGGCGGGTAGGCCGGTAGTGGGAAGATTCTGGACGTGTTACTTCGGCTTTTGACCTTATCTCTCTGTCTGTCTCTCTGGAGACTGCTTTTTCATCAGCATAACAACAACACTCACTGCCAACAGTGCATCCCCAGAAAAACGCAGAGCAGCCTTGGAAATATTGTATCGACCATTGGCCAGTGCCGCAACATCGCCAAATGTCATGTACAGATCGCTGGGTTTGTAAAGCTATGACTTGCTCAAGTTTACATCAAACATCAGCCTAGAGTATTTGATGAAAGGTCCAAACAGGGTAAAGAAAAGGGCACACACAGAGCAAATCTCCACTCTTTATTTCAGAGGGCTAGCTGCACTATCAGAATTCCCTCAGAATATTCTGCTGCTTGTGCTTGTTATCAACCATGCAGGGGAAACAGGTCTGACTGTTAGTGGACATTGGTTTTGTAATGTGCACTAGCAAAGCTCAAAGTTCCATCAGCATAGATTTTAGGGCAAGAAACAAAGCAGGTAAGACAGGCCGGAAGTTCACACCTTTGCAGCTTCATCCACAATGACAGCGTCTCTCCTCCACCACACGTGGGTGGAGTCACGTGCTAGAATAGAAACATAACTGGAGAGTTAACGGACAAAAGAAAACTAGAATAGCCAAAGTTATCAAAAACAAACTAAAGCCTGCAAGTCAATAGTTGCAAAACTTGCCAGTTGAAAACCAACGGAGAGAAAAAGTTAGACGTTTTGGACATTAAGTGCCTTGGACACTAAGTGCTGGCAAAAACCCTTTGACGTCAAAAGGGGTGACTGCTGCCTTTCAAACAAGAAACGAAAAATCGATACAGATCAGTGCATCGGCTATCTCTATAAGCTGCCTTCCTGCTAACTACTTTTCTACTGATGCTTCCTTTATGTTAAGCCCTCAGCTATGAATCCAACAGCACTCAGACAAGAAAACACACCAAGTCAGCTGACACCAGGAAGTGGTTGTATGCCTTCATATCACAAACAGAAAACAGAGTATTTTCAGAGGAGTGGTTCAAAACATAACGTGATTAGAACCTCGTACCTTGCGTATCGCTGGAACACCCAAATGACAACAGACGTGATGATAAAAGAGAAATGACAATGTGACGTGAAATAGGTATCCTGCGTATGACTTATCAAACCAGTCTTCCCTACACTTGGGAAACAACATGGAATACTTTCAATCTGATGAAAGTTTGACAGTTTTCAGGTCATAGTAGTAAAAGCAATTATTTGGACAATATGATTTTACTTTTTACAGTAAAATTTTCAAAATAATTTTAAGCATGTAGAGTAATTTTCAATCTTTTTACAAAAACCAGGATGGATTATAAGCATACTGGTGTGATTTTTTTTATTTTTACTGTTGCTTCTTATATAAGTGTCTACCAGACTCTCTGCCTATGTAGGAGTACCTTTCCGCTCATTTTAAGAGAGCTCAAACAATTTTGCTATCAGTTGTTTGTACGCATGCCCATCGACCCCCCCCCCCCTTCCGCCTCCCTAGGTTAAAGACTTTTCTGTCATTAGTTCGTCATTGATTTTACAACAAAGTAAAACCTTTCCCATTCCTGCTTTGTCTCTGTTCAGCGAGTATTAGAAATAGACGAAAACTCTAATTCTGTATCTCAGCTCTCTCTCTCTCTCTCTCTCTCTCTCTCTCTCTCTCTCTCTCTCCTCTCTCTCTCTCTCTCTCTCTCTCCTCTCTCTCTCTCTTTTCCTCCATCCCTCCTTCTTTGTGTCTTTGCGAAGACAGTGCAAATGACTGCTATGTATATGACCATCAAGCCATCCTGTTTGCGTGTAGTGGGTCCTTTAACAAGGTCTTTAGGGGCCGGTCTATCCAATCAGCCATCTTGTCACCTGTGTTGTACGTTGCCCATCAAACCACGTCTCGTCTGGCAGCAGAGAAGACCTATGGCTCTCTGGCACGACAAGAGCGTCTTTCAAATGCTGGGGGGCTGGGTTGGGTGTGGGTGCTGTGTTGGTTGTGCGTGTTGGATGGTGTGCTGCTTTGTGTTGTTGTTGTGGTAGGGTTGTGCTGTGCTGTGTTATGTTGTAGTGTGATGTGATGTGATGTGGTGTGATAACGTTGTACTGTGCTGTATTGGGGTGTTGTGTGATGGAGTGTGTTTTGAGGTTTTGGATAGTTGTGTTGTTGTGTGCTGTATTGTGCTGGAAAGGGTTGGGTTCTGTTATGTTGGGTAGGGTTGGGTTGTGTTGTGTTGTAAAGTGATTGCTTATGGCATTCTTTCTGAGGATTTGATCTGTGTGCTTGTTTCCACGCTGGTCTGTTTTTCCAGTTTGCTTAATATCGTCTTTAAATTTGATGTCTCACCCCAATCCCCACACACCCGCTCTACATTTAAAACACCCACAAAATCCATTGTGGTTATTTTTTTTCCAATTTCTTCTACCATATTTTGCATCATGAAAATATCTTCGGCTCTCCTCCAGTTTCTTTCCCTTTATTCCCAGTGCCGTTCTTTAGGCACCCTTGGGACCAACAACTCATACAGTCCTTTGAATCTTCCTCACTTGTACTGAGCCCCCCCAACACACAACACACACACACACACACACACACACACACACACACACACACACACACATTCCTCTTCACCTCGTTGAGCCACTTTACCCCCCACCCCCCCACCCCCGCCCCCCCGCCAATTTGATTTTTTTTTACCTCCCCTCCCTCATCCCCGTTGTTATCTTCCTTACCGACAATTAGGACTAAAGGATGCCTGCGACCAGACTCTCTCTCTCTCTTCTCTCTCTCTCTCTTCTCTCTCTCTCTCCTCTCTCTCTCTCTCTCTCTCTCTCTCTCTCCTCACCTGTGCTGACCCTGTTACCGAAACTTCTGTGAAAAGAGAGGTCATCTAATCAGACGCCATTGACAGCTAGCCGTGCTGATGTGTACTATACGGTGAAAAGACGTTATCATCATAACGGTTGAAGATGCACTAGAGACTACTGTGAAGTGTCTGTTTTTGTGGTTATTTTGGTTATTTTATAAAGGCTTTATTATGCAGAATGTATATATGCCACTTTGCTTTTCACACATTCTAGTTACCACGTGGAATGCCGGGAGCCTGTCAATATAGATAGCATCCCTACCTTATGGAAAAGTCTGTGCTAGGAATACCCTCTTTTCTATCCCTCTCTTTGTTTCTGTCTTGTTCCTTTTTGTTCCTATCACCTCCTTCTTGTTTGTTTTCTGCCTTCTTGGTCCATGTTCCTGCCTTTTTTATATATTTTTTTATATTCTAGAACGGCTTAAGAGATATTGGTTCTCTCCTATGCCGAAGTCGGATGCGTTGAATCTGACTTGTCAGGCACTTAACGGCAACGCAACGCGTTTTCGCTTATATGACAGACAACAGTAGTTGATTTCTGACGTCGACGGACAATATGGGTGGTGTAGACGTAATGCACCCGCCTAGGAAGCGAGAAGTAGGGGTTCAATTCCCATTTGTGCCCAAACGTTTTACCCTCTCCACTAGACCTGAGTTGTGACTGGTTTGGAACTCTTTTGGATGAGGCCATAATCAGGGCTTCTGTGTGCAACACACATCACGCACACGTAAAATAACCCACTGCAGCAAAAGATTTGTCCGCAGCAAAATTCTGCAGAAAAAAGTCACTACCACACAAATACAATAACAAACAAACAGGAAAATTAAACAACAACAACAACAACAACAACTAATAATAAAAATAATAATAAATAAAAACAATAATAATAATAATAATAATAATAATAATAATAATAATAATAATAATAAATAATAAGTTGCACTGTTTTTGTGGCGACGCACTCTCCCCTAGGAGAGCGGCCTGAATTTGGCGCAGAGAACTCTGTCGTGACTGAAGGCAGTATCGTCTGCAATATCGGAGTTTCTGGTGACGTTATTTTCATACAAAGAACTTCTGAGTCATTCACAGGACATACAGACGTTTTACAAAATAAATGCGTGTCAATTTCGCACTGTCAGTTCCTAAACATGCAACATTCAAAAGATTATCATTGCGGCATTGTTTTCGCAGCGTTGATTCCTTGGATTTTTTTTCTTGTTTGCAGTTGTATGTATAATTCATTCTCCGACTTTGTTTAGAATTGGAATCGTTGCAAGATGCTTTTTGTTTTAGTCATAAGCTTTTGATTGTGTGTGTGTGTGTGTTTGTGTGTTGTGTGTGTGTGTGTGTATGTGTGTGTGTGTGTGTGTGTGTGTGGGGTGTGTGTGTGTGTGTGTGTGTGTGTGTGTGTGTGTGTGTGTTGTGTGAGATTGAGAGAAAGAGAGAGAGTGTGTGTGTGCACGTGTCCATATGCATGTGCGGGTGCGTGTACGTGTGGGTGTGCATATGAGTGTGCATGTGGGCGTGTGTTTGTGTGTGAGTGTGTGTATGCCGCGCGCGCGCGCGCGTGTGTGTGTCTGTTGTGTTTCTCTGTGTGTGTGTGTGTGTGTGTGTGTGTGTGTGTGTGTGTGTGTGTGTGTGATGAATGGTTTGTGGTCCAAGTTTTGCTATGTACGTCTCTTTTTCTTAGAAAAACGAAATTGCTGGATTGGGGTAGAAAGTTAACTGATAGGAGGGGCAGTCTCCCTGTCTCTCTGCCTCTCTCTTTATCTCTGTCTCTCTCTTTCTCTGTCTGTCTGTCTGTCTTGTCTGTCTGTCTGTCTGTCTGTCTTCTGTCTGTCTGTCTGTCTGTCTGTCTGTCTTGTCTCTCTCTCTCTCTCCTCTCTCTCTCTCTCTCTCTCTCTCTCTCTCTCTCTCTCTCTCTCTCTCTTCTCTCTCTCTTTGTGTCTGTCTCTGTCTCTATCTCTCTCTCTCTGTTTCTCTGTCTATGTCTCTGCTGTCTGTCTGTCTGTCTGTCTGTCTGTCTGTCTGTCTGTCTGTCTGTCTGTCTGTCTGTCTGTCTGTCTGTCTGTCTGTCTGTCTGTCTGTCTGTCTCTCTCTCTCTCTCTCTCTCTCTCTCTCTCCTCTCTCTCTCCTCTCTCTCTCTCCTCTCTCTCTCTCTCTCTCTCTCTCTCTCTCCTCTCTCCTTCCCTCTCGATCTCTAAGCTTGTTATTGACATTTATCTATGGAAATTCCTAAAGGCAAACCCCTCCCCCACACCAGCCCCCCAACTACTGCGTGTTGTAAAAACTGTGCAGCCGATCCAACCCTAGTTCAACTAAAGACGAAAATGAGCACACACACACACACACACACACACACACACACACACACACACACACACACACACACACACACACACACATATATATATATATATATATATATATATATATATATATATATATATATATATATATATATATATATGTATGTATTAGTATATATATGTATATATATATATAATAATATAATATAATATATTAATATCATACATACATACATACATACATACATACATACATACATACATACATACCCACGTGCGTGCGTGCGTGCACACACACACACACACACACACACACACACACACACACACACACACACACACACACACACACACACACACACACACACACACACACACACACACACACTTTTAATACAAAGACGTTTCAATTTTACTGTGAAGAGGTATGTATTTGTTGCGTGAGATAAGTTTATCCATAAAAGCGAAACCAGAGAGAGAGAGAGAGAGAGAGAGAGAGAGAGAGAGAGAGAGAGAGAGAGAGAGAGAGAGAGAGAGAGAGAGAGAGAGAGAGAGAGAGAGAGAGAGAGAAGGAGACAAAAATTCAAAAAATTCTTTTATTCGAGGATAATAGATATGCACTCGTGTGCTTGTTTACATCCAGTCCCCAGAGAGAGGGAGAGAGAGACGGAGAGAGACAGACAGACAGAGACAGAGAGAGCATATCATTCCACTGTTATATCAGTAACTTTAGTTATTCCTACTTTTTTTTTAATCTAAACTAGCAAAGGATTTTGCCATATTTTCTGGCGATTTCAATGTCACTTGGACCCCTTCCCACCCAATCACCGCGCTTTAAAATCTCCTCGAAAAGATTCTCTGAATTTCACATTTAAAAATTCGCCGTGGTTTAAAAAAATCGCCGTGGTTTAAAAATCTGTTTTCCGCCGTGGTTCAAAAATCTTCTGTTTTCCGCCGTGGTTTAAAAATCTGCTGTAGTTTAAAAATCTACCGTGGTATCTGTCTTGGTTTTTTAAAAAATCCGTCTCGGTTTAAAAAATCCATTTTGGTTTGAAAAATTAGCCGTGGTAAAAGAATGTGTCTTTTTTTTTTTTTAATCTGCTGTTGTTTAATCAAAATGCTGCCATGGTTTAAAAATCTGCCGTGGTTTAAAATCTGTCGTGTTTTAAAAATCTGTTGTGACAATTGGTAAGAATATGTATAACGACGATGTTTGTCTTACTTTTCCTACGCCTTTCCTTTTCGGGGAACAAGGGGAAAAGTGGACGCTGATGCACACTAACGTGGGTACCACTTTCACAGCATCATTTTCCCAGCAGTATACCAGTGTGCGACGATAATTATAAATCTGGTTCTGGTTATCACCAGGATTTTTTGAAACGAATCGTTGAAAGAAGCTTTAGAACAAAATGAAGCATCATTTTCGTTTTTTCTATTTCCTTGTTCTTTGGCTAGAGCGAGAATCACCAATAGTGAGATTTATGCGTAGCGATCCCCCCCCCCCCCCCCCCCCAACACACCCTCACTTCTCTCTTCTCTTCTCTTCTTTTTTCTTCCCCTTTAACTCCCTGTGGTTTCGGTGACACAGCACTACAGTCAATGTTTGCAGACTGGGTCTCTCGGGCCAGTGGGGCCTGGCAGAACACATTTTTTCCCCAATATAGAGTGCATGCTCGCATGTATGGTTTTGTATCCAAACAAACGGTCACATGAATTTCAGGATCTTTAGTAATCCTACATCATCTCCTGCAGGCGTATAGATACGAAGAAAGCTAGGACACTGGCAAGTATGCACTTTAAGCTAACCCCGGGAGACTGCAAATATTCCTGGCCCCACCCGTAGTTCACCAGACGCCTCTGCCGAGATCTGAACCCACGACTTCATGAACCCACTGTACTGGAATGGAAATCAAACGGTCAATCTGTTCGGCTAAAGACTTCGTGTAGAAGTCATGTAGTCAGTCAGTCAGTCATACGGCTAGTCAGTCAGTCAGTCAGTCAGACTCAGTCAGTCAGTCAGTCAGTCAGTCACACAGTCAGTCAGTCCGTCAGTCTGTCAGTCAGACGAATCAGTCAGTCATTCAGTCAGTCAGTCAGTCAGTCAGTCAGTCAGTCAGACAGTCACACAGACAGTCAGTCACACAGTCAGTCAGTCACACAGTCAGTCAGTCAGTCAGTCCTAATCCATACAGGTGTAAAACGAGGTTTGTTATAGGAGCGGTAATGATCACTGTCTTCTATGTCACATTAATGACCGCGGTAAGTGACACCCGGGGATTTCCAGCCCTCGGCTACTGTCACTGATCTCAGTATCTTTATAGCCCCGTGCTGCCTCCTCTCTTTGTCTACAGGACATCGCTATTCTCAAGCAGGAAAAAAAAGAAACCAATGGCGGCTTTCACAGAATCTAGCACCGTGACAAGCTGGATTTTTTTTTTTAATAAGCTGGGATGTTCTGTCTTCGGATAACATTACCAGACATCGTAAGGCAGCAAAGAATGATTATAAAAAAGACAACAAATGAAGAAAACACCCTTTCGACATGAAAGGATGAAAGGATAAAAGAATGAATGAATAAATACAAGAACAGACGGACTGATGTTTGAACGGACAGGTGGCTGGCTGGCTGGACATATAACGAATAAATAAATAGATGCATAGATACATGAATGAATGACTGAATAAAGGGACATAAGAAACGAACGTAACGAATATGCAGATGAATGGATAAGTGACTGTAGGAACGAGCAAGCATACATAAACCCCCAACACTTCTTCATCAGCGTCGTATTCTCAGACAGCCATTGGTGGTGTCTGTCATATTAGCATATTATCCCAGCATATTCGACTTTGGCATAGAAGAGAATTATTATATTTTAAGTCTTTCAGAAAAAAAAACCCGCAGAAGAATGGACCAAGAAGGCAGAAAGCAGACAAGGAGGTGACAAGAAGAAAAGGAACAAGACAGAGACAAAGAGAGGGAATAGAAAATAGGGAATTCCTAGCACAGAATTTCCAGAGGTGGGGATGGTATCTATACTTGTAAGTATAAATGCCCCCGGCATCTCCATGTAGGGTGGGGGGACGAGCAAACGAATGAATGAATGGATGAATAAGTGACTGAATGGTTGAATGAATGAATGAATGAATGAATGAATGAATGAATGAATGAATGAATGAATGAATGAATGAATGAATGAATGAATGAACATGTGTACAAATGAATGAATGAATGAATGAATAGATAGATAGATAGATAGATAGATAGATAGATAGATAGATAGATAGATAGATAGATAGATAGATAGATAGATAGATAGATAGATAGATAGACGGACGGACGGACGGACGGACGGACGGACAGACAGACAGACAGACAGACAGACAGACAGACAGATAGATAGATAGATAGATAGATAGATAGATAGATAGATAGATAGATAGATAGATAGATAGATAGATAGATAGATAGATAGATAATGAATAAATGAATGAATGGATGAATAGATAGATAAATGAATGAATGAATGGATGGATGGATGAATGAATGAATGAATGAATGAATGAATGAATGAATGAATGAATGAATGAATGAATGAATACCCACGAAGGACTACAAAAGAATGACTAAAAAGCCACACAAAGAACATGTCTTCAGTTGTATCTTCCAGCTTTCTCTCTCTGTATTTTCAGCCTCGTCCTACCGACAATTATCGAAAAACTGTCACCACCACCCCATCTCCTTCTCTCATTAGGGTCTCTTCCACCGACACTACTCCCTTCCCTACACCGCCACCCCCACCACCACCACCTTCTTCCTCCTCCCCCCTCCCGTCACACTCTCTTCCACCCTTCCCCTCACCCGTCACAATCTCACCCTCACTCTCCCTCCTTCCAATACCACTCTCTGAGAAAGCCAGTTCATTGGATCAAACTTTTCTTCACAGCTACGACTTCGATTTTCTATGTAAAGTACTATGTTCCGATCCAGCTAAAGAGATGCTGCGCCTATTCTGTCAGGTGATGGGATTTTCTGGCAAAGGTGTAGCTGAGGCGATTCCATACGGTCTTGCTGTGTTCTGAGAGTCTGGTCAAAATCCATACTACTACTATCATTGAGTGTCTGATAGTCTTGTCGAAATCCATACCAGTAATATCATTGAGTGTCTGATAGTCTTGTCAAATCCATACCAGTAATACATTGAGTGTCTGATAGTCTTGTCGAAATCCATACCAGTACTATCATTGAGTGTCTGATAGTCTTGTCTAAATCCATACCAGTACTATCATTGAGTGTCTGATAGTCTTGTCTAAATCCAACCAGTACTATCATTGAGTGTCTGATAGTTTTGTCTAAATCCATACTAGTACTATCATTTAGTGTCTGATAGTCTTGTCGAAATCCATACCAGTACTATCATTGAGTGTCTGATAGTCTTGTCTAAATCCATACTAGTACTATCATTGAGTGTCTGATAGTCTTGTCGAACTCCATACCAGCGCTGTTATTGGGGTTTTTTGATAGTCTTTTCCAATCCATACTAGTACAGTGTACTATGATTAAAATGGTTTTTTCATAGTCTTGTCTAAAACCATACTAGTCCTATCATTGGATTTTTGATAGTCTTGTCTAATCCATACTGGTACTACAGCGCTGTTATTGGGTTTTGTTATCACCTAGCACTTTATGCTAGTCTGTTAAATCCAACTGCCTATATGGCTTTAGTCTGTCAATCCATACAGCGCTGTATTGGTTTGTACTCAACCAGCTAAATCCTGGCTTGGTTCTAGTAAACGAATGCTGAATTATCCTGGAGACTGCTGCTATGGTAATCCCCCGTCTTTCATAGCAGAGGTAATGGAGGAGTGCGCTTATAAACCAATCGATGATGATGTAGTTAGAAAAGTGGCAGAAGTTTCAGCAAATCTGTTGCCGGGGCGTAACGATCAATTTAAACTAACGGTCCGGTCTTTTTTATCCCATTTTGAGAGATGGAGGATAAACTAGAATTTTGATAATGATCTTTTTAGATGCATGCACGTCAAAAGCATACAAGCCCTTGTTTGTGTGCGTAAAGATCTATGCTTGTGCGGGATTAGATCATACCTGTACACATGAAAGTTTGCATATGCGGGCAGTGCACTGCGCACACTCGCGCGCACACGAACACACACACACACACATGCTCGAGCTCACTATCGCATGCGCACGCGCATACACACACACACATTCACACACACACAACACACACACACACACACACACACACACACACAACACACACACACACACACAACACACGCACGCAACACAAACACACACACACACACACACACACAACACACACACAACACAACACACACAACACACCACACACTGCTAGCATAAAGATAGTGAATCAAAGTGTGAATGTGTGTGTGTGCACGTGCGCGCGTGCGTGTGCCTACGTGCGTGCGTGCGTGCGTGGGTGCATGCTCGCTGCTTTAGCATGCGCATACACAAGAGAGGCTGGCTTTTAGAAAGAAAATTCCCTGTCGGATTTGACATTTCAGCAATCGAGGATGAATCAAAAGTTAACGCCAATATTTTAGGATTGGCCTGGAGTCTGCTCATCTATATCGCATGACGGTGTTAACTCACAAGTGATGTCAGCATCCACGCTCTGTGGGATGATTAAAGGAAAGAGATATCACACACACACACACACACACACACAACGCTCGCGCGCGCACGCACGCACGCACACACACACACACACACACACACACGCAAGCACGCACGCACACACACGCACACACGCACGCAAACACACACACACACACAAGTAAATTTTTACTGTGACGCGCGCGCGCGCGCGCGCGTGCACACACACACACACACATACACACACGCCACACACGAACACACGCAAACACACACACACACACACATACATGGACGCATGTGCAAATTATGCGGGCAAACAGACGCGCGTGCACACGCACGCACACATACATTGGTCGTCCAGAGATCTCTAACCAGTGTGATATCTGTTTCCTTTGGTCATCCCATCTGGTCTGGATATCGCCCACTCAGACCACGTGTAGGTCTACACACGGAACGGATGACAAAATCTACAAAACTGCCTACACACGGGGACTGGATGTAAAAAGAAAGCAAATGAGTGCTTATTCCATTATCCTCGAAATAAAAGAATAGATAGATAAATAAATAAATAGATAAAATGTATGTGTGTTTCTGTGTGTGTGATTGTGTGTGGTGTGTGGTGTGTGTGTGTGTGTGTGTGTGTGTGTGTGTGTGTGTGTGTGTGTGTGTGTGGTGGTGATGCGTGCGTGCATGTGTGAGTGCGTGCAGGCCACATGCGTGCGTGTGTGTATGTGTGTGTGTCTGGTGTGTGCCCACATTGCATACTCTGAGCTTGTAATTCGCCTGTTGGTGCACGTGTGAGTGGTAGCGTATTTGTCGGTGTTCGTGCGCGTGCACACACACACACACACACAACACACACAACACACATCACAAACACACACACATACACACATACACACAAACACACAACACACAAACACACAACACACACACACACATACACACACACAAATACACACACACAAATACACACACACACACACAAACACACACACACACAATGCCCCCCCCCCCCCACACACACACACACACACACACAAGACAGCATATGCTCAAGAGGGTTACTTTTCAAAAAAGAAATTCCCCAGTGAATTTTCTATTTCAGCGATGGAGGCTGAATAACGGTCAGTGTTGTCAATATTGTAGGCTTGGCCTGCACCCCTCCTCCTGTCTGTATCGCATGACGGTGTTAACACACAAGTGATGTCAGGATATACGCTCTGTGGGATGATTAAAGGAAACAGATATCACACTGGTTGCGTAATGTGAAATTCATCATCGCTTCTGGGGGGGGGTTTCCTCACCACGTCTGTTTGTCCGTTTTTACGCCACAGAGAACATATAGAGAGACACACGCATACACACAACCACGCGTACGTGCGCATACAGAGAGACAGACACAAGCATACAGACACACACACACACACTCACAACAGAGGCACACACAACACACAACACAGAGGCACACACAGACACACAGACACACAGACACAGACACACAGACACAGACACAGACACAGACACAGACACACACACACACACACACACACACACACACACACACACACACACACACACACACACACACACACACACACGAATACAAATCCACACATAAAAACCAAGTTAATACACACGCACACACACACGTACACACGCACGTACGCACGCACACACACGCACGCACGCATACAAACACACACACGCACGCACGCACACACACAGAAACAAACGCATACGCACACGCGCGTGCGTGTATACACAGTAGCACACATGTGCACTAACATCCACACATGCATGTTTGTGGGGACACGATGTACATGCGCAAAGAGAGACAGACAGACAGACACACAGACACACAGGCACACAGACAGACAGACAGACAGGCAGCGCAGACAGACAGACAGACAGACAGACAGACAGACAGAAGAACAGAGACATACACACACAGATATCAAATAAGATCAAATCAAATCAAATCAAAATTATTCTTTTTTATTTCGATAAAACGAATAAGCACTTGTGTGCTTTTTTACATCTAGTCCCGGAGAGAGAGACAGAAGAGAGAGAGAGAGAGAGAGAGAGAGAGAGAGAGAGAGAGAGAGAGAGAGAGAGGAGAAAGACAGACAGACGAAGACAGACAGACAGACAGACAGACAGACAGACAGACAGACAGACAGACAGACAACGACACAGACAGACAACAGACAGACAGACAGACAGACAGAAACAGACAGACAGACAGCAGACAGCAGACAGACAGAGAGCAGACAGAGCGGGAAAGAGAGAACGGAGCTAAACTGGACACGGAAGACAGGGGAAAAAAGAAAAACAAAAGCGGCCATCAACACGATCGATCAAGATGGCTTAACTTAACGTCACTTCAGTCCAGAAAATAATCTTCCCACATTTCGCCAGATAGAGAGTTCTGGCTAGCTCTCTCCAGGATGAACCATAGAACGAATGAAGGAGCGAAATATCATCACATCACATTCATCATCATCACCCATCATCATCATCATCACATCATCATCATCACATCAATCATCATCATCAATCATCATCACCTCATCATCATATCATCACATCATCATCATCATCATCTCAGACATGCCACCTATTAAGCATCAAAGGGGGTGGGACAGCCTAGTGGTTAGAGAGCTGCACTAGCTATTCGATAACCCGGGTTCAAGCCTGAAACGCCCGTCAAAGGTTATTTTTTTCCTTATATTTAGGATCAGTACTGACTCTACTTCCCCCGAAAGTCCTTCGAATGAGACTATTAACCAAGATGCCGTGTGCAGACGGACGCAGAACACCTTGCCCACATGTTAAAATTTGTTTTGTATGTTTTAGTTTCGATGTTACTTTACGTCTCTTCCAAAACTGTGATATGAGACTCCAGAAAGAAAGAAGAAAGAAAGAAAGAAAGAAAGAAAGAAAGAAAGAAGGAAGAAAGAATGAAAGAATGAAAGGAAGAAAGAAAGAAAGAAAGAAAGAAAGAAAGAAAGAAAGAAAGAAAAAAAAAAAGAAAAGAAAAAAAAGAAAGAAAGAAAGAAAGAAAGAAAGAAAGAAAGAAAACAGAAAGAATGAAAGAAAGAAAAGAAGAAAGAAAGAAAGAAAGAAAGAAAGAAAGAAAGAAAGAAAGAAAGAAAGAAAGAAAGAAAGAAAGAAAGAAAGAAAGAAAGAAAGAAAGAAAGAAAGAAAGACGGGAGGTGGCTTGATCGGGGTTTGGGAGTGGAAACAATTTTGAATACCGGTGGATATGTATGTGAATAGAAACCATCTTCCTGACCTGCAATGAATTTTAGGACTATGCAACTCTTCAATAATTCTAAAGTACAAATAAAAAAACTAATTCACATTTCTAACAAAATCTAACCAGTGAATAATGCAATACATATGTAACCAAAACGAACAAAACACTAAAACAAAATCTTGTTGATTTTATTTACGTCCCCGCAGAAATTTCCGATTTAGGGACTGGGAAAAAATATAATCCACTAAGGATGTTGTTAAAATTATTGTGTGTGTGTGTGTGTGTGTGTGTGTGTGTGTGTGTGTGTGTGTGTGTGTGGTGTGTGTGTGTGTGTGTGTTGTTGTGTGTGGTGTGCGTGTGTGTGTGTGTGATGTGGTGCGTGTGCGTGTGTGTGTGTGTGTCGTGGTGCGTGTGCGTGGTGCGTGTGTGTGCGTGCGTGCGCCCGCGCGCCTGCGTGCTGTGTGTGTGCGTGCGTGCATCGTTGTGTGTCTGTCTGTAGTGTCTGTCTGTGTCCTTCTGTCTGTAGGTCTATCTGTCAGTGTGCATCTTTATGCGGTAGATGATAATTGAGCCTATAGACTATTACTGGGATGATTGCTGTACAAAAGTGACGCATCATTATCTAGTTATTATCACTCATTTTTCCCCGACAGAAAGTCAGCACGGCGCCAGTTACATATCATCATTCAGTGCATGTTGTTTTGAAATGAAGTTTGTCGCAACAATTTTGAAATACCACATATTGAGGTTGCGTTTTTATTGTTTTTGTTTTGCAGATGCACAAATCTACCATGTTTCGATACACCGTTCGAACTCACCTGTAGTCTGCAGTTACTACATGTAGATTACCTGTAGATTAACAGAAATTGGAGGGGGGGGGGTAAGTAAGTGCTAGAGCGTTGAGCTCGCGATCTAATGGCCCGGGATCGTGTTCAAGGGATTTTACCCAATAGTTAACGCCACCAGTTCCATTCCCCCGAAAGTGCTTTGGGTGAGACTACAAACCGACGCCTCGTGTGCGAAACACACGCAAAAAATTCTGCACATTTTAAAACGCGTTCCACATTTCGAAGAGTAGGCTATTGTTTTGCCTGTAGGAACAGTTGATAATTTGTTTTTTAAAAACGCATGCACACGGGATGTCGTGTTTAGACATGGTATCTGAATTTGGAATGCGGCTACCTTGATGATGAACAAATGGTCGCATGTTCAAAACGTCACCATTTGGGAGCCTTAAACTTCTAACCAGAGAACAACACCTCCCTCCCCGTTAATTTTGTATAAATCTGGACTTTGAAAAGCACTTTGATCGCTACATACAGAACTGCATTATAATGAAATAGGTTACCTTATATATAAATGTGTGTGTATATATAGACATAGGAACGTCTTTTTTGTTTGAAAAACCTTAAAGCTGATGTTAATAGATTGTCCTATTGTAAATTTGTTTAATTCCTTTTCCATACGATTTAAAAATATCTACAACCCTTGCTGACTTTTACAGATAATTATCATGTATGCCACGCGAGCTTCGCGCGTGCACGCGCACACACACACACACACAACACACACACACACACACACACACACACAACACACAACATACATACACTGTAGCATTATCACTACCATAATCACCATTGCACTTCCTCTTGCATCGCATCTTATCCACCACCATCACCCCATGATAATGCTATTTTATGGGCAGCAGAGAAAGACAACCACACACACAACACTCCTCTCTCTCTCCTCTCTCTCTCTCTCTCTCCTCTCTCTCTCCTCTCTCTCTCTCTCTCTCTCTCTCTCTCTCTCTCTCTCTCTCTCTCTCTCTCTCTCTCTCTCTCTCTCTCTTCTCTCTCCACACACACACACACACACACACACACACCACACACACACACACACACACACACACACACACACACACACACACACACACACACACACACATTCTTCTTTAACGATGCTCCACCCGCGTCACAACAAAAAAACTATCTAAAAACAAAACCAAAAGTTTCAAATCTCAAAAACTAGAAGATTTAAACAAAAAATAGATAAAAATCAGACATCACGAAATACTTTTTAACACAAAATCACATCTTTACGAGCAACCAATCACTCACACAGGAGACAGAACAACAACAACAACAACAACAACAACAACACCCAAAACAACAACGAAAACAACGACACCAAAAACAACGACCAAAACAACAGCAGCTTACAAACCTCAACACTCACAGATTCCAAACACTGGAACCGCCACTCCGACTCAAGCCACTTTCTCTCTCCCTCCTCTCTCTCTCTCTCCCTCTCCCTCTCTTTCTCTTTCTCTCTATCTCTCCAGAAATCCGAACTTGGCAGCACAAACTATCCCTTCAGAGAAAGACGGAGTGACGGATGCGACAAATGCGACGTAAACGTCGACACGCACTCGCAGGAGACCCGCCGCCCTTACGGTGGCAGCAATAGCAACAGCGGTAGCAGCGGCAGCAAGAGTGGCAGCAGCAGCAGCAGCAGCAGCAGCAACAGGCGCAGTATCATCCTCACAGCACGGGCGACAGGGTAGTGTTGCACGTTCAACGCGGCAGATACTATGTCAAGCGTCGCGCTCTGTGCATTTCTGCTCCTAGGGGCTGTACTGTAGAAGGTTTGAAGTTTGGGGGAGTAGAGACTGATTCTACTGTCAAGTATAATCGTGAAGCTATGTATGTGGGGTTTATTCTCTTGTCTTTGGTCATGTGATGATAGGACGACAATCATAATAGCGACAAAAAGAATGGGTAGATACAGAATATAGTCTATAAAACATACACACATACTCGCGCGTGCCACACACGCATAAACACAAAGAAATACTCACACATGCATGGGCGTACACACACACACTCACGCACACACACTCACATACACATGCTCACACACACGCGCGAGCACACACGCACCCACACACTCACACACACACCGCGCGCGCGCACGCACACATACACTCACACATACACACACAGCACACATACACATACACACACGCGCGCGCGCACACACACACACACACACACGTGCGCGCGCGCGCAATAAAGCACACCGTTTATATATCTCTTTTTCTCTCGGTCTCAAAAAGTTTTTGAAAACCAGAAGTTAACTTTTTGCCCTAGTCATCAATTGTAATCTAAAATGTAGTGCAGGGATCAGCGTGTGCTTTTAGTTTGTAAACAGAGGGTGAAACAATGCATGCAGTTTTCTCTTTTTTTTTTTATTCAACTGCAGATATTGGCATCTTTACCCACCATCTTCCATCCTCATTACCCCCTGTACTAAAAAAAGAAAAGGAAAAAAGAAAAACAGAAGAAAAAATCAAACTGAATACGAATGAAGGAGAAGACGCGGTTCTGCAATCAATTCTCTCTGAACTCTCTCTCTCCTCTCCATCCTCCCTCTCTCTCCTCTCTCTCTCTCTCTCTCTCTTCGTCAGAACTCTCTCTCTCTCGATCACTCTCTCTCTCTCTCTCTCTCTCCTCTCTCTCTCTCTCTCTCTCTCTCTCTCTCTCTCTCCTCTCTCTCTCTCTCTCTCTCTCTCTCTCTCTCTCTCTCTCTCTCTCTCTCTCTCTCTCTCCAAGAGTTGGCATACTCCAAATACCAAAAAAATTCCTCCCTGACCTAAGCTATGCATCATTAGGCCATGACTGTATCCACAGTACTGCAGTACCAACAAACAAACAATGTATTGAGCAGGTCTGCACAAGCTCTATCGCTTAACACAACACACACAACACACACACACACACACCACACACCACACACACACAACACACACACACCAAACACACACACACACACACACACACACACACACACACAACACACACACACACACACCACTCACACACAAAACATACACAAACACATACACACAACACACACAAACACACACACACACACACACACACACACACACCACACACACACACACACACCACACACACACACACACACACACACACACAAACTCCTGTGCATATCAGCCAAATAGAAATTTCCAGAATATGTAAGATGTAATCATAGCACAATTAACAAGAAACAATACAAAACAACAGCGAAACACTTCATCTACATGAAACTGTCTACCACACGCTTAATTATTCCGATCCTAGGATGTATGCATACATGCCAGCATAAAAAAGTGGTGCAGATAAGATTGCAAAACTTTCTTGATCAATGTAGAATTTAACCCTGGTCATGTCTGACTTTCGCTTCCTGCTTTCTTTTTTCTTCAATAAACCGAGATTTTGGTGGATTAGACTTGTCTATAGCGCGAAATACATACATATCTTCCAAACAGAAATATCAGGTCACGACATCATGATGTTGCACCAGCTATATTTGAAGCAGTCTGAAGCTTTTCATCCTCAGTTAAGTTTCCATGGCTTCTGCATGACCATATTTTTGTCTGGGGAAGGCGTAGAAAAACGAAAAGAGCCATTACTGTACCCAGGATTCTCATCTTTTCCCGATGACTTCCGGATGCACTTTCCGGCTTGTCGTGAAGTTTTGCTTGATGTCTTTACTTGGCTGATGCTGGTGTGCAGTTTTGTCAGTCGTTGGCTTCTTTTTCTGCTCCTGCCTTCATTCTTGTTTACTCAATCACTCACTTATTCATTTATTCATTCACTTTTTCACTCTCACTCACTCACTCCCTCACTCACTTACTTGCACTATTATCTATCTATCATCTATCTATCATATCTATCTATCTATATCTATCTAATCTATCTATCTATCTATCTATCTATCTATCTGTCTGTCTGTCTGTCTATCACTATCTATCATATCTACTATCTATCTATCTATCTATCTATCTATCTGTCTGTCTGTCTGTCGTCTATCTATATCTACTATCTACTGTCTATCTATGTCTATCTGTCTATCTGTCTGTCTGTCTATCTGTCGTCTGTCTGTCTATAATATCTATACATTCATCTATACATCTATCTATCTATCTATCTATCTATCTATCTATCTATCTATACTATCTATACATCTATCTGTCTATCTATCCATCCATCTATCTAAACATCTATATGTCTGAATATCTATCTATTTATCTATCTATCTGTCTGTCTGTCGGTCTGTCTATGCATCTATACATCTATCTAAATATCTATCTATAAATCTATCTGTATATCTATCTATCCATATATCTATCTGTATATCTATCTGTCTTTCTGTCTGCTTGTCTGCCTGTCTATCTAGTCTGCTTGTCTGCCTGCTACTGTCTTCTACCATATATTCATCCATCCATCTATCTATCTACCACCACTATGTACATCTATCTTTCTCTCTATCCTTTTGTCTATAATATATCTATCCCATCTATCTATCTAATCTATCTATCTACTAGCTATAGCTAGCTAACGATCTCTCTATACTTATCTATCTATAATTATGTTATAATATGTCTGTCTACCCTCCTGTCTGTCTACAGATTTGCATGTCTATCAACTTGTCAATCTCGGTAGCTACCTTTTGGTCCGCCTGTCTGTCTGTGTGCTTGCCTGTCTGCCTGTACGCCTTTCTGCCTGCCTGCCTGCCAGTCTGCCGGCCTATCTGTGTGTCTGTCTCTAAGTGCAGCAGATAGGCTGAAAACGAGAGTGGAGAGGACGGCAACATTGATACTGTCCTATCTGGGATTGCCATCAGTGGGCACGCCACAGCAAAACGCTCATCCTATTGCCAATAACCGGCAAACTTCTGAAAGTCTGAGAGCATGTCTGGAACTGGAATCTGTTTTTATGGGCCCACACTTTCAGCCTCTCTCAAGATCTAGTCATTCTCCGTCCCCCCCCCCCCCCCCCACTTCACCACCACCACCATACTGAGCCATGGTATTGCCTGTACATCTCTATAGACCCGTGTATTGACCTTGATGATCTCCTTGACTTGTCTCGTGTCCGTTCCTCTTCTCTCTGTCTCTCTCTCTGTCTCTCTCTCGTCTCTCTCTGTGTTCTCTACTCTCTGCTTCGTCTGTCCGTCTCTCGTCTGTCGTCTCTGTCTGTCTGTCTGTCTGTCTGTCTGTCTGTCTGTGTCTTCTTCTCTCTCTCTCTCTCTCTCTCTCTCTCTCTCTCTCTCTCTCTCTCTCTCTCTCTCTCTCTCTCTCTCTCTCTCTCTCTCTCCTCTCTCTCCTCTCTCTCTCTCTCTCTCTCTCTCTCTCTCTCTGGCGAACGCACGCAGAACATCTTGCAGCACACGTTAAATCCTGTCCGCTTTTCGTAAGAGTAGGCCATCGTGTGCCAGTGGGAACAGATGACATTTACAAAACTGCATACACACGGGGACTGGATGTAAAAAGCACAAGAGTGCTTATTCCATTATCCTCGATATAAAAAATCAATCAATCAATCAATCAATCAATTCATCTCTCTCTCTCTCTCTCTCTCTCTCTCTCCTCTCCTCTCTCCTTCTCCTCTCCTCTCTCTCTCTCTCTCTTTCTCTCTCGCCATCGTGTGCGGGTGGAACAGACGACATTTACAAAAACTACATACACACGGGGACTGGATGAAAAAAACGCACGAGTGCTATTCCATTATCCTCGATATAAAAGAATAATCAAATAAGTCAAATCTCTCTCCCTCTCTCGTTTTTGCTGTTTTTTGTCTTGCTTGTTCTTTCTTTCTTTCTTTCTCCTCATGGTTTTTCTTTCGTCTGCACAGTTAATTTGTACGTAAGCGTCAGTCCGAATTTTATTTTTGTTTGTTGTGGGGTTTTGATGTTGTTTTTCGTTGTTGTTGGGTAGTTGTTGTTTTGTTGTTTGTTTGTTTTGTTTGGGATTGGGTGGTGGGGCTGCCTCTTTTTCTGTGGTAAACTGCTCTGCTGCTCCAACGCCATTCCTCTCCACCTCTCTGCTCCAGCCATACCTATGTTTGAATATGTCGTATTGTCAGGGTCAGAAGTCCACGGGGAGTTTATTAGTTCAATTCAAAGCCATTCAAACACTTTATTATCTTATAAACAGAGAAATCCATGTGTGTTACAAGCCTGATAAAAAGTAAACACGAAAAACATTAATCAGAAGAAAAACACAACAGAGTAACAAACATCACCTCGCACACATTAAACAATAATCCAGGATGTCAGGATGCCTAGGCCACTGACCAGAGGGCCCCGCACTGCAGCTGGGTCATTTTGGTGGTGTTCAGTAGTGCCTGTTCTACAGCTACACAAGTCTCCTGTTGAGGACTAATAGCAGTTAGTCATGGACTGAGTGAGACACCAGTGAGGTGTGACCACCACACGTCCCCCCACCCCCACCCCCAACGGCCTACTCCCATGAACCTCTGTTTTATGGGCTTCGACACCAGCTCACCACAGGCATAGTTGTGTGTGTGTGGAAGTGCGCCAGCTTTGAGACAACTGGACGGACTGTGCCCTATATTTTCAGTCATAATTTAATTATCCCAGTATCAACACTCTGCCAAGAGATACAGACATCTAGCAATTTTGGTCAACTAAACTAAGCAAAACTCTCAAAACTACAAGAGCATAGAAATGTGTGGCCCCAAAATCCTAAACAGTCCAAAACAAACTCACTGGCACTATGGCAAAATGCCACCAAGAATTTAAACAGCCCCTGTGACTCTAAAGGATTCGAACCCAATACCTTCTAGCCCAAAACACCAACATGCTAACCACAGCAGTACGGCAGCTGGTGTGTCAGTGGTGTTTATGGGTCTGTTTACCGCTTTGAAACAGTGGCTGGCTAACTTTGTCCCTGCGCCAGACTCTGCCTAGGCTCCATCCCGCTTCGAAAATGGCCCCCATTCAGGACGTACGCTCAGCATCCAGTCCTGAACTTTTCTCTGACCAATGGATTGGAAGAGTCTAAGAGAAGTTGTAGTAACGAGTTCATTCAGACTGCTTTGGGATTGGGGAGTTGGGTACTTTGAAAAGACAGTCAAGTTAGTCTGTTGGCTGTGAGCAAGTGAACAGCGAGGTTTATGTGTTAATGATGTAAATGAACTACTTGTATGGCCTTCGAATGTGTTTTGTTCCATGTGTTGTTTAGTAAACGTAGTGTGACTAGTTTGGTGTGTGTGTGTGTTGTGTGTGTGTGTGTGTGTGTGTGTGTGTGTGTGTGTGTGTGTGTGTGTGTGTGTGTATGTGTGTGTGTGTGTGTGTGTGTGTGCGTGTGTGTGTGTGTGTGTGTGTGTGTGTGTGTGTGTGTGTGTGTGTGTGTGTATCTGTGTGTGTGTATGTGTGTGTGACAGTTATCATACTGTAGCTACCGCTACTCACAGAGACAATGGACCTGTATAACTATGTTCAACACACTAAATGGCCGCGCCCTCCCCCCCCCCCCTTCCCCAAGAGCCAAAGAGCGTTGCACTCGCGATCTGACGGTCCAGGATGAAGCTACCACCAAGACACCAATTCAATGGGATTTTCCCGCGTGAACCCCCTGTAGTGAGCATCAGATGTGAATCTGCTCACACAAAGTCTTTCGGATGAGACTATGCACTGAAGTCCATGGTAAAATATTTTGCCATAATGTATCACTCATTCTTTATAAAAAAAAGAAGTTATTATTCCCAAAATCGGAATGCGACTACCTTAATTTTGTTTTAAACGGTCACAAACGTAACCCCCCCCCCCCCCCCCCCCCCCCGAAAAAAACCCTCTATCAGTGAACCTCAAAGCTCCAGCCGAGGAACGAAGAAAATAGTCATTGAATCACACTACGGCAGTTATTTGATTTTTTTTCTTGAGGCAACTTCACAGCAATTACAGCCAAGAAAAACGGACTGAGCAGCAGAACATGTCTTATATTTGCCCCACGCTCCGGTTCAATATGGAATTATGTGGTGATGGCTGTCTGCTGCCATCAGGTCTCCCCTGACACTCATCACCATTCCTTTCATGACTCCTGCACAGACAGACAGACAGAACAGACAGGCAGACAGACAGACGGAGACAGAGAGACAGACAGGCAGACAGAAGACGGACAGACGGACAGAGACAGAGAGGGTTTAGGAACATGCTGCGGTCTGATGGGGGTGGTCCCTGTCAGTCCATGGGGAGAAATCTGACACCAGTCTTTTTTTGTCTTTCACTGAAATGCTGGACTCTTTTTCAGTGAGTTGAAGTGCGAAGTGCGTCTTCAGTTCAGCTAACCCCTGCTGTACTTCAAGAACAAGAAAAAAAGCTACCCAAGACATGTCTTCGCCTTTGAAATAAGTCTCAAGTTACTTCTGACTAAGACCAGAACTGAAACTTTTCTTCACAAACCGCGAAACCCGTCGTGTAAGCTACATGTCACTGATACACCCATTTACTATGTACGTAGTTACATCTCAGATCGATATTGCTGTGTTTTGGAGCTCACCAGCATTCAGGTGGTGGGCTTGGAATGATTCCTTCTGTTCTGTATGCTGGCTGCTGGCAGAGACAGGAGAACCACACATGTCCCACACATCAACTTCTTCCACTGCTGTCATTATCTGCTGCGTTTGATCTATTGTTTGTGTGTTGTGTGTGTGTGTGTGTGTGTGTGTGTGTGTGTGTGTGTGTGTGTGTGTGTGTGTGTGTGTGTTTGTGTGTGTGTGAATGTGTGTGTATGTGTATGTATGTGTGTGTATGTGTGTGTATGTGTGTGTGTGTGTGCGTGCGTGTGAGTGTGTGTCTGTGTCTGTGTGTGTGTCTGTGTGTCTGTGTCTGCGTCTATGACTCTACATAATTGCCATTTCAAACTCACTTTATAAGCAAACGGCAGATACATTTCGGAATTGTGCTAATTCTTTGAAACAGTAGGTCAAGGTAGTTTCAGAAAATAGAAGCCTATTTCAGAAGAAGCACTCTCCAGTCTCGGCAGTTGTGAAGCCAATCGCCTGAGAAGTCTTTGGCTAAATCTGTCGTAATGAGTTCATTCAGACGCCATCTACACTGTGAAATTGGATGGAATTAAGAGGAATTAAAAGCCGTCTGTGACGATATACACAAATTTAGTATTCATTTTAAAAAAAAACTCCCACTGATTTGAATGAAAATTGTGGTGTGATGTGGTGTGACGTGATGTGGCCGTGGCGTGGTGGTGTGTTGTGGTGTTCGACAAAGAAGAAAAATGTCCAAAGGACTTCTAATGAAATTGAGTCAGAACTGATATCAACTCCAGGGAAGAAAAATACCCTCAATTAGACAGCTCAGTGATGGACTCAACCCTGTACTCCCTATAAACTTTAACCACTGAGATATCTGCCCCTCACCCCACTGCTTAAGTGTTATATATATACAATATGGGGTGATGGCTGTCTGTTACCATCAGGTCTCCCCTGACACTCATCACCATTCCTTTCATGACTCCTGCACAGACAGACAGACAGACAGACTGACAGACAGACAGACAGACAGACAGACAGACAGACAGACAGACAGACAGACAGACAGACAGATAGACAGACAGACAGAGACAGAGAGGTTTAGGAACAGGCTCCGGTCTCATGGCTTGTCCCTGTCAGTCCATGGGGAGAAATCTGGCACCAGTCTTTTTTTGTCCTTCAGTGAAATGCTTAACTCTTTTCACTGAGTTGAAGTGCAAAGTCCGTCTTCAGTTTTGCTAACACTGGCTGTACTTCAAGAAGAAGAAGAAAAACTATCCAAGACATGTTGTCGCCTTTGAAATAAGTCTCAAGTTTCTTCAGACTACAGCCAGAACTGAAACTTTTCTTCACAAACCGCGAAAAACCCGTGCGTTTGTAAGCTATCTGTCCTGATACACCCATGCATGTCGTACGTTACATCTCAATCGATTGCTGGTGTTTTGGAGCTCACCGCATTAGGTGGTGGGCTATGGAATGATTCCTTGTCTGTGTGTTGCTGCTGCAGAGACAGGACAACCACCAATGTCCCACACTTCAACTTCTTCCACGCTGTCATTGTCTGCTGTGTTTGATCCTTATGTTTGCATGTGCAAGTCCGTCCCTGTCTGTCTGGTTTCTGACTGTCTGTCGCCGTCTTTCTATGTCTCTGTTCTCTCTGTCTCTGTATATCTCCCTGATCGGTCTGTCTCTCTGTCTGCCTCTTTGTCTGCCTTTCTGTGTCTCTGTTGCCTGTCTGTGTCTCTGTCTGCCTGTCTGTGTCTCTGTCTGCCTGTCTGTGTCTCTGTCTGCCTGTCTGTGTCTCTGTCTGCCTGTCTGTGTCTCTGTCTGCTTTCTGTTCTCTGCTTGCCTGTCTGTGTCTCTGTCTGCCTGTCTGTGTCTCTGTCTGCCTGTCTGTGTCTCTGTCTGCCTTCTTGTCTGCCTGTATGTGTCTCTGTCTGCCTGTCTGTGTCTCTGTCTGCCTGTCTGCCCTTTGTCTGTGTCTCTGTCTGCTATCGTGTAGCTCTGTGTGTGTGTTGTCTGTGTCTGAACTCTCTACTTAATTGCCAGTCCAAACTCACTTCACAGGCAAATGGCGATCATTTCAGGATCGTGCTAATACGTTGAAAGATAGTTAATCCTGTTTCAGAAAATAGAACCCTATTTAGAGAGCACTTTCCAGTCTCGGCAGTTCTAAACAAATCGCCTAAGAAATCTTTGCTAAATCTGTCGTAATGACTTCATTCAGACACCATCTTCTTTTTTGGAATTAGCTGGATTAAAGAGGAATTAAAAGTCGTCTGTGACGATATACACAATTTTAGTTGGGATTTTGTGTGTGTGTTTTTTTTTAAATTTTACTGGTTTGAATGAAAATTGTGGTGTGGTGTGGTGTGGTGTGCTATAGTATGGTGTGGTGTGATGTGA
Organism: Stramonita haemastoma; assembly: GCA_030674155.1. Taxonomy (NCBI): domain Eukaryota; kingdom Metazoa; phylum Mollusca; class Gastropoda; order Neogastropoda; family Muricidae; genus Stramonita; species Stramonita haemastoma. The sequence continues at coordinate 39,342,498 of CM060316.1, forward strand.
TGTAGTGTGGTGTGGCGTGGTGCTGTGCTGTGCTGTGCTGTGCTGTGCTGTGCTGTGCTGTGCTGTGCTGTGTAGTAGTTGATCTGTCTGTTTGTTTGCCTGCCTGCTTCTCTTTTCATCCTAATTTCATTTAACCAATCAACCTTTTCTCAAGAAACGAGAGGTAGTGGAATCAAAACCAGCTATCCCAGTACAGAAATGATCATCTCTGAAAACGTTGTCAAGAAGCCTCGAAACAGGTATAACTGAGAAAATAAATTGTTTTGTTTAGATGGGGGATGGAAATTTCACTATGCCTTTGGAGATTCAGGCTTACCGTTTAAAGCCCTCAGCTTTCATGGTGCCTCCTCTGCTGTCATCTTTAGCAGCAGGCATGGCCGGCCTACTCTTGGCAGAAAGCAGGGAACTTTTTTCACTTGTACACAAGAAAACTTTCCTGCGTTTGCAACACGGGGCCTCTCTCTGTGGTGTTATCCAAAGGACTTGTAAGGAAATGTGGTCAGAACTGATAAAAACTCCAGGGAAGAAAAATACCCTCAATTAGACAGCCCAGTAATGGACTCAACCCTGTACTCCCCGTATACTATCAGATCACACAGCTTACGCTTTAACCATTGAGATATCTGCCTCTTAACCCACTATTTAGTGTTAAGTATATACAATAGGTGGTGATGGCTGTCTGCTACCATCAGGCCTCCCCTGACACTTATCACCATTCCTTTCAAGACTCATGCACAGACAGACATACATACAGACAGACAGACAGACAGATATTGACAGACAGACAGACAGACAGACAGACAGACAGACAGACAGACAGAGACAGAGAGGGTTTAGGAACAGGCTCCGGTCTCATGGCTTGTCCCTGTCAGTCCATGGGGAGAAATCTGGCACCAGTCTTTTTCTGTCCTTCAGTGAAATGTTGAACTCTTTTTGAGTGGGCTGAAGTGCACAGTCGTCTTCAGTTCTACTTACACCAGCCGTACTTTAGATTAACTAGTCCAGCCAGACAGGTTGCCGTCTTTGAAATAAGTCGAAATCGTTTAAAGTTTCTGCAGACTGGGAAAAAAAACCTCCCTGAAACTGTACCTAGACACAAGACCTGTAGCGCAATTTGTCTTTTACTCACAGTCTTATATGCTTTGCACATTATACGTGTATCTTTTAAGTATATAGCCTCTGGTCCTTTTAAGGTCTTAACGGAATTGGTACACACACACACACATATATATATATATATATATCGATATCTATCTATCTATATCTATCTATATACATCTATATCTATATACATATATACATATATACATATATACATATATACATATATACATATATATATATATATATAATATATATATATATATATATATATATATATATATATATATATATATATATATATATATATGAATGTTGTTCTCTCTCTCTGTGTCTGTCTGCCTGCCTGTCTGTCTGTCTGTCTGTCTCTCTCTCTCTCTCTCTCTCTCTGTCTCTGTCTCTGTCTCTCTCTGTCTCTCTGTCTCTCTCTCTCTCTCTCTCTCTCTCTCTCTCTCCTCTCTCTCTCTCTCTCTCTCTCTCTCTCTCTCTCTCTCTCTCTCTCTCTCTCTTGATACAATTATTAAAGAAACTTTCTAGTCTGGCAACAAAGAACGTTTTATGCTCCTCCAGTTACACACGTTAACTATTCCATCCTCTTTGAAATAAAGCAGTCTGATGGTCTTAACCTTCATTGATCTTTTTTTCTCTGTTTCTTACATTTTCTTCATCAGATTGTCTCTCTGCTTCTGTCCAAGCTGCTCTGTTTGTCTGGCTGGCTGACATAAATAAATAAATAAATAAAATAAATAAACTGTCCAACTGATTGCATGTCTGTTTATCTGCCTGTCAGTCTTTCTGACTCATTCTCTCTCTCTGTCTCTCTGTCTCTGTCTCTCTCCTCTCTCTCCCCTCTCTCTCTCTCTATGTGTCTGTCTGTCTCTCTCGCTCTCAGTCTGTCTGTCTGTCTGTCTGTCTGTCTGTCTGTCTGTCTGTCTGTCTGTCTGTCTGTCTGTCTGTCTGTCTGTCTGTCTTCTCTCTCTCTCTCTCCTCTCTCTCTCTCATCTCTCTCTCTCTCTCCTCTCTCTCTCTCTCTCTCTCTCTCTCCCCCTCTCTCTGTCTGTCTCTCTCTCTGTATGTATCTGTCTGTCTCTCTCGCTCACAGTCTGTCTGTCTATCTGTCTGTCTGTCTGTCTGTCTGTCTGTCTGTCTGTCTGTCTGTCTGTCTGTCTGTCTGTCTGTCTCTCTCTCTCTCTCTCTCTCTCTCTCTCTCTCTCTCTCTCTCTCTCTCTCTCTCTCTCTCTCTCTCTCTCTCTCTCTCTCGTTATGTTTCTGTCTCTTTCTCTCAGTCACTCTGTCGGTAACTCCTAAACCCACCATAGAAAGAAAATGAGATGGGCTTCTTAATGCTACTGTGGTTACGACCATGTCGCTAAAATAACAGACAGATCAATGCAATGGACTGGCGTCAGAGGTTTAAAAACAGAAACAATTTATTTCCAAAGTTGGAGGCTCAAGTTTATAATGATACGGACATGTTGCTGCGTGAGTCAGACGATATTGTTTTAGAGTTCTCTCGTGTTCCAATGCAAGCGAATAAAATTGCTACATTTTCTTGTGGTGAATCTAAGAAAAGGGGAAATAATGTGCTCTTAGGGAATGTGTACAACTCGCCACTCTCCAGCAAGGGAAACAAAAAAGTGAAGAGACTAGCACACCAACATCCAGTGATGCGCTCTATAAGAAATAGAATGTTATGCATGGATTTATTTATCTTTTCCTTGGCTGAAAAAATGTTTGTAAAAGTTAGATTTACAAAAGGTAGGGATGCTGTTTCAGTGACATTCTTTGGATGATTCGTTCTTTTATCCTTGGATGTTTAATCCTTTGCTGGTATCCTGAATAAATTTCTCTGTCTGAGATAATAAAGTGTGTGAATTTGAATAATTATGATTTTGA
>CM060316.1:39347994-39385494 GCA_030674155.1 Stramonita haemastoma
GCCCGTCACAGGACTACCTTCTTGTTTAGAAACAGTTCTGAACACATTTCTGCAGGAAATGGCCTTGACATCCTTCAAAATTGACGGCGGAGAACATCAGACTGTTATTGTGTTGCGCCTGTCACCAGCCCACCAGCATCAAGCAACACACAGCCACAGTGACAGTGTCGTGTACCGCAGGAAAGGAGCAGCGCAGATTGCCAGGGACAAATTGAGAGTGGTGACACATAAGGCCAGTTTGATGAAAAAGCAACACGAACATTCTGTCTCCCCTTCGGGTTTGTTTTTGCCGACACCTCCTGGCTTATTTTATAATGCCGAGAATAAAACTGCTATGGACACAGTCATAGATGACACGCCCTCTGGCACTTCTAGCTGTGCTGTTAAATTTCCACGTGCAACACGGCCAGCCAGCTCGTCTCCGTCAAGCTTGCCTGTTGTTGATCCTGTGTCAGTGACAGTGCAGCCGTGTGACTTGGCGCTAAGGGACTGGAGTGACGATTTTGAATCCGACAAAGATAACGAAAGTGAAGATGTCATGACAGTATGCAGCGACACTTCAGCAATGTCTCCTATGACACTGACGGAGCACGACTTTGCAGAAGATGAGATGGAGAACAGCAAAAAAAACAGTCAGTACCGAAAGTGCCAATGCGATCGAGCAAGCACGAAACAGCGACACTGTGTCCGTCGAGGACTGCAGGAGGTTAATGGAACGTTTACAAAAATTTGAAAACACGATGGACAGGGGCTTCGAGTCAATACTGAAAGCAGCTGAAGACGGAAAACTTCCGGACACGTCCAGTGACCAGCCAGCAGCAGAACCACACCGCTAATGCCGCTCTGTGACAGTTCCTCGGATCCTGCTTCGACATCCGTTATAACCAGTGACATTCACACACATGTGTAACCATGTATAAACAATACCGCGTTTCGGCTTCCAATCGCGAAGAATCGTTGATATTGTACAGTGTTCAAATTTGCCGATGTAATTTTCGATTTCGGTCCCTTTTCCCAACTACCCTTTTGTGAATGGGTTTAAAAACCTAACACAATAAATTTTTGTCATTGTCATTGTCATTGTCATTGTCATTCTCTCTCTCTCTCTCTCTCTCTCTCTCTCTCTCTCTCTCTCTCTCTCTCTCTCTCTCTCTCTCTGTGCGGTGAACAAAGAACATTGACTTTAACCTTGAGGTAGTTCTCTAATTACCTTCTGTTCAATACAGCTGTCAGTCTCTTTGTGTACTGCTGGGGGTTTCTTTTTTTTCTTTGCTTCTTGTTTTGCTCGTTTTTTTTTTCTGTCTGTTTTTCTGTGTCTGTGCCTGTCTATTTTTCACACCTCTCTCTCTCTCTCTCTCTCTCTCTCTCTCTCTCTCTCTCTCTCTCTCTCTCTCTCTCTCTCTCTCTCTCTCTCTCTCTCTCCTCTCTCTCTCTCTCTCTCTTCTCTCTCTCTCAAGCACACGTTAAATCCTGTTCCGCTTTTCGTAAGAGTAGGCCATCGTGTGCCGGTGGGAACAGATGACATTTACAAAACTGCATACACACGGGGACTGGATGTAAAAAGCACAAGAGTGCTTATCCCATTATCCTCGATATAAAAGAATTCTCTCTCTCTCTCTCTCTCTTCTCTCTCTCTCTCTCTCTCTCTCTCTCTCTCTCTCTCTCTCTCTCTCTCTCTCTCTCTCTCTCTCTCTCTCTCTCTCTGTGTTTTAGTCCAGGTTCGAGCCACCACCAATACACTCATTCTAGGTAATTTTTCCCCTGGAGTTTACATCAGTACCGACTCCATTCCCCCCAAAGCCCTTTGGATGAGACTATAGATTGAGGCTCCATGTACAAACACACGCAGAACACACGTTAAACCTGTTCCGTCTTTTGGAAGAGAAGGCTGTTGGTGCTGGTATGAATGGATGACCAAAATTTACAAAACTGCGCGCACGTGGGCACTGAATGTTAAAAAAAAGTACACGAGTGCTTATTCCATTCTCCATAAAATGAAACAAATAAATTAAATAAATACATAAACAAATCTTTATTTCTTTTGTTTGTTCTCTCTCTCTCTCTCTCTCTCTCTCTCTCTCTCTCTCTCTCTCTCTCTCTCTCTCTCTCTCTCTCTCTCTCTCTCTCTCTCTCTCACTATCTCACTCGTTCACTCACTTACTCACTCACTCATTCACTCACTAACCCACTCGTTCACTCACTAACTCACTCACTTTCAAAAGTTAAAATTAACGTTGGATATTAGCTTAGGGATCCTGTTAAAGCCTGGAAACAGTGGCCATCTCCCAGCTGTAGCCCTAGAAAACAGCCCCCACTGCAAGCAATCCCTCTCCTTCCTTGCCCAGTTACTATACTACTATACTACCAAATCACCCCAGAGAGACAAAGCCTGTGTCTGCACTGGTTGTCAGTAGTGTGTTCCATTCAGACAGCGTTGTGTGACTGGGAATTGGGTGGCTTTCACAGAGAGAGAGAGGGAAACTTGTCTGTAGCTGTTAAGGCAATTGAGGTCCAGGTTTAACTGCCAGCCGTTTAGAGGTTTGGTCTTTTTGGTACTTTTCTGTTTTTGGTACAAGCTGTTTTGGAATGTAATCGGAAAAGTGTGTTGTGTGTAAGTATTTGTAAGAGAGAGAGAAGAGAGACAGAGACAGAGACAGAGACAGAGACAGACAGACAGACAGACAGACAAACAGAGACAGAGAAAACAGACGGACAAAGAAGGCAGCAGACAAACAGTAAACATTTTTCAACACAGCATGATATAACATGCTAAAATCATTTTTCAAGGATCATTCAATTGCATTATGATCAGGCTCAAGTGCTTGTTTACTCTCTTCTCTCTCTCTTCTCTCTTCTCTTTCCTCTCTCTCTCTCTCTCTCTCTCTCTCTCTCTCTCTCTCTCTCTCTCTCTCTCTCTCTCTTCTCTCTCTCTCTCTCTCTCTCTCTCTCTCTCTCTCTCTCTCTTCTCCATCTCTCACTTTCTTTTTTTCACCCTTCTTATTTTCTGTGAAACTCATTTGCTGTCTAAATGTTGGACCTTGTTTAAGGACAGCCTTTAACCAGTAGACGGTGCCTAGCTGTAGAAAGTAGCTCCCATTCCAGGAAAGTACCCAGTCCAGTCTGGTCCTGGGTCATTCTGCAACCAATTACCTAAGAGGATCTCTCCTTGGTTATTTTTGTTCTTCAGCTACAGTCCAAGGTTCACCACTGGTGAATTTTTGCCTCTGCGATCGTTTTTGCTCACCATGAAGGTAGCCGCATTCCGACAGCAGGGATGTATTTATTTATTTTTATTTATATATTCTTTCATATCGAGGATAAGGAATAAGCAATCATATGCTTTTTTGCATCCAGTCTCCGTGTGTATGCATTTTTGTAAATGTCATCTGTTCCCACCAGATGTAAGCTGGATATATTCTTGTTTCCGTTTAAACCCACCGAACATTGAATCACAAGATCTTTCACATGCACATTTGATCTTCTGCATGAGTACATTCATACACCGAGGCACTAGCAGGTCGGCCCTTGCAGTTGACCTGGGAAATCGTAAATATCCCACCCGTAATTCACCAGACGCCGCCAGGATTCGAACCCACGTCTTCATGGACACATGGGATTGAAGTTGAAAAGTCTTAACCACTCGGCCAAGCGTCTGTGAAACAGCAGTAAGTAAGGAGTTCGTTCAGACAGCGTTGTGACTGGTATTGGGAGTTGGGTGGCTTTGAGAGAGAGGGAAACTTGTCTGAAGCTGTTAAGGCAATTCAGGTCCAGGTTTAACTGCCAGCCGTTTAAAGGAACGATTTGGGGATGGGGGGAGGGGGGGTAGGGGCGGTTGCAGGGGGGGGGGAGGGGGACTGTTCTTGTTCTGTGTTGGTACAAGCAGTTTTGGAAACTGTAATAGGTTATGGTGTGTGTGTGTGTGTGTGTGTGTGTGTGTGTGTGTGTGTGTGTGTGTGTGTGTGTGTGTGTGTGTGTGTGTGTGTGTGTGTGTGTGTGTGTGTTGGAGAGAGTGAAGAGAGAGAGATATAACAGAACAGATACACAGAAATGTAAAAAGGAGACAAAGGGTAGGCTGAAAGAAACAGAGACAGAAGAACAAAAACAAGTGTTTAAAAAGTCAGAGTGACAAAAAAGACAACACAGAGAAACACAGACAGCCAGAAAGAGAAAGTTTCAGAGTCATAGGCTAAGAGAAGTGTGTGTGTGTGTGTGAGAGAGAGAGAGAGAGAGAGAGAGAGAGAGAGAGGAGAGAGAGAGAGAGAGAGAGAGAGAGAGAGAGAGAGAGAGAGAGAGAGAGAGAGAGAGAAGAAGATATACAGACAGACAGACAGACAGACAGACAGGCAGACAGACAGAAAAGAGGGCAAACGGACACACTGAGAAACGAATGTACAGACAGACAGAGAGGCAGGCATGTGGTCAAAATTTAATGGCGTTTTTTTAATTATGGTTTTCACCTCATTAGTAATGTGATTGCTGTATATAACACAATAAACACACACACACACACACACACACACACACACACACACACACACACACACACACACACACACACACACTTTAATATTTAAACTGTGTATAAAGTACACTTTGCTTTTCCTTTCAGCCAGTCTGAGGGATCAGGAATCAGGAAGCATTGTCCACTCCCTCACACCCCACAAGCCACAGCCCAGTGCTAGAAAACAGCCCCATGTCAGAAAAGCCTGCAACTCAATCTCAAGTTCTTTGTGATGAATTGCATTCCGGAGTGTGTGTCGGCCATGGTAGAAATGAGTCCATTCAAACTGCCCCGGCACTGGGAGATTGGCCGCTTTCACAGATACATACCAAACTTGTCTCTAAAGCGTTGAGGCAGGCTCTCTCATGGTTTCACTTCTGCTTGGCTGAATAAACGCTTGCGCTCGCTTGCACACACACACAAACACACACACTGCGCGTGCGTAGAAACACACACACACACACACACACAACACCACACACAACAAACACAACACGCACACAGGCGCGCGCGTGTGCGCGCGCGCGCACGCACGCAGCACACGCACGCCACGCACGCACGCACGCACGCACCACGCACAGCACACACCACACACACACACACACACACACACACACACACACACACACACACTTGCAAAATTCATTTGTGTATTGGTCGTTTCTTTCGAGGTGATCTACAGCTAGGGTTTTGAGGTGGCTTTATTAGACACAGCCGAAGCACCCTCACTTCTAAAGCAATCACATTTCAGGCTAACCATGCTAAACACAATAGGGTGAGAGATGAGCAAAAAACTAGCTGAAGCTTGTGCTTCTATCCTTTTTTTCTGACTATTGCTTTTTTACGATGTATACAAGTATCAGCTCTGCGTGTACAACGCCGGTTGTGGACTGTGGGACTTTGCCTCTGCCCCGTCCACCGTATCTCCCCAGGCAGTCATCATTGTCGCTTTCAATACTCCGCTCTGGACAGCTACAGAAAAGATTGGACAATGACACTACTTACACGGCTTCTAACTAACTGGAACTCCACCGGGAAATAAGCCAGCGGTCGTGTTTCTCCCTCCTGTGAAATGTTGTCTGTTCTTTTATGGTGCGTTGGAGAATACTGGTCGCCTCCAATTCTGTATGTTGGAGAATACTGGTCGTCTCCAATTCTGTATGTTGGAGAGAACGTCGTCTCCAATTCTGTGTTTTAAACAGAACGTCGTCTTTATTCTGCGAGAAGCAGCCCTGCGGTAGAAGCTCGTTCCAAAGTCACGAGAGTTTGGTAACCCCCCCCCTCAAAAACAGATAACAAAGCTGGCAATTTCAGAACCTCCGTCCGGTGAACCATGGCCGATGTTGAAATAAATGTTGTCTTTTGCACATTGCTCTACAGCCAGTCTTTTCTTTTCTCTGCTGAGCTTTCTTCTTTATACTATACTTAAAGTAGCCTGAAAAAAACAGATAAAAGAATAGATTAGCTATTTACCAGGTCGACTTGTATGCAGATTGCCAATGCCTTGCTATCCTTCATGTGTACATGCCACATTACAAAAGATCAAATCTAAAGAGTCGAGACAGCCCTGCCTAGTAATCTTAACGCTGGTGCACTTCCATGACATCATCTTCACCGTTGATCATCATGCAACTAAAATAGTTTGGGAAGCACGGGAATACCCAGCATGCACCTAAAAAAATTTTGCCAGTGCAATGATTTATGTAATGTCAAGCATAGGCTAAATATATTTTGGCAGATTTTTATAGCATGCATAGAATGTTCTGGATGTAACACTTCTTTGGCGATTAAATAAGAAAGAAAGAAAGAAAGAAGAAAGAAAGAGAAAGAAAGAAAGAAAGAAAGAAAGAAAAGAAAGAAAAAGAAAAAAAAGAAGAAAGAAAGAAAGAAAGAAGAAAGAAAAGAAAAAGAAAGAAAGAAAAAAGAAATGAAAGAAAATTACGAACGAAAAGCAAAAACTGAATCCTAGGACAGCTTGCCACTCACATTCTCTAGAATTGTGTCACAACAACACACACATAATGGTCTGTATTGAAATAAAATGGTGCGCAAGTAAGGAAAGAGGAAATAAAACAAAAGAAAGAAGAAAGATCGACAGAAAAGAACAGAATAGAACAGAAAGACAGAAAAAATAAGAAAACAAATAAAAAAAAATAAATAAAGAAAGAGTAAATAAAAAGGAAAGCAAAAAACAAAGAAGAGAAAGACAGATTTTTAAGGGAAAGAAGAAAACAAATATATTAAAAAGGAAAAAACAAACAGGCAATAACAGTTCCTTCCACGCCGTAGTCGGAAGCGCTGGGCCTTACTTGTCAGGCACTTAACGGTAGTGCAATGCATTTTCGCTCAAATGACAGACAACAATAGTTGCTGTCTGAGATTCGACAACGACGACGACGACGACGACGACGAGAAGAAGAAGAAGAAGAAGAAGAAGAAGAAGAAGAAGAAGAAGAAGAAAGAAGAAGAAGAAGAAGAAGAAGAAGAAGAAGAAGAAGAGAAGAATTGCGAAGAAGAAGAAGAATTGCGAAGAAGAAGAAGAAGAAGAAGAAGAAGAAGAAGAAGAAGAAGAATTGCGAAGAAGAAGAAGAAGAAAAGAAAAATGCGAAGAAGAATTGCGAAGAAAGAAGGAAGAAGAATTGCGAAGAAGAAGAATTGCGAAGAAGAAGAAGAAGAAGAAGAAGAAGAAGAAGAAGAAGAAGAAGAAGAAGAAGAAGAAGAAGAAGAGAAGAGAAGAAGAAGAAGAAGAAGAAGAAGAAGAGAAGAATGGAAGAAGAAGAAGAAATAGAACAAGACGAAGAAGAAATGAAAAAGTATGCGAGAAGCGGGGAAGCGAAGAAGGGAAAATAAGAAAAAACTATCGAAAGATAAAGCAAAGAAATCGAAGAAAGAAGAAGAAGAATTGCGAAGAAGAAGAAGAATTGCGAAGAAGAATTGCGAAGAAGAAGAATTGCGAAGAAGAAGAGAAGAAGAAGAATTGCGAAGAAGAAGAAGAAGAAGAAGAAGAAGAAGAAGAAGAAGAAGAAGAAGACGAAGAAGAGAAGAAGAGAGAGAAAGAAGAAGAAGAAGAAGAAGAAGAAAGAAGAAGAAAAGAAGGAGAAGAAGAAGAAGAAAAGAAGAAGAAGAAGAAGAAGAAGACAAATAAAGGTCACACAATCAAGAAATAATAACAACGACAACAAAACTGGAAATGAAATAAAAACAATTATCACTTCTTCGCCTTTTTTCATCCTCTGCCTGTTGCTTAGCAATGGCTGCCCGGGGGAGCCATAGAAGGTAACATTATCAAAAACACAACACATATGCAAAAACCTCCCAAAGCAAACAAACAAATCCTGAAAACAGCCAGAAAGAAAGCGATTTAAAATCCATATTACTTCCCCATCACATTATAGCTATTATCGAAATGGCTTGTAACAAGTTGGTGCCAACGCTACGCTTACAAAAACGCTGTCCTTTTTTTGTTGTTGATGTTGATTTGCTTGTTTTGCTTGTTTTTGTTTCTTGCGCAGGGGAGGGGGGGGGGTATTTGTTTTGTTTCGGTTTTGTTTTGGTGGTTTTGTTTTTCGAGGATGGGGTTGAGCTTTTGTTTAGGGCTGGTTTTATTGTTTGGGGTTTGTTGTTGTAGATTTTTTTTGTTATTTGTTTTGTTTTGTTTGTTTTTTGTTGTTATTGGTTTCTTTGGGGGGTCGGTTTTTTCCTGTTTTGATTTCTTATAAGATTGCTTCCATGCAGTTTAAGTTTATTGTCAGGGAGTGGGTTTATTGTTGATCGTGTTTTCTCTCTTTGTTTTTTTTGTTCGTTGTTGTTTGTTTCTTAGTCGTTTTTATAGTTGGTTGTTATTTTTGCTGGTGTTGTCGCTATTGTTATCATTGTTTTTAGTTTAGCTTTGAGGTTGTGTTTTTTTCTATTATTGCGATGTTGTCAATGTAATTTCTGCCTGCACATTTACTGTGAAATTGCCTCGACATCACGACGATAGTTATTATCGTGAAAAGTGGTGAGAGATATAGGTGCATGTATAGGCAAAATTGCAGATTTTGTATTTCGTTTTTTTTTCTTCATTTTGTTTTCTTTGCTTTGGTTTTGTTTTGTTTTGTTTGTTTGCTCGTTTGTTTGTTGTTTGTTTGTGTTTGTTTGTTTGTATCGTATTGACGTGGTTTGTTTTGTTGTTGTTTTTATAAATGTGTAAAGTTTTTTTTATAAGAGTGTAAAGTTTTTTTATAAGAGTGTAAAGTTTTTTTTATGAAGAGTGTAAAGTTCTCTTATGGTTTTTTGTGCCCTTTCTTATTCACAGCATAAAGTTTTGCTTGTTTGTTTGTTTACTTGCTTTTGTTTGTTTGCTGGGTGTTATTGTAAAATCACAGAGGACTAATTCTTGTTTCTGTTGCGACACTTCCGTACTCTATTTTTTGTACAATGTACTCTTTGTCACATAAATGGTTTCACGTTGGTTTCTTTCTGCACTCTGAGTTTTATTCTCTGTCCTTCTTACCCTCATTATTAAAGACATTTCTTAAAGAGAGGAACTTTCTTTCTCTTTAAACTGCAGTTGGTTGATGTTGATATCCAGCTTTTTCTGGGTCGGCAGAATTTCTATCTTGCCTTTGCCTCTTTTCGTGATATTCTTTGAAGCGTTTACAGCTGCTGTTTAGCTTGTTTGTCTCGGCAGCTGTTGCAGGATGCTGTGATCATTGGCAGTCAGTAGTTTGGTCAGGGCCCCCAGCCTTAGGCTGGTGTCTTCCATGAGTTTGTTTATGTATTTCATAACAGTCAATCCCCGAAGTCGGATTGCGGCTACTTTCGTGGTGGCGAAAAAAGGTCGCATACGCAAACTCTCATCATTGGTGAACCTCGGAGCTTTAGTCGCGGAACATTTTTTTTTAACAACAGTAAAAGTAACAGTACATGAAAAAAGGGAGGAGGGCAATGGTGGCAATACCCATCCTTGTCTTACCCCAGATTCAGGTTGACCTAAGACAATCAGATTGCGGTCCTTTCTGCACTGTTCCTGCTGCTTATGATAATATTGATCTGAAGTGATAAAAAAATTCCCCTTCACACCTTTTAGTCCAAAAACTTCTCAGTGCTTATTTTTGTAAAGGTTTCACATCCTTTTTCTTAGTCTGTTGCCACAGCTGGAGTTTATTCCAAGGAAATTGGTTCTATCACTAAAAGCTTTACTTTCAGCCGTTTAAAAAAAAAAAGAAAGAAGAATATAATTTTTAATATTGAAGTAATAATTTAATTCTAAGCTGAAAAATAAATTAGCGAGAAAGGTGATTTGATCAAAGGATTAAATTAAAATAGAAAGAACAAAGAAAAAAAATCATAGAAACCACAACGAAAAACGATTAAAAAAAATCCAACTTTTATCCTCGCTTCGAAAGACCTTTGCTACATTTGCTCTGACCTCAAAGGAAAACAGCTATTCAAAACTGCAGCGATGTCTCTCAAACTAGCCATCATCCATTCCTCTCTTGCATGCTGCACCCTCTCCTGTTTTTATTCCACCCCATCCTCTCTCCCCTCAACTGTTGTACCAATCCACCAGCCATCGCTGTATGTTATGTACAAAGGCAAGCCAAGCCTGTGGACACCTCTCCCAGCAAATCTGTGCAGCAATTCAAAGCGTCAGTCGATAGCCTGCAGGCGCCTTGGGAATAATCTGCTGGACAAAGAACAGATCTGAAAGTGGGCAGATTTCCATTTCAGATTTCACCATCAAGAGTGAACATGAAAACAACTTGCCGACTGTACTGTTGGTAAGGTTATTTCCCAACTGGAGATGCAGTTTCTGATAGCGAGTTATTGTTGCGTGGATCTGAATCCCTTTTCAGTTTACTGATTTCAATGTGGGGACGATGATTGGCGGGTTATGAATCTGGATCTGGTTTCGTTTTGGTTACTGGATGGGTTTTCATAGTGTGGTTTTGTGGGTCTGAATTTTCTGTTCACTGTCTGAACAAAAAAGCTTGGTCTGCGTTCAAGAATTGCAGAAAACAATATTATTCGTTCTTTTTTTAAATGTCTGAAAATCTCTCTCTCTGTCTCTCTCTCTGTCTCTGTCTCTGTCTCTGCTCTCACCTCACCTCCTCTCACACACACACACACACACACACAGATCATGGTTAAAGCTTTAACCGCTTTCTTCCATTACAATGATTATGAGACAAATGCTTGGGGAAATGATTAAACCAAAATAGAAACACCGAGTATAAAACACAATCCCTCTCATTATGATCGTTATCATTATGGAAAACGCCGTGATGTTGTTTATGCAGCGCTTGCAATTTCCTACAAATGTTTATTTCTTTATTTAATTTGTGATCATACACCCTGATCCAGAATTATGAAAGTTGTATGTGTGTATATATATTTTATATAGTTATATATATATGTATATATATATTGTATACATGTATGTATATATATATTTTTTATATATTACATTGACTGGGTACAGACTTTGATATGATCTCCCTTGCATCCTTTTTTTTTTATTATTAAAAGGATTAAAGAACACATTGATTAATTAGCTGTGTATGTTCATCTATATTACTTTTTACAACATTTATTTCAAAGATATTTTCTTTCTCCTCTATTTTTTACTTTTTCTGGCAGTAGTAGTAGGCCACAAGAATATCTACCTATTCTTAGGACTGCAGTGGACACTTCTAAATTATGAAAAGTGTCTTGCCTTTAAGTTACCACAGAGATTTAATCCCCGTTAGGACCTCTCAAAAATAATCAGCAAAGAGCCAGAGTTCGAGTCAATTTAGGCTAAAGGCACGATTCTTAATCAATAATTCCCAAATGCGCTTTCCGAGATAAGTATTTTGTGATATACATTTGACTTCTTGACAAAAAAAAAAGATAACGTTGTGGTAATGGGCTACCTGCACTTGTAAAACAAAAAAATAATGATAATGTAGTTGCAATAGGCTACCTGCACTTGTAAAACATTGTTATATAGACTTAAACATATCGTTGGACAAGTGAATAATAGCCGTTCTTTTGAATCTTAGTTAATTCCCATTAAACTTCAATTTTATTATTTGTGCCAACATTGGAAGTGTTCGGGTTATCATTGTTTACCAACAAAGACGGACCCTTTGGCTGTGGTACAGACTTTATGATATCCCTTGCATCCATTTTTATTAAAAACGATCCCTATATATAGCTGGGTATTTATTAATATGTGTTTTGTTACAACATTTATTTCAAACATACTTTCTTAATCTATTTTCATCTTTTTCTGGCGGTGGTGGTAAGCCACAAGAATATCTACTTATTCGTATGGCTGACATAAACACTTATAATAATAAAGTGTCTTGCTTTTAAGTACCAGAGAGGGTGAGTGAGGTTTCAATCACCATGGGGACCTCTGAAGAGTGCCAACAAGGAGCCAAATTTTGTGTCCTATCAAGCCAAGGAAATGATCCTCCCTCAATAATTCCACAAATGGGTGTTTCAAGATTTTTATAACCTATAAAGTGACTTTTACATTTGACATAAAAAATTACTTGTGGAAGGACTTAGCACTTAAACTTTACTATATTTTCTGAATTTAATGTTTATGTTCTCTCTCTCCTCTCTCTCTCATTTCTTTCTCTCTATTATTATATATATATATATATATAAAAAGTAATGATAAAAACACGACTGTGTTCAGCTTCATCTCTTTATTTAACGGCAAATTTTCGCTTCTATTCTGAAGCTTCATCAGGCTGAATGAATAACAATTGTAAAACCTGTTTTTATAAGCATCACATTACTGATTTTTATTCAAAATGGTCACCTTCCCCACACTGTATATATACAGGGGGCGGGATAGCTAAGTGGTCAGAGCCCTCGCATTCCCCCAGTCAAGTTAAGCAGCATCGAGCGTGGTTACCAGTTTGATGGGTGACCGTTTGTGCGCCTTGGCTTTAGTACAGTCCCCCCAGTTCACCCAGCTGTAAATGGGTACCTGCCCTCTTTAGGGTCAGGGAAGGTAAAGCAGCGATATATATAATTATATATATATATATTTATAAAGGCCTCAGTTGCATGCAGATCGTGGAGCACCATCTTTTTGTTTTATTTTATTTCTTTGTTCTTTGGTATGTGGGTGCTCTACACTTTTCTTCATTGGCCGAAAAAAAAAGCCTAAATTTTCAGTCCTGATAAAATTACACATGGTCATAGCGCCACACAAATGTTTCTTGAGCACATCAGTCAATCCAGTTTTACGACAAAAAATATAACAAAGCACACACAAAACTATTACATATAAAACTTTAACAAAAAATAAATTTTAAAAAACCTATCTTAGTCTTACTGGCCATCACAGCAATACCAAAATATTTCAGTGTTAAATCAGTCAATCCATCTTTAAGAAAACAATAAGGCATAAACACAAAGTATATATATATATATATATATATATATATATATATATATATATATATATATATATATATATATATATATATATATTAGGCCTCAGTTGCATGCAGATCATGGAGCACCATCTTTTTTATTTCTTTTTGGTGGGTGCTTCACACGTCTCTCTTCATTGGCCAAAAAAGATTTTTTTTAAAATTCAACAACAAAAAAGAAGGGAAAATGTGTCCCTTTCCCTTCCCCTCTCTTTCCTATCACCCATGAACCCGAATTAGCATTTCTCATCTTCCTTATGTCCGGAGCACTAACTGCCCCAGTGTGAATTGCTGCCTGCGTCTATTCATGCTCAGCGGCAGTGAACAGTCGGCTGGGTTTATTGTTGCTCTAGTGTGTGCTGCTGCTGCATGCGTTTATACACATGTACACGAGTGATTTACATTTGTCTGGGTTTGTTTTTGCTCTAGTGTATGTGTGGTAGTGTTAGGTTTTTATCCTTCCATTCTATTTTTGTCAGCTTTGCTGCGCGCTTTCCCGCCATAATTTTTTTGCCTTTGTTTTTTCCTAGGCAATAAACACACTTGTATTCATTTTACAACCTTTTGCTCTCGAAATTAAGCAGTGGTTATTACAGCGGTCACTACAAATAAAGGTGAATATTTCCTTATCAGTTGTGACAGGACTATACCGAATTTGATGTTTAAACAAATTATTTGAATGCATTCAGGGAAAAATAACGCCAGAAACGACCTAATATTAGGGACCGCATATAACAAGGTTCACAATGGGACTATGAATTAAATGAATAATGAAAAATATTTCATTTCAATTCACAAATAAAAAACAAGCGCCTAAAAACCCTCTGAAGTTTTGCACACACTCAAAACAATTATTTCAAAGCCAACATCCAATCAGAAAATTAGGAAACAAGCCCTCAAATAACCTCTATTCCAGCTTATATCAAGTATCATCTAACAATTTTATACAGCCTTATAATCATACCACCAGAATAAAACGAGATGAAACGGTGAATTATTGTTAATGGACCTAACAAAACTATCTGGGCACCCCAACACTTTTCAACCGATTGATGAAATAGAAAAAAGGAAAACTTTCTTACCAATGATCCATAATAGGATTGTCAAAACTTTTGGAATTAAAAAAAATTCTCTTGATATCAATAATCTTTTTTTTTTCAACAACACTATAAGAAAAAATATTTTAAAAGAAAACCATGTAAAAACATATGCGCACATGCGTGCACACACACAAATCAAAGCTTATCTTTAATCTTATCCCATCGCACTAGAATCCTTTCCCTGATAAATCATGGCCTGCCTCTTTCCATACTGTGTACAAAGACAGTCCCATTTGATGTACTGTCTTTTATGGAGTAAACCCTGCTCACTAACGGCCCTAAAACTGCTGAACATCACACTTTAGACTGAAAACCATGACAAGAGAGCAGAAAAAGAAAACCATGACAAGAGAGCAGAAAAACAAAACCATGACAGAGAGCAGAAAAACAAAACCATGACAAGAGAGCAGAAAAACAACAGGACTGATAGACTTCAAGTTCTGGCTAAAGCAATGGAGGAAGACTGGTCATATCTAAGGACAAGAAGACGATAGATGGCCAAAGGTGCACAGCATAGCAGCCAAGATATGACCATAGAGCCTTAGGCAGACTGTTAATCAGATGGCTTAGTGACATCCAGAAATACATGGGGGCGACATGGTAGGGAGAGGCACAAGACAGGAACCGATGGAGGATTACTACGGAGGAATACATCCTTCAGTAGAGAGACAGTGCCAAGATGCTAATACTTCTACTGCTGGCTCCTTTGTTTGGTAAGGGGGGGTGACAAAACAGCAAATCTACAGAGCTTTCTTAAGGTAGACAGACCAATTTTTTGTAATCAATGGAAAATTTGGGGACATAACCGCAAAAATCTACAGTGGTTCGTTACAAAAACAAAACGGTGACCAACTCTTCAGTATTAATGTAAGAACTTTATTTCGTGATACCAGCTGAATAAAATAAGAGTTTATACTGTATACCTGCTAACTCAATAAGAATGAACGACTTGACTTTATACTTTATACCAGCTAACTCAATAGGAATGAAAGAGTTTATGCTTTATACCTGCAAACTTAATAGGAATGAAGAGTTTATACTTTATACCAGCTAACTCAATAGGAATAGTAAGCTTTTACTTTCGATACCAACTCACTACACCGAAAGATCTGTGCAGAAAAATTCTCTCTCTTTCTCTTCTCTATCTTACTTCTCTCTCTCTCTCTCTCTCTCTCTGGGGAGGGGGGATAGCGTTTTCATGTGTGTGTGTGCGTGTGCGTGCGTGCATGTGTGGTGTGCGTGTGCGTGGTGCTGGTGTGTGTGTGAGTGGTGTGGTGTGTGTGTGAGTGAGGTGTGTGATGTGTGTGTGTGTGTGTGTGTGATGTGTGTGTGTGTGTGAAGTTGTGTGTGTGTGTGTGTGTGTGTGTGTGTGTGTGTGTGTGTGTGTGTGTGTGTGTGGGAGTGTTGTGGAGTGTGAGAGAGAGAGAGAGAGGTGTGTGTGTGAGAGAGAGAAGAGAGAGAGTGAGTGGTGTGTGAGTGTGTGTGTGTGTGTGTGTGTGTGTGTGTGTGTGTGTGTGTGTGTGTGTGTGTGGTGTTGTGTGTGTGTGTGTGAGTGTGTGTGTGTGTAGTGTGTGTGTTGTGTGTGTGTGTCAGTGTGTGTATGTGTCATGTGTGTATGTGTATGGTCAGTGTGTAGTGTGTGATGTGTCAGTGTGTGTATGTGTCAGTGAGTGAGTGAGTGAGTGAGTGAGTGAGTGAGTGAGTGAGTGAGTGAGTGAGTGAGTGAGTGAGTGGTGTATGTGTGTAAAAAGAACTAGTTCAATTTAATCATTATTACTCATTTTTCTGATGTCATCTTTTTTGCAAATCCTTCCTCTATCACGGTGTTCTCCCGAATTAAAACATTTCCAACCGGTCAGTACCCCCACACCCCTCTTTCCCTGTGCTGCTGTTCCCTTATACAGCTGTGTCCCCATACCGCAGAACTTATCACAGTTAAGGAATTCCTGTCAAAGAGTTAATTGTTAGGATCAATTGGTGAAGTGTTAGGGTTTGCGGCATGGGGCAAGAACTAGGGTTAGAGTGGAGTGTTAACAGCTCCAGGGAACAGCACTACACGGGAAAAGGAGTATCGGGAAAATACTGCTCTTTATGAAACATCCTGCACTCAGCTTGTGCGTCATTTTCTCTCTCTGATCTCCACAAAATCAAGGTAAAATAATGTGTTTCTGTGAAATAGGGATGCTATACCAGTAATGAGTATAGCAAAGATTCGCAACACAACAAATGTCTGAATCCGAGGAGTTTTCTTTACGTCTCTGTTTTGTACGAGTACTTCTGATCGGAAATTACATTTAGAATTTTCGGCATTTTTTGCGCCAAAACAAAACGACTTGAAGCCAGTAAAAGCTTTGTTAGACCAATGTTCTTTCAAAAGCAATCAAAATGGACAAGTTTCTTCGGGGGTGTGTGTGTGTGTGTGTGTGTGTGTGTGTGTGTGTGTGTGTGTGTGTGTGTGTGTGTGTGTGTTTTGTGTGTGTGTGTTGTGTGTGTATTTGTGTGTGTGTTGTTGTGTATTGTGTGTGTGTATGTATGTGTATGAGTGTGTGTGTATGCATGTGTATAAGTGTGAGTGTTCGATTCATTTTACGTCTTTTCACAAAATATTGATAGTAGACAATTAGTGTGAGTGTGTGTGTATGCATGTGTATAAGTGTGAGTGTGTGTGTGTGTATGTGTGTATGTATGTGTATAAGTGTGTGTGTCAGTGTGTGATGTGTGTATGTGTGTGTATGAGTGTGTTGTGTTGTATGAGTGGCGGTGTGTGGTGTGTGTTGTGTTGGTGTGTGTGTGTGTTGGTGTGTTATGAGTGTGTGAGTGAGTGTGAGTGTGTATGAGTGTGTGTACGAGTGTTTGTGATGGATGAGTGTTAAGTGTTTGTGATGTGAGTGTAGTGTGTGTGTTGTTGTTGTCTGTCTGTTGTTGTTGTTGTGTCGTCTGTTGTCTGTTGTTGTGTGTCAGTATCAGAAAAATGTCCTCATTAACATTACTACAAGCTGGGATATGAAACACTATTTTACTTCGGAACCGATAAATTAAAAAAAAGAAATTGCATATTGGTAGCAAACTATTCAAGAAAGAACTTAATACTTAAGAACTTTCAATATGAAGGAAGATCTTTATACTTTGACACCTTTGGTACAAATTAAAGAGGTAAAGAAAAAATAATTTTATTCTTCATAGCTATAACTTGATGCAAAAGATGTTTTATCTAATTTTTTTGGGATGGATGAGTTCAATATAAAAGGAGGAAACTAGCTGACTAAATTTAAAGGAGAGAATCTTATTCTTTGAAACCAGCTAACTTAATATGAAAGAAACAAACTTGGATGCCAGCTAACTCAATGTGAAGGAAAGAATCTTATTCTTTGAGACCAGGTAACTTACTGTAAAGGAAAAACGTTGATACCAATTAACTTGACATGGAAGAAAAAATTTCGTACTTTAAAAGCAACTCAAAATAAGGGAAAGAACTTATAAAAAATTTCATATGTATGAACCAACTTGATATGATGGGGAAAAAATGTACTATTTACCAACTATAGAGGAATGAAATATATTCCTATTTCAACACTTGGTGTGAAAAAGAGCTGTGCACCTTGATTCCTACTTGATCAATATCAGTGTAAAAGATTTGTACTTTGCTACCAACCTTTTCAATTTAAACACAACAAATACTTTAAGGCTTTACTCCATGGGGAAGGAAAAAGTTAATCCCTTAATCGTCGAATTCAATATGAAGACAACGACTCTATACTTTGACTCCAACTAAGCATGAAGGAAATAAAATGTCTACCTAGGTACCAACTAACTGAATAGACAGAAATAGGCTTTGACATTTTGAAAAAAAACGACCTTAGTACAAAGGAAAGAGACGTCATCCTTTGTGTACTACTACCTCAATATGAAGAGACAAAAATTAATATGGGGACACCAGCTTTGGGGTCTGACTTTTAAGTGAATATAGCAGAAGCGGAGAGACTACATCACATCGGCGAATTCAGTATGGAAGGCAAAATATATTTTGATTATAGTAGCTGAATGAAGTAACCCGTTTCTGAAATGACAAAACTTGCAGTAATTATTTGTTTTCTTTTACTCGTCCTTACAACTAACTGGGATGTGATAAATTTAGGGAAGAAAACTGGCATGCCCGAGTTATTTGAGGCTAGCTATGTTTCTCCGAGCAGTTTAAAACAAACCAGGACCATTTTATTCTATGTATGTTGGGGGACGGGATAGCCTCATTGGTTAGAGGGTTGCGCATTGCGCTTGTGATCTCCTGACCTGGGTTCGAATGCCGTTCAAGGGGATGCTTTCCTCTGGGGTTAACATCAGTGCCCACTCCACCCACCCAGTCCTTCGACGAGACTCTAAACCGAGGTATGCAGAACGTACGCAGAACATCTTACACACACGTTAAAACCGGTTTCGCTAGAGCAGGCTTTTGTGTGCCCGTGGGAACATATGACATAACTGACAAAACTGCATATACACAGGGACTGAATGTAGAAAAAAAAAAAGCACACGAGTGTTTTTTCCCATTATCCGCGAAATAAAAGAATAAATGTTGCTCGCGCGCGTACACAACACACACACACACACACACACACACACACACACACACACACACACACACACACACACAGGATCAGTGGATCTAAAGGACACTGTGTGGTGTTTTTTTCCGTGTTGGTATGAGTTGTAGTCTTCTGTGCTTTAGCCGTGGGTTTTTCTGTGTGTAGGTAGTCTTCTTGTGTGCTTTAACTCCGTGGTGTTTTTCTGGTTGTAGCGTAGTCTTCCTTGGTGTAGCGTAGTCTTCCTTGGTGTAGCGTAGTCTTCTTGGTGTAGCGTAGTCTTCTGGTGTAGCGTAGTCTTCCTTGGTGTAGCGTAGTCTTTCTTGGTGTAGCGTTAGTCTTCTTGGTGTAGCGTAGTCTTTCGTGGTTAATAGTCATGGTAGTTTTCCGGTTAAAGCGTTATTTTCGTGGTGTAGCGTAGTCTTTCGTGGTGTAGCGTAGTCTTCCGTGGTGTAGCGAGTCTTCCATGGTGTTGCAGTAAGTCTTCTTGGGTGTGCGTAGTCTTCCTGGGTGTGGCGTAGTCTTCCTGGGTGTGCGTAGTCTTCCTGGGTGTGGCGTAGTCTTCCTGGGTGTGGCGTAGTCTTCCTTGGTGTAGCGTAGTCTTTTTTGTGTAGCGTAGTCTTCCGTGGTGTACCGCAGTCTTCCGTGGTGTACCGCAGTCTTCCGTGGTGTTGCGTAGCTTTCCATGTTCTTTCCGATGGTGTAGCAAAGTTTTCCATAATGTTTTTTCAATGGCGTAGCGTAGCTTTCCATGGTGTTATTTCAATGGTGTAGCGTAGCTTTCCATGGTGTTATTTCAATGGTGTAGCGTAGCCTTCCATGGTGTTATTTCAATGGTGTAGCGTAGCCTTTCATGGTGTTATTTCAATGGTGTAGCGTAGCTTTCCATGTGTTATTCAATGGTGTAGCGTAGCTTCCATGTGTTATTTCAATGGTGTAGCGTAGCCTTTCATGGTGTTATTTCAATGGTGTAGTGTAGTTTTCTATTGCCTTCTTTTCCGTGGTGTAGCGTAGTCTTCCGTGATGTAGGTAGTTTCGAGATGTACGTAGTCTTCCTTGATGTAGCGTAGTCTTCCGTGATGTAGGGTAGTCCAATCCAATCCAATGATGTTGCTTATAGCCCCGCCGACCACATAGGCCATATCAGGGCTATCACCTCGTCACATTTTAAAACTCGTATTAAAAGTGTGCGACTATGTACAGTTTAAAACGAGGTATAAAACCAACTCAGCTGTCCTTGCTTGTATCGACGCCCCGGTCGACCATAAGGGTCAGCCCAGTACGGCCCCCGCGTCGTGGGAAAACCCACATCGATCACACTTAAAACGAGATAAAACTAAAACCAGATTCCTTAAAACAACCTTGTCCTTAGAGACCAACTATACCACTCTCACTCATACCAGACGAAAAAAGCCGCATTGTCTCAGGAAGTTAAAAATGGTGTCTGGTGGAACATCCCGAAAGAGGATCTTTAGGGAGTCCGCGGTAAAATGCTTGTGCCTAATATCCTGAACATCCCGACACTCCAGGAGCAGATGCCTGATGGTTACCCGCACGTCACAAGTCACGCACCACGGGGTTCCCTCGCCTTTCAGCAAGTGAACGTGAGTGATGTGAGAATGACCCGTGTGTATCCTGGTGAGCACTGTCGACTCCCTTCGGTTTTTGACACCCAGAGGGAAAACCTCTTTCAGGTTGGGACGGATCGGAAAAGTTTGTTGTCCGTCTGAGCGTTCCACTCCTCCTGCCAGAGGGAATGCACGTATTGCTCGCTCCAAGGTTTCAGATCCGTGAACGGCACCGTGGACCCAGAAACCTCCTACTCCGTGGCACGCCTGGCGAGTCGGTCAACCGTTTCGTTGCCCCGAATGCCCGCGTGCCCCGGGACCCACACCAAAACCACGTCACACCCGTCCCGTCTCAAGGAAGTATATAGTTCATAGAACTCCTGAAGCTTAGGGTGTTTTACGTTCCTGCAAGCGATAGCCTCCATAGCAGAGAGCGAGTCCGTACAGACCAAGAAGTCTTTCCTTCCCCATCGCGGATCGTTGCAGGGACAAGACCAGAGGCTCAGTTCGGCCGTGAACACCGAGGCATCCGAAGGCAGGTGCTCCGAAAGCGCCGACTCCTTGATGGCGGGACAATAGGCGGCGCAGGCCACCCCCTCCTCCGACTTCGACCCGTCCGTGAAAACCCTGGTGTAGGACGGACAGGATGCACAGAGCTCTCGGAAGATAGCCCCGTACGCCGTGGAGCTGGTGACGTCTTGCCTGTGAGCGGCAAGATCGAAACAGACCACCGGGGTCTCCACCATCCACATCGGCATCTCTGGAAACTTGGGAAGGTCACAGATAACACCCGAATCAATACCCGCCTCCCGGAGATGGGGAAGGATCCGAATGCCCAGAGGCGGGGCTGCAGAAGGCGATTTCTCAAACTTGGCCTGAAACCGGGGGTTCACGACACAATCGTAAGCCGGGTTGTTGTACTCTGAATAAAGTTTCATGTAGTAGTTCAAAGTCAGTTTCAGACGGCGGTTTTTTAGTGAAGGCTCTCCCGCTTCCGCGTACAGGCTGTAGACCGGCGTCGTTCGGAACGCTCCGAGACAGATCCAAAGCCCCTGGTGGTGGATAGGGTCCAGAGCTTTCAGGTAGGAAGGCCTCGCCGAGCCGTACACCTGACATCCGTAGTCCAGCTTGGAGCACACCAGCGCCCTGTAAACGTGCAGCAGTGTTCTCCTGTCCGCTCCCCAGTCAGTATGGGCGATCACCCGCAGGAGGGTTCAGGGCTCTCTGACACGACGCTTTCAGATGTTGAATGTGGCTCCTGAAATTGAGCTTCCGGTCGAAAACAATGCCCAAGAATTTGGCATGTAGGGTAGTCTTCCCTAGTCTTCCATGGCAGAATGGTGTGTGGTAATTTCCGTGGTGCAGTCATCCATGGTGCAGAGGGTCAAGTCTTCACTGGTTTTGTACTTATATGGCATCAGAGGAGCCTGAAAAGGAAAAACATCAGTTTAAAAACAAAAACTCATGGTTTTGATCTTTTTTTAATCGTTCCTCGGCTAGAGCTCTGATGCTCACCAATGGTGAGATTTTGTGTATTCAAACTTTTATTAATAACTTTAAGGTAGCTGCATTCCGGCTGGAGATCTACTTTCATCGAATGTTCATGCAGTGAACAAAGCTTCAGTTTTCTCGAGGTAAACTCAAAACACCTTTTCGAAAGTATTAACCACTCCCCCTCCCCCCCTCCCAGAGTTAATACTAGTCCTGACTTCACTCTCCAGAAGTCTTCAGGATGGGTCTATAAACTGGTAAATAAAACACATACATGGTCTGGGCCGATAGATGCGAGTTATACTGATGTAAGCAAAGAGCTCAAGCCATTCATGTTAAGCTTTGATATAATTATGTTGATCTGTTTTCATCCATGACAAAGTCTTAGCATGCATGAATTGTACTTTCCATAAAAGTACAAACTCTTCTGAAGCCTGAGTACAGCTGCCTATGTAGCAAAGTGCTTGAAGTAAAATGGCCCCACACACAAACTTCTCACTCAGAAGTCTGTATACCGTGCAGTCACTGATAATCCTAAGTAGGATGTATGAAACACAGATGATATTATTGAGTACTCTCTGAATGTTCAGCTGTGGAATGCCCAACAGCAACACACTGGTTTTACCTTTTTAGGTGTTTCCACTTGCTCGTGCCGCATCCTCAGGCGTTGAAGTACCTAGGACGGGAACAGTTTCGATGACAGAAGGATTCTGCACACAAAAACTCACATTTCAAAATTAAATGACTGCCTGCACATACATAGAGAGACAGAGACAGAGACTGAGACTGAGAGACAGAGGGAGTCACAGTTGTAGGAAAACAAATGCACATGCAGTAAGTAATTCATTTTTAAGTAATGGGAGATAATGCTCTTGTGGTGATGTGCTCTCCCCTTGGAGGTTAGCTTGAATTTCGCACAGAGAAATCTACCGTAACTGAAACTACACTTCGCGACGCGATGCGACACGGCACGGCACGACACGGCACGCGACCCGACCCGGACCAATCTGTCCCGACCCCGCACGGCACGACACGGGGACTGGATGTAAAAAAAAAAAAAAAAGCACACGAGTGCTTATTCCATTATACTCGATATAATAGAACAAATAATTGTTTTTTTTAAACCCGACCCGACCCGACATGGCACGACGCGACGCGACCCGACCCGGCACGGCAAGCGGCACGGCACAACTCGACACACTACTAAGGAAGAAAGAAAAAACGGACTTACTGGAGTTGTGTAGTTCCATTCCTGACATGCAAGAATGTGGCAGAAATCCCACCGTGAGTCACTTAGCAGTGCAGGATACCGTGTGAAGTGTTCCATGGTGAAGTGTTCCATGGTGAAGTGTTCCATGGTGAAGTGTTCCATGTGAAGTGTTCCGTGGTGAAGAGTTCCATGGTGAAGTGTTCCGTGGTGAAGTGTTCCATGATGAAGTGTTTCAAGGTGGAGTGTTTCATGGTGAAGTGTTCCATGGTGAAGTGTTCCATGGTGAAGTGTTCCATGATAAAGTCGCATGGTGCAGTTTTCCAAGGTGCAGTTTTTCAAAGTATGGTGTTGTCTTCTATGGTGCAGTGTCACATGGGGTATTCTTCTATGGTGCACGCAGTGTAGTATTGTGTAGTCCACTGTGGTGCAACTTTCCATTTAGTTTTCCTGGTGCAGTTTTCCATGAAGTTTTACTGGTGTAGTTTTCCATGAAGTTTTCCTGGTGTAGTTTTTCTATGAAGTTTTCCATGTAGTTTTACAAATGTAGTTTTTCATGGAGTTTTCCTGGTGTGGTTTTTTCCAATAGATCAAGGGGACCTGAAAAGGGACGAACTGTGTGTAAGAACAAAATAAAATTGGTTTTAAATTAACAAGCTCATCACGCTGTGGACAACATTCCAATTATTCTCATGGAACCACTGGAAAGTCCTTTTGTGGGGCTCCCCTGCTCAAGTGAACATCTTGCCCTCACATTACGAACAATCCCTTTGTGGCAGAATGCAGGCCTGCTACAGCCAGCCATTATGAAAAAAAATCACATTATGTCTTTAAGAATATTATCACTAATATAAGCATCCTCATCATTGGTATTGTTATCATTTTTTATCATTATTATTATTATTAATATCATCATCATCATCATCATCATTATCCTCCTTATTATCATTATTATTTTGTTGTTTTGTTGTTATCTTGTGGATATTGATGCTAGCAAAGTGCAAATGCTGATATTAAAATGTTCTGTCTACATACCCTTGGCATGAGCTTTACTCTCCATAAAAGGAGAAAAAAAAACCTTCTGAAGCCAAAGAATACTGCCTATATAGCAAGGAACTTGAAAAATAAAACCGGCCATAGACATAGTCTCTTTTATGATCTCAGTGATATTCCTAAGTATGTGCAAAACAGACTTCATAATCTTGAGTACTCTGAGAAGGTTAAGCTATGGAACAGCCAACATCATCATCAGATGACACACTGGTATCACCTTTTTGGGTGAGTACACCTGCTCGTGCCGCATCCTCAGGCACTGAAGATCCTAGGACGGGAACAGTCTTGATGACAGAAGGATTCTTCTTCTTCGTGGAAAGCTCAGACAGCAGCAAGTGTTTGTCCCATGAGCAAAACTGCCTTGCGCTTGCCGTGAAGACCCTGACAAGTCAGGCCCAGTGCTTCCCACTTCGGCGTAGCGATGACAGAATGATCCTACAAAAAGGGAATAAAAAATATTTTTAATTCAAACACACACACACATACACACATACACACACACACACACGCGCGCGCGCGCGCGGAAATATACACATTTTCTAAAATAAGTCTTTTAGATGAGACTATAAACCAAGGTCTGTACAGAAACGTACGCAGAACATCTTGTGTATGCGTCAGAATCTGTTCTGCCTTTCAGAAAAGTAGGCCATTTGTGCTAATGGGAACAGATCACAAAATTTACAAAACTGCTTGCACGCAAGGACTGGATGTAAAAAAGAGCTTGAGTGCTTGTTCCAGTATTCTAATAATCATTATTTAATGACTGAAAAAACTAGATGGATAGATTAAAAAGCGAATGCATTGTTTACAGACAGATAGAGATAGAGAGGGAGAGACAGACAGAGACAAGAGAACACACAGAGAGAACAAGACAGACATATAGAAGAAGAAGAAGAGTAGACAGAAGAGAGAGAGAGAGAGAGAGAGAGAGAGAGAGAGAGGAGAGAGAGAGAAGAGAGGAGGAGAGAGGAGAGAGAGGAGAGAGAGAGAGAGAGAGAGAGAGAGAGAGAGAGAGAAGAGCGAGAAGAGCGAGAGCGAGAGAGTGAGAGTGAGAGCCAGAGAGGAGAGGGAGAGAGAGAGAGAGAGAGAGAGAGAGAGAGAGAGAGAGAGGAGAGAGAGAGAGAGAGAGGAGAGAGAAGGAGAGAGAGAGAGAGGAGAGGAGAGAGAGAGAGCGAGAGAGAGAGCGAGAGATAGACTGATTGATTGATTTATTCTTTTATATCGAGGATAATGGAATAAGCACTCTTGTGCTTTTTTACATCCAGTCCCCGTGTGTATGCAGTTTTGTAAATGTCATGTTCCCACCGGCACACGATGGCTTACTCTTACGAAAAGCGGAACAGGATTTAACGTGTGCGCAATATGTTCTGCGTGCGTTCGCACAAGGGCCTCGGTTTAAAGTCTCATCCGAAGAACTTTTGGGGAGAGTGGAGTCAGCACTGGTGTTAACTCCAGGAGAAAAATCTCCTCGACCTGACTCGAACCCCAGTCGTCAAATTGCCAGCGCATTGTTCTGACCACTAGGTTATCCGTCCCGGAGCGAGCGAGCGAGCGAGGAGAGAGAGAGAGAGAGAGAGAGAGAGAGAGAGAGAGAGAGAGAGAGAGAGAGAGAGAGAGAGAGAGAGGAGAGAGAGAGAGAGAGAGAGAGAGAGAGAGAGTTAATATTATACAACACAAGTCACCATGCAACAGAAACGCCCAACAACAACTAGAACAACAGATGACGTACATGCATTACCTTATTGGGTTCTTCCACTTGCTCGTGCGCATCCTCAGGCATTGAAGTACCTAGGACGGAAACAGTCTTGCTGATGGAAGGATTTCTACACAAAAAGGTGAGTCATTTTTAAAGTAAATGCTTTCACACGCGCAATATACATATATATATATATATATATAGAGAGAGAGAGAGAGAGAGAGAGAGAGAGAGAGTGGAGGGAGAGGGGGAGAGAGAGAGAGGGGGGGGGAGAGAGAGAGAGAGAGAGAGAGAGAGAGGAGGAGAGAGAGGGGGAGAGAGATAGAGAGGGGGGGGGAGAGAGAGAGAGAGACAGAGACAGAGACAGAGAGTATATGTTATGTATTATCTATTCTTAAAAAAAATAAAGCACAATTTTTATGGATGTTTTATCCAGTAATGGTGTCTAAGCGTTTTCCTCACAACTGCTGACGATTTGTTTGGTCCGACCAACTATTACTGCCTCTGCAACTACTACAACTTCTACTCTCTCTACTTCTATTACTAAAGAGGAGAAGAAGAAGAAGAAGAAGAAGAAGAAGAAGAAGAAGAAGAAGAAGAAGAAGAAGAAGAAGAAGAAATGGAATTTATATAGCGCTATATTTTTCAAAAACAAATCAAAGCGCTTAAAAAAGAAGAAGAAGAAGAAGAAGAAGAAGAGAAGAAGAAGAAGAAGAAGAAGAAGAAGAAGAAGAGAAGGAGAAGAAGGAGAAGAAGGAGGAGGAGGAGGAGGAGGAGGAGGAGGAGGAGGAGGAGAGAGCAGAAGAACAAAAACATGAAAACAAAAAGAACAAGATCAAGAGGAAGAATGAGGAGGAGGAGATTTTTTTAAATTACATTAATTACTCGTATGTCTTCGATACTAACTTATCTGCTTTATTTGTTGTCTTGACTAGCTTCATATAAAGATATGCATCCTATACAATAAGTGCAGGTGACATTTTGTTCATTTATGTACCCACAGGTATAAGTAGCAAAATAGCTAAGGTGACGAATTTCTAATTGTCACAAGTCAGAAATCATTGGTACTCAGCTTTGATCTTGACAGTACTTAACAGATCAGGGGGACTTTTGATCATCATCTTTCATAACTTATATCCACGCTTGCTAGGGCTTTACATTCATTTGTGTGTACAAGCATGGAAAATATCCAAAATTCACAATGAAGGTCTGGAAGATTTGTCTGCTTTCGGTAAGTTATGTAAAGACGGAAATATCCAACATAAATCTAAGACTTCACAGTGGTACCACGAAAAGCAAAAGCAAAAAAAAAAAAAACCAAAAAAAACTTGCATGTGCACTTACCTCTGTTAAGTCTTGATACGTGTAGCAGTCACGGCGTCAGAGACAAGGCCAGAGAACTAAGATGACCCACATGACTTTTGACATGTATGCTAAGACTTTTAAGGAATCAGGGCTAGAGGGAAGAGACCCGGAAGGTCGAGCATATGCTTGAACAAAGTCTGGGGGCTGGGTGTGTCCTTTCCCCTTCAGCACTGTGTGCAAGGGTTTTTCTGGCTCTGCAGTTTAGGACACCAGACCTCGACCGCCTAGTCTGCCAATGTGTGTGATCACAGAGTAAGGTTCAGAGGCTCCTGATGAAGTTCTGAAATCCGCGATCATTGAGTCTTACATAATGCTCCAGGGACAAATTCCGATTCGAGCTTGGGAAGTGTGAAGGACCGATTTACATTTGTGAACATGATGCACACAGGCATTGACAGGTTGTACTCAGTACAAATATACCTGTGAAGTACGCATGGTTGCGGTTTTATGGCAGGAGGCTTTGCATTCCTTACCTTTCACATGCTGCTGCATGTCGACTATCAGATGTCCACAGAAACCACAGTCCTCACTGCTCTCATCGCATTTGATCCCGGAATTGTTTCAGAGACAGGAGGTCATGTAGACCCCACTCTGGTACAAAAGTTTGCCCTTCAGGGGCTGGTCTTTCAGGAGTTTGCCCTTCGGGGCTGGTCTTTCAGGAGTTTGCCCTTCAGGGGCTGGTCTTTCAGGAGTTTGCCCTTCAGGGGGCTGGTCTTTCAGGAGTTTGCCCTTCGGGGCTGGTCTTTCAGGAGTTTGCCCTTCAGGGGCTGGTCTTTCAGGAGTTTGCCCTTCAGGGGCTGGTCTTTCAGGAGTGTGCCCTTCGGAGGCCTGTTTTGCATGCAGGATTTTGCCCTTCAGGGGCCTGTTTT
Organism: Stramonita haemastoma; assembly: GCA_030674155.1. Taxonomy (NCBI): domain Eukaryota; kingdom Metazoa; phylum Mollusca; class Gastropoda; order Neogastropoda; family Muricidae; genus Stramonita; species Stramonita haemastoma. The sequence continues at coordinate 39,375,845 of CM060316.1, forward strand.
GCATGCAGGATTTTGCCCTTCAGGGGCCTGTTTTGCATGCAGAATTTTGCCCTTCAGGGGCCGTTTTGCAAGGGCGCCCGTTTTGCATGCAGAATTTTGCCCTTCAGGGGCCTGTTTTGCATGCAGAATATTGCCCTTCAGGGGCCTGTTTTGCATGCATAATTTTGCCCTTCAGGGGCCTTGTTTTGCATGCAGAATTTTACCCTTCGGGGGCCTCGTTTTGCATGCAGGATTTTGCCCTTCAGGGGCCTGTTTTGCATGCAGGATTTTGCCCTTCTGGGGCCCGTTTTGCATGTTGCTGCCTTTCAGGAGCTTGTTTTGCAGGATGCCGTCCTTTAGGGTTTGTGTTTCAGGATGCTGCCCTTTAGGGGCTCGTTTTTCCAGGAGTTTGCCTTTCAGGGATTTTTCTAGGACTTTGACCTTCAGAGAATTTTACTGAGTACATTGCCTCCAGAAGTTGGACCCTTCAGGACTGTGTTCAAGCAGCGTTGCCTTTATCTTCAGTAGTCTACCCGTACTCCCTATTGGTCTTACATAAGTCAAGTCAAGTCATGTGGGTGAGGACAAGTCCACTGGGCCCTGTGCTCCAGCATCGCGCTGCTGGTGTCTTCACAGCCTGCAGTTGACAGGTCCAGGAGGAGTGGAGAAGACCTGGGGGAAAAAATGAGCAACTGGCTACTAGAGATCTATATCACAATACCCATGACAAACTGTGAGAGGAAGCTAAAAAAAAATATGAGAGGAAGTAAAAAAAAAAAAATAAAAAAAAAAAAATAATATATATATATATATATTTTATATATATATATATATGGGTTGTCATTATTTATACTTAGTTTCATGATCCTGTCTTGTTACCATTTATTTTGGCAGATCCTTTAGAAATATGAAAAGTCTTCTGACGTGTGCAAGATGTCCTATCATAAGGTCTTTTAACATGAGTGTGCGTAAGATAATCCATGACAGTATCTGACGTATATGCAAGATGTTCTATGCACACAAAAAAAGTCTTTTAACATGTTTCCACATATTCTACCAAAACTTCTGACGTATGCGCAAGATATTCTATGGAAAAAAACTTCTAACATGTGTTCAAAATACTTCAGAGAAAATATCTCTGATAAGGAAACAAATACAGTTGCAGACAGGAAAATAAATAAATAATGGGTGGCGCTGCTTTGTGGTGGTGGTAAATATACAACGGCACTCCTCCGATGTGAATGTCTATTTTATTTTATTTTATTCTTTTAAATCGAGGATAATGGAATAAGCACTCACGTGCTTTTTTACATCCAGTCCCCGTGTGTATGCAGTTTTGTAAACATCTGTTCCCACCAGCACACAATGGCCTACTCTTACGATAAGCGGAACAGGATTTAACGTGTGCACAAGATGTTCTGCGTGCGTTCGCTAACGGGACCTCGGTTTATAGTCTCATCTGAAAGACTTTTGGGGAGAGTGGTGTCGGCAGTGATGTTAACTCCAGTGGTAAAATCCCCTCGGAAGGGGAATCGAACCGGGGTCGTCAAATTGCTAGCGCAATGTTTTGAACACTAGGCTATCCCGTCCCCTTTTAGCTCATGTATAGCATACTGTATCACAACCAAAACAACATTTAAAAATCGTCTACTTTATGAGATTGCCCAAATTGTTTCTTTACCTTTTTAAAAAAATAATCAACTATTCTTTGACACCGTCTTTTTGAGAAAAAAGTATAACTTTCCAAATACTGTTTCTGAAACACATCCGGTAACTTGAATTAAACTATAAATAACCATCTGAAAACAGATGGTGGCGTTTCTCCCTTTCTCTTTTTTTTTATACAGAATTCGGAAGAATATTTTTCCATAGCTACGCCTGTTTTACATACCTGTTCTCTGGAATCTGTGGCCATGATGATGGTAGGGGAGGGAGGCTGAAGAGCGGAGTGCTGATCTTCCTCCCTCAGGGGATGCTGCTGCAGGCATCTTTCAGGTCTGAGGTTTGTCTGGTCCTTAATGTTAGGTTTGTCTGGACATGTTGCGGTTTGTGTGGTCCTTGATGTTGAGGTTTGTGTGGTCCTTGATGTTGAGGTTTGTGTGGTCCTTGATGTTGAGGTTTGTGTGGTCCTTGATGTTAGGTTTGTGTGGTCCTTGATGTTGAGGTTTGTCTGGACATGAGGATTGTGTGGACATGAGGTTTGTGTGGACATGTTGAGGTTTGTTTGGTCCTTGATGTTGAGGTTTGTCTGGTCCTTCCGGTTGCTAACCCGGATCTTCCTCTGGTGTCTGTGATGTCAGCCTCCCTCAGCTGTGCCGTGTACAGTTGGTATGGACAGGGTGTCAGGGCAGAGCGCCTGGCCACCCAGTTTTACCTGAACAAAAAACGTAGGTTTATAAGGTAAGTGAAAAATTATACAGCCATGTTAAAATAGTCTCAAATGTATTACCAATTGATACCTATACTACAACAATGACAGTTTTTTCTCTTTTGTCGTAAAACAGTTCAGAATCATTGCAGAGTTAATTCGTAATTGAATTGAACTAGAATTGAAAATTGAATTGAATTCCACTTTCAATCACATTTGTCTACGAGAAATTTGAGCTTCTCTCCCAGGGGAGAGTAGGTCGCCACAAGAGCAGTGCTACTCAAAATACGTCCCCCTTTTAAGCGTATTTATTTCCCTATCAGAGTGGCTGTATTGAACAAACTTTGTTAGAGATCACTTTCTTAGTGTCGTAGGGTTTTTTACGTGCACTGAAAGCGTGTTACACGCAGGGCCTTGTTCATCATCTGATCCAAAGACTTGCACGCAGACGACCACTCACAATCTTGTGGATGGGGTAAAGTTTCGGGCAAAAACGGGTATGATCGCTGGTCTACTGATCCACCCAATTACCAGTAATGGACACCATTAATGACATCATTGATCGTAGCTGTCATATAAGATTCAAATCTCTAGCCTTTAATTTATGAGTAATGACACGCAACTTATTGTATTCAGATATCAAATTATTGTTTACTTATAGTCCACATTTTCTGTCAAGAAAAAGCCCAACACAACTCATAAATGTAGAGTCAAGCAATCTGAACTGTGTGATAAAAATGTTTAATATCAGCAAGTGTGGATAGACTTTAAAATGAACAACACCACGTTAAAACTCGTTCCGCCTTTGGAAAGAGTAGGCCGATCAGTGTCGGTAGGACAGACGATTTTTTTAAAATTGAATGCACACTGGTGTCATGTTTAGACATAATTTCAAAGTCACAATGCAAATACCTTAGCGGTGGCTAAAAACGGTCGCATACGCAAAATCTCTTCATCGAACCTCGGAGCACTAGCCAGGAGCGAAAAAAATCATATAGGGTGCTAAAACTCACAAACATTAAAACCACAAGGAAAAAACGCATGGTTTCCTTTAACATCAGTAGCAGTTCCTTGGGATAACATCAGAAGTGCTCTGCAAAATCTTTCTTCAAGAAAATGCATGAACATGTCTTAATACACAAGATGTCCATTTGCACCTCTGGGTTTGAAGATTCCCGCCTACCAAAGATCGTTTATTCCAAAATTCTTTGTCCATTTCCCAATTCTGTAGCTGCCTTTATTTATCAGTATTGAAAAACCAACTGTAGGAAGAAGGAGCACCCGACATCTTTCCAATGTCAAGCATTATTATATGAGTAGGAATGTACGCTTCTATTTTTCTTTTTTTTTTTTTTTTTTTTTTTTGGGGGGGGGCAGAAGTAAAGGGCTTAAGCCCACGAAAAAACTTGTCCTTACATTTTGCTTTAAAGTCATGATCAAAATCAATCTTGCCTAAAAAGTCTGGCTCTGTGTATGTGTGTGTCGTCGCGTGTGCGTTGTGTGCGCGCGCGTACGTATGCGTGCGCGCGCGCGGCGGCGTGTGGTGTGTGCGGTGGTGTTGTGTGGTGTGTCGTACCAAATATTTTTGGTTCATAATATAGCTGTGCCGTTCAGTTTTGTGTGTGTGCGTGCGTCTGTGCGTGCGTGCGTGCGTGCGGTGGTGGTGGTGCTGGTGGTGTGTGTGTGCGTGTGTGTGTGTGTGTGTTGTACCAAACCCTTTTGGTTCATAACACAGCTGTGCCGGTCAGATTTCCAACACCTGGTTGGTTTATGACAATTAGACAGATCAACTCTTCGAGGTCCCGTTTGTGAACACACCAAATCACTCCCTGCTTTGCAGCAGTTGTCAAGAAATTTATAAGGCAGGGCCCCCCCCCCCCCCCACACACACACACACAAGTTTTAAAGCAAACACTAATCGATACCTTAAGGCCTAGTTACTAAGTAGCTACTTCTATAGTATAGCCTAATGGTCAGAACATTTCTTGACAATTTGACCACTGGAGTTTGAGGTCGAGGGAAATTTTCCCCTAGAGTTAATATCAGTTCTGAATCCACTCTACCCAATTGTCCTTCGGGGTGAGACTGTAAACCGAGGCCCTGTGGCGAACGCAAGCAGAACATCTTGCGCACACGTTAAATCCTGTTCCGTTTATCGTAAGAGTAGGCCATTGTGTGCTGATGGGAACAGATGACAAGATTTACAAAATTGCATACACACGGGGACTGGATGTAAAAAAGCACACGAGTGCTTATTCCATTATCTTCGATATAAAAGAAAGAATAATTAAATGAATACATAAATTGATTAATTTTTAAAAAGTACTTACCATTATTAGTTTCCATCATTGTCTTTATAAAATAAAAAAAAAGTCAACAGCCAAACGGTTATGTTGATGTTCAAAATTCACACAGTTGTTTCCGAGCCGTTCAAGTGGTCCACACTACATGCAGATGTCAAGCCGTTTGAAATGGCCAAAGAAAACAGAAAAAAGAAAATTCAAATCAACTCACCCCAACTCCCTCAACAGAGACACGATTTGCACGTGTGAGTGTTGTGTCGCAAAATGTGTTTCATGTCCCTAACTGGAGTAAGACCATCAACTGCAAAAACTGTTCTAAATGTAGCTGGAAATTATTTCTAACCTGACGAGCACATCGTTCTTTATGGATTGGCTTGAAAAACTGACCCAAAATGATGGCCATTAAAAGAAACTATACAGATAAAATCTAAGTAGAGACTGCAAACTCAGAACGAGTAAAGACTCCCTGACTTTCCTAGGAAAATCTGTTGCATTGATATGCACGCTCACAGGGAGAATTTCAGATTTGGATTCATTAATTTTGCAATGTGCAGTCTATGCATTAGTAGCCCTCTGGTCAAGGAAAGGAGAAGTTTACCAAATTTCCACAGGATGCTTCAGAACTGAGGGAGGTCTTTACCTCTCTTGAGCATGTTCTCTTTACGACACTGACCACTTAACGACACCACAGGCCACAGCAGCATTCAGATTCAAGGCTTTGTTCAGCTGGTCACCAATGGTTTACCGTTTGGGTTTTTCTATGCAGAGGCTTACTTTGGGTAGTGGATGTGTAGGCTACTTTCAGCAATGTTCCTGCTGACTGTCTGACTGTTTGTCTGTCTGACTCTGTCTCAAACCTATCAAAGCACATTATGCATGTATTCACTCTGTGTGTGCATGTGTGCGTGCGTATGCACGTGCGTGCGTGCGGCCTTGCACTTTGCTGTCATGCATTATATTGTATATCATTTTTAATATTGTTAGTAGATAGTAGTAGTAGTAGTAGTAGTAGTAGTAGTAGTAGTAGTAGTAGTAGTAGTATAGTAGTAGTAGTAGAATGTTTACAACTACGCATCACTGCGTACACTGTAAAAGCTTTCGTTCTGACAAACTTGCTAAACTCAAGCCAGGCTGCTCTCTTTGGTGCTGTGGTTTCGCCACAAGACCTGCGCCACGCATATCAAAGACGCTAGTAAAGTGACTATGCATACAGTAAAGCCATATGCAAAACAGTAGGGGTCTGAGCACTGACCCTTGTGGTATACCATGTCTAACGGCTACTAAATCTGAGGTTTGGTCATTAACTACCACTAGCTGCTTCCTATCTAACAAAAAAACTTGCTAGAAGATTAATAATTTCTGGTGTTAGCTTGTACAAATATAATTTACGCAATAACAAAGAGTGGTTAATGACATCAAATGCCTTCTCGAAATCAACAAAAAGAAGACCAGAAAATTTATTTTCATTTATATTATGCAAGACACTGTCAGTGAGTTGGATAAGAGCTGTATGGCAGAATAATTTTTTCTAAACCCAGACTGACTTTCACTCATTAGTTTATTATTTGTGAAGTAAGAATATATAAAAAGTTAGTTAAAGTCTGTCCCGAGCCTAAGGCTCATCAGGCCGGTGCTTATCCCAGTTTCTGTGGCGTTAAGCGACTGAGAGTCATAGACTACCCCCTGGATAGGACGCCAGTCTATCGCAGGGTACCAAAAGTCTGTCCCGAGCCTAAGGCTCATCAGGCCGGTGCTTATCCCGGTTTCTGTGGCGTTAAGCGACTGAGAGTCATAGACTCCCCCCTGGATAGGACGCCAAATCTATCGCAGGGTACCCTTAACTTTTAACTTATCCCTGATAAGGCGGGGACTGGATATAAAAAAACGAGTGCTTATTCATTATCCTTGAAATAAAAGAATTTGCCTTGCCCCTCTCTCTCTCTCTCTCTCTCTCCTCTCTCTCTCTCTCTCTCTCTCTCTCTCTCTCTCTCTCTCTCTCTCTCTCTCTCTCTCTCTCTCTCTCTCTCTCTCTCACAAACACACACACGCTTGTGCGCACACACGCATGGACACACACACACACATTAACTAACTACACTACACTGCACCGCACCGACCACACCACACCACACCATACCACACCCACCCACCAATACACACCCACACCCACACACACAGATGACTACCTAACCAGCCAGTCCAGGCAGCCAGACAACCAAACAAAGTGTGGCAAAGTGTAAAATAAAAAAAAAACTTGTAAGAAGAAAGAAAATGAAGGTTCCTTTGTTTTGCTAGTAAGGCCTCATGGGAAGAATTATGCCTGCATCTCTCATGGCTGTGAACTTTTGAAACCCCAACTGTAGACTTCCCTGCTATGCCCCAACCTGAGCAGGGCTCTAGTGAAAGATCACTTGTCTGTTTTTCTTTAGGGTTTTTGTTTTGTTTTGTTTTTGGTCTCTGCATAAAGTGCACATGGATGCATGATTATACGCGACACGAACCTGTTCTGCCTTTTCTGTAATTCCCACACAATTATGGTCCAGCAAATCATCCACTCACACACACCGACCACGCCCACACACACACACACAACACACACACACACACACACACACACACACAACACACACACACACACACACACACCCCCTCCAAAGAAAACAGCATCATGCATAAAATACATGAAGTAATGAACACATACACTGTATCACACTACTGCCACACTATATTACAATGCGCATATTCTCTCTCTCTCTCTGTGTCTCACATGCACGTGCACACAGACACAGACAAATCAGACACACACACACACACACACACACACACACACACACACACACACACACACACACACACACACACACACACACACACACACACACACACACACACACTTCCACACAACTCACAACTTACCACACCACTCACAAACCCTCAGATCAACGTGTTCATATAACAAGGGAAAAACTACAACATATCATGCAAGAGAAAATACCCTTCTACTAAATGCCTAAAACATTACGCCAAAGTGACCTGTGATTTTCCAATAAACACAGGGGGGAATGGCAGATAAGAATGAAGTCTTCCTAAAAAATAAAAATAAAAAGGTCAGAGGTTTGAATCCCATCTTATCTAAAAGCTGACTTGTCCCTGCAATCTGCTAGGCAATAAGTGGTCTAGATGCAGTCTTTTGAATTTGGGGAATTTTGTTTCAAATCCCCATTAGCTGCACCAACTTGCTTTATCTCACTTCTGCAATACCAGCTAACAGTTGTCCATGAGTGAGAAAGTATTGCATAAATGAGAATAATTATGGTAGGTTGTGGCTGAACAATGAACTGAGGTCTAGGAGTTGTTTTTCTTCTTTGCATTGGCAAACACCGCACAGTTCTGTTGTTGCATTCATGTCCATTTAACACTTTTCCTGTGTTTGATGTGAACAGATGAAACGGCTTGTTACTGGTCTACTAAACCTGTCTACCACAGCCAGACTCAGTAATTTGCTGGACACTTTGTCACAGGAGAGTTCTGTCCGTGACAAAAAATGAAGTCAAACTTGCTCAAATCTCAGGGGAATACAAACGGTCAGGAACAGACAGTTGCCTGTAGAGTGCCCCCCCCCCCCCCCCCCCTCTTCTCCCCACTACCCTCGCCCCACCCTCACCCTCCAATTCTTTCTTCTCCACTCTCCCCTTCCATCCTCACTCTTCCTTGCCCTCCTTCCATTTTCCTTTCGCACTGTGCTTTTCTGCTCACAGACTGTCTTACTTAATGAGGGTCTGTGTTTCTTCCTCAAGAAAAAAAGGTTCATTGCCTTTAGTGAATACTGAAAGGCTGCACTCTACATTTTGGGCTGAAGAAGACGTCACGTCTTTTATTGCACTACTTGTTTAGTTTCGCCGCCGCTGTAGTCTAGTGGTTAGGGCGTTGGACTCGTAATCTAAAGGTTGCGGGTTCGATCCCAGCTTTCGGCTATGGCGTTGTGCCCTTGGAAAAGGCTTTTTATGGCTATTTTCTCACCCCACTCTAGTTAAAAGGGGTAAACTGTGTTGGTTTACCCTGCAATAAAACGGGTCCATTCCAAGTTATGAATACTAGAAAGGATGCACTCTGAAACCTTTGGCTGAGACAGAAACCTTATTTAACTTGTTTAGTTTCAGCATCGGAAAACGCTATCGAGTAGTGTGTTTTTGAGATATATGGCATAACATATATCAATGCACAATGGTCAACAGAGAAATAAATTGGTCATGATTGCTGATTGAGTGTGCCTCTATACTAGTGACTCAGGACTCAAGAAGGCATTATATCTTAAAGTTAGAAATTGTGATGGGTGTGTCAAAATCCAACAAAATGTCCTTAATCAGTAGATCAAAATCCAGTATGTGTACACATATACACGTTTAAAGGGAAAAGCAGTTAATAAACAAATAAAAGACTACAATGAATAAAACAAACCTCCCTTCCCAAGAAATTCTGCAAAACAATGCCAAATATATGTCATGGAATGGTCTTTCAAAAATAAAAGTTTACAGCTGATTTTCTAGGGCATGTTCAACAAGGTTTCAGTGATACAGACTGCACAGTGCTTGACCCTCAGTCTCTATATGGAGTCAGTGCCAGAGCCAAGTCATTCTTAAAGAGCACATAAAAAAATCCTCCTCTGCTCTGTAGGGTCTTCTAGACTTTCCTTACCAAACACTCCTGGATATTCCATCTGAAAGGGCAATCCACAATGTACACAAAGCATCTATCTTGGACAGGAAAAAAGATCTGAATGCATATTCTCATCACATATTTCAGCTTCATCCCTCATCATCATCATCATCTCATCATCATCACTTGTCATTGCCCTTGTCAGCATAATCAACCACATAAATACAAACCCCTAGGCCCTAAGGTGTACAATAATAAAAAGGTAGGTCTATCTAAATACAAAAATGGCTCTGCAATTGTTCTGTAGGTCTAACATTTTGGGGACTAATTTGTTTCATCAAGAA
>CM060316.1:39390494-39405494 GCA_030674155.1 Stramonita haemastoma
AGCTGACCTACATTCTTAGAGATCAAGGGGTTTCTTTTTGTCACTTTGTTGTGTTCTGTTTTGTTCTGTTTGGTTTTTGTCTCGTTTAAGCTTTGACCTCATCAGTAGATGTAACCTAATTCTACAAAACTGGCCATAAAAGAAGGAGCTGGCTGGTATATCTGGAACATAGGAGCTTTGTAACTGAAAGCTAAGTAATGAGTTCATTCAATGGATTCTACAGCTGAGTGGTTAAGACCATTCAACTTTAATCCCATGGGTCCATGAAGTCCTGGGTTCAAATTTTGGCTTCTACATCTGGTGAATTAGGGGTGGGGATACTTACCAACTCCAGGTCATTTTCAATGCATAACTGTCAGCACCTTAATTTCATTTGTGTAAATACACATGCAGGAAATCAAATACACATACTAAAGATTCTGTAATTCATCTTCCTTTTTGTTGGGGGGGAGGGGGGGGGGTACAGAAACGGGAACATACCCAGCATGCAACCTGTAGGCCTACAACAAAATAAGCTGCTCTGGAATGGAATGTACCAATGTTGAGGCAAGCTGGAAGACCTCCTGCAAAGTCACAAGCACAGAAGAAGACCAGGTGGTACACACCCCATCAGGAAATGGAACTGAGAGAGAGAGAGAGAGAGAGAGAGAGAGAGAGAGAGAGAGAGAGAGAGAGAGAGAGAGAGAGAGAGAGAGAGAGAGAGAGAGAGAGAGAGAGAGAGAGAGAGAGAGAGTGAGTTCAGCTGTGTCTGTCTACATCTGCCTCCCAACTTCTTTTCTTTATGTTTGAAGCTCAGTAAGATCTTCCTCTCTCTCTCTCTCTCTCTCTCTCTCTCTCTCTCCTCTTCTCTCTCTCTCTCTCTCTCTCTCTCTCTCTCTCTCTCTCTCTCTCTCTCTCTCTCTCTCTCTCTCTCTCTCTCTCTCTCTCCTTTGTCTGGCATCTATGTCTTCTTTCCACCTCTTTTTCTGTCTGTCTGTGTAGTCTCTCTTTCTCTCAGGATATTTTTGTATATAACCCCCACATATTTGGGAGAGATAAGCTGAATAACTCAGAAACACTACCCCACTCATCTGCTCATCGCCAGTAACCCCAGTCCAGACTACAGCCCCATTTCAGGAAAGCTGGCCACTTCATCTGGATCCCTTCCACACAAACTGCCCATAGTCTGCCACCGAGAAGTCTGGTAATGAGTCCATTCAGCCTGTGGCAAGACAGAGGGCTAGGTGGCTTGAAAAGGGAGAGGGAACTGGTTTGTTGCTTTAGGGAGCCACTTTCTTCCAGAAGAGGGTATTGCTGTCGTTTTCATCAGCTATCTGATCCAGCCTGGAGAATCTGAGAATAAAGCCTTATTAAGAGTTACTTAACTGGAAAATGTCTTTGTGGTTGATCCTTTCATAGATTGTTGCCTGGAGAATCTTAGAAAAAAGCCTTATTAAGAGTTACTTAACTGGGAAAATGTCTTTGTGGTTGATCCTTTCATAGACTGTTGCCTGGAGAATCTGAGAAATAAAGCCTTATTAAGAGTTACTTAACTGGGAAATGTCTTTGTGTTGTTCCTTTCATAGATTGTTGCCTGAAAACCTGAGAATAAAGCTTTATTAAGAGTTACTTAACTGGGAAATGTCTTCCTGTTTGTTTCCGTTCATAGACTGTTTCCCTACTTGTTTATTCCTTGCTTTGTTTTTCTTTGTCATTCTCTTTCATTCTTCGATAGTGAAATTTCTGCTTGATAACTTAATGTGTCAGTCTTTTGTTGACTTGAAAAGGAAAGTTTTTAGTCTTGTTGGCGAGTAGAATTGTGTAAAGCTATTTTATGTTGTTTACTTAATTTCTGAATTGTTTTATAGCAGCTAATGTACCTCACATGGCTTCTTAATTCAGCTGTCACTGACTAGAATTAGCTTGGTGGTCTGTTTTTTGCATTGCACAGTACTTGTTTTCTGTGTGATTCCATACTGCTTTTCAAACCCTATATCAATCCTTTCTATGGAGGCAATTACTGGTAAAAGCAAATACCACAAAAAGAATATCCCAGAGGAGAAACCTTTAAAACTTTCAGTCCAGTCAAGCTGTACTTCCAAAGTATAATGTCTTTCATTAGAATTGTCATTAAATTAAGTCAAAATGCCTACAGGTCATCTGCATGGCAAAATGGTATGTACTGACCTACTACAGGAAGAATCAATAAATTAATTAAGCACAGATCTTGCTCATAACAGGTCAACGATTTTCTAGCTCTGGGTTTTGCTGATGAAACATGAAGAGAGATGGAGTCCACTGTTATCACTTCACATTGAATGGCTAGCTATGATACAAGCCATCATGATCCGGTAACAATGACATATTTACACGATTACACAAAAGGACTGGATGTAAAAGAAAACTATTGCTTATTTGCGAAAAAAAAAGCAATAGAATTCATGACTATTCAGCTTTATCAATTAATGAAAATGTGGATGTGTAAGAAGAGGCTTAGGACAAAACGAAGTCAGAGTAGAGCAAAAGATGGGTGAGGTGATTGGTGAGTGGATGGGTGTGAGATGGTGTGTGGTGATGTGGAGATGAGGGTGATGTCATACTATCACTAAATAAACCTCATCCAAATATATCTACATGTTTTTCATACCAAAATCCTCCCAAACATTCCTCTCCTGTGGTTTTGTTATCAACAATCTTCTCCATGCATATGAATGACTGCACTCTCTGACATCACATGACAGAATAACGTCACAAAGCTCAGAAAACTAAAGGATGAACCAAAGATACAGCATAGGGTCGAAGAAGAAAGGAAAGCCACAGAAACAGGCAGCTCAACGATTTGGGACCTTGGCTGCTCAGTATGCTCCTGCATGCCAGGGGACAGCCCCAACTTGTTTCCTTGATGAATCAGAATGGTCTGCTTATTGACCTACAGGCCGTGTGGCTTGTGTTGTTTAGTTGGACAACTTAGTCTTGTGGTTAGTGCTTGTGCTTGCGATCTGATGGCCTGGATTCGAACCCAGGATTTTAACCACCACTGAGACACCCATTCAAGGGGAATTTCACTCCGGATAGTACATCATGCCGACTTGCCCCCTGAAAGTCTGGGGGTGGGACTATAAGCCAAGGTCATGGGTGGGAATGCAAGCAGAACATTTTGCACACCTTAAAAAAGCCTGTTCTACTTTTCAGAAGAGAAGGCCTTTGTGCCAGTGGGAATGGGGGACAACATAAATTGCTAAACCACCTGCGCATGGGAGCTAAATGTAAAACACACACACACACACACACACACACACACACACACACACACACACACACACACATAAGTGATTATTCCTCTATCCCGAAAATGAGAAAAAAATCTTAGAAAGAATAAATAGTTTGGTATAAATCAACACTATTGGCGTGTAGTAGTGGTGGCAGTGGTTGTTCTTCGTGTTCGATTAGACTGTTTTCCACAAATTCATTGATGTGCTTGGAGGTGGCTCTACAACCACGATCTTGAAGCACAGAGTCTGGAACAGTGCGCTTCTGTACACACACACACACACGCACGCACGCACGCACGCACGCACAAGCACACACACACACACACACACACACACACACACACACACACACACACACACACACACACACACACACACACACACACACACGTCTTTCATCATTGACTACTTTTCGTCTTGTTCAAAAGCAGCAATGTTGTTCCCTGTACATGCCCACATCACTGATTCATGGCAAGTGAAGCACACAGGGTCAAAGAGCTCACAGCTATCATCAAACAGGCCATTCAATGCGAAAAGGAAACAGTAAACTCTCTCTCTCTCTTCTCTCTCCTCTTCCCTCTCTCTCTCCTCTTGATACATCTCTCGGTAGACTTTAACGAGCGTGTGCGAACGCCGCGAACATCTTCGCACAGTTAAACTGTTCCGCTTTCGTAGAGTAGCCATCGTTCGGTGAAATGACATATTAAAACTGCAACCGACCGGTGAAAACAGATGATGCTTTGTTATCTCATTAAGTATAAATATAATAATACATTTATCAGCAAAACCAAGGCATCATTGACCTTCTGTCAGTGAAATCTGAGCTTCGTTAACTCCAATTCTCCAGTTGATTATATTGGCCATTGCTGTGTTCTGAGCCTTCCGTGTAACCTTGTGGCAGCGTGACGTAATTTAAGGATGACTTAGGAAGTGCGTCATTTATCTAGATCACACACACACACACACACACCACGCTGCGCCCGCATGCATGCCACATATACACACACGCGCACACGCATGCTATTTATTCATTCATTCTTTATTTACTTTATTCATTTATTCAGTCCTTTGGATGAGACTGAAAACCCACGTCCCAAGTGGGAAAGTGCGCTGAATATCCTGTGCATACATTGAAACCTGTCCTGCTTTTTGAGAGAGTAGACCATTGTGTGCCTGTGCGAACCGACAACAAAATTTGCAAAACTGCATGCACACAGGAACTGAATGGTTAAAAGAAAAAGCACGAGAGGACGGCATAACCTAGTGGTTTGAACATTGCGCTCGCAATCTGACGGCCCTGGTTCGAATCTGTTCAAGGGGATTTTTCCCCTGCAGTTAACATCAGTGCAGACTCCACTCTCCCCAAAAATCCTTCGGGTGAGACTATAAACCGAGGCTCCGTATGCGAACGCACGCAGAACATCTTGCGCTCATATTCCGCTTTTCGAAAGAGTAGGCCATTGTATACCGGTAGTGTGAACAGATGACAAAATTTACAAAACTGCACACACATGGGGACTGGATGTAAAACGCACATGAATGCTTATTCCAGTATCCTCGATACAAAAAGTTTTTTAAAAAATGATTTAAAAAAAATTCTTTATCTTCAACATAAAACAACTTGAAAAGATTCTTTCAGGCATTTTTTCTTTCATTCTTCATATTGAATCTAGCTCAGTGATTACTTGTAGCATGTGTTCATTTGTCTATCTCTCCGTTCGTCCGTCTGTCTTCAAAAAATATATATTTGAGTGTGAATTGCTGCGTGACTGATGCATATTACTAGAAAAGGGGGGATGGAACAGTTTTTGATTTTTGCTTTTTGTATCCGTCCTTTAGTTGTTGCTTTTAGATGTCATTTTTGTGCTTTTTTTTCTTTGGTCACATTAAAGCACACTGGACTCATCAGCAGATGTAACCTAATTCCAAATAAACGGCGAATTTTGAGAAAGAAAAAAAAGGAACAAAAACAGCAAGCCTGCGTACATCTTGTACGAAAGAGCCTTGTGCCTGAAATCTCAGTCATTAGTTCATTCAGACCGTCTGTCTCGTGTCTGCCTCCCAACATCTTTCTTTGTGTACTCTCTCTCTCTCTCTCCTCTCTCCCTCCTCTCCTCTCTCTCTCTCCCCTCCTCTCTCTCTCTCTCTCTCCTCCTCCTCTCTCTTCTCTTCTCCTCTCCTCTCTCCTCTCTCTCCTCTCTCTCTCTCCTCTCCTCTCCTCTCTCTCCCCTCTCTCCTCTCCTCCTCTCCCTCTCTCTTCACCACACACACACTCACTCCTCCTCTCTCACTCTCTCTCTCTCTCTCTCATCTCTCTCTCTTCTCTCTCTCTCTTCTCTCTCTTCTCTCTCTCTCTCTCTCCACTCATCCTCACTCACTCTTCTCCTCTCTTTCACTTCTCTCTCATCTCTGTCTGTCGTCTCTTCTGTCGTCGTCTGTCTGTCTGTCTGTCTCTCTCTCTCTCTCTGTCTCTCTCTCGTCTTCTCTCTTCTCTTCTTTCTCTCTCTCTCTCTCTGTCTCTGTCTCTCTGTCTTCTCTCTCTCGTCTCTCTCCGTTCTGTCTCTCTTCTCTCTCTCTCTCTCTTTCTCTCTTCCTCTTGTCTCTGTCTCTCTGTCTCTCTGTCTGTCTTCTGTCTTCTGTCTGTCTCTCTCTCTCTCTTCTCTCCTCCTCTCTCCTCTCTTCTCTCTCTCTCTCTTCTCTCTCTCTCTCCTCCTCTCTCTCTCTCTCGTGTCCAAACTCTTTCAGTGGTCGGATGATCTTAACGGGCCACAACCGCAGGTCGATACAGGCGGCCACACCCAGTGAACAAAGGAACAGAAGGAAATGAGGAAAATCAAATCACCACAAAAGGAATACCACAAAGAAAGTACAGGGAAAAGGCAACAGAAAGAAGGAAAGAAGGAAATAAAACAAGACACAAAGAAATATCGACAGATAGATAGATAGATAGATAGATAGATAGATAGATAGATAGATAATAGATAGATAGATAGATAGATAGATAGATAGATAGATAGATAGATAGATAGATAGATAGATAGATAGATAGATAGATAGGTAGATAGATAGATATTGGGAGTTTGAAAAGGGAATGAAGATAGACCGCAAGAAAGAAAAAATGAACAGACAGGAAAAAGAAAACGGAAACAAACAAATAAAAGAAAGGATGAAGAGAAAAGAATGAAAGAAAGACAGAAATGGCGCAAATTAGACAGAAATAAAAAGATAAAGAAAGGATAGGAAAGAAAGAAAAAATTACACCAAAACATAAACGAGCAATGTCTAATGCAAATAACTTTACACATTTCCTTTCAATACGTTTGAAAGTTTGAATATAACAACAATTATGATTCCTAGTCCTGTAAACTTGGTTTTCAGACAGCTTTAAGACCAAATTACATGTCAGATATAAACCCATCTGCTGCTTTACAACTACATTATTTTTTAAAACGAAAAGATGAAAAGAAAAATGTCGAATACTTTTCAGTATTTGCTACAATGGGAACTGCCCAACATTTATACTATAGACTAACAAACACGACAAACAAACAAAAATAATATCAGACACCTTTTAACATTCACTGAAATGATAACTGCTCAACAACTTAATATTGAAACAAGACAAATGCTTCTCAAAAGGAAAATGGGGGGAACCTTTCTCATTCAATTTGGGGGGTAATAAAAAACAATCAAAGGACCAAGTTTCAAAAGACTAGGCAAGGACCTGCAGGAAATATTACTGCAGAACTATTACACGCATATGTGCACAAATGAGTGTGTGGGTGGGCTCACACGCACTTACACGACTCGCACACACACACCACACACACACACACACACAAACACTAACACTAACACTAACACCACACACACACACACACGACACACACACACACACACACACACACACACACACACACACACACACACACACACACACACACACAACACTAACACACACACACACAACACACACACACACACACACACACACACACACACACACACACACACACACACACACACACACACACACAGAAACAAAAAAAAAGCCTCTTTCTACTCTCGCACAGTTCCATTTCACCCCCAGCGTTTTCTCTCTCATGGGCTCCCAGCAGAAAACTGGACCCAGTGAATCACGTGACAGGAAGTGTGACATTCCAGCCCTACAGTTATCTTCTGCTGCCTCCTTGTGGCGGGCGGCCTGTTGCTTTCTTTATTGGATATCTTTTGCCCTGGCAAACACTCGCCAGACGTGTGGACACTTAGCCCGGAATCAAGAGGTGTGCTCTTTCCACATCATTTTCCTTGGGAAGGGAAAGCTGGTCCAAGTTGGTGGTGGCTAGGCTGGGGTTGAAGGAAAGCATTGTTGATGTAAAGATGTGTGTGTGTGTGTGTGGTGTGTGTGTGTGTGTGTGTGTGTGTGTGTGTGTGTGTGTGTGTGTGTGTGTGTGTGTGTGATGAGGGAGTGTTGTGTGTGTGTGGTGTGGTGGTTGTGTGTGTGTGTGTGTGTGTGTGTGTGTGTGTGATGTGTGTGTGTGTGTGTGTGTGTGTGTGTGTGTGTGATGGGAGGTGGTTGGGTGGGTTGCTGGTGCGCTGAGACTGGACGGGGCGGGTGAGGTAAAGTGTGGTTGAATGCAGACAGATTCTCATTTCAGATTTCACACAGACTGAACACACACACCACACACACACACACACACACACACACACACACACACACACCATACACATACAACAACACACACACACCACACACATATACACACATACAAACACACACACACACACACGCACACACACCACAAACACACACACACACACACACACACACACACACACACACACACACACACACACACACACACACACACAAATGTGAGGGGAGGGGGTTATCACAGTACTCTCCACTTTAGAAGTATTGCTGGGATGACAACTCTGTATCAATCCTCCGTTGGAAAAGTCTGTTGGTTCACAGACCAACCGCCCCCCCCCCCCCCCCCCCACACACACACACCACACACCACCACCACCACCACCCCATTTAGATAGCCGCATTCTGACTTCGCGGATGGTGTCTAAACACAACATGTGTTCGTTCTTTTTTTTTTCTTTAATTTTGTCATCCGTGGAACCGGCACAAAATGGCGGACTCTTTCTAAAGGAAGAATAGGCTTTTAACGTGTGTGCAAGATGCTTTGCGTGCGTTCGCACACAGTGTCTCAGCTTATAGGCTCAGACGAAGGACTTCAACATTCAGTTCGATTTTCTCTTCAAATTGGGAAGAAGTGGCAAGACTTGGAATCGAACCCGGAATCTCACGGTTTACATGTTCGGGAGGTGTAAATCTTAGCCTTCCTGCTACATTCCTTTTTACAATAGCAGACAAACTGACACTGTGATCCAAACATTTTAATCAAGATTGCACCTCTTGACGTCTCTTACATGTGTATAAGCACCGATAGCAAATTGATATTTTGTATTTTGTACCACTTTATGTCACAGCAGATTTCTCTGCGTGAAATTCGGGCTGCTCTCCCCGGGGAGAGCGCGTCGCCACAAGTGCAGCGCCTACCCATTTTCTTTTTCTTTTCCTGTCTACAAGTGTATTTGTTTCCCTATCAGAGTGGCTTTTTCCAACAGAATTTTGCCATGTTCCGTAGGTTCACAAAAACCCTGCATCCTGGTATCATTTTACATCTCTACCCGGTCCACCCAGGTCACAACTTCTGGGTATCTTTCTGCAGCCGCCTTTATATCTGTACTGACCCAGAACTGAACCAGTCCCTGTGTGATCCTGGGTGCCTAGTGACCAGTTTTGTCTTCAACCCAACGACTTAACCATCCCTGTCACAGAGACATCAATTGTTAGCTGAGAAATTCTTGTTTATGAAGACACAGACAGACACAGACAGACAGACAGAGAGAGAGACAAACAGACAGATAGACAGACAGAGACAGAGCAGAAAAAATGTCATCAAAATGTTAATGATTATTCTCATCAATCAGATCTGACAAGCTGCTGTTAAACGGCGGTTCCATGACTACTGCTTTTTACACACACACACACACACACACACACACACACACACACACACACACACACACACACACACACACACACACACACACACACACACACACACACACACACACACCACACATCACTTACGCTAACACTAACACTAACACTAACACGCGCGTGCACACACACAAACACGCGCGCGTGCATACACACAAACACATACACAGAAACCCCCCACCTCTCCTCCTCTCTCTCTCTCTCTCTCTCTCTCTCTTCTCTCTCTCTCTCTCTCTCTCTCTCTCCTCTCTCTCTCTCTCTCTCTCTCTCTCTTCTCTCGGTGTATCTCTTTTGATATTAATGTTCGAGTCAGTTGGTGATTTTGTATTTATTGAACACATTTTTATCTCTTGTCTCTAAATAATTATAATCTATGTATCTGTTTTGACATTAATGTTCAGATCAATTGGAGATTATGTGATATTGAGCACATATCTCTTTTTTAATTCATTAAATCATAATATGAACTCTTCTTGTCGATGTTGTAGTTTGGTTTTGTTTTTTGTTGTTGTTTTTTTTGGGGGGGTTGTTTTCTTTTTGTGGTTTTTTGTTGTTCTTTGTTTTGTTGATAGTCCCAAATCCAGGCAAGGGCCGAATGAAAAAAGTATGAGAATGCTTATTCTGTATCCCTTGGAAATAAAGATCAATCACAGACCATTCATTCATTCATTCATTCATTCATTCATTCATTCATTCATTCATTCATTCATTCATTCTCTCTCTCTCTCTCTCTCTCTCTCCTCTCTCTCTCTCTCTCTCTCTCTCTCTCTCTCTCTCTCTCTCTCTCTCTCTCTCTCTCTCTCTCTCTCTCTTCTCTCTCTCTCTTCTGTTGCCCTCTCCCCATTTGTTTTGTAATTAATAATTATCCACAATTTTCATGCAAACCTTTTATTTTGTCATGTTTCCTTTTTTCGTGGTCATTCCGTTTTTTCACATTGGCATAATCAATTAATTGAGATTACATTAGAATTCTTGAAATATGTGTAACAAGGAGCTTGTGTGTCACAATTTTGCAATTTGTCTTGACAGTGCGTGTTGGGTAAAACGGGACAAGATGTAATTATAAAGAGCTTCCAGTTTAAAAGAGTGCTTGTTAGCCATTCCATGCTGAGCCCGTCACAGGCAGAACATCACAAACGCACGTTAACGACCCTTGTTTGTTCGTCAGGGTTTTTTGTGCATGATGGAACATTATTGCATGATGATCAACAGTAATGGGGGTGATATAATGATGTTGCTGTGGAAGTGCATCCCATTTGAGACTACTTGACAGGGTTGTACTCTACGCTTACTGTCATGATATATCCCGGCGTCAACCAGGCCCGAGAGATACAGACACCTGCAGTGTTGGTGAGGTAATTTGAGCTACACTCTCAAATTCATGTAGACTTTAAGGATCTTGGAATGCCTTTCAGACTGTTATACGTGCTGCAAAAAATACCCACACCCATTTTATGATCATGAAGAAAAAAATTAAAGTGATCACAGACATTAAAATTCAAGCATTATAAGCAAATGCACTGACAACCTCCTTTATTCCAACTTCTAAGGGGGGCAGGGTTGGTTTTTTTAGTTCCTGGTTTACAACTCTGAAGTTCACCAATTATGAGATTCTTTCGTAATGCAGCCGTTTTCGCCCACAATTAAATTAAGACAGCTGCGTTCCGACTTCGAGGATGTCCAGATCACTATTGGCAGCATTAAATCACAACCAGTGGTCTGTTGCCCAGTAGTGGACTACTGACAATGGGTGTCTAAAATACCCATTTAGTTTGCTAGAGATTTCTGAGCCTGACGTTTCACTTCCGCAGTTGCGGCCAGGATGTGGTGAAGTAAACCTGGCTCCCTCTTCTTGCAAACGTCACATCTTTGGCTGGGATGGGGGCCTTGTATTCACTTCCCTATAAGCTGTGCATTTATTCGTCTTGCTGTGGCATGCTGAAACATTTCCCATTGTCTCGTTCACACTTTGCTCCTGAGGTGTTTTGAAAGAAACAGGGGAAGAAGGGCAAAATTTCACACAAATGAGAAATAAAATATCCCCACTCGAAACAACAGAAGAAAAAAGAAAAAAAAAAGTAACCACACAGAGAGGAGACAAAATATCCCCACTATTTCACAAAAGAAACAAGAAAAGAAAGAACAGGAAAATAGAACATCTCCAAATAAGATCTGTATCATGTTTGCTCTGGGCATCATACTTGGGAAAAAAAATGGTCAGCATAATTTGAAAAAAACAACACATTCCACCCCTTCTCCATCAGCCAAACGTTCTAACAAATAAACCTCTTAGAAAAAAAAAACTGTCTGGCCAAATGAAGCCAGGCCGCACCACTGGGGCAATCTCCAGATAAACCTCTGATCAGTCTAAGCTGCCGGGGATTCCTGTGAAAAAGGTCAGACCACGGTCATAGACAATCGGTGACTGAAAGAGGGGAGGGGGACGGTTGAGGAGGGGGGGCTGAAAGGCGACAGATTCCCATTTCAGATTTCACACACTCAAAACAAATACATGGGGCAAAGTTCATCTCGAGGACTCTTGGCTCTGGAGCATGGTTGGGATGATCAGAACGTGTATCGATCATCTCTGCTGATCTTAGAGAGAGGGACGGCCAGAAAGGGAAAAGGCTTGCTTTGGATTGGAGGAGATGCGTAGTGCGAGTCATTGCAGCCAGTGTGTTCATTTGGCCTGTGCCAGTCAGAATACAGTCTTTCTGTTCAAGTCCGTGATCATGCCAAGACGGTCAGCATTCCTCCAGGGATTCAGGTTACTTTTGTGAGAGAGTGTGGCTTGGTGTCCTATATTGACCTATTGCTCTTCTTATAAAATGAAGTTCAGATTTTTTTTTTTTGGCTGGTGTGGACATCTTAGAACTCATCTTTTGATGGAGGAGAGATTTAGCTGAAGGGAAGAAAATATAAAAAAATAAAAATAAAATCTGAAATGTGGTTATCTTTTGTTTTTAACTTTGATTGCGTTGTTCTCTCTCTCTCTCTCTCTCTCTCTCTCTCTCTCTCTCTCTCTCTCTCTCTCTCTCTCTCTCTCTCTCTCTCTCTCTCTCTCTCTCTCTCTCTCTCCTCTCCCTCTCCCTCTCTCTTCCCCCTCTCTCTCTCTTCCCCCCTCTCTCTCTCACACCAAACACACACACACACACACACACACACACACACACACACACACACACACACACACACACACACACACACACATTCTCGGCAATTTACCAGAGCAGAGATACACAAACAAGAAAATTGTTCCCATGAGACTGTTGTCATGTTGCTACCTATTTTCAACAACGTTTGGTGTAAATGAGCATCCATGCTGTGACATATATGTTTGGTAGAAATTATATATATATGAGCACATATGACTTGTTTCGCCCTGACCAAAAGCTGCCTGAATAAATGATATAAGCAAAGACCAAGGCCTACATTCAAATGTTGCTGTGCTGGAAATTGTTACGTTGAGATTGTCTTCAGCCATGACAATTTCTTTATCTCTCAAAGCCTGCACTCTTTTTTCAGTAAGAAAAAATATCCTCTAAAGATGGAGTGTTGTTGCCGTAAGGAAACGTACCTGACTAGGGAAAACGCAACAGCAACAGCAACAGCATCTAACTTGTAAATTGTAGGGACCAGCCTTAAATCGAACCACAAAGGACTCAGCACAGACAAAGGAATAACCCAATAGAAAGGGAAGTCAGGGACCTACAATCAAGTCTGCATAAACAGCCCTCTGTCCGAGCTTTGCTTCATTCAGGGCAGACGACTATGTTCATTACCATTCCGATCAGATTACTTTTGTCTGCCGCTTCCAGACACAAGTCGTTTGCTGAACTGTTGATCAAATGTGACAACAAACATGCATCCCATCAACATTTTCTTTTCTTTGTCTGTCACGTTGATAGACACTACTTCAACGTTTTCCAGGTTTGTTGTGTCCATAGTGTTGGCATATAAATTGACCATTAGGGAGCGTAGTTGTGAAAAGCATTTCGAAAATTTGTTTCAATCCGTCAAGTTAACCAATCCCTCTGGGCTATGAGCTTCGTGTCGATTTTTACAGTTCTGGTTTAAGGTGGTATCACGCTTACATTCTGTAGTGTATTCTACGATGATGTTTTATTATATTGCAAATGAATAAAAACTCAGTCGAGACCGCGAACGTAAGCCGAGTATTCTTTTACCAAGCAAGGTAGGCAGAATTTAACGGGAAATTTCCACAGGATGCTTCTAGCAGAAGTTCTTATCTCTGTAGAGCTCGTAGGCCCACTTAAGGACTCAACCACATAACGACACAACACTAGTGACATCAGCTCCTGTGGAACGCTACTGGAGAAAAGGTAGACAACTCTTCTCTTTCTTTGACAATTGGCAAAAGAAGTTATGAAGAAAGAAAGAACAGTAAAAAGGCACATACCGGGGACACACTTACGCACCTACACGATACACGCAGCATATGTGTACGCACGCGTGCACGCACGTGCATAAACACACGCTAGCGAGCGCGCATGAATGGAGAGAAGGGAGAAAAGAAAGAGGGGAAAAAAGCGGCAAATGGGTAAAAAGTCAGGCAGGCAGTAGTAACACAGAGAGAGAGAGACAAAGACACAGAGAGACAGACAGACAGACAGACAGAGACAGAGATGGAAACAGACAGAAACAGACGGAAAGAACTGGAGCCAGAAGCGAAACATGAGAAAGGAAAAGGGAAGACAAGTAAATAAAGAGCTAACAAGCTATAACGGGAAACCAGGAAATAGACTGTGGAGATGAAAATTCCATTCTACCACCTTTAATAGGAAAAAAACCGGGCTAGGAGGTGGTGGGGGGGGGGGGGGGGGGGGGCGTTAGAAGGAGGGAAGGAAAAATTGGAAACTATACCAACAAATCAAAACAGCAACAACTAAAAGCAGGAAATATCAGCGGAACAAGCGCTATTGTGCCTCGCCTTAGAGAGCTGAAATTAAGTGTTGAAAGGTCCGCAGCTTGAAATGGGTGATTCGTGTTCTCTACAAGATTCCTGATTCTGTGCAACTGAGAACAGGAATCTAGCTATTGAATCAGATAGTGTACTGTAAAGGTGGTGTGTGTGTGTGCGCGTCTGTTTGTCGGTTTTTCTGTGTGTGTGTGTGTGTGTGTGTGTGTGTGTGTGTCTGTGTGTATCTGTGTGTGCGTGTGTGTTGTGTGTGTGTGTGTGTGTGTTGTGTGTGTGGTGTGCTGTGCGTGCGTGTGTGTGTGTGTGTGTGTGTGTGTGTGTGTGTGTGTGTGTGTGTGTGTGTGTGTGTGTGTGTGTGTGTGTATGTGTTGTTGTGTGTGTATGTGTGTAGTGTGTGTGTTTTATTCTTTTATGTCGAGGATAATGAAATGTGTGTGTGCGTGCGAGATTATATATATATATATATATATATATATATATATATATATATATATATATATATATTATATATATATATATATATATATATATATATACAGAGAGAGAGAGAGACTGGCAGAGAGACAGACAGGCAGAGGAGATTAATCAAATGAGAGAGCGAGAGAGTGAGCGAGAGAGAGAGAGAGAGAGAGAGAGAGAGAGAGAGAGAGAGAGAGAGAGAGAGAGAGAGAGAGAGAGAGGAGAGAGAGAGAGAGAGAGAGAGAGAGGAGAGAGATTTGAGACTACAG
>CM060316.1:39415494-39420494 GCA_030674155.1 Stramonita haemastoma
TATGTGGTTAATGGCAGTGAAATGTTTTAACTAGTATGTGTTTTATTATATAGCATTTTATTACTGATATGGAGGGAACTATTTCCTTTGAGGTGGGAGTTATATCTTTGATTTAAAACCACAGCCTGAAGACCAGGCATTGTTTGGAAACTGGTAGCTGCGAGTTAAGAAATTCAACAATGTTGTCACATTCGACCTGTGGGCTATCTCGCAGACAGGAAAAGAAAAAATAACAAAGGATGGCGCTGCTCTTGTGGCGACGCGCTCTCCCCGGAGAGAGCAGTCCGAATTTCATGCAGAGAAATCTGCCATGACTTAAATTGGTATACAGTGTGATGATGTAGAATCGATCGTACGAGAGGTTTGTTTCAGCCGTTTATTCTACGCCTACAATCTGTACTCAAAATAAGCATGCGTTTCTTCAAAGCCTTGAAGTTGGGGAGCCAGGCCTGAATCCTTCAAGTTTGATCTGTTTTATCAGTTCTTTTTTCTTGTTAAAATAAAATACTCGTAACACCATTAAAAAAAACAAAAAAAACAAAGCACATCTCTTCAAATGAGAGAGACCAAGTAGATGTAAAGTTTGAATAACGACTGTTTTCATGTCTACTAAAATACAGTCACGCACGCAGACAAGGTGCTACCATATTGCCTTTTTTTATTTTGAAGGTATTTGAACAAAGTTGGTCTTTTTTTCTGTTTCGATAACGACGTCATTCTCTTTTATAGCCGCTGCTAACACTAGATCAAAGAAGGACACCACCACAGCAGATTTACATCCCGCTCTAAATTGGCCCCATGAAAATGTCTCTGTATTGATTTTGCCGTTAAAACGGCAAACATATGGGCCACTTCTGTATCTTAATGAGCGCAAAACACGACATGATAAAATAACGCCTGTTTGTCTCCTTGTTTCTAGTTCTCTTTGAGACTTCCTACTTTACTTTCTGCCTCTGTCTCTTTGAGTCTCTATCTGTGTGCCTGTCTATCTCTATCTTTATCTCTCTCTCCGTGTGTGTGTTTGTTGTGTGTTTGTGTGCGTGTGTGTGTGTGTGTGTGTGTGTGTGTGTGTGTGTGTGTGTGTGTGTGTGTGTGTGTGTGTGTGTGTGTGTGTGTGTGTGTGTGTGTATTTCATTCTTTTATTTCAGGGATAATGGAATGAGCAGTTATGTGCTTTTTTACTTATTTGTTTGTTTGTGTGTATGTGTGGTGTGTGTAAAAAAAAGCCCTTCTGTATATAAAAAGAACCTTATCACGATTGTACGTTTACACAAGGCTTTTAAAAGCGAGCTAGAGTTAAGGACCTGCAAGTTATTGATGTTGATGTCTGATACAGTTGCAATTACATTGTTATTTTTGCTATGTATTCATCTTTACGTCCTTGTGCACAGATATGTACACTTTTTTCTGATCATGGTTTAAGTTCTTGTCAATGAGTTGATATCCAGATCCAGCACAAAACACGCCAACAATGCCTTAAAGTTAAAGTAGCGAACATACCTCTCCATTTCCATCCCATGAGTCCATGAAGTCATGGGTTCCTATCTCGGCAGCGTCTGATACGTTTAGGATGGGGATTCTGACGATCTCCTGGGTCAACTTCTAGTGCACACCTGCCAGTGCTTTAAATGCTTCGTATATATATCCATGCAGGAGGTCAAATATGCACATTAACGATCCTGTAATTCCTGTCAACGTTCGGTGGGTTACGGTGCAGAAACACGAACACACCCAGCACATATCCCGAAATCGGAATGCAGCTACCTTTATGGTGGACAGAAAAAGTCGCATACGCAAAATCCCGGAGAACCTTGGAGCTCTAGCCGAGGAACAACAACAACAACAACAACAACACCGACAACAACAACAACAACAACAACAACAACACACAACAACAACAACAAACACCGACAACTAATTAAAAAAATCTTCATTCAAATCAAAATCTAATGACCCAAAACTGAGTGATTTTATTGCGTTTTCATTCAGTTTCACTCTTAAAAAAAAAAAAAAAAAAGAAAGAACGGAACATCTTCCTTCAATGGCACCAAACACGGCAACTGATGCTGTCATTTTTTTTCTTTTAATTTTCTTTCCCCACAATCATTTCTAAGGCCTTGCTGGTATCCCATACCCTGTCCATCAGTATCCCTCCCTCCATCCATCCCTCCCTCCATCCATTCCTTCCCCTTTTCTTCAAACACAAGACACGGAGGCTGATTACCACAGGAAAGTGTGGCCAAATTTCATTACCCATCTTCGATATCGTTGCTTTATTTGGATAGTTTATTCTTTCATTTATCTTTTGTATTTGCTTACTTATTTATTCATGATTTTCATTCGTTCGTTTGCTTTTGTTTATCTATTTACGTCTTTATTTATTCATTTATCTATATATTTATCTATCTGTCATTGGTTGTTCTTCATGCTTTTCTTGTTTTCTCTTTTTATTTTAGCTAGCCGAACTGTCAATCTTTGAGAATGCTTAAGTACAGTTTCATGTGGTTCGTGCGTCAACCACACACACACACACACACACACACACACACACACACACCACACACCACACACACACACCACACACACCACACAATACACACACACACGTACGCACGCACGCACACGCACACATGTACACACAGATGGCTGAACAGTTAAATGAATATCACCACTTTGGTGGGTGGAGAAATACAGACACTTGTATTACTGATCAACACATTTTACCTTTACCTTTTTTTACATTTTAATTAAGGAACACTCTAAAACATTTTTGCAGTGAAGTAAAAGACATGTTTA
Source organism: Stramonita haemastoma (assembly GCA_030674155.1). Lineage (NCBI taxonomy): Eukaryota > Metazoa > Mollusca > Gastropoda > Neogastropoda > Muricidae > Stramonita > Stramonita haemastoma. The sequence goes on from CM060316.1 coordinate 39,418,291, forward strand.
AGTGTGGTTCCAGACAATTTCATTTTGAGCAAAAAGCACAGTCGTCTTTGGACAGATGGACACAACAGACAGGGACTTTGACTTTAGAGCAGACTAGTCCTACCCTGCCATCGACTGGTGATGAAAATCACGATAGCGCTTGTGGAGATGTTGATTCTTTCCTGGCTCATCTTATAAACAGGTCAGCTGTTGTCTCTATGGATGTATATCTCCAAATATACACAAAAAGTGGAGATGATGACTATACATAGGGTGGAGATGTTGATTATTTACTCGTTCAACTTGTCAACAGGTCAGCTGGTATTTTTGTGTGAATGCACATCTCCAAATGTGCTACATTTAAGATCCTGTCATCAGCGTCAGGGTGTTTTTTTTAGCTCTGGGTTTTGAAAATACGAGCACGCACACGCACCAGCTACTACACAATCGACAGTAAAATGAAGTTGGTCCTGTCCATGGAAAAAAAGAAATCAGATGGGTATGAATCATGCAGCCCACAGAAAATGGCCTCACTTCGTGCTTCCATTCATAGAGGACCATGCTCTTTCCTGTCTGGCGATGCTGAAAGCCAGCCTTGAACCTGGGAACCAGTCAGGATAGCCAGCCATAGACTGGCTGAGAGACAGAGAGTAAGATAAAAAGGAAGAGATAAGAGAGAGAGAGAGAGAGAGAGAGAGAGAGATTGAGAGAGAGATTGAGAGATTGAGACAGAGACAGAGAGAGACACAGAGAGAGACAGAGAGAGACAGAGACAGACAGACTGACAGATAGACAGACAGACAGACAGAGAAAGAGAGGCAGACAGAGAGAGAGAGACATACACACAGAGAGAGACATACAGAGAGAGAGACATACAGAGAGAGAGAGAGAGAGAGAGAGAGAGAGAGAGAGAGAGAGAGAGAGAGAGAGAGGAGAGGAGGAGAGAGAGAGAGGAGGAGAGAGAGAGAGAGAGCAAAACTATAGTAATGGCCACGGTAATATGATTTGACCAGACCCTCCCATGTCAATTCAGCCCCCATCCCTCTGGTTCCGAGAGAAATAGGAAAGAGATTGGTGTTGAGGTGGGAGGAAGGCGGAGAGGAGAGGGTGGTGGGGAGGAGTAGGATAAGTGAGGAGGGAGGGTGAGGAAATAGAAGAAGAAGCAAAACAATGTCATGATGGTGTTGATGATGGTTTGTTGTTGAGATGGGGGGGGGGGTATTTTTGTTTTGTTTTGTTGTTCTTCTAGTGATTTAAGGATGAGATTTCTCCCTCCCTTTTAAGATATCATGTGACTTTTTCCTTAACACTATCTGATTGTGATGGAGTTTTGGGTGGCTTTTCCTTTTCGGTGTTTTTTTTTTCTTTTGTGTTTCTCTGCTAGAGCTCTGAGGTTCACCCATGGTCAGATTTTGCGTACACGCACCATGAAGGTAGCTGCATTCCAACTTCGGGGATGTACGCTGTAACCCACCGAACGCTAACATAAATTACGGGATATTAAAAATCTATATTTGATATTCTGCATGTGTATAAACACAAAGGGAACTAAGACACTGGCAGATCTGCACTTGAAGTTGACCTTGGAAAGCGTAAAAATCCCTACCCTTAATTTATAAGACGCCGCCAAGATTAGAACCCAGGACTCCATGGACCAATGGAATTGAAGTCGAAAGGTCTTAACCACTCTGCTATAGCGATCGTCGTGATGGGGTTTGAAACTCAGCCTCCTACTCATCAACCTTTACTGTCCGCTTGGCCATGGGGCAGGTGTGTGACTGGTTCGCTGGTTTTGTTTCATTAGTCTTGTCTTCTGTGTGAGTTCATAGGGGAAGTCGTCTCTCGAAGCTTCTGATTCTGTATAAAATGGCAGAAGAAAAAAGACAAGGGTCTCCTGTTTACCACATCCCCATTTCTGGAAGGGGAGGGGGAGAGCTAGTCACAGACTGTGTGAATAATAGATAGTAGCAACGAATTGTCTATCTGTTGGTCTGTCTATCTATCTGTTTGTCTGTTGGTCTGTCTGTCTGTCTGTCTGTCTTGCACTATCTATCAGTGTTTTGCCTGGATTTGTGTCTGTCTCTTGCCTTCTCTCTCTCTCTCTCCTCTCTCTCTCTCTCTCTCTCTCTCTCTCTCTCTCTCTCTCTCTCTCTTCTTCTCTCTCTCCTCTCTTCTCTCTCTCTCTCTCTCTCTCTCTCTCTCTCTCTCTCTCTCTCTCTCTCTGT
>CM060316.1:39430494-39432994 GCA_030674155.1 Stramonita haemastoma
TGAGGGATCTGACCACTGCGCTATCCTGTCCCCTACATAACAACCAAAGACATAATTATAACTAAATCCTCTTGCCCTTAGGTCTCCAACCTACATCTCAGCTGTAACTTTTAGGGAACGCTGGCTAGCACAGCCAACATGTGCACTTCGATAAAAACATTGTGGTGATGGATGGAGTGTGACCAGTGGCAGAGGGCAGGGGAGAGGGCAGAGGGGGGGGGGGGGGTGCAGGGAGGTGAGGAGTCACGAGAGGGGAAGGCCAGTGTCTATGGGTCATGCTGCCAACACTTCCATCAGCAAGTACTCTGTGTGTGGGGGGGGGGATGGGTGAGTGTGGGGGGGGTGGATGGGTGTGGGGGGATGGGGGTGGGTGGGGGGGATGAGTGGGGGGGGGTTGGATGAGTGTGGGGGGGTTGTCTGTGGGTGTGTGGGGGGGGTGTGTTTGTGTGTGTGCGTGCGTGCGTGTGCGTGTGTGAGCCTACATGTCACCCTGCTCTTATATTTTCACGGAACATTCACCAGTATCTCGGTCAGTGTCATCCCCAGAGGCCCTCCAGCTGAGCACCACTGTCCTGTTCTTGCCGGAAGTTTTCACCACGCGCAGGTCCGAGATGCGCACGGGCGCCTCTGTGTCGTCATTTCCGTTCGGGGCATGCGCTCTCCGTGACTTATTTCTTCCAGGCGACACCACGATATGTCCCGCCGACACGGATCGCTGCACCCAGTGGTTGGGATTTTTGCTGGCTTCTGTATACAGAATCATATACATGATGGAGATGGGAACAATTTCTAAGAAACATGAAGGAAAACTGATTTGATTATGTGTGTGTGCGTGCGTATGTATGTGCGTATGTATGTGCGTATGTATGTGCGTGCGTGGGTGCGTGTGCGTGTGTGTGTAAGTGTGTGTATGTGTGTGTAAGTTTATCTGTGTGTGTGTGTGCGCTGTGTTTGTGTGTGTGTGTGTGTGTGCGCTGTGTTTGTTTGTTTGTTTGTGTGTGTGTGTGTGTGTGTGTGTGTGTGTGTGTGTGTGTGTGTGTGTGTGTGTGTGTGTGTGTGTTTAAAACAGATTCCTTTTTTTTAATTCATGAATTAATCTGACAGAAAAAAGTGCTACCAAAGTTGTCAGTAACAATAAAGGCAAACAGTAAGAGACAAGGTATAGCCCGCTGACTGCCAAAAGAACACATATTCCACTGGTAGCCTAATGCAAACCCAACTGCTCTCACCCTTTCTCTCTGCTGACTGACCTGTGTGTGACTGACCAGCAGTGTGACCAGTGGCACTCAGCTGCACAGTGTACACCCCGGGTACCCCCAGTTTGCTGTAGAAACGGGAATATACCCCGTCGTTTTCTACAATGTCTGCACCTGCACATCACGAATTAAGGTTTTCCTCGAAAATCAGCAGTACAAAAATAGTTTTTGTATCACAACCCCCAACCCCCTAATCCCACCCCCGCCCAACACACTCACACTTTCTCCATAACTCAGATTGATTATTGGGGAAGAAAAAATAAGTACCTAAGGGGATTTGTATTATGAACAATCAAAACTTATTCTTGGGGTGTTGTTGCTTTTATAGATTACTTTGATTCTGATCAGTTTTCTAATCCAGCTTTCGAAAAATTTACCCTTACTCTTTTAAAAGATTTGTTAAAACACACATTATATGAGATGGCTTCAAAACTAAGGACAAGGCTGGATTTCAATAGTAACTGACGCCGAATAAAACTGGATTAAAAAAATTGTATCGAAAAAAATACTCAAACAAAAACAACGACCTACCAGCGCCATTATCAAAAAGCGCCACTTCCTCTGTCTCGCCCTCAGGGGAGTGGATACGGGCTTTCACCTTCAGGCCTGTGACAGGCTTGTGTCCCCTGATCGCCTCCGCAAAAATGTAGATGGTGGCGGGGAGGGTGTCTCTCTTGGACATGAGCATTCCGGACAAGGTGACGGGGGAGGAGGAGGGTGTGCGAGGGCTGGACAGCACTAACAGGGACACTTTCTGATAGCTGCCGGCATTGCTGATCCTGTACTGCCACCTGCCACACTGCGCCCACGTAACACAGAGAGAGAGAGGATTAGGAAAATGGCTATAGTAGTAGTAGTAGTGGAAGAAATAGTAGTAGCAGTAGTAGAGAGACAGGATTAGGGAAATGGCTATAGTAGTGGTAGTAGTAGTGGTAGTAGTAGTGGTAGTTAGTAGTGGTAGTAGTAGTAGTAGTAGTAGTAGTAGTAGTAGTAGTAGTAGTAGTAGTAGTAGTAGTAGTAGTAGTAGTAGTAGTAGTAGAGAGACAGAATTAGGAAAATGGCTATAGTAGTAGTAGTAGTAGTAGTAGTTGTTGTTGTTGTGTGGTAGTAGTAGTAGTAGTAGTAGTAGTAGTAGCAGCAGCAGCAGCAGCAGCAGCAGCAGCAGCAGTATAGTAGCAGTAGCAGTAGAAGTAGTAGTAGTAGTAGTAGTAGTAAGTAGTAGTAGTAGTAGTAGTTAGTAGTAG
>CM060316.1:39437994-39442994 GCA_030674155.1 Stramonita haemastoma
TACATACATACATACATACATACATACATACATACATACATACATACATACATACATACATACATACATACATACGTATACGTACGTACATACGTACATACGTACGTACATAATACATACATACATACATACATACATACATACATACATACATACATACATACATACATACATACATACATACATACATACATACATACATACATACATACATACATACATACATACATACATACATACATACAAACATGCATGCATGCATGCATACATTCATACAGTCATACAGTCATACAGTCATACAGTCATACAGACAGACAGACAGACAGACAGACAAACAAACAAACAAATAGACAATCAGGCAGACAGACAGACATTCGTGCATGCATACATACACGCATACAGACAGACAGAAAGAAATAATTCAGTGATCGCTCATGTCTTTCGATTCAAGCTAGCATTAGATAATTAGTTTCCGCATCAAAGGTCACATAAATTTGAGATAAAAGCAGTTTCCTTCATATCTTTTTTTTTTAAACTGATCCACACACGCACAGACACAGGAGACAGAAAAACCCAGGTGAAGAAGATATTAAGCCTGTAAAAAAAAATTCATTTCCACAAAAATTGTCAAAAGTACAGAAAACTATTCTCTCTCTCTCTCTCCTCTCTCTCTCTCTCTCTCTCTCTCTCTCTCTCTTCTCTCTCTCTCTCTCTCTCTCTCTCTCTCTCTCTCTCTCTCTCACTCTCTCGTCTCTCTCTCTCTCTCTCTTCTCTCTCTCTCTCTCTCTCTCTCTCTCTCTCTCTCTCTCTCTCTCTCTCTCTCTCTCTCTCTCTCTCTCTTATCCCTCAGGCAATCCTTATAACATTCCATAACACAATATCTCATGCCAGTTTAGCAGGAAATCTTTTTTCCGAATTTTTTTTTTGAAAATTGTTGCGTTTAGCCCTCGAAAATAGGCCGCGGGCAAATTAGATTGCCTAATGAAAATGGGGGGGGGGGGAGAGAGAGAGAGAGAGAGAGAGAGGAGAGAGAGAGAGAGAGAGAGAGAGAGAGAGAGAGAGAGAGAGAGAGAGAGAGAGAGAGAGAGAGAGAGAGAGAGAGAGAGAGAAGAGAGAGAGAGAGTAGAAACGAGAGGCAATTTGATTTGAAAAATTATGTCCTGATATACAATTTTTTAAAAGTTAATTGCTCTCTCTCTCTCTCTCTCTCTCTCTCTCTCTCTCTCTCTCTCTCTCTCTCTCTCTCTCTCTCTCCTCTCTCTCTCTCTCTCTCTCTCTCTCTCTCTCTCTCCACTTTCTAAATAGAGAAACAGACAAACAGAGAACTATGGTATGTAGGTAGCGAGGGATGACGGGAAAACTTGAAAAGTTATTCTACAAATGTAACATGTTGGAAATTGTCAGAGCCCATTTTGATTTAGGAGAGAATTTTACAACAATGACTAGCCTTTAAAAAAAAGTTCATTGCATTTGACAACTAAAGGGAAAAATAGTAGTACAGCTAAACATGGGTTTTCAAAAATATTAAGAAATAACCCCTTTCTTCAACTCCTCTGGCACAAATATACGGTTAATATTGCTTTATGCAGCTGAAATATGAGGATTAGATAGATTTGCACATAGAGAAAAGATTCATATGATGGCTTGTAAGGGGTGTTATGGCGGGGATATGATGTAAAAAATAACAAATTAAAAAAAAGCACACGAATGCTTATTCATTATCCTCAAAATAAAGAATTTGATTGATTGATTGTTTAGGTGCTCAAACTAAACCCCCCGACAGAATGATGTATGTGAAAGCTTGGCAGATATTCATTATGGTATGATTGTGAATTCCCCTGTAACCTGTGTCAGATTCGGGGTGTAAGTTGTTATTAATGAATATTGAACATTTACCATGCAAAACTCGGCAAACATGACCAGAATTATGCAACCGTGGCAAACCGCTGGTTTTTTTGTTTTTGTTTTTTTACATATATTGGTTGGTTGGTTGGTTGGTTGGTTGGTTGGTTGGTTGGTTGGTTGGTTGGTTGGTTGGTTGGTTGGACGGCTGGATTGGTTTGTTGGTTTGGTTGTTAGATGCTGACTGACTGACTGACTGACTGTCTGACTGTCTGACTGACTGACTGACTGACTGACTGACTGACTGACTGACTGACTGACTGTCTGACTGTCTGACTGACTGACTGTCTGACTGTCTGACTGTCTGACCGACTGATCGACTGACCTGACTGACTGATCTGACTGTCTGACTGTCTGACTGACTGACTGTGGTCCATGAACACTTCCAAGCCTCTCCTGTTCTGCACAACCTAAACGTCTACACCACTTCACCTGTGTTCTGTGCCAGCTTTTCCAGATCGGGCCTGGGAGTCGAACCCAGGACCACAAAGCTGACCATCACCCCAGCCCGCTGCAGCGCGGGCAGAGTGGACGTCACTTCTGCACCTGCAGTCTCGTGCCCGTCCGTCACAACCACCACGTGACCGCTCTCAGAATTGTGGGAAGGCGTCACGTGATTTCTCTGCGCATGACGGGAAGTCGACATGGATGTGTTGGAGGTTGTTTCCGGGGTGACAGGTGATGCTGGCGTGGTTGTTGGCGGTGATTTTTGTGAGTGTTGTTGAAACATCTGTTGACAAGCAACATCAGCGTCATCAACTTCAAAGTACCGAGACAACAGCTTTAAATTGCCAAACTTGTAGAAAGAGTAAAAAACGAAGAAAAAAATTAGTAACGAAAACGAAAAACAAGTAGTCACCATGCAAAACAAATTTCTTGAGAACGAGACTGTATTATGACATCAGTGTCTTCATTGGCATTGGTATCAGCAACAGCAAGGTCGAGGAAGAGGATGATGATTTATTTTTGTCGATGGATGGATGGTTGGGATGGATGGGTGGACGGACGGAGGGAGGGATTGGATGCCTTGTTGGTTTGTCCCTCGAGAGAGGGAGGAGTGGAGGGAGGGAGGAAGGGAGGGAGGGATGGGTTGAGGGAGGGAAAGAAGCCAGATACTGTTGTTGGCAATGGTACATTTCTTTTCCAAATGGCCAGACAATGTCCACAACCACAGTCAAACATACAGCGTTAACACCACAAACTCTGACCTGTGCTGCAGAGGTCAAGGCCAGGGTGATGTCAGTTGCGCCGCTCTGTGTTTCTGGAAGATCATCTGCAAACATCTGCCTCTCATGCAAGGAGTTCAGTGCCCGGGGTGCCCGATGCATCTGTAGTGTATCACTGAAAGTGGCAAGGCCCACTGGAGTCGCGGGCGCCGCACCATCTTGAACGAAAGTGGCCACCGCCTGTTTCATGCGGGTCAGTTTGTGGTTATCCTGCAACATGGGATGCACGCTGAGATTGTTGAACATGTAGCACAGTGTGTGTAGGGGTGTGTGTGTGTATGTGTGTGTGTGTTTGGTTTGATTTCTTGTGCTTTTTTACATCCAGTCCCCGTGTGTATGCAGTTTTGTAAATGTCATCTGTTCCCACCAGCACACGATGGCCTACTCTTACGAAAAGCAGAACAGGATTTAACGTGTGTGTGTGTGTGTTCTTTTGATCCAGAATGACTAAATGACTAGAGAGGGTCTGCTTTAGTTGAGTATGTGCATTTTATATGTATAAATTTCTTTTTAACATTTATTTTTTATTATTACTATGATCTATTACACTTTATCTGTACTCATGTCGTTATGGTCCCCATCTTTCAACTTTGTCCTTATCAACAGAATAAAGAATAAGTGATCACTTTTGTAAAAATCATTATTTTCATATCAAAAGGTTAAAATCATATATATCGTCATCATTAATTTTCATTGTCACCGCCATGGTAATAATCATCAATACCTTGATCTCTGTCATGTCTATTTCCAGTTATCACACAAAGATATTCCAACTTTTTACGTAGTTTAGGATTTGCTATAATCATCATTAATATCATCTTCATCATCACCACCGCTACCACTATCATCACCACCACAGGAACCACCACCATCATTATCACCTTCGTCAACATCAACAACGATAAACCAGCACAAATGAGAGACTGACAACCACCATCATCAGTATCACCATCATCATTATGACAATCACCATCATCACCATTATCATCGTCAACATAACCAACAAGGAACTAGCCCAAATGAGGGACTCGCTGACACCATCATCATCACCATCCCCATCTTCTACATGACCATCAACAACAAGCAGCAGGAATGAAGGCCTTCACCGACACCACCACACTCACCGCTACCATCATCATCATCACCCCCACCGCCATCATCACCATCATCACTATCACCAACAAGAACAACAACAACAACAAGAAAGCATCATGATTGAGGGACTCACCAACACCACCATCACCATCATCACTTTCATCACTAGGGTCAACAACAACGACAACAAAGCAGCGGCAATGAGAGGCTCATAACCACCACCACCACCATCGCCACCATCACCATCTTCACTGTCGTCAAAAGGACCACCACCAACAACAAACAGCAGCAATGAGGGACTCATCACCACCACCACCATCATCACCATCATCACTACGGTCGACATGACCACCACCACCACCAACACCACCAACACCACCATCACCATCATCACCATCATCACTATGGTCAGCAACAACAACAACAAAGCATCAGCAGGAATGAGGACTCATAATCACCACCACAGCCACCGCCACCATCATCGTCACCCCCACCACTACCATCATCACTATGGCCTACAACAACAACACCAAAGCATCATGAGGACTGAGGGGAACTGACAGCCATGCTGGCGGAGGCATCCAGGGCCAGCAGCACACGTCGTGTGGCCTGTGCCTGCACCACGCTGAACACTGGAGTGGTGTCCACGCCCTCACGGCTGGGGTTCTGCCCCTGTACATGCATAGATACATACATACATACATACATACATACATACATACATACATACATACATACATACATACATGCATGCATGCATGCATGCATGCATGCATG
>CM060316.1:39452994-39470494 GCA_030674155.1 Stramonita haemastoma
AGTAACACATACAGAGTAACACACTCAGAGAAACACACACAGAGTAACATCCACACACGCAACACACACACACACACACACACACACACACACACACACACACACACACACACACACACACACACACACACACACACACACCCCACACTATCTGTGTGTGTGTGTGTGTCTGTCTGTCTGTCTGTCTATCTGTCTGTGTGCTTCTAAGTGTGTGTGTGTGTGCATGCGTTTGTGTGTGTGCGTGTGTATGTGTTTGTGTGTATGTGTTTGTGTGAGTGTGTGTGTGAGTGCGTGTGTGTGTGTATGTGTGTCTGTGTCTGTGTCTGTGTCTGTGTCTCTGTTTGTGTGTGTGTGTGTGTCTGTGTCTGTGTCTGTGTCTGTTTCCTTCGCTCTCTCCGTTAGCTCTCTAAGGAGTCGTTAAAGCATGACACTGAATTCGTCAGGCCCTGCCTCTCGGGCAAAGTGAACAGGGCAAAGGCCAGCCCTCTCCAGGATGTGTGCATACACTGCAGTGTGCTTTTTCTTTGCTTACTGGTCTGCACAGCATGATAATTATTTCCTTTTGTATTTCTTCTTTATTTTTCTTACATGTTAGTGAATCGTAAGAAGACTGTGTATAAAATATAACTATTGGATAGCAATGCTTTGCTGGTAGACATGCTGGTAGACAGAACTATAACAAGTCATCATCGTCGTCGTCATCTCCATCATCCCCATCATCTCCATCATCATCATCATCATCATCATCATCATCATCATCATCATCATCATCATCATCATCATCATCATCATCGTGAGTTTCATTATTATAATCGCGATAATCATTATCATCATTATCATCAGCAACAACAGCACCATGGTTGTCGTCGTTATCGTCATCATCATCATCATCACTATCACCAGTATCATCATAATTATTATCATTATCACCATCAACATTGAACTACAATGTTGCTGAAGTTTTTCAGGGACAGCTTTTTCTCGGCCTCCTTCCAACATCTCCCTCACCTTGATGTTGTCAATCAGGGAGGGGGTGTCGGCCACGTTGTCATCCACGGCCACCAGCAGATGCTGGAACTCGTTGTGGACCAGCTGCACAGAACTGGGCCGTGAGATCGCCACCACGGACACGTTCCCTAGAAGCCCCCCAGCACAGAACACCCATAGCATCCAAACACAACAACTCCTAGCCACCATCATCACCTGTGTATGTATGTTTTCTATCTGTCTGCAACCTGTGTGTTGTATGTTCAGTACATTATGTAGGTACTGTGTATCCCAAAGTTGTGTGACTATCGAACAGGTTGTAAGGGGCTGGGCTGATAACAGTTATCAGAGAATAGTGTGAGGTATATAGGTATGACGTGGGTAGGTTCTCCAGGTTATCAACTGGGTGGATGGGTCACCAAGGTACGTTCCTGTGCACACCTTTCCTGATACAAACGGTGTGATTGACAGATATGATGATTACAGGACTGAAGAGGGAGGAAGGAGAGGCAGACTAGAAAGAAGGAAGGAATCGATGGAAAGGTCAAGAAGGAACTAGTCAAAGAAATCAGCAATCAACAAAGGAAAGAATGAAGAATTGATTTTATGAGTGAAGAAGCTGAAGGGACAGGGGACGTGTGGGTGAATGAACGGACAGATCAGGGAACAAAGAGGAGGCAAGTAAGCAAGGGAGGAAAGAATGGTGGTATGTATATCTTCTTTGCATGTGGGATTCAAAGAGACCATACGCACGTGTGTGTGTGTGTGTGTGTGTGTGTGTGTGTGTGTGTGTGTGTGTGTGTGTGTGTGTGTGTGTGTGTGTGTGTGTGTGTGATCATAATATCCATCTTCTTCTTTCTTCTTCTTCTTCTTCCTCCTCCTCCTCCTCCTCCTCCTCCTCCTTCTTCTTCTTCTTCTTCTTCTTCTTCTTCTTCTTCTTCTTCTTCTTCTTCTTCTTCTCTTCTTCTTCTTCTTCTCCTTCTTCTTCTTCAGAATCATTCGTCTTCAGAATTCTTTTTTCTCATTATCACCATCATTATTATCATCACCATCATCATCATCATCATCACCACCACCACCACCACCACCACCACCATCATCATCATCATCATCATCTCTTTCTTCATCATCATCATCATCATCATTTTACGCCACGCAACACCATACTTCACGACACGATTTTAAAGTGTTTTTCTTCCGTTATTTCACAGAATATTAAGAATCGCAATAATATCAATCAACGATTGATTCTGTTTTAATGCCAGCTGATGCAGAATTTTCTCTGACAATAAAACTGTTCAAGAAGATTTAGTAACCCCAAAAAAACAAAAAAGAAGAATAAAAAGACAAAATCCAGCTTCTGTTTTCCTTTTATTTTACATTTCTGTGTGACTGTAATTTTCATTTTTTCTATATTGCGTACAAAGTGAATCATAACATAACAAAAGAACTGTCTACTGATATACCGATGTCTGCATACAGGCATACATCAGCACCATCCCAAAGCGGCACCTTCAGGTCTAGTACAAGAGTTTATTCATGACAGAAATTTAAATACAACGTCTGGTCAGAGCACATTGGAATGGGGAAGGGGGGGGGGGATGAAATAATTCAACATATGCATGACCATTTATCAAAGCTGACAAAGGAGACTGGGGCAATCCGGGATGAGTGATGACGCCACGCTAAAGCAGGACCCTAGGGGCCGTGATCAGTCTCAACAGGGAAGACATTTTGTGAATTACACGCCGATCCAAACAGGCGTATGTTACATTAAATGTGCTGCATATATCTTACACTATCTGACTGAAAGATTCTATTTGCATTTTTTTTTACTTACACCTACTACCTAAAAGTTTCTTTTGTCATTTTTACACCCATTTAACTAAAATATTCTGTTGACAGTTTTTTTCTGGAAAAATTCTAAATTTTATTTTCTACTTACTTTTTAAATTAACCTCAAAAATACATGAAAGCATATTGATATACGTGTATATTATCATTTCCATTTTGCTGTAAAGAAATTGTGTATACTGCTTCTTTGTTAAACTAAGAAATAGATGGGTGATGGTTCATCATATAACAGTGTGAAAGCTGTTTCATTTGTCAACAAAAGCTAGTGTTGTTCTTTACGGACAGAGCTAAAGATAAAAGTTATAAACCCTAGTATAATGTCTTTCCTCTACTAGAATATTGTCAAGCTTGTTAAACAATTTTTTTTTTAATTCTTGACACCAAAAAAATTCTCAAAAAGATTGTCTACTGTTTTTAACTACCCGGTGGTCAGAGCACTTACTGGCCCTTAGCTGAGGTCATGCAGGGTTAAGCATGTTTACCTCTTGAATGGTTGTCCGTTGGGGCACCTTGGTAATATCACATTTGTACAAGATAGGCTTTTATGTAGTCAGGTGCTGTTTTCAAATTGTAAATGTAAAGCATTGAAAAGTAAAGTCAGGAATAATAATAATAATAATAATAATAATAATAATAATAATAATAATAATAATAATAATAATAATAATAATAATAATAATAATAATAATAATAATAAATGGAACTTATATAGCGCTATATCTTGCAAAAACAAATCAAAGAGCTTGCATACAACCAATTCTTGCACATGCAGCCAACAACAATTTACATTTTTAACGAAGTCAATACACACACACACACACACACACACACACACACACACACACACACACACCACACACACACACACACACACACACACACACACACACACACACACACACACAGAGAGAGAGAGAGAGAGAGAAGAGAGAGAGAGAGAGAGAGAGAGAGAGAGAGAGAGAGAGAGAGAGAGAGAGAGAGAGAGAGAGAGAGAGAGAGAGAGAGAGAGAGAGAGAGAGAGAGAGAGGTTAAACACTTTGGCAGGGTGGTGGATAGTTCGGCTGTTGAGAGCAGGGGCAGAAGATGAAACAGGAATACAGTGAATCTGATGATAACAAAGTTTTGGTAGTTTAAAGAGACACGAAGCACTTCATTAAAGCAAGGAAATGGAAGTTCTGCACATGTTCATTTTCTTTCTGAAACAGCAATGATACAATGCCCATTTTTGTCCCAGTAATCCTCTGGCCTTATATACTGCACACTGCGACCACACGCAAAGATGAATGTCCCATCTGCAGACATGATCGGTTTAAATCTGGATGTCTGCATGCATTTTTATTGATCCCTGTACCTCCAGGGAAATCTGGTTATAACACGCTTGAGCAGGCTTGATGGCTGAATAGCCTCTGTGCAATGTCATCGTCATGGCATCGTGGTCGACATGCTTTAAAAATGGTTTTTAACATCTGAATTTATTTTTGTTAAAATATCTTGATTTAGTTGATGGTCTGTCTGTTAATATGTGCGTCTGTTCATTTCTCTGTCTGTCTGTCTATTGTTCTGTCTGATTTTTTTTGTTTGCTTAATGTCTGACTATTCATTTGCCTGCCTCTCTTCTCTCTCTCTCTGTCTCTCTCTTCTCTCTCTCTCTCTCTCTCTCTCTCTCTCTTCTCTCTCTCTCTCCTCTCTCTCTCTCTCTGTGTCATGTGCATGTGCATGTGCATGATGTGCAAGTATGTGTTGAGGGTGCCTATCTGTGTGTTGTTGTTGTTGTTTTTTATCTCACACAGTACAAAAAGTCTCATAAGTGACTTCATCCCAGGAAGTTATAAGTAGTGACCTATCAATGATAGTCCCTACCCAACGCAAGACCTGGATTAAAATGGTATTTCAATACTTCTCTGTAATCCTTTGAAATAAAGATTATCATTCACTCAGGACAAAAGAAAAAATCCCCTCCTCACAAAAACACCAGAAAAGAACACAAAAAGACAGATAACAAAAAGAGAAAAAGGGGGAGAACCAGGAGGAGAGGAGGAGAGAAGAAGAAGAAGAAGAAGAAGAAGAAGAAGAAGAAGAAGAAGAAGAAGAAGAAGAAGAAGAAGAAGAAGAAGAAAACAAAAAACAACAACAACAACAACAACAACAACAACAACAACAACAACAGCAACAACAACAACACGAGGCAGCAACAGCAGTAGGGACAACAAAAGTACAGTTGATGAGAAGAACAAAAACTACAACAAAATGAAGAGTACAGGACAATGTTTCCCCTTTCTAGAACTACACTGAGGAAGATACGTAGCTGAAAAGTTGACTAACCACAGAGGGGAAGAGTGATTTTACAACGTGCTTCATCTTCCCACTCCAATTAATACCAGGCTCCTGCAGTGAAGTCATTCAGTCCCTCAGTGTCCCGTGTGCCTCTTTATTGCCAGGAATGACAGGAGGCAGAGTGGGAATGGCAAAGAGTCTGTGCCATAAAACTGCCAGCCCTGCTCCACCCAGTCTGTGTGATGGATGGCAAGCAGGGCACTGTCAGGGATTGAGATTGGAGTTAACTAGAATGTTGAATTGGATGACTAAGCCATGGTGATCATTTTCTCCTGTTTTTTCCCTTGTTTTGTTTTAGTTCTGATTCAAAGTGAGCTCTCTTTTGCTGTAGTATGTTTATTCATTTGTCTAGCCCAAGTGTCTCACTTTGGTTTAATCTCTGTTTCTGTGTCTTCTCTATACCTATCTTTTGCTGTCTCTGTCTGTCTGTCTGTGTGTCTGTCTGTCTCTCTTCTTCTTCTTCTCTCTCTCTCTCTCTCTCTCTCTCTCTCTCTCTCCTCTCTCTCCTCTCTCTCTCTCTCTCTCTCTCCTCTCATTCTCTCTATTCCTTGCCCTTCTGTGATGGAAGAATTGTCAAGAAGTTATGAACAGCTTAATGTTAACCCATTGCTGCTAACAGACATGGTAGATTTTACGTAATTTAATTGTAGTAATATTGATGATGATGATGATGCTATGATGATGATTATGATGATGATAAGGAGGAGGAGGAGGAGGACACATAAACGAGTTGTTTTTTTTAATAGCAAAGTACTGAATCCCAACAAAAATTAAAACGAATGTTTTTTGGGTTTGTTTTTTTTGTTTTTGGTGGGGGGGGGGGCTTTTTTTTTTTTTTTTTTTGGGGGGGGGGTAACAAGAAGATACCTACTCTACTTCCACTCTCTCTGCCCTTACTTACATAACTGAGTTCTATCATTCTCATTTTCTGTCAGAAACCGCACTGACAACAATATCCATTTTTGTTCCAGCAATCCTCTGCTCCTAGATGCTACACGCTGTGACCACATGCAAAGATGAATGTCCCATCTGCAGATATGATCAGTTCAAATCTGGATGTCTGGATGCATTTTTATTGATCCCTGTATCTCTAGGGAAATCTGGTTATAACACGCTTGAGCAGGCTTGATGGCTGCATAGCCTCTGTGCAATGTCATCTTCTGTAATCATGGTCGATATGGTTTAGATATGGTTTTAAAATGTCTCAGTGTGTGTGTAAATGTCTGCCTGGTTGGCTGCTGGCTGCGCTGGCTGCTGGTCTTGTCATTTCACTCGTTGTTGTCTCTCATCACTGTGGGTGTTTCTATTTTTCTTTCATTTTTTTTTTTCTCATTTCTTCATGTGTTTGTTGTGTGTCAATCCTCCATTGATCACTCTGAAAATTTCATAATATTGGTTTTCTGTAGGGGAAAGTAATTTCCTATTTCCTTAGCTTTTCATCCATTCCTCGATATCTCTCTCTCTCTCTCTCTCTCCTCTCTCTCTCTCTCTCTCTCTCTCTCTCTCTCTCTCCTCTCCTCTCTCTCTCTCTCTCAACAAAGAATAAAAAAAAAAACAAAGAGAGAACAGAGAAAAAGAAGACAGAGAACAAGATGTATAAGGAAAAAAGTCCAACAATATTATTTCTTTGTAGTACCTCTACCCGATGATGAGGAGTGGCCCTGAAAAATTGAATACCCACAGGGGAAAAATATTTCATTGACGGGCTTCACCTTGCCACTCCAATTAATACCCCGCTCCTGCAATGAAGCCAGTCAGTCCCTACAGTGTCCCGTGTGCTCTTCATGGCCAGGAATGGCAGGAGGCAGAGTGGGAATGGCAAAGAGCCTGTGCCATAAAACTGCCAGCCCTGCTCCACCAGTCTGTGTGATGGATGGCAAGCAGGGGCACTGTCAGGGATTGCAGATAACCGAGTAAACTCAGTTTTGCGTGGATCACTAAATCAGGGTGTTGAACTTTTTCCTGCTTTTTTTTATATCTTTGAGGTTATTTATTATTTCTGAATAAAATAGTCTCTGTCTGTTGTTGTTGTTATGCTGTTGTTGTTGTTGTTGTCTGTCTGTCTGTCTGTCTGTCTGTCTGTCTTCTCTCTCCTCTCTCTCTCTCTCTCTCTCTCTCTCTCTCTCTCTCTCTCTCTAGAGCCCTTGCAAGCAAAAAAGTCATGTTGCATTAAACATAAGACTTAACAAATGAAGCAAATGCTTACATTGCTAGCTCTTGTACAACAAAAGCAGGAGAAATCTTGTGATTTATTCTTAAAGATATTGTTCACCTGAGTCACATAGACAGCAGTTTGAGTGGTATGTTATTTTATTAGGTTTGAAGTGTTTACAGCACTATGAAAGCAAGAGTAAACCCTGGTACAAGATTGGTTTTAAACATTGTCCAATGGACACATAGGGTATGCTGAAAACTAAACAGTGTTGGATCTTAAAGGTTTTTACTACCTGTTCATTTTGGTTTGATGTCATGATCATGGTTCATGATTCATTCGTTCTTTTGTAACATTCAAATATAGATTGCAATTAATGTTTTGTTTCATGATGAAATAATTATTGTTGGAAAAAAACTGTTATTATAAGCAGCACTTTTATTGTTGGTGCCCTTACGGGTTGCCATTAAATAACGTTTCTAAAACTTCAAGGGAGAGCCAAGGTATTATTGGTAAGGCTCTGAGCATATCATCGATCAACAACAGCCACGTGAAGCAGTGCTTACTGCATTGTATACACAGTGATGGAGAGACATCCACTGTGTTAGGATGCTTGCAAATAAGTCTGAGGAAATGGAACAACCTGAGCAGCTTCTTGTTTGCAAAGATGCAAATGCATAGTTAGGGTTGGAGCACATCTGTGTCAGAATTATTTCATTCACAAGCACACCTTCTGTAATGACCACGGCAGATTATTACATTCGGGGACAAGTTCACTGTGTACTTATTCAGATTTAGTGCTTGTGTATATGACAGACAAAGGGGATTGCTGTCTGAGCGTTCAACAAAGAAGAAAGAGAAGAATCTCTGGTTCAACAGTGGACACAGCGAAATATTTGTGGTTGACGACCATCTTAATGCCTGAAAACCTTGCACACTGGAGGCAAGCAGAAAAAACGTAGAGGGGGTGACCATGACAAGGCAATGTAGCTTTTTTTTTTTTATCTTGTTGCCCTGTGTGGAAGGTCTTAGACCAATTCAACACCATGTTCCTGGGTTCCATGATTAGACAATGCTTCCAGTTGAATTTCTATTTTGGCACAGGTGTTGTTTTAAGAAGCTTTTTAAAGAAAAGAAGGGATTTTTATTTTTGTCCAGTGACGCAGTTTGATGCCATTATAAACAAATAATTGCAACATTCACATGGTCCTGGTTCATCAAAAGAACAAGATCAGACTTCCATCTAAATCCCAATACACCACACACCACAAACACTCAGAAAGAGAATCTTATCCCTGAACAATCCCCAGCGCTCTCCGGCACAAGAGAAAACAGAGCTCTGAGAGGTCAGAGCAAAGTGTTCTCTACAGAGCGCCATAAAAATGACTGACGACGCTACCGCGCTGCCCATGATTGGCACTAATCGGCGCCAAAGCCGCTGGGAAATTTCCCGTCCACTTGCATCCAGACACAGTTAGGCTAGGCCTATTGCTCCTGCAAGACTTGGAATGGTTGTAGTATGACCTGTACTGTGCGTGTTGTAAGGGAGGGGAAAGGGGTGAGAGGAGGTGGGTTGACTCTGTGTGTGGTGTGTGTGTGTGTGTGTGTGTGTGTGTGTGTGTGTGTGTGTGTGTGTGTGTGTGTGTGTGTGTGTGTGTGTGTGTGTGTGTAAAAGGCCTAGCGGAGGTGATTGTAGTAACAACGTATGCCAATTCTCACACTTCCCAGGGAATATTGTTGTAGGTACCGCAAAGACCAGTTGTTTCTAACCAAACTGTAAACTCTCTCTCTCTCTCTCTCTCTCTCTCCTCTCTCTCTCTCTCTCTCTCTCTCTCTCTCTCTCTCTCTCTCTCTCTCTCTCTCTCTCTCTCACGCACCACACACACACACACACACACACACACACACACACACACACACACAAAACACACACACACGTGCGTGAGCGAAAGGACTTAACATATATATACACACAAAAACGGAATCGAAATGAGATACAGAACACGGTAACAGACAAATATAATCAAGCAAACAGACAGACAGACAGACAGACAGACAGACAGACAGACAGACAGACAGAGATACAGGAAGGCATACATAACAAAAGCACACAAGGAATAACAATTCAAATCAATCTTTCCTTTCTTTTTTCGGGGGGGGGAGGGGGTCGGGGGGGGAGAGAGAGAGAGAGAGAGAGAGAGAGAGAGAGAGAGAGAGAGAGAGAGAGAGAGAGAGAGAGAGAGAGAGAGAGAGAAGAAGAGAGAGAGAAGCAGGGGGGAGGAAGGGTGGTAAGAGGTGAAACACGATGGCTTGTTACTTTCCTGCCTTATAGTTAACCATTCTCACCTCTGCTTTATTCTTTCTGCTTTCTTTCTGTCGAGTCGGGCTCTCTTCTGACGCGGTTAAAAGATAATGATGTTTGCCTTGGTGTTTAGCACACCGACAATACACACCTGTCGTCGGCTGACCCCTCCACAAAGAGGTCATGTCAAATGGAGCGCATCGTCTTAAAGAGCGCAACAGCAACAATTTACGCTGTGGGGGAAAAAAGTGTGTGTGTGTGTGTGTGTGTGTGTGTGTGTGTGTGTGTGTGTGTGTGTGTGTGTGTGTGTGTGTGTGTGTGTTCGTGTGTGTGTCTGTGTGTCTGTGTCTGTGTGTCTGTGTCTGTGTCTGTGTAAGGGTGTGCCTCTGTATATGTGATTTTTTTCTTTTTTTTCTTTTATATCTTTTATATCGAAGGTAATGGAATAAACACTCGTGTGTGTGTGTGTGTGTGTGTGTGTGTGTGTGTGTGTGTGTGTGTGTGTGTGTGTGTGTTGTGTGTCTGTGTGTCTGTGTGTCTGTGTGTGTGTATGCATGCCCGTGAGCAAATAGATAAATTTGGCCAAACCAAAGACTTTTCAACAGATGACACAGCAAGCTTTCACATAATTATCTTTCTCTCTTGGACAAAGGAACGTGTATCTTCCATGGCTTCACCTTCACACCTTCACCTTCACCCCTCCCGTAGTCTAGTCGACCGTTGCAGCACCACTGAAGACTCTGCAACCAGCTCTATCTAGTCCTTGCGGTTCCCAACATGTCGTAATATTTCGTTCCACTCACGGAGTAAAATATACATAATTATACATAAAATCCTTACCAAGATTTGAAATGCTATGTGGGGATTGTTAGTTCCTACAATAGCCATCGTTCTCTTCTATTCAAGTAGAAAACAAGTCTTCTGAATTCTTAAGATATCCGCCCTTATAACGCAAGTTTTTTTTCTCAAAACTTGTCATCCTTTCAATCTTTTCATCCGTTGTTGACGATCTTTAGGAGAGATATCATGGATATTCTAGTACCCTTGGAATGTTTAATTGGGGAACGCCCAGCATCAATAGTAATCTGAGAAAACGAACAGAACAAAAGTAAAAGTCAGTCGAAGTTATTTCTTCTTTGGAATGTGCTCTTTCCTGTTTGTCACTAGCTGGGTTGTACCTTTTTTTCATATGACAACAGAAGAGATTTGCTGGCATAATATCCAACATAAAAACATGTCTTAGGTAATCTTATCACCCTGGAAACAGCCAAACTGTCCTATTTTGTTACCCTGATCAAAGGGCCAGATTTGGACACGGTAAATACACGTTAAGTAGCACTACACTGTCATCTGCTTCAAAAGTGTTGTCAGTTCTCACTTAAGAGCAAATCAAACAGATGTGTTACATTCAACATGACCTCGTCAGTTTAATCTGGCATCTATCCTGACTGTTTCAATATTAAGAGATCCTCAGATCTGCTACAGACGCACGTACAACAAACAGACCGAGGAAAACCAGCGGAGAAAGGCGACACACAGACAGCAAAACAGATTAGTCCAAGAGTAGCGGGGTCAAGGCCTAAGAGAGTGAAAAGCACCTGTCTTACTCAAACAAACGGCAAACAACGTCACAGCTCACTTCCCCTCCACACCCCCACACCTCACAGACGTCACGGGCTAGAGACTGTGGGTGGCGGGGAAGGAAGGGTGGGGCCGACATCAGACAGAAGGAGCAGACAGTGGACGGTAAATGGCGCCTTGCATGCCCCTCCTGTGTCAGTGCTCAGAGAAACTCGTTCACATTCTACCTTCTTTGCCTAGCAGTCCAGTAGTCCAATAGTAGCATACCTGTCCACAAGATTAGCGGCCCCGAGTTTGAACCCCATCCGAAGCTATGAATGGTGGCCCAGATATAAGTCTTTTAGATGAGACAAGATCCTGTGTGCGACTATGAGTTTGGTTCGTGAAAAAGAAACCACGGCAGCCAAAGAGTAGTTCTTGGTAAAATTCTGTTAGAAAGGGTACTTTTAAAGGGAAAAAAAACACAGGAAAATACGACAATATATTTGTAAACATGGGCGAAGGTGCATTGTGACGGATGGCGCAGACTCCTGGCACAAGTAGACTGCATTTCCTGACAAGGATTCTGTCGTGACTGTAACTGTTTTGCAATACAAGACACTACAATATGGTTCTGCAAATATCATACAACAAAATTCAACACACTCTGATGCTTTTCACTACGAAACATGCACTCATTCAGGCAGAAGGGCACTGCTACAGATGGAGATCTCACAACATACAGAAGTGAGTCTCTTTGATCAGTCTAGATGACGATGGTTTTCATACACTGACGTTTTCCACGCTGATTAAAAATACAGAGTATTTGTGGTGCTATTTTTGGTGTTATGCATATACAACTTAATTACTCCCGCCGGTTTGTGTTTTTTACTTGTTAAAATAGTCTACTTAAGTTCATGCTGTAATTTTTCCATCTTTGCCCACATCAAGTGATTGTCAGCGGTGTTTACAAGTTGGTCTGGAAACCACTTCCACCCCAGATGGACGAAAGTTGATGAGTGCATTACAGTTCCCGCCATCTAGTAGACTTTTAACTGATCCACATGCAAGTTTTCTGGGAGATTATGGAGATGGAAAAGAGGTATTGGGGAATTCTCTTTTTTTAAGAAAGGAAACAGTGAGAAAAGAGAGATCAAAGTGAGATGACTAGGGAAAGACATAATATGGTCGATCAGTGTATGAACTTACACATTTAATCTGATGGCAGTCAAATTCAGTCTTCTGGGTGTTTTCTTCTTGCCCTGTTTTCTTAATTTCTTATTGCTCTGTGTGTCTGTTTTCTCATTACTGCAGTTCACAACAATTACAAATCAGTAACTGTGATGAGAAAATATTTGTGCTGATTGGCCCTTATTTTTCTTAGAAACTTGGGGTATCATAAATTACATGTGCTATACCAAGATCCAGCATAGATTCGACATGAATCTCACCCTTTCTTCTGAAATAGTCACCACACCCGTAATTGAATACAGGCATTGATATTAGAATCAAGGCATTGGACGAGATCTAAATTCTTACTCAAATCACTAAATATGCTTTGTTTGCATTGAGATCCAGATAAAGGGTTTGTGACGAAAAACAAGTTTTACCTTGCTTTGAGTACAGTTACTGAATGCTTTTCCTTTTTTCAGAATATAATTATTACTTTCTGGGTTAACGATACCGTCCCATCTTTGTCCAAGTAGCAAATAGGTTAAGTGGGTTGTTTGTATTTTTTTCAGCATTATACAATTCCCTGAAGCCGCTCTTCCCTGCAGGCTTAATGTCTAGCACTGTGAGGGTGTGTGTGTGTGTGTGTGTGTGTGTGTGTGTGTGTGTGTGTAACTGGTGTTTGGTCAGCTGTGAGACCAGCACGGTTGACTGGCGGATTGCAGGTGGGCCGGCCATTGACACTGCAGGACAGCAGGAGAGGGTGAGGCCTGATTAGGAGGACAGCGGACACTAAGCCTGACCAACTGCTCATTGTCTTCATGCCCCACCTCCCCCGCTATGTCCTGCGTCAGTCACTCAAACGCACACACACACACACACACACACACACACACACACACACACACACACACACACACACACACACACACACACACACAGGTACACGTGTGCGACCTAAAAGTCTGTATTTGAACATTGTCTATTCAATCCCATGTACCTATGCATCCATGCACAAACACAAGACGTATCCAAGCAAGCAAGCAAGCAAGCAAGCGCGCACACACACACACACACACACACACACACACACACACACACACACACACACACACACACACACCCCACACACACACACACACACACACACATTTCCATATTCTAGCTCTGTTTTGGGGGAATAACAGAGGAATATCCAGTGTCATAAATTTTGCTGACATTAAAGAAATGGGTTCAAAAATCATGGATAAGAAATAGGTTATTAAATTGCAATCACGGCAGAATCTTCTCTGCTTGAATTCGGGATGCCTCAGACCATGGCTTACCTAATAATGGGACTCCACCTATTTTATTTTATTTCTTTCCCTTTTATTTCTTTTATTTTGTTTATCTTATTTTTATCGTACCTTTTGATATGCCTGTACAATTTGGAGATGATATTACTCATTTATTATCTTTTGACATTATAAAATGCCATAATTCACACGGGTATAAAAAATGTTGCATCTCTTATCTACAGGCTTGCCTCAATGCTTTGAGATCTAAATTTTCAACAGCAGAAAAGCAATATGCATTACCTGTACATTTATTTATCAATGATTACATGACTTGGTTGCTTTTGCGCACACAACCGTTTTTTCTTCTAAATTCATTGAAAGACTCACACCCAGACTTCCACTCTTGCGGGAAAATCTTACTGTGGAGCAGTTTCAAAGCACTGACTAACTATGCTTGTTTTTACCTTAACTTGACATGGCTGGTCCATAAAGATCACCATCCTGTTCTTTCTTTTTCTTTCCTGCTCTCTCAGCGACCTGAGGAGTGGTAGGGGCACTGCACTGACTTTTCAGGCTGTCTTCTGGGTGGGTTGATCCTAAAGAAGTCCATCCTTTTCCAGGTACAGGGTGCATGCTGGGTATGTTCATGTTTCCGTACCTCTGCCAAACTCTGAAATAAGCTACATGTTCTTTACCGTGCATCGTCGATCTTCTGCATGTGTATATACACGAAAAAGAATAAAGGCACTGGCACGTCTGCGCTTTAAGACCTGGGAGTTTGTAATAATCATCTATATCCATAACTTTCCCGGGATACCGCTGCTGAGATTC
The DNA here is from genome assembly GCA_030674155.1 of Stramonita haemastoma. Taxonomy (NCBI): domain Eukaryota; kingdom Metazoa; phylum Mollusca; class Gastropoda; order Neogastropoda; family Muricidae; genus Stramonita; species Stramonita haemastoma. The sequence continues at coordinate 39,467,462 of CM060316.1, forward strand.
GAACACACAACTTCACGGACCCACGGGATGGAAGTCAAGCGATTTTACCTACTAAGCTCCAGCGTCAGTCATAACATGATGTAGCTACTTTGATCAAGCAATCAGCGTACAAGGCACCGCTACCTACAGGAGGATTCAGTTCAGCATTTTGGTAATTTCCCCCAATTTTTGTTGACTTTCATCTGCCTGGAATAAACGTATTCTTTTCTCTGAATCAAGCAAAATACCCTCGGTAATATGCACTCTTAGTTCATCATTCATATTGCATACAGCAGTACTTTTTCACTAGTATTTTGTCCAAAAAAACGAAAGAATGCATCCAGGTACATTCATTTGTTCCAGACTTTTTCCATCCATCCATCCAAATGTCGTATTTTACGATTTTTTTCTGAATACTTTCTTTTGAAAATCATTAATTTAATACTTTGAGTAAATTTAGAAGAACACTGACATGACATTGGCAATTTGGGGAAAGGTGGGGGGGGGGGGGTTAGCGATAATGTAGTCCGTTTACAAACGTTGTTTATAACCTTTTTATAAACCACATTATATAAAAATTATATAAAAAAAACCAATGATAATCGTGACACATTGCAGGAAAAAGGCAAAAAAAGTTTCAAACGTCGTTCATAAGCTTTTTACAAGCCATAGTTCTTTTCCGAAGCCGTAACCAAGACAGATTGCAGAACAGCGGACAGGAAACTATGCTCAAAACTCTGACAATATTTATCCTATATTCATTCTCCTTACGTGATGAACTTTTGTAGAGGTGTCCACGCAACATAACGAAAGACCTTCAGCTATTCAGCCACGAAAAAGCACAGCTTTAAGGGGTCTTCGTTTTGACCTATTGTGTCGCTAAGTCCCTTTTTCAAGTTTCCTTTTGATATTAAAAATGTCAGACTGACACGCATGATGTCTTACCGGCCCTGTGAATGTCTACCTGTCTTCCCTCTGTCACACCTGGCTGCAAAACTACGCGGTACTGAAACAGGCATGCGTGTCGGCAGCAGGCAATCATGACTCGTGTGATGTTGATGGTCAATGGTCTGTAGGCGAAACAGGTCATGGCTGGAAGACGGTGTGATACGTACCTCTATCACTGAAATGTTTGGAAAGCTGGGAAGTGAGGAATTGCATTGTTTTAGAGGGTTTTATCTCTCTCTTTTATGATTATTTTGTGATGGTTTTTTTGTTGTTTTTATTTTATTTTTTGCTTGTTTGTTTTTGTTTGGCATGCTTGTTTGTTTTGTTCTTTCAGTTTTTCACAGGAGGAGTGTGGTTGCTGTTTTGTTTTTGTTTTTAAATTTTGGATACTTTGTGTTACTGTATGTGGGTTTTCATAGAGTTTTGCCTGCAAGATTCAAGATATAATTCGCCTTTGACCCCTCTTGGGGCATGGAGGATTTCAGTAATTAAAATCAACTGTAACATATGTGCAGTAACAAAAACATTTATAACGCTGCATATGACAGAAATAGAAACGTAGTCAACTTTTTCAGCAATGTCGTGCAACTTTACTCTTGGTGCATTTATAGCGTCTTTTTGTCTCTCTCTCACACACACACACACACACACACACACACACACACACACACACACACACACACACACACACACACACACACACACACACACACTGGGGACTGGATGTAAAAAAGCATATGAGTGCTTATCATCCTCGAATAAAAGAATTTGCCTTGACACACACACATACACACACGCGCGCGCGCACACACACGCACGCACGCAAGCACCTTCTGTCAAAATAAAAGTGACACACAGTCCTTCAATCTACACTCAAGTGTAATCCTTTGGAAAAACTAATGATAATCCTTTCTTTCATTTTGTCAAAAAAGGGGGGACAACACGACGTGTGTGAGCATGCAGTGTTCTATACTATTCTTGCTTTAGCAAGCTAGAATCTCACGTTTTGGTCATTGCAGTTTTAAGTCTGAGAAACAGAAGCACAACATACCTCTCTCTCTCTCCTCTCTCTCTCTCTCTCCTCTCTCTCTTCTCTCTCTCTCTCTCTCTCTCTCTCTCTCTCTCTCTCTCTCTCTCTCTCTCTCTCTCTCTCTCTCTCTCTCTCTCTCTCTCTCTCTCCTCTCTCTCTTCTCCTCTCTCTCTCCTCTCTCTCTCTCTCTCTCTCTCTCTCTCTCTCTCTCTCTCTCTCTCTCTCTCTCTCTCTCTCTCTCTCTCTCTCTCTCTCTCTCTCTCTCTCTCTCTCTCTCTCTCTCTCTCTCTCTCTCTCTCTCTCTCTCTCTCTCTCTCTCTCTCCTCTCCTCTCTCTCTCTCTCTCTCTCTCTCTCTCTCTCTTCTCTCTCTCTCTCTCTCTCTCTCTCTCTCTTAAGCACAACATACCTCTCTCTCTCTCTCTCTCTCCTCTCCTCTCTCTCTCTCTCTCTCTCCTCTCTCTCCTCTCTCTCTCCTCTCTCTCTCTCTCCTCTCTCTCTCTCTCTTCCATCACTTCTTATTTTCGTTTCTGAATGAGTGCCTTTTCATATCATTACCTTATTATTGTGTCTCTGTCTTATTTCTTGCCTGTTCTTTAATACTTGTTATGGTTTCTTGCTCTTGCTATTTGGATCATTACTGTTGTTGTTGTTTAGTTACATGTTATCTTTTTATCTTGATATTATCCCTGAAAATGGCGGGGACTAGATGTAAAAAAAAGCACACGAGTGCTTATTCATTATCCTCGAGTAAAAGAATTTGCCTTGCCTTGCTTTGCCTTGCCTTGCCTTGCCTTGCCTTTGGGAATACCGCGGGTCCTATCAGTATGAATAGTAACCCCACCTTCTAAACCTTTTCTGCTTGGAATTTGCTCTTTTCTACCCCTCTCTTTGGTTTTGCTTTGTTCCTCCTTCTCCTTGTTCTCTATTTTCTGCTGCCTTGTTCCCATTTTTCAGCTTTTTTACAGCTTGTCTAGAAACAAAAATGAAAAATCTCACGAGGTGACAGCCCTGATTTGGCCTCTGTGGTCGGCGAGGCTATAAACAACATAATTGGATTGAATTGCTCTCTCTCTCT
>CM060316.1:39475494-39510494 GCA_030674155.1 Stramonita haemastoma
TGCCCAAATCATAAGACACCTGGACCATGAGGTGAAGAAAAAACACCTGCACCGTGACTGACACTGTTGATGGCAAGGGAAAATTACAACAGAATCAGCGAGAATTTTCATTCTCACTGGCAGGGTTAGACAATCTGAGTTGCTGGCTTAAGCTTGCGGGTAGGAGTGAAGATGAATGCCTTCGTCTCTCAGTTGTTAAAAATGCTTATTTATTCTGCTCCGAACAGCATTGTACCAATAAGGACATTATGATAGATTGCAAGAAAATTGAGACCGCCCATATCTGTCTGGGTGCTATAGTATCGGATGAAGGATTAAAACCTGAAATTCTCTGGAAAAAACAAGAACATCGCCAACAGCTTCAAGATCAGACTGTAGCGTTCACTGCTTATGTCCATACTTTTGTATGCCTATTTTGAAATTATAGTATTGAAAGAAAGATACTGGCAATGGAGACGCTTTCACAAACTTCTTGGCATCTCATGCAGAGATTACATAACTAACAAGGAAGTGTAAACCAGAATTGAAAACACAATCAGGCCATATCAAGAGCTCCTGACTTCAGGTGTGTTTTTTTCAACCAAACTGAAGTGGTTCGGGCACGCATGGACTGGCCGTCTTGTCATACAGGGAACAGTACCAAGAGGGGGACGAAGAGAAAGAGAGAACGATGGGAAAACAACATCAGAGATTGGACTGGCCTTGAGCAGAACGACTTGCTGCGGAAAGCTAAAAACCGCTTGGAGTAGAAAAAAAACTAGTCCAAAATCTTCAGTGGTGCCCCCAGGGTCGACTATGGGATAGTTGAAGATGAGGCAGTGATCTGATCTGAATGTGATAGAAGAGTTAGAAACTCTGCATATTTCCACTGCTATGTGGCAATGCGCAACAAGGATAATGCAGTATAACACAGTGATTTATGTGCAGTAAACCCCTATCGCATTGTGTTACTTCATTGAAAATGTTTTGTATGCAGCAAACTCCTATCACATTGTGTTACTTCACTGTGGTCTGCGTGCAGCAAACTCCTTTCACATTGTGTTACTAACTGTAGTCTGTATGCAGCAAACTCCTATCACATTGTGTAACTTGGCTAACTGGTTTGTGTGCAGCAAACTCCTATCACATTGTGTTACTTGACTAACTGGTCTGTGTGCAGCAAACTCCTATCACATTGTGTTACTTGACTAAGTGTGGTCTGTGTGCAGCAAACTCCTATCACATTGTGTTACTTGACTAAGTGTGGTCTGTGTGCAGCAAACTCCTCTCGCACTGTGTGTTACTACACTATGGTTTGTGTGCAGCAAACTCCTCTCGCACTGTGTGTTACTTCACCAACTGGGCACAGTACAGACAGGACTGGGCAAGTTCCTCCCTGAAGACATTCCCCCCGACCTGTGCACTCACGTGGTGTACGCTTTCGCCGATGTTGACGGAGTCACTGGCGTAATCAGTCCTGTGGAATGGAATGATATAGGTAGGTTTTTCGATTTTTTCCTCTTTTGGTTTGTTGTTGCTGTTTTTGTTGTTGCTGTTTGTAGGCAAAATTGGAGGTAACTATGTGGTTATAGTGTCGAACGCATGATATCACAATAACTGAAGGCATGGGTTTAAGTGTCTGCTGAAGAATTCGTTGCAGAGGACTTTTACCTAGGTGTTATCGTTTTTACAATCTCTTTTTTTTTTCAAGTGTGTCGGGTAAGATTATGTACCAAGATCCTGTATGTGGACATACACAGAATAACCCATTGTATGCAATAGAACCCATCTATCTTTCCTTGAAGAGTTGGCCACCATTGCCTTGTGGCATAGATGATACAAACATACCCAACATGCAGCCCACAAGAGATGGGTTCTGCCATGCTCATTTTGCATACACCCCACTGCTTGAAATCTTCCCTGCAGTGCCCAATGACTGACTCCTCATGGAGAAAAGGGAGAATTCAGTCAGATATGTGTATTTCACCCCAGAACAACACTCTGAGGGTCGTCCGGAACTTACAAAGTCCCCCTCATCTACACAACAAAATAATCATCAATTGCCTATTGACCATAGCTAAATGATTAAATCTGTATCCTGGTCCTTTGCCACGTAGGCAGCCATACGCAGAGTTCAGAGGATTTTAACTCCTATGGGGCATTTAAAAAGGCAAACGATTTAACCTGTTAGTAAAAGGAATAGAACCATCACGCCAGGGGCTTGTCATAACAGAAAACAAGCCACGCATAAAATTGAGAAAAGCGACAACACAGCGCTTGTTTCCATGTAAATCTCTGGAATGAACTCATATCAACGAATGACAAAGCTGCTTGCGGTGGTGATTTTTTTTGGTCAGAGTCGTTTTAGTTTCACGTTAAACAAAACCTATTACCCTGTGATCAAAGCTACAATTACTCTGCCTTTCACTTTGTGATCGACTCTGATTTGAAGTCCTGGGGATTTTACATAGTTTTATTACAAATATAACCAGTGGGTACACAGGACACCAAAACTAACTCATCTTTGCTCCATTCTTTTCTAAATTTTATATATTATTGAGGCTGGGATATCCCGGTGGTTCGGAGCATTGCACTTGTAATTTGATGGCCTGGGTTTCAGCTACCACCAAGACATTTGTTCAAAAGGATTTTCCCCCTACCAACTCCCCTCCCCCAGGAGTACTTTGGATGAGACATAAACCAAGGCCCTATATTTGAACACCAGCAAAACATCTCACACACCTGTTAAAACCTGTTCTTCATATGGGAGAGTAAACCATTTCGAGGCAGATGACTTTAAAAAAAAAAAAAACCGCATGCACACTGGTATTGTGTCTATACTTTATCCCTAAATTGAAATGTGGCTACCTTAATGGTGGGAAAAAAACGGTCAAATATGCAAAACAAAAAAGGTACAACTCGTGAACCTCAGAACTCTACCCAAGGAAAAATATTTTCTTCTTCATACTGAGTATATCCAATAAATGTGTTCTGCTGGAGCTGCTTCTCCTCCTCTTCCTCCTCCTCCTCCTCCTCCTCCTCTCTCCTCACCTCCTCTTAATTCTTTTCCTTGTCGTCTTCCTGCCCCTCCTACTACCGATTTTCCCAATTATGGTGGTTGTGGTTGTGTCAGATCTGCCATTTCTACCATATCTAACAAAAACCCACTTCAGAACAAAGATTTGGTTTTAAAGCTTCTGACTTCCTTATCTAACTGAGATATATTGACTTGATAGCTCCTGCAATACCTTCTGTAGGCTTTGTCACTTAACAATTACCAAACTTTATTTAGCCTTTCCACTTCTAAAGTAATTCTTCTGTACATATTTGCAAGTTTTCCATTCTGAAATCAATCCTTCTGTGCAGAACTGTACAAAAGGGTGCTGACCTGAAGTCCCCAAATCCTGAACTGAAGGTGTTACTGGCAGTGGGAGGATACAGTGCTGGTACTGCAGTCTTTGAGGCCATCAGCTCCAGCAGTGCACAGCGTCAACTGTTTGCTGACAATGCTGTCTCCTTCCTCAGACAGCACGGTTTGATGGACTGGATGTGGATTGGGAGTATCCTGCCAGCACCCACAAGACATTCTTTACACTCTTTCTGCAGGTAGAGTTTCAAAGCCAATTCCCTTTGCAACAGTTACCAAACTAAGTACAAGAAATGCAAGCGGTTAAACCTGCCACTTTTCCTTACTGCAGTATTTGCAATTATTGGACAAAGTGAGCTATGAGCACCAGGATAACCAAAGCAAGATCATCTACATATGGCTGTCTCAATATTTGCTGTTTCATCTGTTTGTGACACAATGTCAGTTTTCAAAACCAATATCACAAGTCAAAGGGTATCATTAAATTCGTTTTCTTATGTTCTCTTGTCATTGCAGGAAAGTCCTGTTGATTGTTGAGAGCATTGGAACAGGATAATAACACCAAAAAAATAACACAGGAACACCCCTGGTCACCTGTCTGTGTCTTTATCTTTGTATTCTCTCCACAGACACTTCACAACACCTTTGAAGCAGAGAGCTCACGCACGGGACAGGACAAATTGCTGCTGACTGTGGCTGTATCAGGCTACAAGAAGCAGATTGAAACTTCATACCAAGTCCCTTTGATACACAAGTAAGTGGTGGCTTGTCCTAAGTCAGTGTTGTGTGATACCAGTGCTTGCCTCACTACAGTGCTGGGATTTCGTTTGCTATAGATTTTCACTTTTGTTTTACATCAAAACACCCTGAATTTGATCTGTTTTTTAATTCATGGGTGGAGGGTTCAGTTTCTTTGCCTTCTTTTACTTTGAATTTTGTGTTATGATGAACTAACATGCTTTCTATGTACACATGTTCATGTCTTTGCTGGGGAATACAGTTTGGTAAATTTGCATACATAATGAATGTATACAAGGAAAAAGTGCTATTGACTGCACTATAATCCATACTCCTTTTTATCAAAATGCATCAGGGTGACGTTGTTTCCTTAAAACCCTCTTTTGGGAAAATGTCATCCTTTCTTTCTAAAGTAAACACATCGTTTGAGGTCTACATAAAGAACATCAAAGTCAGCAAGTTTATGTGTACCTTTGGAGGATGTGGAGATTGTGTTTCTTAACTTTCAGCTTTCTTATCTGTCTTTATCTTACTAACTAGATACGTGGATTACGTCAGCATCATGAGCTATGACTACTTTGGACCATGGAGCAGTGTACTTGGTCACAACAGTCCACTGTATGTGCCATTGCAAGACAGAAATGATGCAGGATCCAGTTTGCTGAGTCAGGTAGGACCATTCTCCTGTATGGAATGTCAGTGAATGTGTGACTTGCTTATTTCTGTCTACAAATAGTCGACCATACATTGTATCTGTTCCCTTAATTATACCAACCATACTCATTTATTTGGTACAATATCTTAATCAGGACACATTGATCTGAAAGCGCCTCTCAGTGACAAGGGTTTAGTTTGTCTTCAATCACGCAATGCCTTTGATGTCAAACGCCCTGACAATTCCTGTTCATGCATTTTCAACTTAATATTTCTGTCTCTGTTTACTCAAAAGACATCTTTTACATATTCATTATGTGTTTCTAAGATATTGCAGTTGACATGTCAAGGTGCAAAACGAGTTGCACTCTTTAGAATTGGAATAAAGAACAAGTCTGTTACATCTTACATTCATATCATTGATATAAAACTTGTTGCATCCACAAGTAAATCAAATAAATGTATACATGTACACTGACAAGAGACAAATCTTTTCTGCCATAAAAGCAGCCTGCATTTCTGTCACACAGAATGCATCAGTGCACTACTGGCACACGATGGGATGTCCACTGGACAAGCTGGTGCTGGGTCTAGCCTCCTATGGAAGGACTTTCCTCATGGCCAGTTCCTCTCAGCACCAGCCTGGGGATGCCTTCCTTGGAGCAGCAGGCTCTGCAGGACCTTACTCAGCTACTCCTGGATTCCTGGCCTACTATGAGGTGTGTCAGCTGTTGGCCAGTGGCAGCTGGACTCGAGTGTGGATGAATGACTCGAAGGTGCCTTACTGCCTATGGTCAGAGGAATGGGCAGTGGACCTGGCTGGCTTACGACGACGTTCAGAGTATGAAGAGCAAGGTATGTCTCTATTCATCATTTTTGTATCTGAAACCATTCTTCAGTAAAGAACTGTTTGATGCTACAAGCAGTAGCTAATCATTTTGTGATTTGGACACCTAAAAGCACTGTAATAAAACGTGTATCTTGTTGTTGTCGTTGTTACTCAGAGCCTGTAATTATCTTGCTCACTGTTCCTTCCTGAATTCAATTCTGCTGTTTTAGTCACGAGACAGTTTCTAAATACAATTAATTTCTGTTCTAAAAATTCTGAGCAGGTAGAGTTACAAAATCAGATCCTGCATACCATTCAGAAATGCTGTCAGTACATTTTTGGTGTCATGATGTCTTTTTTTCAGCAAGCATCAAACATGTTGTTACAGAGTATTTCTGTAAGTATGCGTGATTTGTTTGTCATTCAGGCTCAGTATATCTTGGACCGAGGGCTAGGAGGAGCCATGTTCTGGACTTTGGACTTTGATGACTTTGGCAACAACGTGTGTGGCCAGGGCCAATACCCACTCATAGGACAGATTGGAAAAGCCCTGCAAGCTGCTGCAACCACCAAGTTCCACTGCTACTGGTGTGTTCAGCACTTTATTTCATGCAACAGATAAACGGTTTAAGATGGCTGATTTGTGCACACAGCTTAATGCTGTGTAATGTTGGATAACCTTGAAATCAGGAGTCATGGATTCCAATCTTGGCATAGTGGCTAATAGGTTATGGATGGGAAATTTTCCTACACAATATCCCAGGTTAGCATAAAGTACACGCCAGCTAATGCCCCATCTTCTCAACAGTGCACTCACAGACAAAATAGTTTGTGTGAACGTCAGAGATCAGTAATCTGTGTGAGCAACTGGTGATTAGGCAAATACAGAAAACACTTGAAACTGTATATCATATTTGGCAATGCAGTAAGTCAAGCATCCACCCTGTGGATTTTCTAGTAAATGATGTGTTGTGTATATTAAAGGTTCTGCATACTGTGTTTCCTCCTTGCAAAAATGCAGATTTAAAGTCAAAGAATGGACAGCCAGGTGATATGTTCACAACATGTGCCTTGTTCGACTTGTCAGGAACAGCATAGCTTGTTTGTCAAAATTATGTACTTGAAAGAATGAGCACATCTGATTGCTATGCCACACATATGTACCAAATCAGGGTTTGTGAGCTTCTCATCATATTACCTGAAATGTTGCAGTCATGCCAGCAAGTTCTTCATCTCCTGTGCCAGTGACAACACCAGCAATACCCGTCTCCACCTCACAAACACACCAGTCTCCACACCTTGTCTGCTACTACACCAACTGGGCACAGTATCGTTCTGATATGGCCAAGTATGTACCTGAGGACTATCAAGCTGGCTTGTGCACCCACCTTGTGTACGCCTTTGCCAAAATCATTGGTGCTTCAGCCTCCATGGCCACCATTGAATGGAATGATGAAGGTAACTAGTTGTTCCACACATCATCTCATGCCCTTTCCGTATTAACATTTTCTTCATATTGAAATCATGCCGACTGTCATGTCCATGAAAAGTTTAAAACCTGTGTTTAATTTCAAGATAAACAGGACAGTTAAGGAGACTTTATGTGCAGGTACTCTACAATGTAATGTCTTTAAGAAACATGCAAGTGTATGTGTGTACAAGTGGCATGGATTTTATGCTTTTCCCATAATCCAACATTTACTTGTGTCTTGATTAATGTGGGCTTGTAATTTGTTCTGTTTCAGCCATGTATCAACGTGTGTTCGTCTGAAAGACACTGATCCCCAGCTGAAGGTGTTACTGGCAGTGGGAGGATACAGTGCTGGTACTGCAGACTTTGAGGCATCAGCTCCAGCAGTGCACAGCGTCAACTGTTTGCTGACAATGCTGTCTCCTTCCTCAGACAGCACGGTTTTGATGGACTGGATGTGGATTGGGAGTATCCTGCCAGCACCCACAAGACATTCTTTACACTCTTTCTGCAGGTAGGTTTCCGACTCAATTAGCTTCTGAATAGTTTACACACTAAGTACCTAAAATAAAATCTGTAAAACCTGACACTTTTTGTTACTGCAGTAGATTGCAGTTGTTGGCCAAAGCATGAGCATCTATGAGCATCAGGATCAACAAAACAAGATTATCTTCATGTGTTTGTCTGAATATTTGCTGTTTCGTCTGTTTCTGACCCAACATCAGTTTTCAAATCCAAGATCACGAGGCAAAGGGTGTCATTACAGTTGATTTCAAATGCTCTCTTGTCATTTCGGGAAAATTCTGTTGATTATTGAGAATATTGGAAGAGCATAGTTACATCACACAGTGAACAAATCCAACATCACTCAGTCAAGAGTGCTGAATTTAGCGTCCCCCTTCCTTTTTACCTTGTCAAAGTGTGGTCAGTGCCTGCTATAATTAGCACCAGCTGGCCCCAATTGGGCTAGGATGGGATGAATTAATTAGCAGCTGAGAGGAGCTGAAAGTGGAGGAAACTGACAGCTGTGACAAAATTGTAGCAGGAACATTCCATTCACCTTCTGTGTCTTTACTTTTGTAATCTCTCCACAGACACTTCACAACACGTTTGAAGCAGAGAGCTCACGCACGGGACAGGACAAATTGTTGCTGACTGTGGCTGTATCAGGCTACAAGAAGCAGATTGAAACTTCATACCAAGTCTCTTTGATACACAAGTAAGTGGTGGCTTATCTAAGGTCAGTTTTGTGTGAAACCACTGCTTGCCTCACGACAGCACATGGATTTCTTTGCCATAGCTTTTCACTTTTGTTTGATATCAAAATAATCTTGAGTTTGACCTGTTGTTGAATTCTTGCATTTTTCAGTTTTTTTTCTCTTCTTTTACTTTAATTTTGTGTTATGATAAACTAACATGCTTTCTATGTGCATATGTTCCTGTCCTTGCCAGGAATTATAGATTGTTAAATTTCCATATTGAGTGAATGTATAAAAAGAAAAAGTGATATTGACATACATTATAATCCATAATCTTTTTTTTTTTTTTTTTATTAAAGTGCATCAGCATGATATTGTCAATTAAAACCCTGTTTTGGGTAAACATCATCCTCTCCTTTCAAGTAAACAAATTGCTTTGGGTCTACGCAAATAACATCAAAGTCAGCAAGTTTATGTTTACCTTTGGAGGATGAAAACATTGAGTTTCTCAACTTTCAGCTTTTTATCTGTCAGTGTCTTTGTCTTACTTACTAGATACGTGGATTACGTCAGCATCATGAGCTATGACTACTTTGGACCATGGAGCAGTGTACTTGGTCACAACAGTCCACTGTATGTGCCATTGCAAGACAGAAATGATGCAGGATCCAGTTTGCTGAGTCAGGTAGGACCATTCTCCTGTACAGATTGTCAGTGAATGTGTGACTTGCTCATTTCTATCTGCAAATGTCTACCATTACATGGTAGTTGTTACTTAGTTGTACCAATGATAGTTACTACTTGGGCACTAAATCCTAATCAGGACACGTTGACCTCAAAGTGTCTTTTAGTGACAGGGGAATAGTTTGTTTTCAATCACAAAATACTTGTCATATCGAAGCCCTAATGCAATACCTTTTAAGCATTTTAGAGTTGATACTTAGGTCTTTGTTTACCAAAAGGATCTATTACATATTTATCATGTGTTTTTAAGATTTGGTGCTTTACACGTCAAGCTACAAAATGAATTGTACTTTTTAGAATTGGAATAAAAAGACGTCTCACACATCTAAACATTATATGATTGACACAAACTAGTTCCATCCACAGGTAACACAGACAACTACATACATGTATACACTCATTGGACAAATCTCTTTTCTGCCATAAAAGCAGCCTGCATTTCTGTCACACAGAATGCATCAGTGCACTACTGGCACACGATGGGATGTCCACTGGACAAGCTGGTGCTGGGTCTAGCCTCCTATGGAAGGACTTTCCTCATGGCCAGTTCCTCTCAGCACCAGCCTGGGGATGCCTTCCTTGGAGCAGCAGGCTCTGCAGGACCTTACTCAGCTACTCCTGGATTCCTGGCCTACTATGAGGTGTGTCAGCTGTTGGCCAGTGGCAGCTGGACTCGAGTGTGGATGAATGACTCGAAGGTGCCTTACGCCTATGGTCAGAGGAATGGGCAGTGGACCTGGCTGGCTTACGACGACGTTCAGAGTATGAAGAGCAAGGTATGTCCCTACTCATCATTTCTGCATTTGAAACCATTCTTCAGTAAAAACTTTCTAATCCTACGAGCAGTAGCTAATTATTCTGTGATTTGGACACTAAGAGCACTGCAATAAGAACGTGTTTTTTGTTGTTGCTGTTGCTCAGAGTGTGTATCTTGATGACTGTTACTTCCTGAACTCTGCTGCCTTAGCCATAAGATAATTTAATAGAATTAATTTCTGTTGTGAAAATTGAGAAGAGGTTGGGTTACAGGATTGGTGCTTTTGTATCGTTCAGAAATCTGTCATTACTTTTTCTGTGTTATGGTGTCTTTTTTTCCAGCAAGTATCAAACATGTTATTACAGAGTATCTCTGTAAGTGTGCGTGATTTGTTTGTCATTCAGGCTCAGTATATCTTGGACCGAGGGCTAGGAGGAGCCATGTTCTGGACTTTGGACTTTGATGACTTTGGCAACAACGTGTGTGGCCAGGGCCAATACCCACTCATAGGACAGATTGGAAAAGCCCTGCAAGCTGCTGCACCTCCAAGTTCCACTGCTACTGGTGTGTTCAGCACTTTATTTCATGCAACAGATAAGTGGTTTAAGATGGCTGATTTGTGCACATAGCATAATGCTGTGTTATGTTGGATAAGACCTTCAAATCAGGGGTCATGGATTGAAATCTTGGCATAGTGGCTAATAGATTATGGATGGGATTTTCCCTGGACAATATCCCAGGTTAGCATAAAGCAACACCAGCTAATGCCCCATCCTCTGGAAAGTACACTCACAGGCAAAAGAGTTTGTATGCTCGTCAAAGATCAACAATCTGTGACAGCAACTGGTGATTAGGCAAAGACAGAGGGCCACTTGAAACTGATATCATATTTGGCAATGCAGTTAGTCAAGCATCCACCCTGTGGATTTTCTGATAGATGAGGTGTTGTGTGCATTGAAGGTTCTGCATACTGTGCTTCCTGCTTGCAAAAATGCAGATTTAAAGTCAAAAATGGACAGCCAGGTGACATGTTCACAACAAGTGCCTTGTTCGACTTGTCAGGAACAGCATAGCTTGTTTGTCAAACTTATGTACTTGAAAGAATGAGCACATCTGATTGCTATGCCACACATATGTACCAAATCAGGGTTTGCGAGCTTCTCATCATATTACCTGAAATGTTGCAGTCATGCCAGCAAGTTCTTCATCTCCTGTGCCAGTGACAACACCAGCAATACCCGTCTCCACCTCACAAACACACCAGTCTCCACTACACCTTGTCTGCTACTAACCAACTGGGCACAGTATCGTTCTCATATGGCCAAGTATGTACCTGAGGACTATCAAGCTGGCTTGTGCACCCACCTTGTGTACGCCTTTGCCAAAATCATTGGTGCTTCAGCCTCCATGGCCACCATTGAATGGAATGATGAAGGTAACTAGTTGTTTCACACATCATCTCATGCGCTTTCCATATTCAAACTTTCTTCATACATCAGCAAAGTGTGAGATCCATGAAGAGTCTGAAACCTGTGTTTACTTTCAAGATGAACAGGCAAGTTAAGGAGACTTTGTGTGCAGGTACTCTACAACATAATGTCCTTTTAAGGAACCTACAAGTGTATGTGTGTAAAATGTCATACATTTTGTGCTTTTCCCATAATCCCAAACCCGGCTATGGCTTGATTAATGTGGGCTTGTAATTTGTTCTGTTTCAGCCATGTATCAACGTGTGATTCGTCTGAAAGACACTGATCCCCAGCTGAAGGTGTTACTGGCAGTGGGAGGATACAGTGCTGGTACTGCAGACTTTGAGGCCATCAGCTCCAGCAGTGCACAGCGTCAACTGTTTGCTGACAATGCTGTCTCCTTCCTCAGACAGCACGGTTTTGATGGACTGGATGTGGATTGGGAGTATCCTGCCAGTACCCACAAGACATTCTTTACACTCTTTCTGCAGGTAAGTTTCAAAGCCATTTACCTTTTCAACAGTTTACACATCAAATGCAAGAAATGCAAGCTGAAAAACTGGCAATTTTCATTACTGCAGTAGTTAGCACTTTTGGCCAAAGTGAGCTTTGAGCGCCAGGATCAGCAAAGCAAGTTTATATGCATGTGTATGTCTGAATAGTTGCTGTTCATCTGTTTCTGACACAACATCAGTTTTCAAACCCAATATCACAAGGCAAAGAATGTCAGTAAAGTCGTTTTCAAATGCTCTCTTGTCATTGTGGGGAAGTCCTGTTGATTGTTGAGATCATTGGAACAGCACGAATTACACCAAAGCGTCACAGGAATATTCCTTTCACCTGTCTGTGTATTTATGCTTTGTATTCTCTCCACAGACACTTCACAACACGTTTGAAGCAGAGAGTTTCACGCACAGGACAGGACAAATTGCTGCTGACTGTGGCTGTATCAGGCTACAAGAAGCAGATTGAAACTTCATACCAAGTCCCTTGATACACAAGTAAGTGGTGGCTTGTCCTAAGTCAGTGTTGTGTGAAACCAGTGCCTCCATCACTACAGTGCTGGGATTTTTTTCCATAGCATTTCACTTTGTTTGACATCAATACACTCATGAATTTGACATGTTGTTGCAATTCTTGGGTCTTTTTTTCTCTTGTTTTGCTTTGAATTTTGTGCTATAGTGAACTAACATGCTTTCTTTGTACACATGTTCATGTCTTTGCCACAGATTATAGATGATTAAATTTGCATATGGAATGAATGTATAAAAAGAAAAAGTGATATTGACATACATTATAATTCATAATCCTTTTTTAAAATGTATCAGCATGACACTGTCTAAACATCATCCTTTTCTCTAAAGTAAACAAATGGTTTTGGGGTCTATGCAAAGAACATCCAAGTCAGCAAGTTTATGTGTACCTTTGGAGGATGTGGAGATGGAGTTTCTCAACTTTCAGCTTTCTTATCTGTCAGTGTCTTTGTCTTACTTACTAGATACGTGGATTACGTCAGCATCATGAGCTATGACTACTTTGGACCGTGGAGCAGTGTACTTGGTCACAACAGTCCACTGTATGTGCCATTGCAAGACAGAAATGATGCAGGATCCAGTTTGCTGAGTCAGGTAGGACCATTCTCCTGTCTGGATTATCATTGAATGTATGACTTCCTTATTTCTGTCCACAAATGTCTACTATTGCATGGTAACCACTCACTTAGTTATAGCAATGATTGTTACTTCTTGGGCACTATATCCTAATCAGGACATGTTGACAGCAGAGTACCTTTCAGCGACAAGGGAATAGTTTGTTTTCAATCACACAATGCTCAGTCATGTCAAAGCCCTAATAAATGCCTATTCATACATTTCAGTGTTGTAATCTTTGTTTACTAAAAAGACATCTTTTACATATTTATTATGTGTTTGTAAGATTTGGCAGCTTATACATCAAGCTACAAAACGAATTGCACCTTTTAGAATTTGATAGGGGATATTGATATACAAACTTGTTGCATCTAGAAGTAAATCAGATCCTACATACAGTTATGCAGAATCACACAATACATGTCATATCAAAAGCCTTAATACAATGCCTGTTCATGCATTTTATAGTTGATACCTATATTTTGTTTATTAAATAGAAATTGTTTACATATTTATCATGTGTTTCTAAGATTTAGCAGTTTACAGGCTAAGCTGCAAAACGATTTCACTTTTTAGAATTGGAATAAAAACAAGTCTTTACATCTTATATTCATATCATTGATATAAACTTGTTGCATCCACAAGTAAATCAGACAACTCTATACATGTACACTGACAAGAGACAAATCCTTTCTGCCATAAAAGCAGCCTGCATTTCTGTCACACAGAATGCATCAGTGCACTACTGGCACACGATGGGATGTCCACTGGACAAGCTGGTGCTGGGTCTAGCCTCCTATGGAAGGACTTTCCTCATGGCCAGTTCCTCTCAGCACCAGCCTGGGGATGCCTTCCTTGGAGCAGCAGGCTCTGCAGGACCTTACTCAGCTACTCCTGGATTCCTGGCCTACTATGAGGTGTGTCAGCTGTTGGCCAGTGGCAGCTGGACTCAAGTGTGGATGAATGACTCGAAGGTGCCTTACGCCTATGGTCAGAGGAATGGGCAGTGGACCTGGCTGGCTTACGACGACGTTCAGAGTATGAAGAGCAAGGTATGTCTTATTCATCAGTTTTGCCTCTGAAACCATTCTTCAAAAAAATAAAATAAATAAATAAACTTTTTCATCCTACGAGCGGTAGCTAATCATTCAGTGATTTGGACAGCCAAAAGTGCCGCAATAAGAACGTGTTTTTTCTTGTTGCTGTTGCTCAGAGCTGTAAGCATCTTGACTGTTACTTCCTGAACTCTGCTGTTTTAGCCATAAGATATTTTAATACAATTGATTTCTGTTGTGAAAATTGAGAACAGGTTGAATTACAGGATTAATGCTTTTGTATTGTTCAGAAATGCTGTCATTACTTTTTCTGTGTTATATGTCTTTTTTTCCAGCAAGCATCAAACATGTTGTTACAGAGTATTTCTGTAAGTATGCATGATTTGTTTGTCATTCAGGCTCAGTACTATCTTGGACCGAGGGCTAGGAGGAGCCATGTTCTGGACTTTGGACTTTGATGACTTTGGCAACAACGCTGTGGCCAGGGCCAATACCCACTCATAGGACAGATTGGAAAAGCCCTGCAAGCTGCTGCACCTCCAAGTTCCACTGCTACTGGTGTGTTCAGCACTTTATTTCATGCCAACAGATAAGTGGTTTAAGATGGCTGATTTGTGCACACAGCTTAATGCTGTGTAATATTAGATAACCTTGAAATGAGTGGTCATAGATTCCAATCTTGGCATAGTGGCTAATAGATTATGGATAGGGATTTCCCATGGATAGTTTCCCAGGAAAGTATAAAGTACACACTAGCAATGTCCCATCCTCTGGAAAGTACACTCACAGGCAAAATAGTTTGTATGCACGTCAGAGATAAGTAATCTGTGTCAGCTACTGGTGACTAGGCAAAGACAGAAAAACACGTGAGGCTATATATGTATAGACTAATGGACAATGCAGTTAGTCAAGATCCACTCAGTGGATTTTCTTGTAGATGAGGTGTAGTGTACATAGCAGGTTCTCCATGCAGTGCTTCATGCTTGCAAAAATGTAGATTTCAAGTCAAAGAATGGACAACCAGGTGACATGTTTACAACATGTGCTTTGCGGAACTTTACAGGAACAGTATAGCTTGTCAGGTCACAATTATGGACTTGAAACAAAGTGCACATGTGCTTACTATGCCACATACATGTACAAAATCCTGGTTTGTGAGCTTCTCATCATATTGCCTGAAATGTTGCAGTCATACCAGCAATTCTTCATCTCCTGTGCCAGTGACAACACCAGCAATACCCGTCTCCACCTCACAAACACACCAGTTCCACGACACCTTGTCTGCTACTATACCAACTGGGCACAGTATCGTTCTGATATGGCCAAGTATGTACCTGAGGACTATCAAGCTGGCTTGTGCACCCACCTTGTGTACGCCTTTGCCAAAATCATTGGTGCTTCAGCCTCCATGGCCACCATTGAATGGAATGATGAAGGTAACTAGTTGTTTCACACGTCATCTCATGCCCTTTCCATATTCAAACTTTCTTCATATATCAGCAAAGTGTGAGATCCATGAAGTGTCTGAAACCTGTGTTTACTTTCAAGATGAACAGGAAGTTAAGGAGACTTTATGTGCAGGTACTCTACAACGTAATGTCTTTTAAAGAACCTGCATGTGTATGTGTGTACATGTGTCATACGTTTTATGTGGGGGGGGGGGGTGTTCCAGAATCCCAAACCTGGCTGTGACTTGTATTAATGATAGCTTGTACTTTGTTCTGTTTCAGCCATGTATGAACGTGTCATTCGTCTGAAAGACACTGATCCCCAGCTGAAGGTGTTACTGGCAGTGGGAGGATACAGTGCTGGTACTGCAGACTTTGAGGCCATCAGCTCCAGCAGTGCACAGCGTCAACTGTTTGCTGACAATGCTGTCTCCTTCCTCAGACAGCACGGTTTTGATGGACTGGATGTGGATTGGGAGTATCCTGCCAGCACCCACAAGACATTCTTTACACTTTTTCTGCAGGTAGTTTCAAAGCCAATTACCTTTTCAACAGTTCACGCACTGTACAAGAAATGCACGAGTAAAACCTGGCAATTTTCTTACTGCAGTAGTTAGCAGTTGTTGGCCAAAGTAGCTATGAGCATCAGGATCAACAAAGCAAGATTATCTCATGTGTTGTGTGAATATTTGCTGTTCATCTGTTTCTGACACAACATCAGTTTTCAAACCCAAGATCACAAGGCAAAGAATCATTAAGTCGTTTTCAAATGCTCTTGTCATTGTGAGGAAGTCCTGTTGATTGTTTAGATCATTGGAACAGCATGATTACACCAGAACGCAATAGGAATATTCCTTTCACCTGTCTGTGTATTTATGCTTTGTATTCTCTCCACGACACTTCACAACACGTTTGAAGCAGAGAGCTCACGCACAGGACAGGACAAATTGCTGCTGACTGTGGCTGTATCAGGCTACAAGAAGCAGATTGAAACTTCATACCAAGTCCCTTTGATACACAAGTAAGTGGTGGCTTGTCATAAGTCAGTGTTGTGTGAAATCAGTGCTTGCCTCACTACAAGCATGATTTCTTTGCCATAGCTTTCACTTTTGTTTGACATCAAAACACTCTGAATTTGACAGTTTTGATATCTGGGGGTATTTCAGTTTCATTTGTCTTCTTTTATTTGAATTGTGTGCTATATAAACTAACACGCTTGCTATGCACGTATGTTCAAATCTTTGCCTAAGGTTTATAGATTGTTCAATTTGTGATATGAATGAATGTATAAGAGAAAAAAGATATTGACATACCTTATAATGCATAATCCTCTTTATCAAATTGGATTGCAATACATTGTCTGCTTAAAACCCTGTTTTGGTAAATCATCATATCCTTTCAAGTAAACAAATTGTTTTGGGTCTACTCAAAGAACATCAAAGTCAGCAAGTTTGTATGTACTTTGGAGGATGGAAAATGGAGTTTTTCAAATTCAGCATTTTATCTGTCAGTGTCTTTGTCTTACTTACTAGATACGTGGATTACGTCAGCATCATGAGCTATGACTACTTTGGACCATGGAGCAGTGTACTTGGTCACAACAGTCCACTGTATGTGCCATTGCAAGACAGAAATGATGCAGGATCCAGTTTGTTGAGTCAGGTAGGACCATTCTCCTGTACGATTGTCAGTGAATGTTGACTTCTTATTTCTGTCCATAAAGTCTACCATACATGGCAGCTGCTCACTTAGTTAAATCCCAAGGATAGATACTTCTTAGGACTATATCTTAATCAGGACACTTTGACCTAAAGTTACCTTTCAGTGACAAGGGAATAGTTTTGTTTTCAATCACACAATACTCGGCATGTCAAAAGCCTAAGCTAATCAATGCCTGTTCATGCATTTCAGAGTTGATACTTAGGTTTGTTACCAACAAGATATCTTAACATATTACATGTGTTTCTAAGATTTGGCAGTTGACACAGTCAAGCACAAAATAATTGCACTTTTTAGAATTGGAATAAAGATACAAGTCTGATACATCTTAATTCATATCTTCATACAAAATGTTGCATCCACAAGTAAATCGGACAACTGCATACATGTACAGCTGAACTGGAGAAAGCTCCTTTCACCATAAAAGCAGCCTGCATTTCTGTCACCCAGAATGCATCAGTGCACTACTGGCACACGATGGGATGTCCACTGGACAAGCTGGTGCTGGGTCTAGCCTCCTATGGAAGGACTTTCCTCATGGCCAGTTCCTCTCAGCACCAGCCTGGGGATGCCTTCCTTGGAGCAGCAGGCTCTGCAGGACCTTACTCAGCTACTCCTGGATTCCTGGCCTACTATGAGGTGTGTCAGCTGTTGGCCAGTGGCAGCTGGACTCGAGTGTGGATGAATGACTCGAAGGTGCCTTACGCCTATGGTCAGAGGAATGGGCAGTGGACCTGGCTGGCTTACGACGACGTTCAGAGCATGAAGAGCAAGGTATGTCTACTCATCATTTTGTATCTGAAACCATTTTTGCAATAAAGAACCTTTTAATGCTACAACAGTAGCTAATCACTTCTGTGATTTGGACAGCTAAAGCGCCTGCAATTAAAAGTGTTTTTGTTGTGCCTGTTGCTGAGAGCTGTAATATCTTGATGACGTTACTTCCTGAATTCTGATGTTTTGCCATAAGATGTTTTTTTAATACAATCAATTTCTGTTGTAAAAGATAGCAGGTTAGAGTTGCAGAATTAGTACTGTGTATCATTCAGAAATGCTGTCATATTTTTTTTGTTTCATAGTGTCTATTTTCCAGCAAGCTATCAAACTTGTTGTTACAGAGTATTTACTGTAAGTATGTGTGATTTGTTTGTCATTCAGGCTCAGTATATCTTGGACCGAGGGCTAGGAGGAGCCATGTTCTGGACTTTGGACTTTGATGACTTTGGCAACAACGCTGTGGCCAGGGCCAATACCCACTCATAGGACAGATTGGAAAAGCCCTGCAAGCTGCTGCACCACCAAGTTCCACTGCTACTGGTGTGTTCAGCACTTTATTTCATGCAACAGAAAGTGGTTTAAGATGGCTGATTTGTGCACATAGCTTAATGCTGTGTAATGTTGGGTAACCTTCAAATCGGGTCATGGATTCAAATCTTGGCATAGTGGCTTATAGATTATGGATAGGGATTTTCCCATGGACAGTTTCGCACGTTTAGCATAAAGTACACACCAGCTACTTTCCCATCTTCTCAACAGTACACTCACAGGCAAAATAGTTTGTGTGACACATCAGACATCAGTAATCTGTGTCAGCAGCATGCTCCGCTTGTGAATAGTTCAAGTCAAAGAATGGAAAACGTGATAGTTTACTTTGTGCTTGTGGACTATTACAGGAACACTTATTTGTCAGGTCATAATTAGTACTTGAAAGAATGGTACATGTGATTGCTATGCACATACATGTACAATCGTGGTTTGTGCTTCTCATATATGCGAAGTTGCTGCATGCAGCATAGTCTTCATTCCTGTGCAGGACAACACACAATCCCGGTCTCATCAAAGCACACAGTCCCAGGTGACATGTTTACAACATGTGCTTTGTGGGAATTACGGGAACAGTATACCTTGTCACATCACAGTTACGTACTTAAAAGAATGCGCACGTGTGTTTTCTATGCCTCATATATGTACCAAATCAGGGTTTGTGATCTTCTCATCATATTGCCTGAAATGTTGCAGTCATGCCAGCAAGTTCTTCATCTCCTGTGCCAGTGACAACACCAGCAATACCCGTCTCCACCTCACAAACACACCAGTTCCACTACACCTTGTCTGCTACTATACCAACTGGGCACAATATCGTTCTGATATGGCCAAGTATGTACCTGAGGACTATCAAGCTGGCTTGTGCACCCACCTTGTGTACGCCTTTGCCAAAATCATTGGTGCTTCAGCCTCCATGGCCACCATTGAATGGAATGATGAAGGTAACTAGTTGTTTCACACGTCATCTCATGCCTTTCCATATTCAAACTGTCTTCATATGAAACCATGCGACTGTGAGGTCCATGAAGTGTCTGAAACCTGTGTTTACTTTCAAGATAAACAGGCAAGTTAAGGACACTTTCTGTGCAGGTACTTACACAGTATTTTTTAAGGAACCTGCAAGTGTATGTGTGTACAAGTGTCATGAATGTTGGCTTCTCCAGAATCCAACACCTGGCTGCAACTTGATTAATGTGGGCTTGTAATTTCTTCTGTTTCAGCCATGTATCAACGTGTCATTCGTCTGAAAGACACTGATCCCCAGCTGAAGGTGTTACTGGCAGTGGGAGGATACAGTGCTGGTACTGCAGACTTTGAGGCCATCAGCTCCAGCAGTGCACAGCGTCAACTGTTTGCTGACAATGCTGTCTCCTTCCTCAGACAGCACGGTTTTGATGGACTGGATGTGGATTGGGAGTATCCTGCCAGCACCCACAAGACATTCTTTACACTCTTTCTGCAGGTAAGTTTCAAAGCCATTTCCTTTTCAACAGTTTACCTACTGAGTACAAGAAGTCCTAGGTGAAAACCCTGGCATATATTTTTACTGCAGTAGTAAGCAGTTGTTGGCCAAAGTGAGCTTTGAGCACCAGGATCAGCAAAGCAAGATTATATAAATATGTAAGTGTGAATATTTGCTGTTCCATCTGTTTCTGACACAACATCAGTTTTCAAACCCAAGGTCACATGGCAAAGAGTATCATTAAAGCGATTTCAAATGCTCTCTGGTCATTGTGAGGAGGTCCTGTTGATTGTTGAAGTCATTGGAACAGCACACTTACACCAAAACGTCACAAGAATACTCCTTTCACCTGTCTTTGTCTTTACACTTTGTATTCTCTCCACAGACACTTCACAACACGTTTGAAGCAGAGAGCTCTCGCACAGGACAGGACAAATTGCTGCTGACTGTGGCTGTATCAGGCTACAAGAAGCAGATTGAAACTTCATACCAAGTCCCTTTGATACACAAGTAAGTGGTGGCTTGTCATAAGTCAGTGTTGTGTGAAACCAGAGCTTGCCTCACTACAAGGCATAGATTTCTTTGCCATAGCTTTCACTTTTGTTTGACATCAAAACACTCTTCAATTTGGCCAGTTATTGATATCTAGGGGGTATTTCA
The DNA here is from genome assembly GCA_030674155.1 of Stramonita haemastoma. Lineage (NCBI taxonomy): Eukaryota > Metazoa > Mollusca > Gastropoda > Neogastropoda > Muricidae > Stramonita > Stramonita haemastoma. The sequence continues at coordinate 39,496,021 of CM060316.1, forward strand.
GTTCATTTGTCTTCTTTTACTTTGAATTTTGTGCTATCATAAACTAACACGCTTGCTATGCACGTATTTCAAATCCTTGCTAGGTTTATAGACTTGTTCAATTTGTGTATGGAATGAATGTATAAGAGGAAAAAAGGGATATTGACATACCTTATAATGCATAATTCCCTCTTTATCAAAATGGATTGCAATACATTGTCTGCTTAAAACCCTGTTTTCAGTAAACATCATCATATCCTTTCAAGTAAACAGATTATTTTGGGTCTACTAAAGCACTTCAAAGTCAGCAAGTTTATGTGATCTTTGGATGATATGGAGATGGAGTTTCTCAACGTTCAGCTTTCTTATCTGTCAGTGTCTTTGTCTTACTTACTAGATACGTGGATTACGTCAGCATCATGAGCTATGACTACTTTGGACCATGGAGCAGTGTACTTGGTCACAACAGTCCACTGTATGTGCCATTGCAAGACAGAAATGATGCAGGATCCAGTTTGTTGAGTCAGGTAGGACCATTCTCCTGTATAGATTGTCAGTGAATGTTTGACTTCCTTATTTCTGTCCACAAATGTCTACCATACATGGCAGCTGCTCACTTAGTTAAACCAAGGATAGTTACTTCTTAGGCACTATATCTTAATCAGGACACTTTGACCTCATATTACCTTTCAGTGACAAAGGAATAGTTTGTTTTCAATCACACAATACTCGGCATGTCAAAAGCCCTAAGCTAATACAATGCCTGTTCATGACATTTCAGAGTTGATACTTAGGTCTTTGATTACCAACAAGATATCTGTTACATATCTACCATGTGTTTCTAAGATTTGGCAGTTGACACGTCAAGCCACAAAACTAATTGCACTTTTTAGAATTGGAATAAAGATACAAGTCTGTTACATCTTATATTCATATCCTTCAACAAAATTGTTGCATCCACAAGTACTTTAGACAACTGCATATATGTACACTGACTAGAGAACACTCCTTTCTGCCATAAAAGCGGCCTGCATTTCTGTCACCAGAATGCATCAGTGCACTACTGGCACACGATGGGATGTCCACTGGACAAGCTGGTGCTGGGTCTAGCCTCCTATGGAAGGACTTTCCTCATGGCCAGTTCCTCTCAGCACCAGCCTGGGGATGCCTTCCTTGGAGCAGCAGGCTCTGCAGGACCTTACTCAGCTACTCCTGGATTCCTGGCCTACTATGAGGTGTGTCAGCTGTTGGCCAGTGGCAGCTGGACTCGAGTGTGGATGAATGACTCGAAGGTGCCTTACGCCTATGGTCAGAGGAATGGGCAGTGGACCTGGCTGGCTTACGACGACGTTCAGAGTATGAAGAGCAAGGTATGTCTTACTCATCAGTTTTGCCTCTGAAACCATTCTGCAATAAAGAACCTTTTAATGCTACAAGCAGTAGCTAATCCTTCTGTGATTTGGACAGCTAAACGCACTGCATTAAAAACGTTTTTTGTTGTTCCTGTTGCTGAGAGCCTGTAATTATCTTGCTGACCGTTACTTCCTGAATTCTGATGTTTCTGCCATAAGATGTTTTTTTTAATACAATCAATTTCTGTTGTAAAAGATCTGAGCAGGTAGAGTTGCAAAATCAGTACTGTGTATCATTCAGAAATGCTGTCAGTATTTTTTCTATTTCATAGTGTCTATTTTCCAGCAAGCATCAAACTTGTTGTTACAGAGTATTTCTGTAAGTATGTGTGATTTGTTTGTCATTCAGGCTCAGTATATCTTGGACCGAGGGCTAGGAGGAGCCATGTTCTGGACTTTGGACTTTGATGACTTTGGCAACAACGTGTGTGGCCAGGGCCAATACCCACTCATAGGACAGATTGGAAAAGCCCTGCAAGCTGCTGCACCACCAAGTTCCACTGCTACTGGTGTGTTCAGCACTTTATTTCATGCAACAGATAAATGGTTTACGAATGGCTGGTTTGTGCACATAGCATAATGCTGTGTAATGTTGGATAACCTTCAAATCGTGGGTCCTGGATTCCAATCTTGGCATAGTGGATAATAAATTATGGATGGGATTTCCCATGGACAATTTCCCAGGTAGCCGTAAAGTACACACCCACTAATGCCTCATCCTCTGAAAAGTACACTCACGGCAAAAGAGTTCGTGTACAAAGGAGTCATCTATTCAGCAACTGGGATTAGGCAAAACAAAAAACCACTGCAGCTGGATAGCTATGGCCAATGCAGTTAGTAAAGCATCCACTCAGTGCATTTTCTGGTAGATGAGGTGTTGTGTATATAGCAGGTTCTGCTTGCGGTGTTCCTGCCTGCAAAAATGCAGATTTCAAGTCAAAGAATGGACAGCAGGTGACATATTTACAAAGTGTCCTTTGTGGGACTTTACATGAATAGTGTAGCTTGTCAGGTCACAATTATGACTTGAAAGAATGTGCACATGTGTTTGCCATGCCACATATATGTACCAAATCAGGGTTTGTGACTTCTCATCATATTGCCTGAAATGTTGCAGTCATGCCAGCAAGTTCTTCATCTCCTGTGCCAGTGACAACACCAGCAATACCCGTCTCCACCTCACAAACACACCAGTCTCCACTACACCTTGTCTGCTACTATACCAACTGGGCACAGTATCGTTCTGATATGGCCAAGTATGTACCTGAGGACTATCAAGCTGGCTTGTGCACCCACCTTGTGTACGCCTTTGCCAAAATCATTGGTGCTTCAGCCTCCATGGCCACCATTGAATGGAATGATGAAGGTAACTAGTTGTTCCACACATCATCTCATGCGCTTTCCATATTCAAACTCTCTTCATAGTGAAATCATGCTGACTGTGAGGTGCATGAAGAGTCCGAAACCTGTGTTTACTTTCAAGATGAACAGGCAAGTTAAGGAGACTTTCTGTGCAGGTACTCTACCACGTAATTTTTTTAAGGAACCTGCATGTGTATGTGTGTACAAATGTCATGAATGTTGTGCTTTTCCCATACTCCCAAACCTGGCTATGACTTGATTAATGTGGGCTTGTACTTTGCTCTGTTTCAGCCATGTATGAACGTGTGATTCGTCTGAAAGACACTGATCCCCAGCTGAAGGTGTTACTGGCAGTGGGAGGATACAGTGCTGGTACTGCAGACTTTGAGGCCATCAGCTCCAGCAGTGCACAGCGTCAACTGTTTGCTGACAATGCTGTCTCCTTCCTCAGACAGCACGGGTTTGATGGACTGGATGTGGATTGGGAGTATCCTGCCAGCACCCACAAGACGTTCTTTACACTCTTTCTGCAGGTTAGGCTGGGCAATTTTTTTTTACTTGAAGTACATCACCTTTTGAATGCAAGAACTGCCTTGCTTTCAGGCAACTTTTATTTCTTGTAGCTTAGTTTTCACAGCCTGATGTCAGTACTTATACACGACATATCCTGACTGTAATACACACTCTTCCTAAACTTTAATGTATCATTCTCAGAACTGGCAGTCTAAAAATAGTATACAGCTACCCTCAGGCATATTGTAAGGGAAATCTTACACACACACACACACACACACACACACACACACACACACCACACACACACACACACACACACACACACACACACACACACACACACACAGGAATGCTTGGGCCATGTGCATAGTGTCTCATCAGATTCGGGACAATCATTGAACAGCGCTAGTAAAGACAAACTGAACAAGCTAAACTGAGTATGTTTTTGCCGCAACCTTTGAATAATGACACATTGAATTATGTATACCTTTTGCAAATCATTTGGCCAGGAATTAACAATAAGAGTAAAGATAAAGTTTCGTAAAAATAATACCACCTTAAAGTCATGGAATCAGTTACTTCAGAATCAGATAACTAAGTAATTTATTGCATAATGACTGATTAGTGACGAAAATGTCATTTGTAGATCAACTGAGCATTGGGGTTGTGTAGCGGGGAAAGAGTCTACCTTTTCTGTCATTGTCAATCTGAGATCAGTCAATCGAAAAAGTAAATATATATGCTAAGTTCTAACATTAACAAGGGGAACTCCATCAGTGAGGATGATGACACATACTTGTATTATCCACATTTTTGCTTTACATTTTGAGTGGATCTTTTTTGGAGCCTAAGGACACCGACATTGACAGTATGCCTTTACCTGGGTTTGAATTACAAATCCAGAGCTAACACTAGAACTACTGTAAAAGATCATGAAAGGAATCTTAGTCAATAGCAAACACACAACAAACTACCAGTGACAACACATACAGTGACAAACTTATTTCACAGAGACTTTATGTCTTAAAATAAGATTCACAATGGTTAGGTGTTTACTGACAATATGAAATGGCTATGACAAGATATTTTTAAAAACGTTTTTTTCTTCCCTTTGACGACAATCGGGTACATTTCACAGGCACTTCACAACGCGTTTGAAGCAGAGAGTTCACGCACGGGACAGGACAAATTGCTGCTGACTGTGGCTGTATCAGGCTACAAGAAGCAGATTGAAACTTCATACCAAGTCCCTTTGATACACAAGTAAGTGGTGGCTTGTCATAAGTCAGTGTTATGTGAAACCAGTGCCCCCATCACTACAGTGCTGGGATTTTTTTCCATAGCATTTCACTTTGTTTGACATCAATACACTCATGAATTTGACATGTGGTTCAATTCTTGGGTCATTTTTTTTTTTTTTGCTTTGAATTTTGTTATGGTGAACTAACATGCTTGCTTTGTACACATGTTCATGTCTTTGCCAAGTATTATAGATTGTTAAAGTTGTATATGAATGAATTATAAGATGAAAAAGTGATATTGACATACATTTTAATCCATGGGTTTTTTTTTATTAATATGCATTAGCATAACATTGTCTGCTTAAAACCCTGCTTTCAGTAAACATTATACATTCCTTTCAAGTAAACAAATTGTTTTGGGTCTATGCAAAGCACATCAAAGTCAGCAAGTTTATGTTTACCTTTGGAGGATGAAAACATTGAGTTTCTCAACTTTCAGCTTTCTTATCTGTCCATGTCTTTGTCTTAACTAGATACGTGGATTACGTCAGCATCATGAGTTATGACTACTTTGGACCATGGAGCAGTGTACTTGGTCACAACAGTCCACTGTATGTGCCATTGCAAGACAGAAATGATGCAGGATCCAGTTTGTTGAGTCAGGTAGGACCATTCTCCTGTATGGACTGTCAGTGAATGTATGACTTCCTTATTTCTGTCCACAAATGTCTACCATACATGAAAACTGCTCTCTTAGTTAAACCAAAAACTGTTACTCATTGGGCACTATATCCTAATCAGAATAGGTTGACCTGAAAGTGCCTTTCAGTGACAAGGGTTTAGTTTGTTTTCAATTATGCATTACACTTCAATTCAAAAGCCCTAATACTATGCCTCTTGATACATATCAGAGTTGATACTTAGGTTTGTGTTTACCAAAAAGGCATCTTTTAAATATTTATCATGTGTTTCTAAGATTTTTGCTGTTTACATTGCAGTTTTTAGAATTATAATAAAAACACAAGTCTAATACATCGTACATCCATATAACTGATACAAACTAGTCGCATTCACAAGTAACTCAGACAACTGCATATATGCACACTAACTAGACAAAGTTCCTTTTCTGCCATAAAGCAGCCTGCACTTCTGTGACACAGAATGCATCAGTGCACTACTGGCACACGATGGGATGTCCACTGGACAAGCTGGTGCTGGGTCTAGCCTCCTATGGAAGGACTTTCCTCATGGCCAGTTCCTCTCAGCACCAGCCTGGGGATGCCTTCCTTGGAGCAGCAGGTTCTGCAGGACCTTACTCAGCTACTCCTGGATTCCTGGCCTACTATGAGGTGTGTCAGCTGTTGGCCAGTGGCAGCTGGACTCGAGTGTGGATGAATGACTCGAAGGTGCCTTACGCCTATGGTCAGAGGAATGGGCAGTGGACCTGGCTGGCTTACGACGACGTTCAGAGTATGAAGAGCAAGGTATGTCTCTATTCATCATTTCTGCATATGAAACCATTCTGTGATGACGAAATTTTTAATGCCTTCATTTTGTGATTTTGACAGCTTAAAGCGCTGCTGCATTAAGAGCTTTGGGTGGTAATGGTGGTGGTATTGCTGTTGTTTTTCTTGGTGTGTCTGATAAAACTCTATTTGAATCTTACTGACTGTTACAGTCTTCGTTCTGCTGTGAGCATTAACAACATGTTGACATTTTTGTTTTAGAAATCATGTATAGCTTTATCAGCTTTTTATTGATGATGGTTATATTTCTTTTTCTTTGGGAAAATTAATGATTTCATATAAGTTATAGCAGTTTGTACAAAATCTTCAGACCAAATCACGGTTTTGCTTTGAAAAGATTTTTCAGGAAAGGATCAGTTGATATTTCTGGCATAATGCTTTTTAACAAGCATAATCGGGACAGTTTTGCTATGAAATTTTTTCTTCAGCATCAATCTTTTTTTCATATTTGAATAAATATCTCATTAAGTGTTAAACTTTCTGAATTTTTATTTGGTAGAAAAACCTTTTGTATATAGAATCATTTCATACAGAAAATGTGTTAATCTGAGATCAGCACTTCAAAATATTGATTTCGTGTCTCTCATTTCTTTATCGTTGCTTATTTTCCCATTAATTAGACTAAAACATTCAGGAAACTTTTAAAGACAGAACATGTGCAAGTAAGTCTAGGTATGCTAGGTATTATTCTTTACTCGATGAAGCCTTTTAACAATGCTGGTGGCTATTTTATTATCATGGTATGGTCAGATTTTATACCTTTCCGCTTTTTTTTTTTTGCTTTGTTTCTTTTAAGGCTTTTTCATTTCTGAGTCTCTAGTGTATATATGTAAAGCAATTTTTTTACATATTCGAATGAACACTTAAAGCAGTGATAATGCTTGAGGTATCAGTTACAAATTCTATTTCTTATAAAGCCTTTTGGTGCTTCCAATATTTAACCATTGTTTTATGCGATTAATTTCTTTTGTGTTTCAATGATTGATTTGGGGAGTGAAAAAGCGTCGTAGTCAGAGATTGCGCTAGTCTCATCTGAAGACGTGAATTTTACTCCTTACTGGGCTGAAAATCCTTTGGATAAGACTATTAACCAATATCTCCATTCTCTAACACATGCATAACATTGTTGACACACATCTAAAACGCATAAACGTCTGGTTGAATAGCATAGTACTCTGACCTGTGGTATTGCTGACATGAATGTACCCAGCATGCAGCATACGAGAGATAAACCCAACAACAAATAGGACTGGGAAAGGGATGAACTTTACCATGCTTAACTTCACAAAGACATACAACATCAAGATTCCGCTGCAATTCTACAATCACTTGTTCGAACGTTAAGATAAGAAGAGAAGAAAACTGAAAATCTTATTTGAACTGTGTATGATTTACTCTGAAGACAAATGTCCATGTTTTACGTTCAGTTGTCAAATTGATTTCACTTTCTATGGAATTTTTTATGCACAGAAAGTAAAACAATAGGCCGTTTCTGAAGTTTTAAAAAATTAAAGTAGAGGGTAAAGTTTCTCACTGTTCAGCAATACAAATGTTTAGATTGTGCACAGATTCGTTGGGCTGGTTAACCTGCTTGGGGTTTTTTTCTGTGAGATACTATCAGCTGCAGAGCTTAATATAGATATAGATATATATATTCTTATAGCCGCCGCTGTGGCCTAGTGGTTAGGGCGTTGTACTCGTAATCTAAAGGTTGCGGGTTCGATCCCAGCTATTCCGCTATGGCGTTGTGCCCTTGGAAAAGGCACTTTACGGCTATTTTCTCACCCACCCAGGTGTAAAAGGGTACCAACCTTGTGTTGGGGGTTAACCCTGCGATAGACTGGCGTCCTATCCAGGGGGAGTCTATGACTCTCAGTCGCTTAACGCCACAGAAACCGGGATAAGCACCGGCCTGATGAGCCTTATGGCTCGGGACAGACTTTAACTTTTTAATATTCTTATGGATATATATATGATATATATATATATATATATAATTATACATATACATATGCACACACGCACATGCATGCGCGAACGCACCCCTCTTTCCACACACACACGCACACACACACACATACACACACACACACACACACACACACACACACACATACACACACACACACACACACAGAGGGAGGGGGAGAGAGAGACACATACAGACAGAGACAGAGACAGAGAGAGACAGAGAAAGTGTACAGAAAGAACATAATTTTTTTAAAGACCCATAGGCCTACACATAGACTGACAGAAAGACAGTGACATAGAGAAGGGATAGAAGTTCGAAAATCAGACATTGTGAGCATATACAATTTTCCACTGCAAGCCTCATGAAGCTAGACTAGTTGACCTTGATGCTGTACTCTGTCCAGGCTGACTATATCCTGCACAGAGGGCTAGGAGGAGCCATGTTCTGGACGCTGGACTTTGACGACTTCGGCAACAACGCTTGCAATGAAGGACGCTACCCACTCATCTCAGAAATACAAACAGCTTTACAAGTTTCAACATCCAGTACAGCATCTGGCAAACCAACTTCATCTGCCACTTCCCCATTGCCAGCAACCTTACCAGCGAGTTCTCTATCTCCCATGCCCAGCACAGCTACACTGTATCCTTCTTCTACAGCTAAGGTAGACCGGTCCTGTCTCCGAGTTGTCTGCTACTACACCAACTGGGCACAGTATCGTTCTGGTGTGGGAAAGTATGAACCTGAGAATTATCAACCTGGCTTGTGCACCCACATTGTGTACGCCTTCGCCAAAATCTCTAGTGCTTCCACCTCCTTGACCACCCTTGAGTGGAATGATGAAGGTAATTTTTTCAATGTCTGTATAATAGTCTGTGACATTTCTTTCCTAGATTTTACTTAAAGAGACTACTGTTCCAATTGAAGCCTTCTTACATGATTTTTAGTGTAATCTTTACACTTTATTATTCAAAATGAAATTACCCAGTATAACTTATATCTGACATTTCATACTTTTCAGTTGTTCATTGAAAAAAGTCAGTGAATATCCTATAAAAGTTTTTAACAAAAATATAAACAGCCACTAGTATGTTTCATAATCAAGTGCTTTTACAGTTTGCTCTTTGATTATAACCTAGGTTCCAACCCTTTTCAGAGCATTATCTATTAACACAGGACTTGTGACATGGTTTAATAACTACACGTGTTGTTTCAGCCATGTATCAACGTGTCATTCGTCTGAAAGACACTGATCCCCAGCTGAAGGTGTTACTGGCAGTGGGAGGATACAGTGCTGGTACTGCAGACTTTGAGGCCATCAGCTCCAGCAGTGCACAGCGTCAACTGTTTGCTGACAATGCTGTCTCCTTCCTCAGACAGCACGGTTTTGATGGACTGGATGTGGATTGGGAGTATCCTGCCAGCACCCACAAGACATTCTTTACACTCTTTCTGCAGGTTAGGCTGGGCAATTTTTTTTTACTTGAAGTACATCACCTTTTGAATGCAAGAACTGCCTTGCTTTCAGGCAACTTTTATTCTTGTAGCTTAGTTTTCACAGCCTGATGTCAGTACTTATACACGACATATCCTGACTGTAATACACACTCTACCTAAACTTTAATGTATCATTCTCAGAACTGGCAGTCTAAAAATAGTATGCAGCTACCCTCAGGCATATTGTAAGGGAAATCTTACACACACACACACACACACACACACACACACACACACACACACACACACACACACACACACACACACACACACACACACACACACACACACACACACACACACAGGAATGCTTGGGGGATGTGCTAGATTCGGGACAATCATTGAACAGCGCTAGTAAAGACAAACTGAACAAGCTAAACTGAGTATGTTTTTGCCACAACTTTGAATAATGACACATTGAATTATGTTACCTTTTGCAAATCATTTGGCCAGGAATTAACAATAAGAGTAAAGATAAAGCTTCGTAAAAATAATACCACCTTAAAGTCATGGAATCAGTTACTTCAGAATCAGATAACTAAGTAATTTATTGCATAATGACTGATTAGTGACGAAAATGTCATTTGTAGATCAACTGAGCATTGGGGTTGTATAGCGGGGAAAGAGTCTACCTTTCTGTCATTGTCAATCTGAGATCAGTCAATCAAAAAAATAAATACATATGCTAGTTCTAACATTAACAAGGGGAACTCCATCAGTGAGGATGATGACACATACTTGTATTATCCACATTTTTGCTTTACATTTTGAGTGGATCTTTTTTGGAGCCTAAGGACACCGACATTGACAGTATGCCTTTACCTGGGTTTGAATTACAAATCCAGTGCTAACACTAGAACTACTGTAAAAGATCATGAAAGGAATCTTAGTCAATAGCAAACACACAACAAACTACCAGTGACAACACATACAGTGACAAACTTATTTCACAGAGACTTTATGTCTTAAAATAAGATTCACAATGTTTAGCTGTTTACTGACAATATGAAATGGCTATGACAAGATATTTTTTAAAACGTTTTTTTCTTCCCTTTGACGACAATCGGGTACATTTTACAGGCACTTCACAACGCGTTTGAAGCAGAGAGTTCACGCACAGGACAGGACAAATTGCTGCTGACTGTGGCTGTATCAGGCTACAAGAAGCAGATTGAAACTTCATACCAAGTCCCTTTGATACACAAGTAAGTGGTCTGGGTCCTACATCATAGTTGCATAAAGTTTCAAATGACTCTGAGACATATATATATATATATATAATATATATATATATATATATATATTATATATATATTATATATATATATATTATATATATATAATACATAATATATATAGCTAAATTTATAGATAGATAGATAGATAGATAGATAGATAGATAGATAGACAGACAGACAGACAGACAGACAGACAGACAGACAAAGACAGACAGACAGACAGACAGACAGATAGATAGTAATAGATAGTAGATAGATAGACAGATACAATTACCAGTAACTTTAAAGATACTGAGAGAGAAGAGAGAGAGAGAGAGAGAGAGAGAGAGAGAGAGAGAGAGAGAGAGAGAGAGAGAGAGAGAGAGAGAGAGATTCTATCATAACTTTACATTGGCACTAGTATATCAAGCTTTGTCAAGAAGGAAGTGCAGAACTTCAAAGACAAGTCATAAACACTAGAAAGTTAACAACACAAAATGGAAAATCTTAGATGTATGTAAGATCGAAACAGAAAATAATATTTCACTTTACTGGCTCACTGTGTATCAAATGATGAAGACTATTATGAGATGATTGGTGGTGTGTCCAGTGATAATCTTGATTGCACTTACAGTAGGCCTGCGTCAATTCATTGTGGCACTTGTTCTGTAGTAGTATGTTAAATAATACATTTAGCGACTAGTTTTACCTTAACCTATAATACTGGTGACAGTGTACATATTGCGATTTTTTAAAAAAATATTTCATCTTGCATGTAAATGTCATATTCTCACAGCTGAAGAAAACTGCACTTTGTATTTTACACTTTCTGGTCACAAAGGAAATGTATTTGTGAGTTCATGCGATCTTTTGTTCCCGTTAAACCCCAGTAAATCTGAATTGTGTCCAAAACCCAGAGCCACAATTCCTACCTAAGATGCTTCTCTTTTTAAAAGTTCTCAAATCATGGTAGCATATAGCATCCTTGGTAGCATCCTTGCAGGATGAAAAAAGCTTATACGTTTACTCTTTTACCCTCAATAAAGATCAATTTGACTTAACTTGTCTCCCTCTGCTACGTGAGCATGCCAGTATTATTGAAACCAATCCAGAAATCGCTGTTTTGATTTCTTTTTATTTCCCTCTTCCTGTTTGACCTAAATACATCTGGGTTCACAGTCGATCGTCTTCTCCTTTAACTAACTCCAGGGTAAATCGTTGATACACCACACAGAAGAGCTGTTTACCAGTTTCCCGACTGGTGTCGTGTGTACCAAAGCTTGGGTCTTTGCTAATAGTTTCCTTGTCCAGCCTGCAATGTCGTTCACCCAACACTTTTTCTATTTTCTTCTTTCTCCCCCATTTGAATCAGTTTCCTGCAGAGCATTTTGTATTTCAAGTTTACCTGTTGTTCCTTTTTTTATTATTCTTTTTCATGTTCTTTGTCTTTTTTACATTTTGTACCTTTGAAGGATGTGGAGTTTGAGTTTCTCAACGTGTAACTTCCTCATCTGTCCTTGTGCTTGTCTTACTTACTAGATACGTGGATTACGTCAGCATCATGAGCTATGACTACTTTGGACCATGGAGCAGTGCACTTGGTCACAACAGTCCACTGTATGTGCCATTGCAAGACAGAAATGATGCAGGATCCAGTTTGTTGAGTCAGGTAGGACCATTCTCCTGTAAGCATTGTCAGTGAGTGCTTGAGCTCATACTGTTGTCACTAGAATGTATATAATCAATGGCTACTTCAATGATAACGAATTCTTTTTATAGACTATATCCACGTTTCATAATACTTAGGTATTATAACTGGCTGAAAGATTTTTTACGATATGATTTACATTTTTCGGGAATGGGCTGAAAACTTGTTTAAATGAAAACTAATACAACCATCAAAGTTGTGTTGACTTTTTTCAGTTTATTCAATACGTAAGAGCAAATTTCTCTTTCTTGTCAGATTGAGCAGGTCAAGGTTTTCACCTGGATTAATGACAAACACTCAAATCACCACAGAGTTGACTTACCAAGAGGATCTAAAGAATCAGATTGTGACTTGCAGCATATTGACTCTTGCTTAGAAAGAATTGGGGACTGGATAGCTTAGAGCACTCACTTTCCCAAGCTAAGGTTAAGCAGCATTGAGGCGTTATTACCAAGTGGATGGGTGGCCGTTTGTGTGGCTTGTTTTCAGTACAATCCCCCAGTTCCCCCAGCTGCAAATGGGTACCTGCCCTCTTTAGGGTCAGGGAAGGTAAGGCAGCGAGGGAAAGGAGATGGGCACTTCCCTCAATATGATGGCCCCTAGAGAAGCTGAGGTCTCTGACTCCTATGTCCCCTGTGACCACATAGGTTATGAAACACCTGTACCTTTTTTTTAGAATGAATACATTTTACATATATCGTATTTCAAACTATAAATCAAAAAGTGTCTTTTGTTGTTTTCATTTAACATTTGTCACACAGAATGCATCGGTGCACTACTGGCACACGATGGGATGTCCACTGGACAAGCTGGTGCTGGGTCTAGCCTCCTATGGAAGGACTTTCCTCATGGCCAGTTCCTCTCAGCACCAGCCTGGGGATGCCTTCCTTGGAGCAGCAGGCTCTGCAGGACCTTACTCAGCTACTCCTGGATTCCTGGCCTACTATGAGGTGTGTCAGCTGTTGGCCAGTGGCAGCTGGACTCGAGTGTGGATGAATGACTCGAAGGTGCCTTACGCCTATGGTCAGAGGAATGGGCAGTGGACCTGGCTGGCTTACGACGACGTTCAGAGTATGAAGAGCAAGGTATTCATCTATATATTTTTCCACTCTGTTCCGTAATGCCAACCTCTAAAATGTAAAGCCTCGAAGCAACCCAGTACCTAGTATGGAAAGAGAAGACCAGGCCAAAATTCAACATCTGATCTTGTAGTTTTTCTTCAGCACAAAAACATATGATATTTTTTCAATTAAGTATCTTCACCTCTACAAAGAAATAGCCTTTAGCTTCCTTGAAATTATCATTAGCTGTTGATAAAACATTCTTTTAATGACAGTTCATTTCCAATTGATTACCTAACAGTCTTTCAGTTCAGATATTGCTATATACCTTTAAGTACGTCTCTGCTATACCATGAGGCCTGATCACTAATGCTTAGCGTTGATTACTCAAAACACTGTGCATCCCCCTTTTACTGCAGAAACTGTTCTGTCTGTATTATATCTATATGCACTTTAGTATGACTTGTGGCAACCGTACTTCATCTGCATGATTTGTTTGTCATTCAGGCTCAGTATATCTTGGACCGAGGGATAGGAGGAGCCATGTTCTGGACTTTGGACTTTGATGACTTTGGCAACAACATCTGTGGCCAGGGTCAATACCCACTCATAGGACAGATTGGAAAAGCCCTGCAGGCAGATGGTCCACTGTGTCCCTCCTCAGCCTCCACAGGTGTGTTTACAGGTTTTCGTACTGTGTTTCAAAAGATGCTTTAAGTTCTACTCCACATCTATTGAAAACTTTTGTCAATCTTGTTTTGTTTTGTTCTTTTTTGGTATATTTGCAATTTGTCTAATAATGTATACTGAAATCTTTCAGTAATACCAGCGAGTTCTTCATCTCCTGTGCCAGTGACAACACCAGCAATACCCGTCTCCACCTCACAAACTGACCAGTCTCCACTACACCTTGTCTGCTACTTTACCAACTGGGCACAGTACCGTTATGGTGTAGGAAAGCATGTACCTGAGGACTATCAAGC
>CM060316.1:39515494-39637994 GCA_030674155.1 Stramonita haemastoma
TATATCTTCATGTGGAATACTTTTCTTGTATACAATATACAAGTTTACCTTTCACAAATAGCTATGACGTTGTGGTAGCATAAAAGATATTAGTTGGGAGTGCCATGGTTTGTTGCTGATCTGATGGACCCGTTGTGAGCGTTTATCCCCAAGTTGGCTTCAGTCCAGGAGTTGGGTGCACTTGTTCTATTGGCTGCTTGAACAATATTATCCAATATAATTTAGTTCCAGTTAATGGATGCAAATTTAAGAAGACCATGTGTTATTGGCATGGTGCTCATCCTCCCAGTCATTACAAAAACATAATATTTGCTAAAAATATCATTATTTACAAATTATTATTCTCTCTCCCGCCTCCCCCTCTCTCTCTCTCCCTCCTCTCTCTCCTCCTTCCCTATCTCTCTCTCTCCCTCCCTCTCTCTCTCTCTCTCTCATGCACACACATATACACACACATTCACATGCACATGCGAGCGCATGAGCGCATAGTTACATACGTATAACCACATAACAAAGAAAACGAAAAGGTAGAGCATAACCATAGTTTGATTTTAAGGGAATAAAAACCACACTGCATTTGTTCCCGGCAGGTTTTCAATTCTGATTCTTCAACAACAAAAATAATGAAGTAAAATAAAATAAAATTTTAATTTCCAAATTCTGATTCCTCCTTTTTCTCTCTTCTATTCCAGGCTGAGTACATCGTGGACAGAGGTTTAGGGGGAGCCATGTTCTGGACTTTGGACTTTGACGACTTTGGCAACAGTCAGTGCAATGAGGGACGCTACCCGCTGATATCAGGAATGCAATCAGCGCTGCGAGCTTCATTAGCCCTCACTACAGTTGAGACAACGTACACAGTGAATACTGCAACCACTGAACCCTCTTCATCCACACAGCAAATCACGACATCCACAGTATCCCTTACATCATCCACAGAGTCATCAACCACATCCACAGAGGCATCAACCACATCCACTGAACCACCAACCACATCCACAGAGGCATCAACCACATCCACTGAACCACCAACCACATCATCCACTGAACCACCAACCACATCCACACAACCACCAACTACATCCACACAACCACCAACTACATCCACACAACCACCAACCACATCCACTGAACCACCAACCACATCCACAGAGGCATCAACCACATCCACACAACCAACAACCACATCACACACAACCACCAACCACATCCACACAACCAAACAACAACATCATCCACTGAACCACCAACCACATCCACACAACCACCAACCACATCCACACAACCAACAACCACATCCACACAACCACCAACCACATCCACACAACCACCAACCACATCCACACAATCACCAACCACATCCACACAACCACCAACCACATCCACACAACCACCAACCACATCCACACAACCACCAACATCATCCACTGAACCACCAACCAAATCATCCACAGAACCACCAACCACATTCACAGAACCACCAACCACGTCATCTACAGAACCACCAACCACATTCACAGAACCACCAACCACGTCATCTACAGAACCACCAACAACATCCACTGAACCACCAACCACATCCACAAACCACCAACCACATCCACACAACCACCAACCACATCCACAAACCACCAACCACATCACCGCTGAACCACCAACCACATCATCACAGAACCACCAACCACATCACCACAGAACCACCAACCACGTCATCTACAGAACCACCAACCACGTCATCTACAGAACCACCAACCACATCACCCACAGAACCACCAACCACATCCACAGAACCACCAACCCACGTCATCCACAGAACCACCAACCACGTCATCTACAGAACCACCAACCACATCTACAGAACCACCAACCACATCTACAGAACCGCCAACCACATCCACAGAATCCACCAACCACATCCACTGAACCACCAACCACATCTACAGAACCACCAACCACATCATCCACAGAACCACCAGCGACGTCATCAACAGCATTGCCCAGTACGTCAACTAGTTTACCCTCTACAAGCTCCACAGAAATCCTGACCTCGTCAAGCACCTCAGATTCAAAGACGTCAACTCCAGCACAGACTTCGACACCTGAGTCCTCTACATCGTCTGTGGTAACAACCACAGGACCAGTTACCACACCGCCAGCGTCCACCTCTCCTGCGAGTGCCCTGACGAGCTCATCATCTCCTGGTACAGTCACAACTCCAGCATTGTCCTCCACTTCTGCAAAGGTGGATCAGTCCTGTCTCCGAGTTGTCTGCTACTACACCAACTGGGCACAGTATCGTTCTGATGTGGGAAAGTATGTACCTGAGGACTATCAACCTGGTTTGTGCACCCACCTCGTGTACGCCTTTGCCAAAATCATCGGTGCTTCCACTTCCTTGTCCACCATTGAGTGGAATGATGAAGGTAAGTAATAACGAGATAGTGCAGTCATGGTGGTAGACATGTTTTGCTTTCAAAGAATTGAAGGAAAGGGTTTTTTTTAACTTTGTGTTTATATTAGGCAAATTTGATGGTAGCATTCACCTTATATCTGTGATTATCCATGACACATGTTCATGTTCCAACAATGGACTTATAATGATTAAAAGTCATAAAAGAATGTATAGAGATATCAACACAGCTTGCTTTTTGAACAATAGTAGCAATGCAATTTTCTTGTAGAATTGTACGTAAACCCTTTTCAACTATATATCCATGAAACTCATATGATTTTCAAAAAGCTCAAGTATTCAGCTTGGCTCACTGATCTGTATCTGTATAATGTTTCAGCCATGTATCAACGTGTCATTCGTCTGAAAGACACTGATCCCCAGCTGAAGGTGTTACTGGCAGTGGGAGGATACAGTGCTGGTACTGCAGACTTTGAGGCCATCAGCTCCAGCAGTGCACAGCGTCAACTGTTTGCTGACAATGCTGTCTCCTTCCTCAGACAGCACGGTTTTGATGGACTGGATGTGGATTGGGAGTATCCTGCCAGCACCCACAAGACATTCTTTACACTCTTTCTGCAGGTAAGATTTTACACGCTTGCACACACACACACACACACACACACACACACACACACACACACACACACACACACACACACACACACACACACACACACACATTCAGGTACATGACTTGTAACTACAAACTACATTAATCATGGAATAGCACGAGGTAATATAACTTTTTTTTAATCTCTTCTTATAAAAGGAAAGACAAATCGGAAGAGCTATTAAAACTAGGAAAATGAAATATTGTGTTGATAAACACACTTAATCGTCAAAGCAATGCATAAGTAAGTAGTTTTTAACAGATTATAGCAGATGGTAAAGCATATCTTCTTAACCAACCATATCGCTGGAAGCATAGACCTCTGACTGAATATTTGAAGGATAAGTAAATTTACTGTGACGACATTTTTACCACACAATGATAGTAGGAGTTTTCCTGGAGTTAACATCAGTGCCGACTCCACTCTCCCTAAAAGTCCTTCGGATGAGACTGTAAACCGAGGCCCTTGTGCGAACACACGCAGAACATCTTGCGCACACGTTAAATCCTGTTCCGCTTTTCGTAAGAGTAGGCCATCGTGTGCCGGTGGGAACAGATGACAATATTTACAAAACTGCATACACACGGTGACCGGATGAAAAAAAGCACATGATTGCTTATTCTGTTATCCTCGATATAAAAGAATAAAATAAAATTAAAATAAAAAAATAAATAGGAACAAAAACTTAACTGATTTTCTCCCACAATTCAAAATTCTTTGTTATTTCACAGACACTTCACGATACGTTTAAAGCAGAGAGCTCTCGCACAGGACAGGACAAATTGCTGCTGACTGTGGCTGTATCAGGCTACAAGAAGCAGATTGAAACTTCATACCAAGTCCCTTTGATACACAAGTAAGTTGGCCACTGTGTTAATGAGTCAATGTTTCCTACCTGTGACAGTCAGTTTGTGCAAGACTTATATACGTTTAGTCCAAAAGTCACTTTGCAAATTGAACAATTTTTTAGGTGGTTTGGGGTTGTTGTTGTTGTTGTTGTTGTTGTTTTTACTGTTGTTTTCACTAGAAAATTATGACAAGCTCCCTTTTTGTGGTTATCTACCCAACATCTCTGTGTCTCTGTCTCTGTCTGTCTGTCTGTCTGTCTTTCTGTCTGTCTGTCTGTCTGTCTGTCTGTCTGTCTGTCTGTCTGTCTGTCTGTCTGTCTCTCTCTCTCTCTCTCTCTCTCTCTCTCTCTCTCTCTCTCTCTCTCTCTCTCTCTCTCTCTCTCTCTCTCTCTCTCTCTCTCCCTCTCTCTCTCTGTCTGTGTGTCTGTCTGTCTCTCTGCATCTCTCCATATATATCTATCTATATGTCTGCCTCTATATCTGTCTCTATCTAGCCGCCTCTTTTATTATCCATCTATATATCGAGATATATATATATATATATATTTATTATACAAATACATACACATATACATACAAAGGCTTGCATGCAAACAGGCAGGCAGATAGATGATAGATAGATAGACCGACCGACCGACAGACAGACAGACAGAAAGACGACAGACAGACAGATAGATTGACAGACAGACAGACAGACAGACAGACAGACAGACAGATAGATAATTATGTGCCTTTCTATATAATTAATTTTTCAGTTTTTGTGTATTTCTCTGTTGCTTTTGTTGTTGTTGTTTCTTTGGGAGGCTTTGGGGGAGGGAGATTGTTCCCGGATAAAACTCCTAGATGAAATTTTATATATGCAATTGTTTGCACACACAATGAAAGTAGACACATCCCGACTTTGCGGATGTTGTCCATTCTTACTTGAATGCAATGGCCTACTCTTTCAAAAGGCATGACATATTTTAACGGATGAGCAAGATGTTCTGCGTGTGTGTGTGAACCGGACCCTGGTTTAAAGTCTCATCTGAAGGACTTTTGGGGGAGTATAGTCGGCACTGATGTTTGAAAAAGAGGTGGGACCCTTGAATGGTCGTCTGGATGGTGGCTCAAACGTATGCAGTCAGATTGCGAGCCCAACAATCTTACCAATAGGCTACTCCCCCCTCCCATCCCACCCCCTCCAAATTTTCTTCCTGTTTGATTGAATGCCATTGTTGTCTTTGTTATTGTGAAACATGGCCATTCATTTGTGTCATCAAGATACGTGGACTACGTCAGCATCATGAGCTATGACTACTTTGGACCATGGAGCAGTGTACTTGGTCACAACAGTCCACTGTATGTGCCATTGCAAGACAGAAATGATGCAGGATCCAGTTTGTTGAGTCAGGTAAGGGTATTTAGCTACTATAGATCGATGTGAACACCTAGGTTAAAAATTTACGATGAAAGAAGATCAAATAGTAATGGCTGCTATTAAACAGCATTCATGGCATCAAACAAGTGCAAAATTTATTCTGTAGCATTTTCAAATTAGGTATAGTTTAAAAGTTGTAAATCTACCATATTTTTTTCACATTCTAGGCACTGTTCTAAGCATGTCGTTGCACACCAGGATATAAATGTAAGCCATGACGATTCGTCTTACTAAGGATTTCTTGATTTGAGGAGTTGGTTTTTGTATGATAATTGAATTGATGTTTTCTTTCTCATCTTTAACGTCATAGTGATGCTGGATGTCATGCTAGCAACGTGATATTTATAAAGCTGTCAAACGCATATCCTTTAAAATTCCATAAAGTTCCAGAGAAGGGAGGGGTCAGCATTTTATACTTTGGAATTCATTTTGAAATTAAATTGTTGTCAGGGAAATGGCAGTCTTCAAAGTTCTTGCGTTTTAGTTCAAGCGGGAAGTAACTGAGTTTTGAAGACAAGGATGCTGCTTACCACTGCAACGAAGTGTGTACAGGAGTAAAAGGATGGAGCAGACAACATGGATTTAAACATAGGTGGCGGCTTTCCTGTGTGAGAAATCAAGCAAGTCTAATTGGCTCAAAATGTGCCGTATTTCTGTGACACAGAATGCATCAGTGCACTACTGGCACACGATGGGATGTCCACTGGACAAGCTGGTGCTGGGTCTAGCCTCCTATGGAAGGACTTTCCTCATGGCCAGTTCCTCTCAGCACCAGCCTGGGGATGCCTTCCTTGGAGCAGCAGGCTCTGCAGGACCTTACTCAGCTACTCCTGGATTCCTGGCCTACTATGAGGTGTGTCAGCTGTTGGCCAGTGGCAGCTGGACTCGAGTGTGGATGAATGACTCGAAGGTGCCTTACGCCTATGGTCAGAGGAATGGGCAGTGGACCTGGCTGGCTTACGACGACGTTCACAGTATGAAGAGCAAGGTATGTTCTTACACACACTTTTATTCTGACAGTTATGACACTTTTTATAGGGACATTTTAAAATCCACATGATTAATTATGTTTAGTGTTGAAATGGTCATTGTATTGATTCTGTTTCAAAAAAATTGTTTTATGTGCTAGGATATGTTTTAAGTGACAATCATTCTCTAGTCCTGTGTGATCTGTCTTTTACGAAAAGCAGCAATCAAAGTTTTGCTAAACACATTAAAATTGTAAGTACAAGCTCAATTTATGTTAATAGAACTACCTGTGCTATGATATTTAGGCTAACATTTACTCCCTTTGAATGCATATACCGATGCATACAACATTTTAATAACTATCTGTGATGGTTTTGTCATTCAGGCTCAGTATATCTTGGACCGAGGGCTAGGAGGAGCCATGTTCTGGACTTTGGACTTTGATGACTTTGGCAACAACATCTGTGGCCAGGGCCAATACCCACTCATAGGACAGATTGGAAAAGCCCTGCAAGCAGATGGTCCACTGTGTCCCTCCTCAGCCTCCACAGGTGTGTTTGGTATTCTGTTTCACAACTCACAAATTAGTGTGCTTTTTTATTTATATAGTCTGCAGTTTACCATTAAACAATAAAACGAGACTCTTCATGATAAAGTATATAAATATTAAAGTATTGCCTGAAACAGTACAGAATTTAATCTTGTTTTCTTATCAAATTGTTATGCTCCTATTGATATTGCTAATCAAATACGAACAATTGTTTCAGTCACACCAGCATCTCCTGTGCCAGTGACAACACCAGCAATACCTGTCTCCACCTCACAAACACACCAGTCTCCACTACACCTTGTCTGCTACTATACCAACTGGGCACAGTATCGTTCTGATATGGCCAAGTATGTACCTGAGGACTATCAAGCTGGCTTGTGCACCCACCTTGTGTACGCCTTTGCCAAAATCACCAGTGTGACAGCTTCCTTATCTACTATTGAGTGGAACGATGAAGGTAAGCTAAATTTACTGAAGAAGTTACTGTTTGTCAGTTGCTTTTTTTTTTTCTTTTTTTTTTTTTTTTTTTCTTTTTTTCTTTTTTTTAGGCCTCAGTTGCATGCAGATCATGGAGCACCATCTTTTACATATCTTTTTGGTGGGCGCTTCACACGTCTCTCTTCATTGGCAAAAAAGAACCAAACAAAAAAAACAACAACAACAACATAAAAAACCTCAAAAAAGCAACAACAAAAAAGGAAAAATGTGCCCCTTCCCTACCCTTCTTTTCCCTGTCATCTATGAATCTGAGTCAGCACTTCTCTTACCTATGTCCAGAGCACTAACTGCCCCAGTGTGAATTGCTGCCTGTGTCTATTTATGTTCAGCGGCAGTGAACAGTCGGCTGGGTTTATTGTTGCTCTAGTGTGTGCTGCTGCTGCATGCGTTTCTACACGTGTAGACGAGTGATATACATTTGTCTGGGTTTATGTTTGCTCTAGTGTGTTTGTGGTAGTGTTAAGTTTTTATCCTTTAATTCTTTTTTTTCTGGCTTTTGCTGGGCGCTTTTTTTGGCAATTTTGTGCCTTTGTTTTTTCCTGGGCCTAGTTGTTGGTTTTTTTTTTTGTTCCTTTTTTTTTTTGGGGGGGGGGGCAATCACACTTGTATTCATTTCACAACCTTCTGCTCTCTTTTTTTGTGGTTTTCCTCTTTAATCAGACATAATCGTTACTTGTTTATGCATTTGTTTTGCCAATGATGAATGAACCTTTTGCTAGAGCCAAGCCCAACAAAGGTATTGTGGCCCAAGGCCAATGTATATTAAATCATTTCAATGTTCAGTGTTTTTTTTGTTTTTGTTTTTTGTTTTGTTTGTTTTTTTAAACAAAAACAACAATAATTTAATGAAAATATGTGTGTATGTGTGTGTGTGTGTGTGTGTGTGTGTGTGTGTGTGTGTGTGTGTGTGCGTGTGCGTGTGTGTTTGTTTGTGTGTGTGTGTGTGTGTGTGTGTGTGTGTGTGTGTGTGTGTGTGTGTGTGTGTGTGTGTGTGTGTGTGTGTTGGTGAGGGTGTGTGTGTGTGTGTAGGGGGGTATTTTACACCATGTGAGGCATTGTAATCAGCAAAAGATCAGGATGCACAATTTCGCATCCAGCATCAAGATTAAAATGTTTGAGGTTATCCTCAGTTACTAATAAAGATTACTAGGTAATTATCCACAGTTCATTTGAACTGTTTATTACATTTTCATTAGTCTATCTTTCTATAATAAAGCTCACGGTCAAAGATAATGATAATATCAAATGGAGTACTGTATCTAGCTATTCCAATACACATTTTAGCAATCAGAATGAGTAAATTGATGTATCTGCTTACAGTCTTATTATTTTCATATCCATCAAAACCGAATAGTACATTCTTTAATGTTAGTTTA
This sequence comes from Stramonita haemastoma, assembly GCA_030674155.1. Lineage (NCBI taxonomy): Eukaryota > Metazoa > Mollusca > Gastropoda > Neogastropoda > Muricidae > Stramonita > Stramonita haemastoma. Next base: position 39,524,219 of record CM060316.1, read on the forward strand.
ATGGCTATGTTAAACTTATTTAGTATTTTATGTTCAACATATTTCCAAATCTTACATATCCTTTTACACTCATAGAAAAAATGTTCAATGTAGTCTATCTTTTCAATGCAAAATATGCAGTGTTTATTATTGGCTATGCCTAACTTGTTAAGCAATATGTTAGTAGGGTATATATTATGTAAAATTTTCCAATGGAGTAGTCGCAGTCTAGTTTCAGTAGTAGTTTTATTGGCTGTGAGCCATGTTTTAGGTTGAATTTCGATACCCAGCTTGTTTAACCAGAATTTAGTTGCCAAGGGTTGAATTAATTCTTTTTCAATCAAAAAAAGGCGGAACTGACGAGGTGTTGCCAAAGATTTTAGATTTGAGCTATTTGTTTCTACCTGAGTTGTCTGGTTGGTGTTTAAGATCTTTCGGCATGCAGTTAATGCTGTGCATATGGCACCATATTCAAAGATCCGAGTAGGTTTGACACCAACAATCTCACATACTGAGGCAAAGTTCTTTATGTGGCCATCTTCCATTAAGTCAGAAACATACGTTACACCAGCTTTGATCCAATCCTTAATAAACAGAGTTGTACCTTTATACTTGATATTTGCATTGTTCCATAAGCACTGTTCCCAATAGTCAGCTTTTGATAATTTGTCGGTATTTATTTCGTGTAGGTTATCCAACCAAGTTTTTAATACCTTTTTCCAGAACAAACTATGTATCAGCCCAAACCCTTTGAATGCATCAGATTTTACATTAGAGTTAAAGCAGGATAGACTTTTTCCAGTATATGATAAAATTTCGTGTGGAATACATTTCCATTTCTGCTCAGATTTACATAACAGTTTTGTGGCCCAGGAGAGGAGAAATGAATTCTGCATATCAATAATGTTTATCATATTTAGTCCTCCCTTATCAGTTTCCTTACAGATGATTTTTCTTTTCACCTTTTCAAAGGCTTTAGTATTGGAATACTTTTTCTTCCAAATAAATCTAAATAACATTGTGTTTACTTTCTTTAAGAAATCTTCTGGTATGCTAAGTGCCTGCATTATGTAAACGAGCTGTGGCAGTAAAAGAGATTTAACAATACAAACTTTACCCATTATACTAAAATTCCTTTTGGACCAGGCACAAATTGTCTGGTGGATTTTATCTATACGTTGTAACCAGTTTTCCTCAATTTCTGAAGCACATACAGTGTTGCTAAAGTAGATCCCCAGAATTTTCACCTTTTGTCGCCACTTGATATCATAAAACTCCTCCTTGCGATATTTGTGCAAGCCGAGCCACATGGCCTCACTCTTTTGTTTGTTCATGGATAAACCAGAGAATTTTGAAAAGTAAGATATAAATGTCAGAGCATTTTTCAAATCAGATCAGTTGCTTTAGAATATGAACTTCTGTTCTCTTCTCTGTGTCCCCTTATTGGGTGGGATGTATAGATTCTGGTCTTCTCCAGTGCGTGTATGTATGCAGGAGGTCTGCTTACTGGCCTTGGGTGACAAATTCCGATTTTAGAGCTGCTTTTTTGTTGTTGTTCAAGATGCATGCTGGGCATATCTGTGTTTCCGAAACCCACCAAATGCTAACATCAGATACGGGATCTTTGACCTGCATAACTGATATTCTGCATGCGCCTCTGCATGAAGTAAATTAAAGCACTGACATGTCTGCACTTCAAGTTGACCTTTGTCATTGTAAAAATCCCCACCCTTATTTCGCCAGACGCCACTACTAAGATGTAAAACCTCAACTTTACTAGTCTGGGGGATTGAGATCAACTGGGCTTTACCACTAATCTATAGCATCTGTCAAATACAAACAAATATATCAAATTGAAAAATGGTATGGCCACTGTTGAACTGTTGATAGAACATCAGATTTCTAAGAAAACCATTTACTTTGGTTTTCTGTTTGACGTTATTGTACCTGAGTAATTATTTGACACTCTGTTTTTCTAAACCTGGCTTATATCTATGCATTCACTTTTCAGCCATGTATGAACGTGTCATTCGTCTGAAAGACACTGATCCCCAGCTGAAGGTGTTACTGGCAGTGGGAGGATACAGTGCTGGTACTGCAGACTTTGAGGCCATCAGCTCCAGCAGTGCACAGCGTCAACTGTTTGCTGACAATGCTGTCTCCTTCCTCAGACAGCACGGGTTTGATGGACTGGATGTGGATTGGGAGTATCCTGCCAGCACCCACAAGACATTCTTTACACTGCTACTGGAGGTAAGACTCACAAGGTGTACAGGAACACAAAATATAGCTGTAAGTTTCGGCGTTCAATATTTAAAGAGTATAAGGCAAAGGGAGAAGCGTGAAAAGGGCTAAACACTAGATAATGACTAATCTGTCGTTCATGTGACCTATGATGTCTAATGCAGTAATGTAGGGGGACATTCTTCATATGAGGCATTGTCAGGAAAACCAAAATGAAGAAGAAAGGAACAATACATGAAAAAAAACAAACGACCACACTCGAACACAAGAATAAAGCTCATCCTAGAAGGACAATAGGGAAATACCTTCCTGATCTGTCTGATTTTTATCTGTCATGGGGTTTTTTGACACGCACAAGTCCGTAACCACGTGGGTCCAACTGATTGAGAATCCCCTCCGAATGATTTGACATTTAGTTCGATTTCCCCGTCAAAATGGGAATAAAGGGCAAGGCTGGGAATCCGAAAGAGGAAACAAGGGATAGTGAGCAGTATAAGCAACAGCCATGAGGTTCTAATGTTTAGGGGTTTTTTGTTCGGTTGGTTGGTATGTCTTTGTTCTCTTGAGTTTTGTTTTGTTTTGTTTTTCTTTTTTCTTTTAGGGAGGATAACTAGAAAATAATTTCTATTTTTCCACACAGCCATGTATCTCAAAATATAGTACAACCCTAAGGGAGAAAACGATGTAGTTAGTAAACAGTCAATATTTCAGTTGGTATGTTTGTTGCTGTTACAGACACTTCACGACACATTTGAAGCAGAGAGTTCACGCACGGGACAGGACAAATTGTTGCTGACTGTGGCTGTATCAGGCTACAAGAAGCAGATTGAAACTTCATACCAAGTCCCTTTGATACACAAGTAAGCCTTGGAATTTTCCACAAAATTAGTCGGTCTTACACACCCTTTGCAGGTCGTCATTTTCTATACGTTGATCACTGGTACTGTATGAGTTTTTTATCCAAGTTTACAGTAAAAGGTGACATAAACCTTTGAAGAATTTTTTATGATGTGTTTGTGGGTGAAAGGCAGACAGAGACGGTTGGTGAAAAGAATAGCTAAACGGGATAGAGTTCATTTATACGAATATTTTGAAAATGTCGCTATTGTTTGTCTAAATTTACGATGGAATGTCTTTTTCAAATCAAAAGCTCAGACAGTATAGCCTGTTCCATCAAACATTTCTTTGGCAAGGTCCTTTTTTTAGGACAACCAGGACAACACAAAATGCAAATTATAGGAATATGTTATTTCTTCAGAGCAAAAGTAAGCATCTACGATGGTGTGTAAAAAGACAGAAAGAAGAAAACAAAGTAGACTGGCGGAAGATTTTCCAGAAATATATTATCAGGATTTGAAATATTAACATGTCCATAAAAAGTACAGACTTCTTTTATTTTTGTCAACGTAAAAGCTAATGACCAAACCAATCTGGTACTGTGATGCCTGTGTTGATTGTTCAACATGTGACTTCTTATCAACAGATACGTGGATTACGTCAGCATCATGAGCTATGATTACTATGGCCCATGGAGCAGTGCACTTGGTCACAACAGTCCACTGTATGTGCCATTGCAAGACAGAAACGATGCAGAGTACAGTTTGCTGAGTCAGGTAAGAGCTTTTCCAGAACAAATTTATAGTAAATTTATAGCCACATTCTGTTGTTATTGAAAATCTAGCATATTTTTGTGATAACAGTTTAATTGATAAGAAAGGCATTGATACTATATATATATAAGAAGAGAGAAAGAGATGAGAGAGAGAGAGAGAGAGAGAGAGAGAGAGAGAGAGAGAGAGAGAGAGAGGAGTGAGAGAGAGGGAAGGGGGAGAGGAGGGAAGGGGGGAGAGAAGGGAGAAAGAGAGTCAAAGTTGAAAAGATCTCAGTGGCTAGCATGCATTTTATGTGTGGGGAAGGTGATCATTTTGAATATAAATCAGTATGTGATGCTTATAAAAGCAGGTTTTACAATTGTTATTTCTTCAGCCTGATGAAGCTTCAGAATAGAAGCGAAAATTTGCTGTCAAATAAAGAGATAAAGTTGAACACAGTCGTGTTTTTATTATTATTTTAATATATATATATATATAATATATATATATATATATATATATATATATATATATATATATATATATATATATATATATATATATATATATATAAACACAACATGCTTGTCAGTTGCTGAAATAACCTTTAAAGTTTTGGGTAGTTATCACAAGATTCATCGTTTACACATATCAGCCTTTCTTTCCTTTTTCCTATCCACTCAACCCCTTTTTACATCCATAGCTTCAAAGCATATTCTTGTACATCACCTTGTATGGGACAGACATCGAATCAGTGAAAAACATACGTCTGAAACAAAGGAAGTGTGATTTCTTGACTGCATTGGGAGTTCCTTCTATTTCAGAATGCATCAGTGCACTACTGGCACACGATGGGATGTCCACTGGACAAGCTGGTGCTGGGTCTAGCCTCCTATGGAAGGACTTTCCTCATGGCCAGTTCCTCTCAGCACCAGCCTGGGGATGCCTTCCTTGGAGCAGCAGGCTCCGTGGGACCTTACTCAGCTACTCCTGGATTCCTGGCCTACTATGAGGTGTGTCAGCTGTTGGCCAGTGGCAGCTGGACTCGAGTGTGGATGAATGACTCGAAGGTGCCTTACGCCTATGGTCAGAGGAATGGGCAGTGGACCTGGCTGGCTTACGACGACGTTCGGAGTATGAAGCACAAAGTGAGTATCTTTGCTTACCGTGAAACGAGTCTGTGTTTAAGACGTATGTATCAATCACAACTGAACCTATACAGTAAAATAAAGTGAGCAAGAACATTTCGTGAATGTTATGAACATAAAAAACATCTTGCACTGTCGTTTATGATCATTGATTAAATCTATCTCAGAATCTCTACGATCACCTTATATCGATGGAAAATGATAAATGATACTCACACACACACAATTTAACGAAATTTTGAAACGTAACTGAACTGTTACAAAAACATTAGGCTTGCTTTAATACTTCAATGAGAGGGTTTATTTCACATTTCTTTATTTATTTGACATGAAAAAAAGAGGTGATGCCTCAACTGCTTTTTGCAAACGTAGTAGAAGCTGGATTTGTGACTTGTGCACTACTACCATATTAGCGTTTAGAAAAAGGCTGATACTCAACTGTGTGTTTCCATTCTTACCATTGAAGCCAAAGAACGCCCAGCCGTAGGGAGAAACTCAGTGGAATCTGCCAAATTCAGAATCTTTATTTCCAATAGAATTCGTACCCACCATCTCCAAGGTGGGCATCCATTGCAGATGGTTTTAACATCACTTTGGGCTTTTTTTCTGTCCAGGCTGACTACATCGTGGACAGGGGCTTGGGAGGAGCCATGTTCTGGACGTTGGACTTTGATGACTTTGGCAACAACGTTTGTAATGAGGGACCCTACCCCATTATTTCAGAAATGAGAACAGCGCTTCAAGCTTCAACCACCGTTACTGCTACAGATACAACGTCCGTTACGAACACTGAACCAGCAACCACATCCACACAACCACCAACCACATCCACACAACCACCAACCACATCCACACAACCAGCAACCACATCCACAGAACCACCAACCACATCCACACAACCACCAACCACATCCACACAACCACCAACCACATCCACACAACCACCAACCACATCATCCACTGAACCACCAACCACATCCACTGAACCACCAACTACATCCACTGAACCACCCACCACATCATCCACAGAACCACCAACCACATCCACTGAACCACCAACCACACCATCCACTGAACCACCAACCACATCCACACAACCACCAACCACATCCACTGAACCACCAACCACATCCACACACCACCAACCACATCCACAGAACCACCAACCACATCCACTGAACCACCAACCACATCCACACAACCACCAACCACATCTACACAACCACCAACCACATCATCTACTGAACCACCAACCACATCCACACAACCACCAACCACATCCACACAACCACCAACCACATCCACACAACCACCAACCACATCCACACAACCACCAACCACACCCACACAACCACCAACCACATCCACTGAACCACCAACCACATCCACACAACCACCAACCACATCCACTGAACCACCAACCACATCATCTACTGAACCACCAACCACATCCAACAACCACCACCACATCCACTGAACCACCAACCACGTCATCTACGAACCACCAACCACATCCACTGAACCACCAACCACATCCACTGAACCACCAACCACGATCCATCTACTGAACCACCAACCACATCCACAGAACCACCAACCACATCCACACAACCACCAACCACATCCACACAACCACCAACCACATCCACACAACCACCAACCACATCCACACAACCACCAACCACATCATCCACTGAACCACCAACCACATCCACACAACCACCGACCACATCCACAACCACTCCTCCTCCGCGAACAACTAGCTACCCAACGAAGCCACCGGCTGCAGGTATGTTTGTAAATGGCCCCTCCCCCTCCCTCTCTCTCTCTCTCTCTATCTCTCTCTGTCTCTGTCTCTCGCTCTCTCTCCTCCTCTCTCTCTCTCTCCTCTCTCTTCCTCTCTCTCCTGTCTCTCCTCTCTCTCTCTCTCTCTCTCTCTCCTCTCTCTCTCTCTCTCTCTCTCTCCTCTCTCTCTCGCTCTCCTCTCTCTCTGTCTCTCTCTTGTCTGTCTGTCTGTCTGTCTGTGGGTGGGTGGGTGAGTGGATCTGTGGGTGTGTGAATGGTTAGGTGGGTGTGGGTGCGTTTGTATGAGTGTGTATGTATGTATGTATGTATGTATGTATGTATGTATGTATGTATGTATGTATGTATGTATGTATGTATGATTAGGTATGTATGTAGGTATGTATGTAGGTATGTATGTAGGTATGTATGTGTGTGTGTGAGTGTGTGTGTGGTGCGCGCGCGCGCGCGCGCGGGTGTGTGTGTGTGTGTGGTGTGTGTGTGTGTGTGTGTGTGTGTGTGTGTGTGGACTATACACCCATTTCTTGTCCTTTTTATTCGTTTATATATAACATTTGCTCTGTCTATGGTTGCAGCGGCTGCAGTGTACGTGTTCACTTTCGTGATCAATGTGGAAGATCCCATAGTGTTTACCGTGCGGTGGGACTCAGGATTGAAGGACGAGGTAAGAGATTGCCAAACCAACTAAATACAGAAAACCTAGGCAGATTGTTATGGTTGCTTTCGTTGTAGTTATCAGTACTGTAAAATTGATCGGTGATAGTAGCTAGCCTACGTTTTTCTATTTACTATATTGAAAAACTCACGAAATTGTTTACTTATTTGTTCATTGCTAGACTGTGCAAAGCATTTACTTCATTTTATTTTGCAGCCAGTCGTTCAGTTTTAATCTTAAACTTACGTTTTAATGAGGTAACAGCTATTGTATGCCCTCTGTGGACAGCGTGGCAATAAACAATATGATTGGATTGGATTAAAATGTGTTGTAACCTTTATCAATATGAATACTCAAGTTCGTCAAAGCCACATGATTGTATATCCAGAGTTAAACTGAACATATATAGTACGTTAAATTCTGTAATAACATTTCTGACTAATTCTGGGCATTTCAAAGTGACAGGAATACATAAAAAAAATATATTCTGCTCTTTAACGAGGAGGAACACACTTCAAGTCTTTATAAAATTAAAAAATATAAAACCTCCTGAAGAAACAGCACCAGATCCAATTCACAGAAGACCAGTATTAAGTCCGAGCAAAATCAAAGCTTGGATTAGCACAAGAACCCCTGACCACAAGAAAACACTGTCTAGTCTTGCAACCTCATCAGCAGCCTTTCCCCAGCGATTTCTGGAAAAATTGTCGTAAGAGCACGTGCGTTGGCTTGGGACGCTCAAAGGCAGCTCTGACACCCCAGAACCACTGTCTGCAATGTCTCAGAGACAGTGAGATATATACACTTTGTCATCTGTTCTTACAGGCACCAATGACCTACTCTTCCGAAAGACAGATCGGGTCATACACGCAAGATGTTCAGCGTGCATCCGCGCGCGGGACCGTCGGTTTACAATCTCATCCGAATGACTTTCAGGAATGTTGAGTCAGTGCTGATGTTAATGTTAACTCCAGGGGGGGGGGGAGGGGTAGGGCCATCAGATGGCAAGCGCAGTAGGCCTACTCCAACTACTAGGCTATCCTGCCACCATAGGTCTATATGAACCCCAGATGATATCGAAGCATACTGGAGGCAAGCCATTGACTGTTGTGTTTGTGTTTTCAGCTGGAGGCTCCTTTCCGTCTTCTGGTTGGCTTCATCGGGCTGTACCTGAGGTAAGTGACAGACGTCACGATGCATGCAGATCACACACTGCTGAAGATCAGCCGGTAGAGGACCACTGGCCTGTCAAACTGATAAGCTGTTGTTTTGCCCTTACATAAAGTGTTGGATAGTGTGTGCGTGTTGTGTGTGTGTGTGTGTGTGTGTGTGTGTGTGTGTGTGTGTGTGTGTTGTGTGTCTGTCTGTCTGTCTGTCTGTCTGTCTGTCTGTCTGTCTGTCTGTGTCTGTGTCTGGTGTTGTGTGTGTGTGTCTGTCTGTCTGTCTGTCTGTCTGTCTGTCTGTCTGTGTCCGTGTCAGTGGGCCGGTCAGTCGGTCTGTCTGTCTGTCTGTCTGTGTCAAGTCAAGTCAAGTCAAGTCAAAATGATCTTTATTGAGGGCAAAAAAAAGTTTACACAACTTTTTTTCCAACCTGCCCACTCAAAAAAAAGAAAATTTACTTATAAAAGCTGTGTGTGTGTTTCATGTGTGTGTGTGTGTGTGTGTGTGTGTGTGTGTGTGTGTGTGTGTGTGTGTGTTGTGTGTTTATTTATTTATTTATTTATATCTTTATATCGAGGATACAGATAAGCATCATGTGCTTTTTTATCGTCGTTTAGCAGTTTGTAATATTGTCTCTGTTCCCACCGCAAACGATGGCCTACTCTTACGAAAAGCGTAACATGGATTTAGTGTGCGCAAGATGTTCTGCGTGCGTTCGCACACGGGGCCTCGGTTTAAAGTCTCATCCGAAGGACTTCTTGTGTGTGTGTGTGTGTGTGTGTGTGTGTGTGTGTGTGTGTGTGTGTGTGTGTTTATGTGCGTTCATGTATTTGTGTGTGTGTGTGTGTGTGTGTGTGTGTGTGTGTGTGTGTGTGTGTGTGTGTGTGTGTGTGTGTGTGTGCTTTCTTTAGTTAAACAGGGAGGGGCTGTTGTTTTTACGATAAGTTGCGTCCATTCAAAATGAGGTGGTATACTTAAGGAAAAACCTTCACATTTTGGTGATTGGTGACTAAATGGAGAAGACATGTTGTGAGAGGGAGAGAAGGAAAAGAGGAGAAGAGGTGAGGGGAAGGGCAACATGTAGAAAGTATCTTTAGATTTGAGGATTCAGTTACAAGCAACATACACTGTCATTTGTTTTCCTTTCGGTATGTCTATGTTGATTCACTACTACTAATGCCTTTGACTTACAGTAGCAAGCTTAAATAAGCAAATGAGGTAGAATATGAATGAAGACGCTGAAGTAAAAAAGACACACACACACACACACACACACACACACACACACACACACACACACACACACACACACACACACACACATAAAACACACACACAACAATATATATAAATATATATATTATATATAATATATATATATATATATATATATATATATATATATATATATATATATATAGTATAATATCCTTTCTGTTGCAGACTGGCTGCTTCACTTCCTAGAGGAAAACGATCCTTGTGAGTCAAAGTCTGGCTGACTGGCTGGCTGGCTGTTTGCGTGGTTGGCTGGCTGGCTGCTGGCTGGCTGGCTCTCTCCTCTCTCTCTCTCTCTCTCTCTCTCTCTCCCTTCTCTCTCTCTCTCTCTCTCTCTCTCTCTCTCTCTCTCTCTCTCTCTCTCTCTCTCTCAACATCTCTCGAGATGTTTCCAAAAAGTTCTCTATTTTGTGACAGATTGGAAGAGGAATCATAGTATTGAATGATTTGTTCAGTTTATGCTGCTTTAAGACAGAAATACTTTTCTAGGCATATGTAAAAAAAAAAAAAAAAAAAAAAAGATAATAATAATAAACACAAGAAAAAAGGAAAGCAAGTCTTGCCATCTTTGTTACGAAACGATAGTTGTATAATTATAGTTGTATAATCACTAGAGATGTCGATATGTTTATTTTTCATACTCTACCATAGAGAGAACAAAATGTAATAAGTTACAGCATACACACAAAACAAAAATGATGTTATGTTGAAGAAAGATTTCATCTGCATGTGTGAAGGACATGAAGAATCTCGCATACGCGCACGCGCGCGCGCGCGCGCGCGCGCGCGGTGTGTGTGTGTGTGCGTGTGCATTTCCAATTCACATGAAGCACCTTTAAATTTCAATTCACATGAAGCATCTTTAAATTTCGCACTAGACTTAAACAATAAATATGCATGCCTGTCTACCTCAAGCTACCTACTTAGAAAACACATTTATCATATGCTCTAATACGTTAACGTGGTTATCTACACACATGCACGACTAAACAAACGCCATGCATCCTTACTTCCCCTCCCTTCACATATAAGGAGAAAAAAAAGCTTTATACATATGCGTCTTCTCTTGGGGACGGGATAGCTCAGTGGTCCAGAGCACTCGCTCTCCACAAGCTATGGTTAAGCAGCATTGAGCGTGGTTACCAAATTGATGGGTGACCATTTGCACACCTTGGCTTCAGTGCAGTCCCCCCAGCTGTGAATTATGGGTACCTGCCCTCTTTAGGGTCAGGGAAGGTAAAGCAACGAGGGATGGGAGATGGGCACCACCCTCAATATGCTGGCCCTAGAGAAGCTGAGGTCTCTAACATCTCGCTCCTTAATGACTGCATTGGTAAGGAACACCTTACCTTCACCTTTTCTTCTCTTACGCGTGTTTTTTTTTTTCCAGTGTCCCATCAGGAGCGCATAGTAGTGGCCAACCATTTCGCAGGCAGTCTTCCGTGGTGGGCGTTGCCTTGACACGTGCCATCATCTTGACCAGTTTCCTGTCCCAACCCGACTCCGCCCATGGACCAACTCTCGCACTGTGCGGGGCCAGTGCGAAACTTCTCAGCCTCAAGAAAGACTCCCCATGAGTGACCATGCGGGAAGGGCAACTTCTGGGTGATGTGGAGCTGTGGTGGGTGGTTGGGGGAGTGTAGGTGTGGTGGGTGTGAGGGGAGGTATGTGTGTGTGTGGTGTGTGAGGTGAGGTGTGTGTGGTGTGTGTGTGTGTGTGTGTGTGTGTGTGTGTGTGTGTGTGTGTTGTGTGTGTGTGTGGTGGTGATGTTGTGTGTGACCTAGGTTCTTATCTGTGTGCTGTCTGCCTGTTTGTTTGTCTGCAAAAGTACATATTTTTCCCTGATTGTGGCCGTGTGTAGGTGGGTGCATATCTTCCATGACATATTACACCTCTCCTGAATTTTTTTCACTGGCTTCCTGCTTCACAGGGAATAGAGTATAATACAACGATTACTCTCTGTCATACATGTATCGACACCATTCTTTTTTTGTTATTTATTCTGTAATTACCTTAGGCTTTGCACCCCATCTGGATCACCAGCCACCACCACCACTCCCAACCCCCGTCTCCTAACTAGATGTTGAGTACCTATCTTCTGACAAGTCATTGTAAACCATCGCTCTAGTTCAGTTTCTGATCACAGTGAGGGGCAGAGAAAATGTGTATACCTATGTTATGCTGGCTTCAGACAGACTAAGGGCTCAAACTGGCCTTTCTCCACCAACACAGCATGTAATATTAGGCTACATGTTGTCTTTATTGCTACAACTTAAAGTGACTCAAAGGGGGGAGGGATAGCTAAGTGGTCAGAGCGCTCGCTTTCCCCAAGTCAAGTTAACCAACGTTGAACATGGTTACCAGTTGGATGGGTGACCTTTTTGTGCGCCTTGGCTTCAGTACAGTCCCCCAGTTCACCCAGCTGTAAATGTGCACCTGCCCTCTTTAGGGTCAGGGCAGGTAAAGCAGCGAGGGAGAGGAGATGGGCGCCGCCCTCAACATGCTGGCCCCTAGACAAGCTAAGGTCTCTGATGCCTCGCTCTCCTACAACCACATAGGTTATGGGACACCTTTACCTTTACCTTTCATTTTGTTACAGTCACAGAAGACCTGTCTGACGTGTGCAAAGCGGAGGGGGACGTGTGCGGGGCGGACTACCTGTGCCAGAACAACGCCTGCTTCTTCAGGTGCGAGTTCCTGGACTGTGGACCACACGGCCAGTGCTACGTGCTGCAGAGTGAAGCCAAGTGCAGGTGAGGGTGACCCTGTTCAGGGCAAGACAGAGAGACAGAGAGAGAGAACTCGAACTCGAACTCGAACTCGAAAGGTTTATTCATGAAAAAAGGCCACTGGCCCATACATGAAGGGGGTTGCCGAATAACGATAACGATAATTGCTTTAAGCTGACACACAACACCATTCCATGCCATGGAAACCACAGCATTGATTTGTAATGTACATCGAGACACGACACTCTTTACAGTCCGGATATGTTACGGCATTCCGAGCCTTTCTTTCGTCCAGTCATTGTCACACACCCTAGCCAAGACAGCGATGTAATAGTTCTCTAAGTGTCGCCAAGTCCCTTGAAGCACGCGAAAGGGTCTCCGTGTGTAGTGTGTTCTGGATTCGCTTCCCATTCCGCAAACTGGCGAGTTTGACACGTTCCTCTTTTAACATGTTTTTCTCTTGCTGTTTGACAAACCAGTACACACATACTGGCTCAGTGTCTGGTTGGCATGCGAGCTGGATCACAATGTCATCTGACTCACAGGTCACAATATCTTCACCATCTGAATGATGTAGGACAGATTTTCTAAAGCGTGTATTTCTTTGTCTGTCTCTCAGCCTTTTCTGTACCGATCTATCAGTTAGAGTAGCCACATACTGTTTGACATTTCCTTTGTCGAATGCACCAACAATATTATCATCGTTCACCTCAGGCTGCAAAACACACATATCAGCACAGTCACTACAATCAGACATACAGGGAGGTTCTAAATCAACCGATGATAGCAACTTAACTGATGTTTTTGTGTTGATGTCCTGTGTGTGTGCTGTTGGTAGGTCTACTCTATGCGTATCTGCGCATGCTGCATTCTGCTGCTCTACACTTTTGTCAGGTGGACTCGAGGCACTGAAGACACAGTCACTTTCACACACAACACTTGCCTGCTTCTCTTTATGCTTTCGAGAGCGTTCCAAATCCCTGCGGGTTTGGCAGTAGGATTTTTTCCTATAGTATTGTACTTGTGTGCTGCGATTCACTGTTGGATCCGCCATGTTGATTGACACTGCTGTGTCCACTGGCTTAAGTCGCAAGACAAAAACCACGCTGTCCCCTTCTCCTGCCACTTTCCAGCTGGAGACTGCATTGTCAGTCAGCAGGGCGCCTAAGGTCCTCTCCACAGCCGCTGGAAGTCCAGTAACTGGCATTTTGGTATGAATTACGAGTTTTACTGTAGCTCACAGAAAATGTACGCCCTGTCCGCTTCGCGTCTCGTGACCAACCCCGACAGAGAGAGAGAGAGACAGAGAGAGACAGAGAGAGACAGAGAGACAGAGAGAGACAGAGAGAGAGAGAGACAGATAGACAGAGAGACAGAGACAGAGAGAGAGAGAGAGAGAGAGAGAGAGAGAGAGAGAGAGAGAGAGAGAGAGAGAGAGAGAGAGAGAGAGAGAGAGAGAGAGAGAACTCGAACTCGAACTCGAACTCGAAAATTTTATTCACAAAAAGGCCATTGGCCCATACATGAAGGGGGGTTGCCAAGCTGCTGAGTATTTTGGTGAGGGAAAAAAACAAAACAAAAACAACAATAACCCAATAACAACAACAAAAATTACTCAGACACACAAATATAACCTACGACAACAATATAAGAGAGAGAGAGAGAGAGAGAGAGAGAGAGAGAGAGAGAGAGAGAGAGAGAGAGAGAGAGAGAGAGAGAGAGAGGAGAGTAAATGAATGAATGAATAATCTTTATTTTTCAAGGGTTACAGAGTAAGCATTACATACTATTTTTTCATCGGGCCCTTGCCCTGATCAGGGAATAAAGCTAAGAAACCCCCTCCCTACCCCTACATACCAGCATCACCACCAATAGCAGTTCAACCAATATTTTAAAAGAAGAAAACGGGATACATTCAACAAAATGCGCCATCCTAACAGGAGACACTGGTAATTATTTAAACAGACGTGTGTGTGTGTGTGTGTGTGTGTGTGTGTGTGTGTGTGTGTGTGTGTGTGTGTGTGTGTGTGTGTGTGTGTGCGTGTGTGTGTGTGTGTGTTTGCGCGTGTGTGTGCGCGCACGCGTGCGCAAACTTTAAATAATACATGCACACACTGTTGTCGTGTTTAGACAAGATGCCTGAAGTCTTAATGCGGCTACCCAAATGGTGGGCAAACGATGATATACGCAAAATTTCACCATTTGTAAACCTTGGAGTTCTATCCCAGGAACGAAAAAAAGTGTTGATCAAGTTCGGTGTTTGGTGTAGGTGTGTTTCGGACGACCTGTACGACTACACGGGTGACCGATGCGGACACTCCCATCTGAAGAGCCTGTGGGTCGCCCTCATTTCTGGAGGGGTGAGCGGTTTCCTCATCCTCCTGCTCATCACCATCGTGGCCTGTGTCTACTGCAAGAGACGCTCAGCTCGCAAAACTACGGCCACTGCCACGAGTGTGTAAGTATTACATCTCGGTTTGTTTTGTGGTGTTTGACGGGTTGCCCTCTCTGTGTCTCTGTCTCTCTCTCTCTCTCTGTCTCTATATATGTCTCTGTCTCTGTCTCTGTCTGTCTCTGTCTCTGTTTCTCTCTCTCTCTCTCTCTCTCTCTCTCTCTCTCTCTCTCTCTCTCTCTCTCTCTCTCTCTCTCTCTCTCTCTCTCTCCTTAATACTGAAGTTTGTCCATATCGCCTGTTCACAGGTCAGAATCCCAGCAGTCCCCCTACCGTCACAGTTATGTGGCCCCCATGTACAGAGCAGACTACGACAACCAAGCCTACAATGTGAGTCCTCACCTTTTTTTGCCCTCTACTCTACTCTGTACTAGTCTGGAACTCTAAAGCATGAAATTGGTCACAGGTAGTGTGATATTCTACCTAATGTGTGCCTTTGTTTCGTTGCCTTTCTTTTTCTGTGTCCAGCTTTGCTTTTTACTTTTAAAAATGCTCCGCTAAGGACATTCCTCTAGATGCTTGGATAAGCTATATATTTGGGATTTTTGGTTACCTCAATAGTGTAAAGATCATCCACAGAATAGTTTGGGACAGTGGAAAGCCCATTTGTATATGAGGGGATCAGGGTTGGTCTGGCCCCTTTTCGAAGAGGAATCTTTTAGTCTCCCAATTCAGCAGTTAAGCAGTTTCACGATGTGTTGACAAGGAGCAATATCGTCTTCAGCAGGTTTTGATCTCCATTCCACTTCTTGGTGATATTCTTGTTATAATCAAATCAACTATTCATTTCAATGCATTCAAGTATTCCGTGTTTCTAACCTAAAAAAAAACAAACTTTGTATCACTGATTGTACACAGATATTTTTATTTCTATTGGTGATTGTTGTATGAATTATCCTATTTTTTTAAAATATGTGTTCAAATCACATTGAAGAAGAAACATTTCTTTTCACTAATAACTGGCGAATGATAGATTTGTCTATCTATCTATCTATCAATCTATCTATCAATCTATCAATCAATCTATCTATCTATCTGTCTATCTATCTATCTACCTATCTATCGATCGATCGATCTGTCTATCTATCTACCTATCTATCGATCTTTCTATCTATCGATCGATCTATCTATCTACCTATCTATTGATCTATCTACCTATCTATCTACCTATCTATCGATCTATCTACCTATCTATCTATCTATCTATCTATCAATCTATCTATCTATCTACCTATCTATCGATCTATCTATCTATCTATCTACCTATCTATCGATCTATCTATCGATCTATCTATCTATCTACCTATCTATCGATCTATCTATCTATCTATCTATCTATCCATCTATCTGTCTACCTATCTATCTATCTCTCATTATTTTCTGTACACAGCGGACCACGGGTGGCATGTACTTACCTCCCCCAACAGGCAAGGCTGACAGCGACATCCACATCCGGTTTCTGAAGGACGGGAACGGTGACCGTTACTCCGCACATCCCCAGGGCCACAGGAGTGACCTGTCCAACGACCATCACTACGACAACGCCTCTCAACCGTCCCGCTACTTTAGCAGCAAAGACCCAGTCAGCCGAGGTGGTAAGGGGGGTTATGAACCTGGGCCTGTGTACCTCTATCCTCAACTGCTGGATAGGGGAGTGTTCAGATCCGAGAACGCCTCTTACTATTCTCCTCACCACCAGAGGGGTCTGGAGTTTGAAGGGCGTCAGAGAACTCGTTCTGAAGGTCCAGCTCATGAGAGGTACCTGCCACGTCCGCAGGTGACGACAAAGGCTTCTGCCCTTCACGGGCAACGTCATGGATATGACTCCAGAAAAGACCAACAGGAGCAAAGTCCGCCCTCTGACCTGTCCAGCGGTAATCCTTTCACGGGGGTCACAACGCAGAGCGAAACTCATCATGTGAGTAACTAAGAATATTGTTGTTGTAGTTTAGATAACTAAGAATGAAGATTAAGCATGTATACTTGTATCGTTGTAATGACAAGACTCTTGGGGGTGTTCTCCGATCTTTAAAATACTGTCCAGAATAACACATCTTTACTCAACCTTTGTCTGTGTCTTCGTTGAACTCTAAAGCACATTAAACTGAGACATACAATCCTACAGAAGCACCGGAAGGCTTAAACAAACATGTGGTAGGCTTGTGTTTTGAGAGATGTTTCGAAAGAAGGTATTCCAAAATGAGGATGCCATAACTATGATAAGACTGACCAGCCATGACCTGCCATACCCACAGGTCAAGATAGGAAGGTTGAGTTCACTGACCCATTCTGTAGATTTCTTTGAAAGTGGAAATTGTACTTATTGCGTCACCACTGCTGCAGTTCAAACTATAACATAATTATTGTGTAAGTAGACCAGTACATGACACAATTCTTGGGAACTTCATTTGGGTCATGCTCTAGTTATTTTTGTTTATCTTTGTTGTTCTTGTGGGAGGTCCTTATTTTTTTTAGAAGGGGGGGGGGGTTATTTAACTGCCATGCACTTCCAAACATGCCCAACTTCCTGTCAGAGTCCTTGGATGTCACAATATTGTGGGTGGAGAACAATCATTTCAATGTTCAGTTTCTCTATGATGTTGTGATCATCAGAATATTTCGTACGTTCTACACCGGTCAAGAAATCCACATGACAGGGAGTTTACCAACGGTATAATTCTGAGCATTATGAAGAAGGCAGTGCAAGTCACCTCTAAACACAGGCTAACTTCAGGCCTGGCTCCTTAACTGCATTTCTTTCTTTTTTTTCTGTATATTGCAAAAAGGCAAAACATCACCCAAGGGGCTCGGCATGAATAAGAAGTTACTTTCACTGGGTGTAGTCCTAGCCACTAGAACCTGTTTGATTGCTGTGACTGACTCTCTATTGACAGAAGCAGTCTACAGCATCAACGAGAATGTGTAGGTGAAGGCAGATCAGCGGAAACAGTGAATGGGGATGATGTTGGAGACTTGTAACAATAAGGAGAAAAAAAACTTGTTTGATGCAAGCGTTTCAATTAACTTATTGGCCTGTGTGTGTGTGTGTGTGTGTGTGTGTGTGTGTGTGTGTTGTGTGTGTGTGTGTGTGTGTGTGTTTCAGCTGTATTACTGAGCAAGGTCAAAGAAGCCTGTCCACTACGGTTGTTCTACGCATCAGCTGCCTGTCACCGATACAATGTCTCAGTCATGTAGGCTACTTGACCATGCTGAAGCTCCACCCCAACTCCAATATGGAGATACGTGGAGCAGGGGGGGGGGGGGTAACAATGTCAAAAAGGACATGGGGAAAGAAAGATTTTTTGGAGTGGGGTTTTTTTTGTGATAATTTCTTTCTGAAGAAATACCCCAAGGCCGTCGTGTCTACATGGCTACTTTTGCCTCTAGAGCATAATCGTAAATGCTGGCAACTTAGGTTCAAAGACCGCTTTATCAAAAGCTGTTTCGTTACAAGGGATCAGTGTTTATTACGTGTTAGATAGTTGATATCATTACTGTGTGTACTGGAAGTAGGGACGGTGTTCTGGAAGAAGCGAAGATCGGGGACTGTGAGATTGGGTTTAGAAAAAAAATTAATGGTCTCTTCACAAGAAGTAGATTCTATCCCTAAATGCAATTACCAGACTCGATCAACTTCTGCATCATGCCAGCTTAACTTCTGAGCCAAAAGCTCTCTCTCGCTCGCTCGCTCTGTCTGTTTGTCTATGTCTGTATGTCTGTCTGTCTGTCTGTTTTCTCCTCCCCCCCCCCCCCCCCCTTCCCTCTTTCTCTCACTCAGCTTACTTATGTTGGTTATTTTACTGAAAAAAAAATGTACGATATGTTATACCAGATGCTATATATTCCATTGTGGTTTTATGATTTCAATAAACAAATGTGTGCTTTGCGCGTTTTCCTACAATTGTTAACAAGTGAGAAAGATGTCAGAACGTTTTATTGTGCCATCAAAAGGTTCTCTTCAAACCCATGGTGTTGGCTGGTTGGTTGATTGGTTAGTTGAGTGTATGTGTGTGTGTGTGGGGGGGGGGGGGGGGGTTGTTGTTATTTAGCATTGAATTTTATAGGGAAGTTGAAAGCCGATTATTTAGCAATAGCCTTAATAATTGAAAATTCTTTTTTTTTTTCTTTGCAAGAGGAAAATCGGGTCACTACATAATGCATCTCTCTCTCTCTCTCTTTCTCTCTCTCTCTCTCTCTCTCTCTCCCCCTCCCTCTCTCTCGATGCTGACAGAAACTGGTACAATGTTTACTTTGGCAGAGGACTTAATGGAAGCCGGCGGACAGAAAATGAGATTGGGGTCCTGTTGAGGGAATAGCATGTGCCCCTTTACACCCGCCCCCCCCCCCCCCCCCCCCCCCTGCACCTCTCCACAGCCTCTCAAATTAACGCCCACAAAGTGTGTTTACCCCCCGCCATTATTGCTCTGATTCAATGAAAAATCTCTCAGGTTTCCTGGTCATCAAGTCTTCTTCATTTCAGACATGGGACGAGAAGAAATAAGATGAAAATAACAAAGGAGAGAGAGAGAGAGAGAGAGAGAGAGAGAGAGAGAGAGAGAGAGAGAGAGAGGGGGGGAGAGGGAGAGACAGACAGAGAGACAGAGACAGACAGACAGACAGACAGACAGACAGACACACACACACACACACACACACACACACACACACACACACAGGTCGGGATAGCCTAGTGGTCAGAACATTGCGCTTGCAATTTGACAACCCAGGTTCGATTGACGACCCAGGTTCGATTCCCGTTCGAGGAGATTTTTCTCCTGGAGTTAACATCAGTGCTGATTCCACTCTCCCCCCAAAGTCCTTCGGATAAGACTATAAACCGAGGCCCCGTGTGTGAACACACGCAGAACATCTTGCACACACGTTAAATCCTGTTCCGCTTTTCGTAAGAGTAGGCCATCGTGTGCCGGTGGGAACAGATGACATTTACGAAACTGCATACACACAGGGACTGGGTGTAAAAAAGCACACGAGTGCTTATCCCAATATCCTCGACATAAAAGAATAAAATAAAATAAATAATAAATAACACACACACACACACACACACACACACACACACACACACACACACACACAGAGGCAGAGATAGAGACAGACAGAGACGGAGACAAATGGATGGTAAAGGAATCCGCTAGAAAGCTAAGTCAGCAAGCACATGTCGATATTTTGGTGCTAATCCGAGTAATCCGAGACATACAGACAGAGGGTGGGGACGAGAGAGAGAAAGAAGTGCAGATGTGGAGCCAGAAGGGAGAGGGGTAAGAATGGCCTATGGCTATGGTCAAGGTAGGGACAGGGCTTGTGTTCAAAGGCAAAAAACATGTAGACATTTGTTGATGCAATTCTTACTTTACAGTGTACAATGGATTTGGGGGGGGGGGGGGGATACATGAATTTATTTTGCATTTCACTCACTCACTCAGTCCCATGTCCCAAAGGACGTAGGGGGGACATGAGAGAAGACGCAACAGAGATCTTTTTCCATGCTTCACGATCCTGTGTGGCTAGTAGGAGGTGTTGTAGGGGTTGGGCGGTCCAGTCTTTGATGTTGTCAACCCATGATTTCTTTTGGCGGCCTCTTCTTCTCTTGCCCTCGACTGTTCCTTGCAGGATGGTTTTTGCTAGGGTGTTGTGTCTTGTGGTGTGACCAAACCACATCAGCTTTCTCCTCTTTATGGTGGAGAGCAAAGGCTCTTGGGGGGCGTTGATTTCTTCTTTCACATAGTTATTGGTCTTGTGTTCTTTGTATGATATTTTGAGGAGTCTTCTGTGGCACTTGTTCTCGAATGCTTGGATTCTCCTCTCTAACTCTGCTGTCAGAGTCCATGATTCACAGCCATATAGGAGGATAGATATCACGAGGGATTTTGCATTTACAACCATGCTAAACACGCTTACCCAATGAAGTTCCATGAAATATAAAGGTTTATCCCCAGCTAAAGCCAATTTCGTTTTTTTTTCTTTTTTTTTCTTTTTTTTTGGCTGCCAAAGCCATACTCAGATTCGTTACGTCTCATCCTCAGGGTCAGGAGTCAAACAAGGAGCCCATCAATGACAAGTTTTACAAAACTGCATACACACAGGGACTGGATGTAAAAATTAAAAAGCAGATGAGTGCTTACTTCATTATCCTCGATATAAAAGAATAAATAAATGAAAATCAATCAACCAATCAATATCAGGCCGCCATGGAGCCACCAGCCATACTATTTAAATTGGACAAAGAAAGCAGGGAAAGCTGAAGATTAATCTGTATGACTTTTAAAAAGGCTTTTTCCCTGAAAGTGTTACCATACCAAACCAATCTTTTCTTTGGGTGGGGGGGGGGGGGGGGGAGGGGGTTATTTGTTGTCTAGTTTTGTTTGGGTTTTTTTGTTGTTGTTTTTTTTTTTTTTGGGGGGGGGTGCACATTCACTGAGTTTATCCATTAACAGTCTGATCACACAGACTGTACAACCAATAAATGATAACTTCCATCCAATCCACTGCAAACATGACTTCCCCCAAACTAACACACATTCCAAAAAACAAGAACTCAGCCGACTGTGGTGTTAATTATTTATTATATTCTCGTTAGGATTCTGTAATCAGTTTCATCATCTGTCACTAGAAAAAAAAACAGCAGCATTGTTTCAGTCTGATTATTGAAGAAACATTTTCTGTTTGTAAAGACAAATTGCATAAGAATCGTAAAATATTATCATTTAATTTTTTAATAGATAATGATTGGAATTGGCCTTCTCCCTAAATCAGTGACAAATTAAATAAATGAAACACACACACACACACACACACACACACACACACACACACACACACACACACACACACACACTCACTCACGCATGCCTGCACTTTAGGTGTTTGCATGAGCGCGCACACGCACACACACACACACTGAAATGTGCTGACAGATTATCAATGAATGCCCATAAGGGTATTTCACATGTTCGAAAACAAAACTAAACATGTTTATACAGACAATCACCAACAGAGGTGACTACATGACCAAAGTGACTTTTACATGATACACAAAATATGGATGCGGTCATAATCTTAAATCATGATGAAGAAATCACCAATTATTCATTAAGTACTTTGTTTCAGCCACACACACACACACACACACACACACACACACACACACACACACACACACAAGACTTCTTTTTTTTTGATTCATCAAAAACAGATCTCATGCTAACCTTTTTATTTGCAACCAGCTTTCACTTAATTTGTTTGACTAACATTTCATATCCAAACCAGTGAAAACCATTTCACAGTTTTATTACAATCAGCAAAAATATGGTATTAAAATAGAACAAAGATGTTTTCTTAAAACTATGAAACATTCTTTTACCCTCTAACACAAATGTCATCACAGCCAATGTTTTGTCTGTGGTGTTTTCGTTTGAACAGAAAATATTTACCTACTTGGGTTAAAAAAAAACTTGTCATAAATCTAATTTTGATTTATTAGTGTCCAATGGCATCTTTTCATGATGCAGCACTGTAGCTGACAGGGTTTTTTCCATTACTATTTTACCTCATATGCCTAACTTTTCACAAAGGTAATTGCATCAAATGACAGAAAATTTGAACCCATGAAAATTCCCAAGCTTTCACATGCATAACAGAACATTCTCCACAGAGACTGTCAAATAATTTTATTATGTTATTTATATTATCATATTGCTACATAATTCAAACATCCTTAATAACACTATGTATCTTTCATACTGCCTAACAAGATCCCAAAGAAGACACAGCATAAGATAAAAATCATTCAACTTCATTCAAAACTCAATACAGACTTAATCTACAGTGATGTGAATGGAGGCATTCACAGTCAGACAAGCCCACCCACTATTCTGCACTTACAGTGTTGATCTTTACTTCACTGAATCAATAGCCAGAAAGCAAATTTGAAAAAAAAAAATCTGGTAAAGTGTATTTTCCAGCAACTAGAATGGGTGGTGCTGCTGTTGTGGCAACATACACTCCCGGGGACAGCAGCCTAAATTTTATGCAGAGAAATCTGCTGTGACTTAAAGAGGTAGACCTCTACAATACAATACAATACAATACAATACAATACAATACAATACAATCTGTCTAATCCATACCTTTCATCTCAAAGAATGAAAATAAATTATTCAGTTCTGAAGAAAACTAACTCCGAAATCAAAGATTGCATACATGACTGTACCTGAGCAAACACAGGCCCTGGATATCCACACTTCTGGCAAACTCATTCTACAATTAAGTTTTTTAATTAAAAAAAAAAAAAATCACTCTGTCGAGAAAAAAACATGTAATAAATGGAAACAAACTTGTCATTTCAAAGTGTTGTTTCTAAAACTATCAGATTATATCCATAGCTGTAACACAGTATGGTGTATCAAATCTCACTTCTCTAAAGTACCTGAGAGCTGATGTAAATCTGCATATGAACATGTTACGATTGGAAATGTGTTTCTCCTGTACAAACTGTGATTATAATGGAAGTATAAAACAGTATACTGTCAACAGGCAACAGACATCTATGATGCATACAAGCTCAGTTCTGATATGCTTGGTTTGAATGTTTTAAAAGTGTGTGTGTGTGTGTGTGTGTGTGTGTGTGTGTGTGTGTGTGTGTGTGTGTGTGTGTGTGTGTGTGTGTGTATGCTTACATAATCACATGTACTCATGCGAGTAGCATCAACAGTTCATATTTCTCAAACAAATACATGTTTCCAGTATGTCATACCTCTTCCAATAATTGAAATGATTTCACTTCTCCATCCCACACATGTACTAAATCAGCTAAAAGAAAAGAAAGAAAAAATAGAAAGGCACCAAATGTGGCAAATCAACAAGAGATCCTTTGAGATTTCTTCATTTTTTTAGTTTATTTCATATCTTCATGTGATTTTTATTAATTAAGCTCCACAAAAATAGTGTTTGCTTAAAAAGGAGAAGAAAAAAATACATGAAAAAACCATGATGTACACGCACAAAGATGTAGGAAACTTCATACTATGAGACAGCCAAAGGTAGACAATTCACTATTCATGCAATGAAATCCCAACGGGCTCATTACAAAAGTAAATTTTCTGACAGTTTCTATGTATCTGCGAGCTTAATTATTTATTTATTCTTTTACATCAAGGATAATAGAATAAGCTCTCTTGTGCTTTTTTTTAAATGTGTGTGTGTGTGTGTGTGTGTGTGTGTGTGTGTGTGTGTGTGTGTGTGTGTGTGTGTGTGTGTGTGTGTGTGTGTGTGTGTGTGTGTGCATGCATGCATCATGCATACGTGCGAGTGCACAACAGATATATGTCTGAAATATCATCTTTTTAAAAAACATCATCCAAACATTCTTTTCTGTTTCTTACATCAAACTTTTTTTTTCCAAATGCTTTGAGACCACTTTAGAAAAGGAAAGAAAAATACACCCAGTTCTTTAAAAGAAAAATAACAAAATAGGCTGGTTCAAAAGTTAAATAATCTCCTGCTTGTTAAATCTATTTCTATTGTTTAAACTCTTATGTCGCTCTCTTTCCTCATGAGAAACGGAAGTACAATCAAAGGAGATTTAATCAAATTCATTATCAATTTTCATACGCTGGATATGCAGTTTATCTGAACATCAGTAAAGCCTAAAAGGCTCCACTAAGGAACACTGTCAACACACACTACCTCACCTTGGGCACAAAAAACACACACTTCTGTGTATATATAAATAAATGGCAGAGAGAATGAATTTTTCACCACCAAAAATAAAATGACAAAGATAGTCATAGACAAACAAAAAAGCGACAGAAATGGAGAGAAAATCCAAACTTTCAAGCTCTGCTCAGTATTTCCTGAAAAGAAACAGCCTCCCCGACCCCCAGCAGTCCCATGTTTATTAACGAGTTGGAGAAATATTGATTGCATAGACTCCGTAAGGTAAACAGCCCAACAACTCACAGCAAAATTGACAATTTTTTCACTTAAAGACATTGTGTATCATAAAAAAAAAAAATACAAAGCAGACATATGACATCAGAAAGTAAAAGAACAAAAAAATTAAAATATAAAAAAATCGAAGCCAGTCTTCAACCTGGTAATTAGTCGTTCTTTTTCATTGCCACAGGCCACTTATGAAATACAAGGAATAACATGAATTTTTTTTTATGTATGTGGGTGGGGGGAGCTGTTGATTATTCTGCAGATCCTAACAGTTGGTCTAATGGATCTTATGTTACTCAAAATATGGGTACAAAGCAAGCATTTTCTCCTGATATAGTCATTTTTGATTCTTGAGCCTTTTGACAAGGTGATAACTTTAATTTTAAGATAACATGAATGTTGATATTTTTTAAACAATTTTACCAATACCTTAAACTCAAACTGCCAAAGAATATAGGCCCTACACAGCCCGCATTTCATCGCAGAGAAATCTGCTGTGACATAAAGTGGTACAAAATACAAAAAATATAATAATTTACACCAAAAAATTTCTTACTAAAAAGAAGTGGGGGGGTGGAGAAAAAAATTCCTGTTACAACTTTTGGCATTATATTTCTTACTTGAGGTATCAAGGTTGCACAAACAAGTAACTATCATGTATTACCAAGACACTTAGCTTGCACAAGTGATTCTATTTCTTGAAGCATTTGTGTTGCAAATATGATGGCTGTTTATCATGGTTTTTACTCGTAAATAGCATCAAAACTTTAGGCTGCACACTAGATAGAACTTAGTGTTTGTGGGTTTTTTGTTTTAAATCACATCAACAATACAACCACATGCAGTCATAGGCCTGGATCCAAATTTCTCAGAGTCCTACATTTTCTCACAATTCAAATGAATATGTCTGCAAGATCAGATGCCTTGGTCTGAAGAAATCCTTCTCATTGCCCACTAACTTCCAAAAAATTGCTCTAATTCAAAAACGATATACATAAATATTTTCTATAGGTCATCCGTTTCAAAATAAACACAATGTTAATTAATTAGGGTGTCTTCGAAACAAAAGAAAAAATGTATGCTCATGGCCATCAGTAAGATCTTAATCAATAAAATCAGTTTGGAGGTTGAACACATCCAGAATAATTCCCCTTCCTCTGCTCAAGCTTACTGCTAACACCCCCCATCCCCAGCCCCTGTTCCAGATTTTCAATCTGCCTAAGCATCTTTTTTTTCTTTTTTTTAATGTAATATCATCACCTACACAAACTGACAAAGGCACAGTATGCAAAGATTCAGACACTGACTATATGCATTAACAATTCAGCATTTGGAATGATGGACACAGCAAAGAACCACAAGTAGCAACAAGCATCACAATATTTGTAAAATACCCGTTAACTGGTTTGTAAACTACCGAACAATGCCTGCAGTCCTTTGTAGAACCAACTACCTGGTTCTCATACAGCTGCATCCCTCACCAATGCAATACAGGATGATATTCACCATTAGTGTGATGTACACAAAACCTAAGATTGAATAGTCCCAAAAAGTTCATCATCAATGTCATACGCAACACATTATCAACTGATTGCCATATACAAGTATATGAGCAGAGATTACAGAAATCTCAAATTATATATTCAATTTCATTCTCTACATCCCATGGGACGAGATAGCCTAGTGGTCAGAATATTGTGCTCGCAATTAGACGATCTGAGTTTGATTCCCGTTTGAGGGGATTTCTCTCCTGGAGTTAACATCAGTGCTGACTCTACTCTCCCCAAAAGTCCTACAGATGAGACTATAAAACGAGGCCCTGTGTGCAAATGCACGCACATCTTGCGCACACATTAAATCCTGTTCCGCTCTTCCTAAGAATAAGCCATTGCATGCCAGTGGGAACAGATGACAAGATTTAACAAAACTGCAAACACACGTGGACTGGATGTAAAAAAGCACAAGTGCTTATTCCATTACCCTTAATATAAAAAAAGAATAAAAAAAAATAATCAAATCTCTTCTCTAAACAAATATTAAATGTCAACAGATGAAAGTGCTTGCAATATAAAAGACATCAAAACATAAGCTCACTGAATTCTGTTGGAATTTTTTTTATTATATAGAATTTAGTTTAACATTTGAAACTCAAAATTCTTTAATGTGAAGATAAAGTGCAAATGTTACTTCATCTTATCTACAATAACAGGGAACAGAGGACATGTTGATATCAAAATGATGATAAACAGCAATGAATTCCACTTTTAGCTTTTTTCTTTGATCAGCTTATTAGCCTTGTTCATTCATTCCTGGAACACTCACTCATCACCAACAGAGCCAGAGGTGGTCCTCTTGCTCGTGTCACAGATAAATTACAATCAACAAAAACTGACATAAAAGTCAAACAAAATGCCTAAAAGACTCCTATGGTAACAGAAAAAAGGTAAACAACTAACAAGGTACACAACAGTAACAAAACTAGACTTTTTTTCCCACCAAAGGTAACAACAATTCTGAATGAGAATACAGTTATTCTCTTTTCCTGTCATCACAGCGACGTTATGTATCAGCTACATAAAAATATCTAAAATAACTTTATTTCATTTTTTATAAAGAGAAAACAATAAAACAAAGAAAGAGTGGATTACAAAGACAAAAAAGAGAAAGGGGGGTGGGGTGGTTGTACACAAGATGAAAATGCATGGATCAATAAAACGTTTTAATAGACTCTGGGCATTTCTTGTGAATAAGGCACATTCACTTACAACTGTTGGATTACACAAAAAGATTGGTTGTAAGTATGCCTTTTTCTTCTCTGGCAGGTAAAACAGGGGCATGGAATGGGAAGAGGAAAAGGGGGAAATTAGATGGTACGGGCCATAAAAAAAACACACAAAAACAAGAGTCAATATCATCTAAAATTGCATACAAGACACTATATGATCAGGCACGTGTTAACCTGAGAAAGAAGACCAGGTACAAGACAGAGCCACAGATCCTGAGCTGTAAGACTAGACAGGGAAGGAGGGGGGTGGGCCTCTAAATGGGACCAGATCAACGGATACTAAAGCATGCCTTCTATCCCTCTCGTCTCTTTTGCCTTTTATCCAGGGCTTTTGGCCATGGATGCTGAGTGAATGTCATAACAGAGACAATACAGACCCTGGCATTAACAACAAAAGACCCTATGAACCCACTTAAAAAAACTGTTTGAATGTCTTCCCATAAGACAACTTTTAGGTTAAAAAAAATTCACAAAACCTTCTCATCATAGGCAGTTTCTTCGAATGCATGTCTCAACCTAGAATATGTGGTGTTAGAGAACATTGTTTAAAATACAAAATGATACATTCCATTAATGTATAACACAACGCAAAGGAATACTGTCTACAGGTGAAGATCCACAGTACCACTATGAAACACAATGATTCTCACCCTCCTGTCCATCAGGTTTTCTCCCAGCTTTCAACACTCACCTAACCACCACCACCACCACCCCACCACCCAGAAGTGTGCCAAAAATAATGAGAAGAAAGTATACAGGCTGCTACTACATACAAGAGGAATATCCTACACTGCAAAAATATAGTTCTAGCCAAAGTATCAGCAGCAGATGACTGAATGCACTTTCATTTGACAATACCTTTGAAATGCCTAGACAAGACTCCATTCAGTCCTGGTTTAATTTGTATAAAGCATCAGTTGTTCTGTTTGGGCACGATTCCATCAGAAACAAACCACAACAGGTCAGTCTTTAAAATATCATCAGCAGTGCAGGCCTTGTTAAGAATTGTAGCTTCACAGATACTTAATTGCAGCCTTTTCTCTTTTCCCTTGCAAATGGACTCCTGCACTTTAATTATTTCCCTATATGGAGCGGGGGCTGTCATTTCTCTCCTGACACAACCCACAGCAGCAATTGACTCCCTGCTGATGAGTGATTCCTGCAGTTTTCTTGTAGTAGTAGTAGTTATAGTAGCTGTTGTGTGTTTCCCAGCTTAACACCCTGGGGGTCATCCAGAATATGCACTCTTGACTCACTCATCCCACACAGGAATCACTGTGAGATAGGAAATACACTAGATGAGAAGTTTGCATCCATGACCGTTTTCAAGTACCTCGCCATAAAGGTCACTATACTACGACTTCAGAGGAAGTAATAGTAGTAATGGGACTGGCTCAAGCCTAAGCTTCACACTTACTGAATGTCCCATTCATGGTAATTATTTTCTTTACAAGCCAGCTGAAACCAGATGAAGTAGCGACTGACTTGGCTCCATACTGACTATAAGCTATGGACCAGTTAAATCAATACTGCAGTCTAAAATTGCTTTCTTGGGGGTTTATCAATGAAAAATAAGTGAATGCGGCAAATTCCATGAAGCATTCTGAACACAGTCCAAAGTGAAACTGCATATTCAGGTCACTTGAAAATTCAAAGTAATGAAAAGATTGACATCAGTAGAAAATTACACAAATAATTTAAGCCATTGATTTTCAATCCACACTTAATCCCAGCAGTGAAATGAATGCAATGTCCAAAACACAAAGACTTCAGATTCTGGGCATCTGTAAAACATTTCTTTTTAACCCTTTGCTGGGCACAACGCCCCAAAGCGCCCGACCCTGTCCTTGGGCAAAACGCCCCAAAGCGCCCGGCGACACGACCGTCACTTCAGAGCGATCATACATTCGAAATTCCCGCCAATCTCGCTTCAAATCTCGTGAATATAGAAGCCACGAGACTGCCCGCGAGACTTCCGCATGTTTATTACAAATGGCGGCGATTGGAGTGAGTTTGTTGCAAGTTTTGGAGGAAAAAAATCGCAAATTTTTCCAAGATGGATGCTATCTTCGAACCCGACATTTACGATCGTTTTTACAGCTTCCATGCCGAAAATATGACGCTGTGAGATGTGTATCTAGGCTCAAATATCGATGTAATCGATCCTAGTAGTGTGTGCACTTCTGAGTTTGTTGACTGAAGTGAGAGAGACGACTTTGACTACGGCGAAGTTCGAGACGAAAATCGATCGTCAAATCTAACACGGCCGATACGCGTTTTGAATTCTACTCTTAGATTTGGGGAAATTATCGTGGATTTCAAGTTCGGCAATGGTTCAGAACTTGATATATTTTGTTATTTGGTTGCTATTTGGGATTTTGATACGGTAGCGGCTCAAACTTAAACGTTAAGCTGATCGCGATCATCGGTAAACAAAAATGGCGATCGTCGGAATGTTCGATGTGTTCGTGCACCATTTATCAAAAAAACTAAAAAAACCAACAGTAGGTTGAAAATATCTTTTCTATAATTGTTTCTTAATGTTTTAGTTTTTATTTAATCAAAATCCATGCACGCATTCTAAAGTTATTGCAACGCTAACTGTAACACACACAAACCAATCAATGACTTTGTGTGTTTATGCATTATAATTCTAAAAGAAAATAAAAATAATGACAAAAATTGGGTATTAGCAATTTCTTTATTCATTTCTGCATCTTGCTGTTTTTATTTCATCAAAATCCATCTGACCATTGTAGAGTTATTGCATGTTAAATACATACACCCACTCACAAGCCATCCACCTCCATTTTCTCTGCCCGGCAGGAAGGTGACAAATGATTTTGCTGTGCCCAGCAAAGGGTTAACTTTACTAAGCACTAGCTTTCTTGAACAAAAAGAAGTAGAAAAAAAATGTTTTTAAATTTGTATCCAAATAAAAGATGTAAAACTATGATCTGACTGTGCACTGCCACCAAGAAATTCATCCTTTCAAGATCTTAAGGCACAATGGCAGAAGCTTACAGGAAAAGGAGAGACATGCAACCTAAACCATGAATTCAAGGAATCAATTCTTTTGAAATGTTTTGTGTATGGACGCAAATTTTAAATAACTACACAGATTTAATCAAATTTGCTTTATAATCCAAATTTCATATCAAAACCCAAAGAACATGTCATTACGGCATAGATGAGTCGGACAATATGAGATTATCAAACCTGTACAACAGACCCAAGATCCGTTATCACCCAATTCTTACAAAAAGGAGCACTTTACAAATATTCTTGTGAATTAATATTATAAAGAAATGAGCAAAAACATACATTTGTTTCAAACAAAACCAGAAAGAATGGATAATCAAAAGTTCACACAGCAAGTACACAATTATAACACCAAAAATTAACACACTTTGCTACAACACAAAGCATACAACACCATCATCCCTGATTTATTTTTCCAGTACATATACTTCCTGACTCATTCCTTCCATGTAATCTCATATCACCATCCCATAAATTTGACAAGTAGGCATAAGAACAAACAATACACGTTATCACTGTATGAAATATCAAATACAAGCATGCAAAGATTCAAGTAACACATAGAATGCATCAATCCATCACAAACATAGGTCCATTCATCCACAAAGCTGCATACTAAATAACAGGAGTGCATGAGAAAGACTTGTGTACGTTGGAGGGTGAGTGTAGGAGGAGAATTGGACCCAAGGAAATCTGTCATTACAGTACACATGCTATCAATCACCAACCATTTGAACAGTTTTACTGGATTGTCGAACATTAAATGAATTCATGACGAGGACAGACTTGTTTGAGACAACTATCTCCAAGTACAACCACAATATCCATGTATTCAGAAAGGGGAACAGACAATGTGGAGCACTGGGGAATGAGTGGCTCTGTGCTGTTACTGTATTTTTTATCTACAAACAGAGGGAAGGTGGCAGGACTGTTCAGACATTAACCTACCTAACAGAGTTTGTATTAGGCCATACACAGCGCAGCTGTGCTAAAATTGAAAAATCTTATTAGCAAATGATGGTAGCACAGAAAACAGAAAAATCACATTTATGTTGTGGGGAAAAGTCGTAGTTTTCTACTAGCAATTGTAGTTCGAGAGTTAAACTAATTTTTTTGCAACAGCTACAAAAAAAATTATTGGGGTAGGCAGCCCTGCAATCTGAACCCAGCAACGTTCACAAATATCTGCCATGACATGAACACACTAGAGACATGCCATTGAATGCAAAGCATTATGGAGCAATTCAGTCCAATACTGAAAGATTTTCAAACAACAGATTGCAGACTAAATCAGGAATACAACACAGCGTATTATGAGATACCTGCATATTCTTGAACAGCCAAAGTGCTCCACATTCAATTAAACAGTACAGGTATCACAAGTGATCCTTCTGCTCTTCTCTGTGATCATGAGTTCAGGATCACCTTGCTCATTCTGCCAGAGATACATTTTCTAGCCTTCTTTTGAGTATAGTCTCATATGCAATGAGTGTTCTGATCAGGAATGTGCCATAAGAAGAGTGAAAAACAAGCGCAAAATATTTGTGAGCATTTCCACAATCTTTCTATCCACACAATAGCAAAGACATTCGCAAATGCTTTTTCCTTTTTTCCAACCAGACTAAGTTTTGGAATACAGTTTGTGATTTTTTGGAATACAAAGAAAAGATCAAAATGGTTCAAAATGGTAAAAATGAAAGCATGCAATTTGATACAAAATCATCAGCAAGATTTTTAAAAATATGGTCTTTTCATCATGTAAGTGTACAAAGTATCTAATCACTAATCAACAACCACAAATACCAAAATCATTCGTTCTGAACCACTCTCTTCTACTTGTAAAATTCCACAATACTTTTTCCATCTGTTAATAGAAAATTCACATCCACATATTCAAAAGCATTCACAACACTAACTCCCAAGGAAAAAAACACACTGGCTCATTCCTCCTTTCACAATCACATACAATGACATAATTGGAAGAAAGTACGGAATGGAAATCCTCATAAGATATACTATCTATCCTGATAAGTCATTTCATTTCAATACTATAAATCACACAGGAACACAAAGGAGACTGAAAAAAAGGTAAATGATAATGAACTGGTAGTCAAAGGTACTATGATAATTATTCTGATTTCTCTTGTCGGCCCAGTTAACCAACTTTACTAGTTGAAAATCCTGTATGTTGCCCACGCACTCTGTATGAAGCGACTTCCAACTGTTGTGAAGAGGACACCCATTGCAGATTTGCCCTTCTCATGACAGGTATTCAGTCAAAGTTCCATCACCAGTATTCAACAGGACCTTCATACAGCTGGCAGGCATCTTCAACCTTCCTTTTTATCCCACAATTTTGAGCACTTTGCCAATGGCGATGGTCTTACCTGCAAAAATAAAGAAATGAATAACTTGGAAAAATTATAAACACAACAAAAATTAAACTACTTTTCATATAAGATTTTTGAAGTAGTTTCACCTTTAATGATAGTGGTTGGTGTTGCTGCAGGTCATCAAGAATTAATGTACAGCAACAAATACTGATTACTGCTCTAGCAGAGAAGTTGCACAAAGATCTACAAATGTTTCACAATTCACTATTCTAAGATTTGCCACAAGCTTTACTGACAAATGAATAATCAAAAACTAACTTACAATCTGATAATCATAAGCTCCCACGGGCAAAACTTTTTCTAACAAAATGTAAGCATTAACATTTTCTTAGAAATGACTGCACAAAACACTGATCTACATATCTTGAACAGTTGCACAAAATACTTCTGCGCCCGTCAACCCCTGAAATGATTTTTAACCCTAGTAGCGCTGAATTTATGGCAGCAGTACTCAAAGCTGATGGCAGAATTAACATTGGCTAGTGTTGTTTTGATCCCTTGATATTGATAGGTAAAACTCAACAAAGAGTGTAAAACTATAAATCACTAGAAAGCTTAGATAACAAAGCTTTTAACCCTAGTAGCGCTGAAATGACGGCAGCGGTACTAGGTGCTGCTGGCTGAATTAACAGCAGCCATTGTTGATTTGCAGTAGGGTGGGGTCAAACAACTCTTGATATTGATATGTAAAACTAAACTAAGTGTGTAAAGTTGTAAATCACTGGAAAGCTTAGATAACAAGCTTTTAAAAGAGTGAAATTTTATAGCAGCATGTAGTGTTTATGATAATGTAAAAAATAAATAAAGTTTAAAAACTGCGCGTGCACTACCATTCACTGTTGCGATGTCGGTGACCCAGATTGATTTTAACACGATATGCAATGTTGTTGCGGTGCAAAAATGTCATGATTCGATAAATACTGTCTCTTGACATAAGTTTTGAAAAAATAAAGAGCTTCCGTGGCTTTATCGGTCGTCAAATACTCGGAAAAGTCCAGCGAAATGATCGACGCGATCGCGATCGTCATGGCGGTGAACACTTATTTCGTGCGAACTGGCGGCGTTCTATGACGAAAATACGACAATCGCTTGATTTCATGTGATGCAAAGTACTCGACAGCATATAGAAATGACTTAAAAACAGTTATTTCGCAGCAGTGTTGCGTTAAAATAAAGTAAAACAATGTATGACATCGAAATCGCCCGGTAGCTATGAAGTGCTTTGGACAAAACTTGGCACCGCTTGATTCAGTCCAATCGCGATCAATTTTTCCGAAGTTTTTCAAAATTATTTCACAATCCTTACCTTATCATCTCTATTATCGTTTAATTCAACCAAATCCAGCCTCTAAAACTCCTCATCGCCGTCAATATCGTCAAAAAACTCAAAAAATACTTCGAGTGATACGAGCGCAAACACTTTGCCGCCATTTTGTTTTCAGGCGATCGACGTTCGTCCAAAAAAAAAAAAAAATACACCTCTAAACCAATCAGAATCCTCGTTGCTTGCGACTGCAGACGACCTTCACCCATTTCTGCGGCCCTACAATGGCCTTCACGTTCATTGGATGACCTTTGAAAGCGAAAGAAAGCCTTCAATTACGATCACCGACGTCATCCCGGAATATTCCGGGAGCCGCCAGAAATGCTGCACTACGTCATTCCGGAATAATCCGGGAACAGCGCTACTAGGGTTAAGTTAGTGTAGTTTTATAGTTAGCATGAAGTGTTATTAATTACGTAAAAAATAACAATTTTTTTAAAATAGCATGTGCACTACTGATCACTGTCAGAGCCCTGGATTTATTTTTATATGATAAGCAATGTTGTTGCAGTCCAAAAACTTCATGATTTGTTAAATACCATCTCTTGACATTAGTTTGTTTTTTTAAAATGAGCTTGCATCGCTTTACCAGTCGTCAAATATTTGAAAAAAGGCAGTTAAACGATCGACGCCATCACGATTGTAATGGTGGTAAACACCCATTTCATGTGAAGTGGTGGCATTCTATCACCAGCATACTGATTTGACTCATCAACAATTATTTCAAAATTGCGTTGCGTCAAGATAAAGTAAACCAATCTATGACGTCAAAATAGTTGAGTAGTGAAGAAGTGCATCAGAAAAAACAAGCGCAGCTCGATTCAGTCAAATCACAATAAATTTTTACCAAATTTTAAAAAAATTATTCCACAATCCTTACCTCACCGTCTGTTATTGTTTCATGCAACCAAATCCAGCCTCTAAAAACTCCTCCTCACAGTCAATATCATCCAAAAAAACTCACAGAACACTTCAATAAATTCTGGTGTAAACACTGGCCACCATTTTTCTTGAAGACAATCTCAACTGGCCCGAAAAAATACCACCTACATCATCCTGGAATATTCTGGGATCCGCCTTGTGGCTGTGAAAAGTTGTCCCAGAATGTTTCTGGAAACGCGCTATTAGGGTTAAGAAAAGCTATATTCTTGAAGTACTTGAAATATTATAAATGTTTAAATACAGAAAAAGAAAGAGTGAAAAAAAAAAAAAAAAAAGAGGAAAAGCTGGCAGCAAAACCTACCTTCATCTCTCAGCGTGAACCTGCCCATCTGAGGGAAATCCTTGAAGGTTTCCAAACAGATGACCCCTCCAGTCACTTCTAGTCTGGCCACTCCCACTTGGTCCTGCTTGATGAATCGAGGCCGAATTGTTGTCTTCTCTCCTGTTTTCTTGTCATTCAAGCAGATCAACATCTGCACAAACCGAAGAGAAAACAAACTCGTCAAACTTTTTTTCTTTGCTACAATCATGCAACAATCACTTTATACAATTTATAAACAACAGTTAAATATATCACCTACCATTTTTCAGGTATATCATTAAGTTTATCAGATGTATGAATGTTCCTGAATATTTTAAAAAGAGTCCTGTTCACAAAAATATCCTATCCAGTTAAGGCTATAGAACTGGTTTGTTCATTGCTTTGGTGAACCAAAATCAGCCAACTTTAATTTTTGAAAGAAATACTTAAGTCACTAGTATCTGTAACAGTTTGACAAATTAAATGCTGTTTTAACGCAACAATAATCCTCATAAAGGAACCTAGATCTGACAAATATGTTTAAACACAACAATAATTCTCACAACTGACCTTGATTGCAACTTCCTCAGCACACGTGTGAATGTGTAACATACAGCTGTATCCAGCACAGATGATAGACTTGTGTTCCATAATTACGATCTGAAACACACAAAAGCAGCGGATTACTTTCCTTTTCCCTTTTTTCCATTCACGTTCCAACTTATGGGATGTATGCTGGGTAACTTTGTGTTCCCGTTACCCACAGAAAACACACACACACACCACGCACACCAATGTGTACGCGCACTCACCACAACCCCCCACACACACACACACACACACACACCACACACCACACACCACACACCACACACCCACACCCACACAAACACACCATAAAACACACAACGCACACACCCACACACACACACTTTACAGGCAACACAATATTTTCACAGGTACAAAATGATCACATATTTTTTAATATAGATACAAGTTTTATCTGCCTAAGTTTGGGAAGCATTTCCTTTTTCTCCATTTCAATCAACAGTATTATGTTACATTTCCATCAAATGAATAACATCCAGGGGACTTTAATACTGTTATCTTAGGATACATGTTCAATCATGAATAATTCCAGTTTCAACAGTCTGATAATAAAAACACTAAACAGGAATTTTAACTAACATCATCTTTCTTAACAGGCATTTCTTTCATAACTGATTTCACATTTTTGTAACCCTTGCTTTAATATGCATATATATATATATATATATATATATATATATATATATATATATATATATATATATATATATATATATATATGCGTGTGTGTGTGTGTGTGTGTGTGTGTGTGTGGTGTGTGTGTGTGTGTGTGTGTGTGTGTGTGATGTGTGTGTGCATATGTAAAGCAGTATATTTGTTACCCTCTTTTTTTTTTAAAGCAATGAACTAGTCACCTTTCAAAGGTTTAAAATCAATCTTTGACAAGAAATTATGTGTGTACTGAAATCCAACCCCCATTAAATGTTATCACTGCAATTCTTTTAGTGCAAATATCCATACCTGGGCGTCAAATATATGACCCGTGTGACAAAGGTTTTCTGGTGAACACAGCACAAACCCAGGGGATACATCCTGTAAACAAACAGCATACATATCTACAAAAAACCTTCCTCGGTAAATCAAATACAATAAAAGACTGTTACACATTTTAGCAAAAATAACACAACAATTTCTGATTTTTTAAAAGCGTAAATCTAACATTGGGGTGGGATAGCTCGGTAGTCAGAACACTAGCTTTCCCCCAGCCAAGTTTAAGCAGCATCAAGCGTGGTTACCAAATGGATGGCCCTAGTACAGTCCCACAGTTTACCCAGCTATAGGTATCTACCCTCTTTAGGGTCAGGGAAAGTCAGCAGCAAGGGAGAGGAGATGGGCGCCACCCTCAATATGCTGGCTCCTGGAGAAGCTGAGGTCTCTGATGCTTCGCTCCCCTATGACCACATAGGTTACAAGACACCTTTACCTTTACCCTTTTTAAAAATCTGACATGTTTATGTTACATTTGTCAATATCACAAGTTATCTCAATCCAGTGAAATTCTTAGTAATTGTGTCATTTTTCTTTCAGCAAGACAGAGCTGAAGCTTTGAAACAAGGATCATTCAACAGAAGCATATTTTTTTTTAATCAATCTACAGAGGAGATGTAACAATACACTGACCTCTTCCTCTACCCCGGTGACCTTCATCTTGATGTTTTCTCCAGGATAGGCGTCGTCACTTTCTTCTTCGTCAATTAACAGGGACGACACCTTGATGGCTGTCTGAAATGCAGATGAGTTTGAATATGTCTTTAATCAATTGTGAAAAGCTCTGTTCAAAATCTACTAAGAAAATATGAGGTGTACCCATGAAAACAACACATTTTTAAAATACTCCTCTCAATTTGTTGATGGACAGAATTGTGTGATTATCAACAAGGATTTGTAATGACTTCAGTGACATAATCACTGTCTTACAGGTACTACAAAAAGCTGGTGACGGTTATAATGACTTTAAAACAATTTGAAAACAAGCCAACAAAAGAAAAGACTAGGAAACTATTATAATAACTAATGTTCAGATTCCTGATAATGATGGGTGTTACCAACACAGCAAGAGGCAACAACATCTTGACAGTAGCTTGGCTAGGCAAGAACTAACAAACAGTAGGGACAGCACACAGTTCTCATGTACATACAGAGGAAAGCTCTAAGGAATGAACAAGAATTAACAAAAATCTGCTTTTTGTCATTTGACAAATAAAGAGATTAACATTCATTACTTTGCTTATTGCACATTTCACCGTCAGCTTGTTTTGTACATGAGTATGTCTTACCTAGATAACATGCACTGGAACTAAGAGTCTTTTGATGTTAGAATAACACAACAGAAAATGTAAAATGCACAGAAAAAAAACTGTTACTTGTTTTCTTTGATATGGCTGAAAAATAGTCATTAACATGGTTGTACCTTTACACTCTCTCCCCTCAGCTCCATACCCCACCCCCACCCCCAAAGTGCCATACCTATCTCTTGCTCTCCTAGTACTCTTCCTTATACCTTACAAAAGCCAAAAAAGCATGCTAAACAAACACAATTTACCCTGTTTGGCATCAATATCAGCTTCTGGTTACAGGCCACCACTCCTGCTTCAATCTTTCCCAACATAATCGTCCCCATGTCCTGTAAACAACAACACAACAATGGCATCACTTGCAAGGGAGCTAAAATCCACAATTCTACAAAAACTTTCAAGAACACCAACAACAAAAGCAAAAATAAATAATAAAATCAAATGAAAAAATAAACTGTGTTCTGAATACATAACAGTGTCCAGCAGACTATAAGTACAGAGTAGCAAAAATAAAATACCTTACTTACAACTCTGACCTGACAACAACAAAACACTACACCATACGCTACATATCCAGAAGCAGGGCTCAGATCTAGAGAGCATGAACACACACACACACACACACACACACACACATTGTATACATATATACATAATGTCCTTATGTATCCTGATCTCAAAACTGTGCTAACTTTTTTCCAGAAAAGTGATGACTCTACAAAAACAAATTGAGATATCATTGCAAAACTGGTGCAACAACAGCCTGTGGATCAAATGACTGAAGCTTTACTATCAACTCATTGGTGTGCATGCAGTGGGTCCAACACCTGCAGATTAGATCTCCGGCAAATTGGTGTAGCAATTATGCAACATCATTTCAAAAGGTTATACCATCTTGTGGAAGACTGCAAAGTTGAATGTTTTGCAAGAACGTCGGGAGGCTTAGCAGTATTATATCTTACAAGTTATACACAGGTGTTGTGTTTACTGAGAAGAATATTCTATATGCTTCAAAAACACAGTGTACTTTTGGGACAATTCATTCCAGCATAACAGCATACTATACAGAAGTACTTTTTGAAAGGTTTAGGTATCTTCTTGACCAAAAAAAAAAAGAAGAAACAAACTTTGCATACTGACATGAACACAATTTTCACAAATGTAAGCTTTTTTGTTAATATAAGTATCACAATACTTAAAAATAAAATATACAGGATCATAAACAAAACATTAATTAATGACGCTTTTTTTTAAATTACAATTCACAGTATTTTTATTTGGGCAAGGGGGACTTGCCATGGGTTAAGGAAAAAGAGGTATGACATTAACTTCTTTTTTTTCCCCCCCAAGACCTCTAAAAGAAAACAAAAACAAAGAAAACAATGAAACAGATAAAATTATTGAAACTATGCATATAAGACAGTTTGCTGTTCAGAGACTGGCACAGTCATTCTTTTCTAACAGACAGTAAATGGTATCTGGAACATAAAAAAAATAAATAAATAAAATTTTAAAAAACCTCTCTGACTGAAGCCGCCACTGTAGTCTAGTGGTTAGGGCGTTGGACTCGTAATCTAAAGGTTGCGGGTTCGATCCCAGCTTTCGGCTATGGCGTTGTGCCCTTGGAAAAGGCACTTTACGGCTATTTTCTCACCCCACCCAGGTGTAAAAGGGGTACCAACCTTGTGTTGGGGGTTAACCCTGCGATAGACTGGCGTCCTATCCAGGGGGGAGTCTATGACTCTCAGTTGCTTAACGCCACAGAAACCGGGATAAGCACCGGCCTGATGAGCCTTAGGCTCAGGACAGATTTTAACTTTAACTAACTCTCTGACTGAAGCCTCACCTTATACCGGTCCACGACAGGTGCCCTGACAGGTGCGTCTTTGTCTCTGTTCATGGAGGGCAGGGCATCCAAATAGTCAAGTAAGGATGGACCCCTGCCAAAGGTAAAAAGAACTATATGAATACTAGGGGGGGGGGGTAGAAGAAAAACGAGCTGAAAACTATGTTCCAGGGTGGGATAAAGTGGACAGCCTGACATACCAGAGATCCGCAATGAAAGCCCTATGTTTTCAATAGAAATAAAAATAACCAAGTCAAGAGTCATTATAAACAGAATTCAAAGAATTTTAAAATAACAGCAGAGTGAGTGTGTGTGCATGTGTGCATGTGTGATGTGTGTGTGTGTGTGTGTGTGTGTGTGTGTGTGTGTGTGAGTGTGTGTGTGTGTGTGCGTGCATGTGTACATGCATACCAAAACCTCTACCCCTTCATCATCATCCTCTCTTTTCTCACAGTACTGCAAAAATGTTCTCCCGGTAAAGCAAAAAAGATGATCAGTGAGATCTTAACACACACTATAAATCATACATTCATTCACTCATATTTGTTAAAATCAACATAAACAGTTAAAAAATCATTATTTTCTTCTCTCTCTCTCTCTCTCTCTCTCTCTCTCTCTCTCTCTCTCTCTCTCTCTCTCTCTCTCTCTCACACACACACACACACACACACAACACACACACACACACACCCCACCACACACACACACACACACACACACACACACACACACACATTGTTACACTAACTTGAATACATCTAACAGTGTGATCTCAGCTTGACCTTACCTGTACCATGGACATACATTGTCCTCGGGAACAGTTCTGAGGAAGGCACCGGTTAAACCTGAGCAAGGTAGGAAATAGATGTCTGTTTTGGGGTTGAACCCACACTTCTTCAGGTATGGTAAAAGTTTTTCTCGGCATTCGTTATACCTGTAATCCAACACCACTGCATGAAAGATAAATAAGTAAAGTGGGATGCAGTTTAAACTATTCCTAAAAACAATTTCATTACATGACAAATATACATCTCAAGAGGAGAGTACTTTGAACTATTCTTAAAAACAATTCTTCACCTAAGAGACATATAACTGAAATGCAAAGCAGTTTTAACCATTGCTAAGAACTATTTCACCACATGAAAAAATCCAAATTTCAAGTGGAAAGCAGTTTTAACTATTGTAAACAATGTTTTTACAACAGAAATTTTCATCAAGTGAAACACATTTTTAACTATTCCTAAGGACAATGTCATCAATAATTTTGCAATGGAAGAAATGCAATGATTTTTTTTTTTTTAACTCAAAAAAAAGGTAAAAGATGCCGATAAATCTTGTCTATTTTACAACTCTCATAACTGACGCTCAAAAACAACCACGCATGAATGCATGGACACTCACATAAAAACTCATATGCATGTACACGCATGCACGTACGCACGCATCCACGCACGCACACAGTCCACATAAAAAGTATGTGAATGCTTATCTGTAACCCTAAAAATTAAGGCTTTTACCACTATTAATTAAACCTAAAACAAAACAGAAAAAAACTGAAAGAAAGCAAAAAATGACACATGGAATAACCTTTCTTCATCCCAGTTCACTGTGGGATCATCCATTTGTTGATCAGCACAATCAAGTGTCGTACCCCAGCCGTCTTCACCAGCATAGCATGTTCACGTGTCTGACCCCCTCGCTCAAACCCTGTCTCAAATTCTCCCCTCCTGGCAGATATCACCTGTGGAATGATGTTGCACATTAGATTAGCCAACAAATGAAAAGGAAAATAAAGGAATACAACAGTAAATAAATAAACAGGTATGCAGATACATATTAGGCACTTGCACAACCTTGTGAGTTTGCAAATTAACACTCCCATACTCAAAACCAATCCCACCACATCTTCTTAATGCATAAATGTCTGCCCTTGCACATAGGAACAAACCCTTTACATGCTATCATAATGACTATATCGTTCACCCAAAAAAAAAGCATTCAAACACTATACCAGACACCGACAAGGGCCAGACAAACATGTAAAGTAGTCTACAACAAATCATGAATACCCTTTACACAGCAACTTTATATCAAAACTGCCTTAGGTGCTTTATGCATGGAGTTTGTTTTCCAGCTGAGAAAACCTATCCTATGATGTCAGTGCCTTTAAAATAACTGAAAGTGTTCCCAATAAAAGTTATTTATAACTGTACCAGTATGGCAAGGTCAGCCTGTGAAGCACCGCAGATCATGTTGGGGACGAAGCTCTTGTGACCTGGGGCATCTAACACTGTGAAATGTTTTTTGTCTGTTTCAAAGTATGCTCGTCCAACCTCCACTGTTTTCCCTTTTTCACGTTCCTCAATGTTTGTGTCCAGTGCCCATGAAAGATACCTGCAAATGAATAATCAAACAACCCAAGAGTTAACATTTCAGGTAAAATGTACTTTGGAAATAGAAATTACTATAACATTCTTTTTGTGTAACTAACCACACCTAAGTTTAGGACGTGATTCCTTATTTTTATGTACTTCCTTACTTCCTTACCTAAAGCCCAACTCCAAATTCCTTCATTGGTGAGACTTTTGTGAATGTGACTATGACCTATATTCCTTTTTGGGGGATGATGACTCAACAACTGTGCTTTTCTCATCCACTCCTACAGTATCTGATAGCCTATTGTTCTTTGAAAGGTGGAATAAGATTCAACATGGCTGCTAAATTGTGTCTGTTCATGTATGAAATCTCCATTTTAAGACTCCTAAAAATATTATATATTAAAAAAAAAAAATTAACTGAAATGGGATTACATGCGCAAAAATGTTATCTCTGAAAAGTAAGTCTTTCCGATAAGAATGGCATGAGGTTCAAACATACAACTTTTGGATAAAGCAATAAAATACCTCATCCAACAAGGTCCACTTCATGTTTTATAAAATATGAATACCTAGGAAAAAAAAAAAAACTTCCATATCACAAAGCATAAAGAATCTGCTCGATAACTGCTTTTCTACAACACTGAAAATGTACAACCACATATATTCTAACAACAAAATAAAAAAAACACTTATTGCTTAAAAGTTTTAATTTGCTAGACCATTCTTTCATATTGTATTCTAAAAATCACATTTGCAGTGAAACGAGAAGTTTGGGTAAACATTTCTCATATTAAGAAGTAAAAATTGAAGTTATTTTAAAGCATTACAGAGTTAAAACAGAAACATGCCAAGGTAAAAAAAAAAAATTTTCATTATTTTAACCCCTGAAAAATATAAAAACAAAAGAACTGTAAAAATAATAATAATAATAAAATACAAAAACAAGTTGCAGTAAAAATATTAATTTGATGAAGGTGATAACATTGACAGTTTGTAGTAGAGCAAAAAATGAATTTGTAAAAAGCAACATATTACCATGTTTCTCTATTCTTTTCTTTGGCTTCTCGCTCGTATTTCTCCAGCGTTCTTTTGTCAACCATCCCTGTCAAATACCTGCAATCAATAATAAAAGAAATAAAATGAATAATAAAAATTTAACACCGAACTGATCACATTAATGAAGTTTTACAAACACAGTTCTAACAATGAAATTTTCAAAAACTAAAAAAAAAAAAATTAAACATTATCCATTTTGAAAATGTTACAAAAGGGTGTTTGTGACTTTACATAAGCAAGTTATGGCAGTACATGAAAACATTCGCCACAGGATAACTAACTCATTATCTAACATCTTTTTCTTGTAGCTTATTACAGTGTTGATTCTACAATTTCAAATTTTAAAGGGAACA
This sequence comes from Stramonita haemastoma, assembly GCA_030674155.1. NCBI lineage: Eukaryota > Metazoa > Mollusca > Gastropoda > Neogastropoda > Muricidae > Stramonita > Stramonita haemastoma. The sequence continues at coordinate 39,568,540 of CM060316.1, forward strand.
GGACCCTTAACATGAAAAAAGGGGGACATTAACCCCTCCCCCCAGCCAACCTACACAACTGTACACAAGACCAGGAACATTTCGTTGTGAATAAAAATGTACATCGTTATGACGTCAGGTGACTGATATGTGCCCAATTACACACCCTTGTAATCTTTTAAGTGCTTTGATTTGTTTGCTTTACAAGATTCAACGCTCTAAAAATTCTATATATTATTATTTTTATTACTGATCTTTTTTTTTTCCTTTTTTTTTTCATTTTGTTCAGTCAAACCCACTCTCAGTAAAAATTCTGATGACTCTTGCTACTAATAATATAGTTCTTCCTAGCTCTGGCTTAGATTTAAAATCACTACCACCATCCAGCCTTTCTAGATACGTGTATATGGGTGGGTGTGTGGTTGGGGGGGGGGGTGTGTGTGTGTGTGTGTGTGTGTGTGTGTGTGTGTGTGTGTGTGTGTGTGTGTGTGTGTGTGTGTGTTGCATGGAGAGGTATTCAAATGGAAACTAAAAGTGTGTTGCATAGGAGGGGGGGGGGGGGGGGGTTGGAAGGGAAAAGTTAAGGGAGTTATTAAAAATAAATACAATTTTCCTAGGATTTTGTTTTTTTTCAATAATGAAGTCAAGTCTTTGTGAGTGTGGGGTTCTCTGTCAAAGTGCATGATTAAACTCTACCCCCATCTTAAAAACCAATCATATACGGGGGGGTTTTCCCCCTCTCTTAAACATTCATTTGTTAATAATCATAGACAGGTATTTCACATTATGTGAAAAAGGGTCTGAATGTTTGCTATCAAGCATAACATAGATTTTACATTCATGTCAATCAAAACAAAATCTTTAAATCGACAACCATTCCCAGCCCACCCCTGAGCCCATGAATTTTAAAAGATAGAAGAGGCAGTGAGAATAGTGCACACTTGATATCTACCAATCCATAATCAACATCCCAAAGCAAAGAAAATATGTTTGTTTACTGAGAGCATGAGCTACATTTAAAGTCGCTGACCTGCTGGCCACCAAGGTATTTTAACACTGACTGCAAGTAAAACTGGGACGTCTGTTATCAAAAGTGTAGAAATGGAAGGCTTTTTCTGGTTGGGTTCTGTCCTCTAGTATTACTGCACTGGGTACAAATGACCAAGATGCCCTTCTCAAAAGCATTAATTTTGGCATAAAAAAAAATTACCAATCTTTAGCATTTAAGTATTATATAAGCTAAAACAAAAACACTAACAAGGACTAAAAGTCCCACAAATCTAATTCTTCTATAAAAATAAATGGCAAGTTGAGTTTTTGCATAATTTACTTTGAGATCTTCACATTTTATGATACTGGACTGATGCGAGTCAAGGAAAGAGAATTCACATAGAAATATTCATGAAGTCTTCTAAGAAATTACAGTACCTTCAAACCTTCCCACATACTAACTAGTACAGGTGGAATAAGCGTAACATAACATTACTTTTCTATCAATCTTCTACACTAATCTCAAACTGTACTTATCAATCAAAGTGACCATGATAAACTCAGTGCAGATATTCATGCATAGATGCTACCACACATGCGTAGGCACACACACGCACGCACGCACGCACGCACGCACGCACCACACACGCACGCACACACGCACACACACACACACACACACACACACACACACACACACACACACACACAACATACATACTCTCATTTCCTTTCCTGTTTATAACCCTGCCAAACACAAAGGCCATTTCCCACTCATTCAAAAAGCTGCTAAACAATGATACCTGTAAATGAATGTAATGACACTGGCTTAACAACAAGACTAAAAATACTTTTTCATTACCAACAAACAGCATGAGAAAATATCAACAAACATACACCTCATACACACATGACCTGACCAAATTCAAAACCAGCTGTTCCTCAGTTCTATTATGTTACACTGGCAAGCGTATGAATCAACTTATGTGTTGTTCAACATTTTAAAGGAATGACATTAACTTCTGGTCCCCATTTTCTATCACACCTTAATTTCTTTCTTTTTTTTTTTTTTTACACATAACATTGAATTGATAACAATCATGCAGTAAGCATATTATTTTTTTTTAAAAAGGTAAAAGGAAAAGGTGTCCCATAACCTATGTGGTTGTAGGGGAGTGAGGCATCAGAGATCTAAGCTTCTCTAGGGGCCAGCTGTTTTACCTTCCATGTCCCTAAGAGGACAGGTACCCATTAATTTACAGCTGGGTGAACTGGGGGACTGTACTGAAGTCAAGGCGCACAAACAGTCACCCATCCATAGGTAACCACACTCGATGCTTAACCTTAGCTTGGGGAAAGCCAGTGCTCTGACCACTGAGCCTTCCCATCCACTATGCATACTATACAATCCCTAGCAGTTTCTACATTAGTCAAATTTTTAATAATCAAACACCTTTAAAAGTATTCCTTGAGGGATCTTAGTTACGTAATCAGTATTGTGATATATTTGTTAAAAGTAGTAATGACTCGACTCCACTCCCCAAATATCCTACCATACACTCCACTGATCTATTATACAGTACTGACAACACATGTGGCTGGAGGTTTGAACCAGAAGAACATGATACACTTCACTCCTGGCTTGATTCGTCACCTGTGTTAGTATAGCTGCACAGGTAAACCACTGAGTTCATAATCAGAGCCTGTGGCATGCTCAGTGCAGCAGTTACTCATATATCTACAGTTTTCTGTCTTTTATTATCACATTCCTGTTAAGTATAATAGCTATCTTACCATTACCTTTAGTCTTATCTTTAATACATTCTTCACTGGGTAGTGGTGCCCTAAGTATTGCCTGTACTGTTACTTTTATCTACCACTTTGTCTGATATAACATGATTCATGTTCTAATCATTCTATTCCATTTTTCACCTTTTCCATACCCATGCTTTGAATAGTAATCATCTTAGTATTTTAATTAACATTCCTACTACAATCTTTTTTTCTGAGTAGCTTTCTTCTCACTGTAGCCTTTACTTATTTTTGTGGCATTCTTTATTGGTTTTACAGCTGTTGAGAAATCTTCTTCTACGCTGAAAGCTCAAGACAGCTACTATTGTTGTCTATCATATCAGTGAAAATGCACTACACTGCCATTAAGTGCCTGAAAAATCAGGCCCAGCACATCCAACTTCGGCAAAGAGGAGAATTATCTCTGGGTCTTTCTGGGGAAAAAAGGCAGGAGAATGGACCAAAAAGGCAGAAAAAATAGACAAGAAAGAGATAAAACGAAGAAAAAAAACAAAGCAGAAACAAAGACAGCACATTCTGGGTGACCCCAAATGTATTAAGCTGGGGAATGCACAAGTTCTACTACTTAAACTATAACAATTCTCTTACACACCAAAACTGGGCCCGATTTGTCAGGCGCTTCACAGCAACGCAACATATTAATTTTTCACTCATATATATAACAGACAACCACAGTCACTGTCTGGCGTTTGATGAGGAAGAAGCAGCTCACAAGTGCAATGTTCTAAGCACTAAGCTAAACCAGACACCTTTCCAATAACTATATGAACTTTGTAGCAGGAGGTTTGAACCAGATATGCACAGTCTTCATACCTGGCTTGATTACTCAGCCATGACTTGCTGTAGCTATACAGGTAAACCAACAGGCTGATAAACACAAACTTGTGGATTGCTCAGTATAGCAGTCATGAATTTCGTCTGTCACATTTGAGAGGACAAATTGTGCCAATAAGTACTTTTCTGTCAAACAAAGGAATAACCAGCAAAGTACCTTCATTATGTTTACAGTATAGTCAGGGTGACAATTCTAATGGAGAAAAAGACTATTTTTGCTCTCATTTATAAAGTCAATATTAGGTGATTTCATAAACAGTTGAGGTTTTTTAACAGACCATATTATTTATTCTCATATAAGATTTCATAAACTCTTCATCATGAATATCAATATAGTCAAGGTGACGATTCTAATGAATCATAAAAGAAAGACTTTCTTTTTCTTTTTGTCTAAAAGATTTCAATATTGATTTCAGATTAAGTCATACCACAATTTACAAATGTTCACAAAACTGTGGCAAGAGGTTTGAACCAGATGTACATAGGCTTTACACCTGGCTTGATTCTTCAGCCAAAAATTATTTTAGCTACACAGGTAAGCCAACAAGATCATTAGTACAACCTGTGGTTTGCTCAGTGTAGCACACCTATCTGTCTACATTGCTCTTGCTTTCATTTATCTCATAAAAATGAAAATTTTGTCCCCTAATCTATCCTCTATGACTTGATTTTTTTTTTCACCTATCTTATCTAAGAGTTACACTAATGATAAAATTTTGGTAATGAATGAGAATTCAGAAAACATCCCTGATAATTAACACTCAACAAAGAAACTCTGCCAAACTGAAATCTTTTGATACACATAATGCTATAGTCACTCTTTGTCCCTTTGCCTTGTGCAAATTGTACACCAGATATTCCCAATCTAACTAGCAATGCTGTACTTTCAGTTCAACAACTTCTCTCCAATCTGACACTACTATTAGTACAAAATGGTCTTTCCCTTGTCTAAACTTTGATGAAGTTAACTAGATTACTTTTAACAAAATGTAGCTAATAATCCAACCTGTAAATGTTCGCATCAACATTGTTCTTGGAGACCTTTACAACATGTAGTGAAATACAGCCTCTGCTGCAAGAACTTCAAGAAAACATGTACCACAGAAAAGAAATCCTAAAGATGTTAAGATTTTTTTCTCACAGACTGCTGTAGCTAGAGGTTTGAACCAGATGTGCAAAGATTCCACACCTGGCTTGATTCCTCAGCCATCAATTGCTGTAGCTACACAGGTAAACCAACAAGTTCATGAATACAACCTGTGGTATGCTCAGTATAGCTCATGCTATCTGCCTTTTCTTGTTTTACCAATCTGCACAATTTGGAGATAATTCTCAGCACTAGATGACAAAATACAGTTTCTTTCACAACACAGCATTTGCTTAATAAAGCAATCTATTACACCAATTTTCGAGATATTTCCAGAAGCAATTTTGTCCCTTTCCTAACTCCTGAAGCAGACACCACAGATAGTTAGATACCCCAGACAATTACTTTTGATAAGTACTACATTAAACCAACTACCTCTTGTCTTACATAACCTGTTGCATGCTCAATTATCAATATTATTGCACAGTACAGGTTTGGCACCGGCCATCAGTAAATGACAACAAAATTCTGACATGATCCACTGACTGTATGTCATGTATCATTCAACAAACAACCTTTGTATGGCATGTATCAGTCAACAAAATCTTACACATTTGCTGCCATCAGAAAGAGCTTGAAATCACAAAGGTTGTAGATCTGTTAACGTCACTGTTCCCAAACAATCAATGTTTCATTCATAGTCTTAGCCCGACTCCCACAACATGTGTCTTTGCACTCTTTTTATTTCTACTGGGTGAATGTAAAAAATAGTCTAGCACTAATCTTTCAACTCCCAACATGCCCTATTGACTTTTTTGTGGTTTTGTTAGACTAATGGTATATTTACTGAAACAAACTTAGTATTGCAGTATTCTGACATATCAAAACTATGTTCTTCATCAATTTAAAATTAAAATTCTTCGTTAAAATAAACAAACAAACAAACAAACAAAAAGAGGAAGAATATAAAAGAAAATCTGTATCATCCAAAACTCCTGTTGTTGATTACTACACAACCTCCCACCAAAGAAATAAAATTTTCTCTTTGGCAAAAGGATACTAAAGGGCATATAATGGGCATAAGGATTGAGGCCTTACATCATATGGGCTTGTAAAACAAATCTCAAGCTTTGTCTTTAAAATATACATGTGTATACATTTCAAGGTCATCAATAATACAGAGGATAAAAACAAAATGCAAGTTGGCTTACAAGAGATGGCCACCAATGGTTGATTTTCCTGCATCTGTAACAAACAAAAAAGTAATACTAGTCTGAAAGTCTGAAATTTGAAAATTCATTTCATTTCATTCTGACTGCAAGAGCACCTCTTATGTCTTTATTCTCTAGTTATCTGGGGTGTATGAGAGAGGCAAAGATGAAGAGACCAACAGAAAGACAAGAGAACAGGTAAAAGGATGAGCAAGAGGGGAGGGAGGTGGTCTACCATCAGATGAAAAAGGAGATAAATAGATGAATCAATACAGATTAAAAAAAATATTTATTATATATTACATATTGTATGCTTACACAGAGAGAGAGAGAGAGAGAGAGAGAGAGAGAGAGTGGGTGGAGTGTGTGTGTGTGTGTGTGTGTGTGTGTGTGTGTGTGTGTGTGTGTGTGTGTGTGTGTTATTTATTTATTTATTTATTTATTTATTTATTTATTTATTTATAATTTTCTTTTATATCGAGGATGATGGAATAAGCAATCATAAGCTTTTTTACATCCAGTCCCCATGTGTATGCAGTTTTGTAAATGTCATCTGTTCCCACCGGCACACGATGGCCTACTCTTACGAAAAGCGGAACAGGATTTAATTAACATGTGTGCAAGATGTTCTGCGTGCGTTTGCACACAGGGCCTCGGGTTTATAGTCTCATCCGAAAGACTTTTGGGGAGAGTGGAGTCAGCACTGATGTTAACTCCAGAGGAAAAATGTGTGTGTCTGTGTGTGTGTGGTGTGTGTGTGTGTGTGTGTGTGTGTGTGTGTGTGTGTGTGTGTGTGTGTGTTTATTTTATTTTATTTTAAATTTATTCTTTCATATCGGGCATAATGGAATAAGCACTCATGTGCATTTTTACATTCAGTCCCCATGTGTATGCAGTTTTGTAAATCTGTTCCCACCGGCACACAATGGCCTACTCATGAAAAGTGGAACAGGATTTAATGTGTGCGCAACAGTGTGCATGTGTGGGGTGTGTGTGTGTGTGTGTGTGTGTGTGTGTGTGTGTGTGTGTGTGTGTGTGTGTGTGTGTGTGCATGCGCGCACACACACACACACACACACACACACACACACACACACACACACACACACACACACACACACACACACACACACACACTTTTTTCATCATTAAAATCATACTAACCGACATGGCCGATGAAAACCACATTCACATGATCCTTTCGAACTTTGGCAACAGCTTCAGTTTTTTTCTTTGGCTTCACAACAACTTCCTCCTCTGCATCTGCTTCCTTGTCAACCTCTTGTCGGTCTTCCTCAGGGGTGTCATCTTCTTCTTCTTCTTCTTCCTGGTCCCAAGATTCCTCTGGCTCTAGAAAACAGAAAAATAATAACATTTTCAAGTTTAAGCTTCCAAGACTCCGCCAGTGTACAATCAGTACAAGACTTTGATGAAGAATCTTGTGGTTACTCTCACAGTACCATTTCCAACTTTAAAGAGAAGTGGTGACAATGCATTTTAGTGTTAATGTTTTTAAACTAGTGTTTCATCAACTGATCAAGTAGTAGTTGTTCCCCAGCTAAACACTTTGGGGGGTCACCCAGAATGTACCCTCTGACTCACTCATCCCACCTGGGAATCACTGTGAAATTAATATTGCACACTGAATGAGAAGTCTGCGTGTATGACTCATTGACTGTTTTCAAGTACCTCACCATATAGGCAGCCATACTCCAACTTCAAAGGATATTTCATCAACTTCAAGTGATTTACAAGAGGAGGGAGAACAGTTAAGTAGTCGCAGCACTGGAGCTGTGATCTGATGGGTTGGATTCAAACCTGAATCGCCGCTCAAGTCTTACTCTTCATGTTGGTCTTTTGTTGTTCCTCTCGAGTGTAATATTATTTTGATTCCACACCCATGCAAGTTTTTTTTTAACGAAAAAAACTAATCTGAGATCCTATGTGAGAATACACACAATGTGACATGTTATCGCATATTGCATGGTACAAGCTAAAAACAAATCATATCATTTTTGGACTACAACAGGTTCCTATCCAGAGAGAGTTTACTATATTATGGAAAAGACAGGGACCACAAGCTTCATCCACTTTCTAGGCAAGTTTGAACGCTGTCCAAATCACCTGACCAACACTGCAGGTGTCTGTATCTGACTACCTCTTGAGCCTGGTTAACACAAGGAATGAAGGATATAAAACATATATAACAGGAAGTGTAAAGTACAGCCCTGTAAGTAGTCTCAAACCACATGGATCACCATGGCATCATCACATCATCCTCATCACCACTGATCAGATCATGCAATATAACTTTATAACTTAATGTAAGAAAATAGTCTCTGAATTCAGTGGCCCCAATTGCTCTAGTCTCATGGTAACCTCTGTTTCAGTTTCCCCATACACTTCTGTGCCGCCGCGGTAGTCGAGTGGTTAGGGCGTTGGACTCGTAATCTAAAGGTTGCGGGTTCGATTCCAGCTGTCGGCTATGGCGTTGTGCCCTTGGAAAAGGCACTTTACGGCTATTTTCTCACCCCACCCAGGTGTAAAAGGGGTACCAACCTTGTGTTGGGGGGTTAACCCTGCGATAGACTGGCGTCCTATCCAGGGGGGAGTCTATGACTCTCAGTCGCTTAGCGCACAGAAACCGGGATAAGCACCGGCCTGATGAGCCTTAGGCTCGGGACAGACTTTAACTAACTTTAACTTCATACACTTCTGTGCCTGTGGTGAGTGAGTATGTCAAAGCATTCGGGGTTCAAGGTTCATGGGAGAAAGTCATTACACTTACAGACATCAGAGGGATGTTGTGCAGTAGCGATCCATAGTCGCTACCCATGGTAGGTGTATCACTGGCTCCACAACTAAGCTATCATGCGTGATCAATGTCATTAGGAAGCTTAGCAGGGAAAAAAAAAAAAAAAAAAAGGAAGCTTAGCAGGTGGTGTCCTGCATGTTATCTCAGAACAAGCACCACTGAACACAACCACAACCCTGATTACGAATGATCTGCATGTGGCTAGGCCAGTGGGGAAGAGATTGAAGTAAGTGGCATGGGAACAGAGGGACATGAACACCAAAGAAGATGAGGCAGCAAAAAGAAAGAAAGAAAACATATCTCACACACACACACACACACACACACACACACACACACACACACACACACACACACACAAATCTCTCTCTCTCTCTCTCTCTCTCTCTCTCTCTCTCTCTCTCTCTCTCTCTCTCTCTCTCTCTCTCACTCTCACTCACTCACTCACTCACTCACTCACTCACTCACTCACTCACTCACACACTTACACTCACACACACACACACACACACACACACACACACACACACACACACACACACAAACACACACATGCACACACACTTTTTAATTAACTTTCATCTATCAATAGGCATCGATCCATGTAGACCTGTATGAGTGTATCTTTATTACCATTTTGACTGCCATCTGCATCTGCATCCTCAGATGGTTCGGTTTCCTTCTGAGAATTATTTGATTCATCTGTAAAACATCATATGTACCAAATCATACATTGCTAGTGCACATCTTGATTAATATTATCTGCATTTCCTGGATTAGCAAAACAGCCATAAAATGTTATCAACAGGTATCAATTAGTGAATTACTATAAATTATGAATTTACTATCATGACATAGATCTATATAGAAAATGACCATTTATATTTTTCTTCACAAAATAATTAGATCTGCAATTCTTCTGCCATACCATATAATTGTCATTATATATTAATTATTATAACCCTTTTTTGTTGGGGGGGGAGGGGGCGCCGCTGTAGTCTAGTGGTTAGGGCGTTGGACTCGAATCTAAAGGTTGCGGGTTCGATCCCAGCTTTCGGCTATGGCGTTGTGCCCTTGAAAAGGCACTTTACGACTATTTTCTCACCCCACCCAGGTGTAAAAGGGGTACCAACCTTGTGTTGGGGGTTAACCCTGCGATAGACTGGCATCCTATCCAGGGGGGAGTCTATGACTCTCAGTCGCTTAACACCACAGAAACCGGGATAAGCACCGGCCTGATGAGCCTTAGGCTCGGGACAGACTGTAACTTTAACTTGTTGGGGGGGGGGGGGGGGGGGGGGGAGTGACAAGCTATTGATTTACAAGTATGATTTACTACTTGGGGGGGGGGGGGTCAGTAATCATCTGGAAGTCAAACGAAGTATCATCCATTCTTATCTGCACCCTCCCCCATAAACTGTAAAAATCCTTAAGTTATAAAATCAAAGAAGTTTCACACACCAAATTGAAGATTCATGAACAAATCCATAAGTTACAAATGCACCAAGCTTGGACCAAACCATGAGACCCAATATAACAAACAGCCAATTGACCATGCTGTTAAGTGATCACTTGCTTTTATCAATATCATACATGGTATGCAATTGGCAGAAAAACTGGATGAAATACAGATGCAAACGATGACAAAATCTTTTACTGTGTTGTGTATGCTGTAGAATGGATCACACCAGAGAAAACTGATCACTTAATTTAAATCAAAGAATATGAAACGCTTTGACCCATCACCCGACTAGTCAAAGTTAAATAATAATAATAATAATAAATAATAATAATAATAATAATAATAATAATAATGATGATTAATTTTATATAATACATCTACAGGGTTCGCGATAACCGGTAATTGTCGGTATTTTACCGATTGTAAACAGGGAATACCGAAAATTTTTGAAGCAGCCGGTACCGCGTACCAATTCTGTTTGCCTGTGACCGATTAGATTTCAGTCTCAAAAAAAAAGTCTGAAGTGACATTTTCTGACAGTCTGTCATGGGCCTGTACTGTGCTTACCGCACCTACCCCTTCCTACCACTCCTTCCGACGAACATCTTTAGGCGCCAGCCTCATTTAATTAGCCTAGAACAGCAAGCTTTACTGTGAAAGAATAGAGCTTCGCGCTCTTCTCGGCATGACAGCGACTTCCATTCACAATGAGTAAATGGGGCCTAGATTTATTTATTCTGTATTCTTTTAATCTTTTATATCGAGGATAATGGAATATAAGCACTCCTGTGCTTTTTCACATCCAGTCCCCGTGTGTATGCAGTTTTGTAAATGTAATCCCGAACCGGCACACGATGGCCTGCTCTTACGGAAAAGCGAAAAGCAGGGTCTATGACTATGAATTTGCCCGTTGCTTTGAGAGAGAAGAGTTGAAAACTAAATCTAAATTGAACAAAGATCTAGATGAGCGCTAAGCATAGAAACAAGAAAGAAGAATATAAGTCACAGGAATGATGCCATGCAAAACAACAGACTGACGCAGACAGTGACACAGGCGCTAGAAAAAAAATCCTATTTCCTTCGTGGCTTCATGCCCAAGAAGCGAGTGGCAGCAAGCAGCACGGCAGTCAAAGTCTGAGAGATTCACGTTCAATTTAGATTTTGTTTTGCTGCCCAACAATCCCCCCCTCCCCCACCTCCTTACTGATTAGTTTTGTTTTGTTCACAGTATGTACCGGATTTTATTTTCTGGGGACCGATTTTGGGGGAGTTGGTCAAGATGTGTCTGAAATGGCAACTGGCAGTACCGGTTTTAAAAAATCCTACCACGAACCCTGCATCTATTTCTAAGTCACATTACAATCAATCTTCACAACACTCTACATAGTACATAGTTATTCTTGCAAAATTCAATCAAATATTCTCTCAAATGCTCAGACTTAAATATTACTGTCTCAGCCAGTGTCTCTAGTGTCTACAGGATCACCAGCAAAAGTGTGTGGCACTGCCGTTAAGCACCTAACATAGTAACAAGTCAGGTCTTCGTGGTGGCTTGATGATGATCCCAGGCCATCAAATCATAAGCACAACAATGCTTTACCACTAGGCTGTCCCACCCCAAATATCTTATGTGGGTTGTTTTTTTAATTCAATAATTGTTTATGTTGCTGGTGCTGGTGGTAGTTGTTTTGAGGGGCAGGGACTGTTTATATTGTACTTTGTAGCCAACGGCAATGCAGGTTTCTTTAGTTTGGTTTTGTTTGTTGTTTTGCTTGATTTGTTTTGTTTTCCTTAGTTGGCTTATATTTTCTGGGCTTTTGTTTCTTTTGATTTTTAAGGGGGTGGGGGAGGGAATGTATGTATGTGTGTGTGTGTGTGTGTGTGTGTGTGTGTGTGTGTGTGAGAGAGAGAGAGAGAGAGAGAGAGAGAGAGAGAGAGGAGGAGAGAGAGAGAGAGAGAGAGAGAGAATGAATGAATGAATGAATAATCTTTATTTTTCAAGGGTAACAGAGTAAGTAAGCATTACATACTTGTTTTCATCCGGCCCGAGAGAGAGAGAGAGAGAGAGAGAGAGAGAGAGAGAGAGAGGAGAGAGAGAGAGAGGAGAGAGAGAGAGAGAAGAGAGAGAGAGAAAGAGAGAGAGAGAGATGTGCTTTTTAATTATCCTTGAAATATTTAAAGAATCTGATCTGATTTTACCTATATATAACATATTCACAAACAAAAGTATATTGCACTGCACTTGACAAGTCAAGGTCCAGCAAATTAAGACTTCAGCATGGAAGAGAACTATTTATAATCTATTCTCTAAGTCTTAACAATTTGTCTTTCTGGAAAAGGGGCAAGACAATAGAGGCAGAAAATAGACAAGGGGGTGACACTGACAAGAAGAAAATGAACAAGGTAGAAACAAAGAGAGAGAAAGAAAAGTAAGAATTCTTAGCACAGAATTTCCAGAGGTGGGAATATGGGATGCTTTAAAATCAGATTATGCCTCCAACAATGGCAACATCCATTGGAGGTCGTTTACACATCAATCCCTATGGTAAGATTTTACATCATTCCCCATCGTTCTTTGGCTCTGACTTCGTTAAGAAGCCGTTATAACTCAACTAAAGCTTTATTTAACCACAGAATGTCTAGTATAAAATAGAAAGCTCCTTCTAGTTCTACCAATCATGGACGCTGTCCTGCTAAAGATAGAGCATAAATCCCATACGCCATACGGTCGGAAATAGATCAATCTCCACTGTAGAAAAAAATGATTTGACAACTGCTGATTACCATCATAATGATGACGATCAGAGTGATTTTAATTCGTAACTGATGATTATCACTATCATACTCATAGCATACCTGCTGGCAATCTGTTCATTGTTCCAGAATCATTTTCACTTGGGACAAACGCTGGGGCAAACACGTTGTGACCAGGAGTGAACGCTGGCGCATCCACGTTAAGTTTAGCAGCATTTTGCTGAGATTCTGGGTCCCCTTTTCCATCAGACGTGTCATCCCAAGTGTCGGGAATACTGTCTCCACCGTTTGCTGTAGCCATTAAAAGCACTTTTTGTACTGTAATTCTCTGTTTTAGTATCGTTTTTTGGGTTCTTTCACTTCTCTGAAACTTCAGCCCACCGCGTGTTGTCTGTCTTAGTGACGTCACATAGCCTGGCTGTTTCCTGCGCATGTGGAGTCTCGTGTTTTCTCATGACCGTCAAGACGCTTTGTTTTGTTTTGGGCAATTTTCTTTTCTTCTTCAGTGTTCATTTTCATTAAATGACCTATATTTTATCCAGAGAAAAATAACATTGGCTGTGCATTAATATGGTCACAGTTTTTAAGACTTTCTAAAGTTTCGATTTCGTAGGCCTAATGCAATATTTCCTAAACTGGTATGCCTATTACGGTTACATAGTTTGCTGTGGTGATTCTGGCTTCAACACCAGTCCATGGCCACTCTGGCTTCGACTTGGTGATTTGTTTTTTTAACTTGGTGATAATAATAGTGATAATAGTAAGACCAAGTGAACGTTCAGCATATTTCAAATTTAACGCTTTTGCATTACGAATAAAAATCATGATCTTTCGTTTTTTTTGAGTGACAGTCTTATGTTTTTCTGTCTCTAAGTCATCCGAACTTATTCACCATTGTACAGATTCCTGTATGTCGGGCTTCTAAACCAAAACTTGGATCTTCATTCTGTACAGGCACCTTAGTTCTAGTGCCTCTTTTCAATATCTCATTTTGCTCCTGCGTGGCTGTCAGGTCTATACCCCTATACCTGTCGTGGTCCAGGCCAAAAGTTTTGCTAGTTAGCTGAGTGCCAAGGCTTGCATTAAAATGTTATTCCTTCAAATATGATGTTGAGATTGTCTTCAGCCATGACAAACTCTTTGCGTAACGACATGCACTTTTACAGGAGTAGTAAAGGTAAAGGTGTCCTAGGCGGTGGAAGGGGAGCGAGGTGTCAAAGACCTCAGCTTCTCTAGGGGCCAGCATGTTGAGGGCACCGCCCATCTCCTCTCCCTCGCAGCTTTACCTTCCCTGACCCTAAAGAGGGCAGGTACCCATTTACACCTGGGTGAACTGGGGTGACTGTACTGAAGCCTAGGCGCGCAAACGGTCGCCCATCCAACTGGTAACCACGCTCGACGCTGCTTTTAACTTGACTGGGGGAAAGGAGCGCTCAGACCACTGAGCTATCCCGCCCCCTACAGGAGTAGGCCTACATTCCTTTTTTTTTTCATCCTCTGAAGTCGCAATATGGCTGCTTACATGGTGAAGTACTTCAGAAGTCATGCACCCAATTTCTCATCCAGTGTGTCAGATGAGTGTATATTCTAGACAACCCCCAGTGTCTTTTTTAAGTTACAGCACAGGCAACAACAACATGTCCATCAAAAGAACAGTGTCAGATGAGTGTAGCCTATATTCTAGGCAACCCGCCAGTGTCTCTTTTAAGTTAGAGCACACGCAACAACAACATATCCATCAAAAGAACAAAAACTAAAGCCTTTTGTTTTGCACACTAGTACAATCAAAGGACACTTCAACAAGTATAGTTACGAAAATCCGTAAAACTTGTAATAAATGTGCACGTATGGGAAAAAAACGAACATCCAACTACTGAAACTCACGTTACTGTACTTTTTTCTTATCGGCCTTTTCTGCCTCCTTCCCGTCCCCTAACCCAACACACATGAGAGGAGAAAGAGACAGACAGACAGACAGACAGACAGACAGACAAACAGTTTTTTTTTAACATATGCAAAAGAAAAGATTGTAGACCAAGCCCTCTCTTACAATCTGTCCTTGTAAACATACATGCATCAAAACAATCAGGCCAAAACAGGGGGAAGGGGGCACAATCCTAAACAACAACAACACAGGAAAATAGTCATAATCATGAGAAAAAACATAGTACACAGTAATACCAGTCTATTCTTTAAAAATAAAAAAATATTTTAAAAAACACACACAGATCCTAGCTTGTCTTCTAAAATCTGCAGTGTAACTTGCAATGGTCTGTTGTGGGAAGATTTTCAGCGTTGGTTCCAGAAAATCAGTGTCAGATCTTACTGTAATTTCCTTGCCAATAAAATTGTTTGTTGTTGATGCTGCTTTAATTGCAAATTTTGAAGCCACTAGTTCTCCATAATCACCTGAGAGTAGAATTCCTGCTGCATTTTACGTTTCCTTATTTGATGCATGACTAGACACGCAAAGTGCGCTGAAAGTTGAAAAGTCCTTTTCTTTCTTGTTGAACAGAGTTTGTCAGTCTTTACAGCTGAGCTTGTTGCTATCTTATTTGGGTTAGAATACTTGATAAATATTCCATGAAATTTGTTTAAAGTGGCCTTTTTTGTTGTTTCAAAGTCTGTATTACAAGCCTTAAAATCTTTTGATATTGAAACCAGACAAGGTTTGATTGTTGATATAAATCATTTGATACACTGTCTGAGAATGAAAGGTACAGATGTCAGTTTTTGTTGGGTGCCCTCTCATGTTGGTCTCTATGGTAATCAACAAACTAAAATGTAGCGAAAAAGGTGCACAAAATTCAGAACAGTCACCAGAAGTTTCTGTACGTCCTTCAGCCGAGGAATCCTTCTTTTTGTCAGAGAAAACTTCTTTAAAGTGACTTTAGGATCGTACAAATATGATGCATGTATCACAAAAAAGTATAGCTTCTTGAAACCATGTTTAAAGAAAACACGAACATTCTATTCTCTCTTCTATGCAAGATTGATTACCACCAATTTTTGTGTGTGTAAACATGTTTGGTGGAATTGTGGTTAATAATTTTTCATGGAGCCTTGTTTATTTCATTGTCAAAAGCTGTGTGTTTTCTTACCCAAAACCTTTTTAGACAGAAATGTTTCTTAAGAACATTTAGATGTCATTCTTTTGGATGAAAACATCCTTTTCAACATTTTTAAGTGTTACCTTCGTGGTAATATCAAACTGTTGTATGACCCTTTATCTATATCGTTTTCTATTATTTCTGCTATCAGTACCCCTTTTCCCGTCTAAATACTCACTTTTAATGAACAGATTATCAGGGACCCACACACGCATACAATGCAAGAACGAACACAGCACAACACAAACACAACAAAAGGCAACACACCCACACCCACACACACAAACAAACAATGCGGGGCAATTGCATACATCTATATTCTTTTCTAATGTCAAGTGTTGAAAAAGCCCCTTTCCTACCATTCGTGAGGGATCTTTGCGTTGAATAACTGTATGTTGCTTTGTGAAATTGCTTTACTGTTAAGAGTTACATAAGTAATTTGCTATAGTAAAGTAAATAGTCCTATGTCATTTATTGATTTAAAGCAGAGGCATTCTAGCCACCATTGTATAGTTCTGGAAAAAATTGTTTTGTTATCATTTTCCCGTTGGTTTGTCTTTCTTTCTTTTTTTTTCATAAATTAAAAAAGAAAAGAAAAAGAGAACACACAAGGCAGATAAAGAAGAACAACCCTTTGGTTGTAGGCTAATCTACTTGTGCGCAATTCATGACGATTGCTTGACCCTTGTGACGTGATAGCCATGGACGCGCATCTTTTACTGGAAAGTCATGTCAGGGTCCATTGATCTATGGGATAGCCTGGCAATTCAAGTGATGCGCACTGTGCTCGTGATCTGCGGACTCGGGTTAAAAAGCCCTCGTGATCTGCGGTCTCGTTTAAGAGGATTTTTTCTCTAAACATCAGTGCCAACTCCACTCCCCCCAAAAGTCCTTAGGATGAGACTATAAACCGAGGTCCTGTGTTCGAATGCACACAAAACATCCTGCCCACACACGTTGAAGCCGGTTCCACTTTTATTTCTTTCTTTTATTTTTTAAAATTTATTCTTTTATATCGAGGATAATAGAATAAGCACCCATGTGCTTTTTATATTCAGTCCCCGTGTGTATGTAGTTTTGTAAATCTTGTCATCTGTTCCCACCGGCACACGATGACCTACTCTTACAAATAGCGGAACAGGATTTAACGTGTGCGCAAGATGTTCTGCGTGCATTCGCACACGGGGCCTGGTTTATAGTCTCATCCGAAAGACTTTTTGGGAGAGTGGAGTCAGCACTGATGTCAACTCCAGGGGAAAAATCCCCTCGACCGGAATCGAAACCGGGTCGTCAAAATTGCAAGAGCAATGTTCTGACCACTAGGCCTAAGCTATCCCGTCCCCCTTTTCGGAAGAGTACGCCGTTGTGTGTCGCTGGGGACGATGACAAAATTGACAAAACTGATTACACACGGGGATTGGGTGTAAAAAAGCTCATGAGTGCTTATTCCATTATACTAGAAATAAAAAAGCAAAATAAAAAAAATTATCATTTGGCTATCCCAAATAGGAATACCTATTTTGAAAATTTAGGAACGTTTCCGGTCTTCAGTTCGTCTAGCGTTTCAACATGGCGTCCAGCGCTGCGGCGGCTCTCTTGGATGAGTTAATGGGTCGAACGAGAAATTGTGACCCAAACGAACGACCTGCTGAGTTAAATTGGAAAGACGACAGTGTAAGAAATACATCTTTTCATTAATGCGAAATACTCATGTACAGTGTTGCTGTTGTGCGATTTTACTGTCATCGTTCCTCATTCCCCTCTTGGGCCTCGTGCCATGGCAATGATACTGATAGGCCTAGCTATAGGCCTAAGGATGATTTTTAGTTTGATTGTATTGAATATGTTTGCATGATTAGTTATACTGTTGTTTTTGTTGTTCAGATATTTGTTTTTATGCTGCATGTTGAATTGATACAATCGAAAAATGTCATCCATCAAAGCTTTTAATGGCAACCAAAGGGGATATATTATTATCTTCTATTCTACTGCACTACTACTACTAGATCTAGTACTACAACTAGTCAATTGAGGATGAATTGTGTGTTTCAGGTATGCAAATACTTTTTGTGTGGTTTTTGTCCACATGAGCTCTTCACAAATACCAGAGCTGATTTAGGTAAGTATGCTGAGTACCTTTTCAAGGCTTTTGCTGCATATGAAAATTCATGACACAAAATGACATGTAATGATGTATTTGACTGCCAAACCAAAGAAACCTTGGATCATACTGTTCCAAATAATGGCCAACTCTGGCAACTGACCAGCCAGTTTTGTCACAAGCCTATAACATTGCACTTCCGAGATTTCCAGTGTGATGATTACTTCAGACGCTCAGTTGAAAAAACCATTCAGATTAAGATCTCGCTGTAAAAAAGAAGAAAAAATATTGCATATAATTTGTGCAGTGGAGAGCTAAGGAGTCATTGGACCTCTGGTTAAACTAAAGAGCATTTTAAAATTGTGAGTTTTTTTTGTTTTTTTGTTTTTTTTTCTAACAGCTGTTGATTTATTAACATTTGGTATTGTGTGCTGTTAAAGTGTTAATGTACATAAAATTCAGTAGGTTTTTCGTCATAATTTTTGTTAAATACTAAATAGAAAGCTGAAAAGCCACCATATTTATTATTATTACACAGAATATTACTGCTAATTCAGTGTGGTTGTATACTATAGTCATCTTAAGTAGTATTTTTTTAAAAATTGCAAGTTGGGGGGGGGGGGGGGGTGTGGTATTGGTTACAGTGTTTGTGAGTTGTCTTCAGAGAAGAAGAAAAAAAACATAAAAGAAAACCCCAACAAACCAACCAACCAAACAAACCAACCCACAGCAACAAACTTAAAAAAAAAATTGTTGCCTCACCTTCGTCTGACGTTCCTGTCCTGCTGTTCCCACATCACTCATTTCAATCTCCCAGCCCCAACCATACCCAAACTTATGTCGCATCACCATTGTCAGAAGTCCACAAGGAGCCCATCAATATTCAGGCTGCCAAGGGGCCACCATCCTGAGGGTCCCTGCCTTGCTGCTGGGTCACAAGTGTTGTTAAGTGGTGCCTGTTCTGAGCTAACATACGCAGGACACCTCCTACTTAGCCACCCAGTGACCCATGAACAACAGTATTAACTCAGTCACAGATCCAGACTTGAGAGTGTCGCCCACTCAAGATAACGACCACCACAAGGTCCCTCCAATGACCATCCTCCGTGAACTTCCAACCCCAAAGGCATTGACACAAAGTCACTATAGGCACAAGAATGTTTGGGGAAATTGAATCTGATATCCCCATGAGACAAGAGCAACTGGGGCCACTGAATTGGAGGCAATTTTCTTGTATTGCATGATGATCAATGATAATGACGAAATGATGCTGCTATTTCATAGAAGTGCAGGGTTCGCGCTAGGATTTTTTAAAACCGGTACTGCGAGTTGCCATTTCTGAGATATCTTAACCAACTCCCCCCAAATCGGTCCCCAGAAAATAAAATCCGGTACGTACTGTGAACAAAACGAAACTATTCAGTGAGAGGGTGGGGGAGTTGGGGATTGTTCGGCAGCAAAACTAAATTTAAAATGAACGCAAATCTCTCAGAGACTTTGACTGCCGTGCTGCCGCCACTCGTTTCTTGGGCACGAAGCCACGCAGGAAATAGGATTTTTTTCTAGCGCCTGTGTCACTGTCTGTGTCGGTCTGTTGTTCTGCATAACGCCATATTCGTTTGATTTAAATTGTGCTAAGCCTATTCTTCTTTCTTTTTTCTATGCTTAGCGCTCATCTAGATCTTTTGTTCAATTTAGATTTTGTTTTCGACTCTTCTCTGTCAAAGCAACGCGCAAATTCATAGTCATAGACCCTCCACTTTTCTCGTAAGAGTAGGCCATCGTGTGCCAGTGGGAACAGATGACATTTACAAAACTGCATACACACGGGGACTCGATGTAAAAAAGCACAGGAGTGCTTATTCCATTATCCTCGATATAAAAGAATAAAGAACAGATCAATCTAGGCCCCATTTACTCATAGTGGATAGAAGTCACTGTCATGCCGAGAAGAGCGCGAAGCTCTATTCTTTCACAGTAAAGCTTGCTGTTCTGCGTGCTAATGGGGTTGGCGCTATAGAGTTCGTCGAAAGGGATGGGAAGGGGTAGGTGCGTAAGCAGAGGCGCATGACAGACTGTCAGAAAATGACACTTCAGACTTTTTTTTTTTAGAGGGAAATCTAATCGGTCACAGGCAAACAGAATTGGTACGCGGTACCGGCTGCTTCGAAAATTTCCGGTATTCCCTGCTTACAATCGGTAAAATACCGACAATTACCGGTTATCGCGAACCCTGGAAGTGCACATGCTTTGAGGCTTGACGGGGTTGTACTCATGTTTACTATCATAATATATTCTGGCATCAACCGGGCCCGAGAGATACAGACACCTGCAGTGTTGGTGAGGTAATTTGAGCAACAATCTCAAACTCGCATCCGTGAAGTGAATGAAGCTTGACTGTTTGGCCCCAGTCTTCCCATTGAGCCCACAGCACACTCAGAGCCCCCAAAAATCCCTAAACCTGCAACCTTACAGTCTGTAACCCAAGGTGCTAACCACCCCACCATAGCACCTGGTAACAGCAAAAAACTTATAAGCGCACTACTCCTTTAGGTTCTGCTTGTAATTTTAAATTGTGAAATTAATGAATCAGCATTACACAATGGGCCGGCAGAATATTGTGATTTTTAATAAAAGTGATGAGTCTGCAAAGAGCACAATACATGTTTGATTTCATTATATTAATATATATTTCATCACTGGCCTTTAAATTATATTTTGTGTGTAAGTGGTTTTTAAATTTTAAAAATTTTATTTAATGTTTTTTGTTCTTTGGCTAGAGGAGTAGAACTTCCAGGTTCAGCAATGGTGAAATTTAGCATGTGAATGGTTTCACCCATGATTAAGTTAGCCGCATTCCAAACAACTTTGGGGATGATGCCTTAACACAACACCTATGAACCGATGCCCCGTGTGCAAACACACAGAGAACATCTTTCTTGCGCACATGTTAAATCCTGTTTCACTTTTCGAAAGAGTAGGCTACTGTATGCTGGTGGGAACAGATGACAAAATTGACAAAACTGCATACACACAGGGACTGGATGTAAAAAAGGTCTTGAGTGCTTATTATATTATCCTCACTTTAACAGAATAAATAAATAAATAAATAAATAAATAACCTAGGAATAAAAAAAAAGGATACTAGCCTCCAGAAAATGGACCCAACAGTCTAGAGTAACATTTGGAATACCTTTCTTATTAAGAGTATCTGAAAAAAATACTTTTTTTTTTTTTTTTTACCTATGTTTCATCTCACTGTTTTAGAAATTAAATCTTAAATCACTAAATTTTGTAAATTCCTGCAACAAATTTTAACGTTTTTGCTGAATTAGTGACTGTGTGAACCAAATGTTAATTAAAAGAAAGTCAGCAAAGCAAGTGCTAACTTTTTTTTCACCAAACTGGAGTTTTATTTTCAGCCTGCCAGTATGCAAACTGCATCAGATAACAAAATAATGGCAAATCTAACCTCCCCACTCTACCTGTTATAAAGGATGAAGAAAAATGTTCCTGTTACTATTAATAGTAATTAATACTAGTTACCAAGAATTAATATCAAAGAACTATCAATTTATGATGTAATCTCATTGTTATCAATAAATTCTTAGTAATATTTGTTTTCCTGTGCAGGTATATGCAACAAGATTCATGATGAGGCACTCCGTAAACAGTAAGTATTGGTCAGGGCTGCTAGTGATTATTTACTACTAATATTGATATAATAAATATTTATGCAAAAGTGACAAGTAATAAAATTGTTTAGTGTTATCTTATACTGTCATTCTTACCAAGGTGTTCTGATTCGGATATTTTCCATGGTTGTCAGCAAATGGTATTGAAATGGATTAATTTACTGTGTGTTAGAGTGACCATCATCAGAAAACAAAGCATATCATTATACTATACTTTTTCTCTTTTTTGACGTATGTTTGCCTACTTCAGAACTGTTGGATTCAAGCCAGTTTTCAAGAGATGAATACACATGTGCAAAATCAAACTCTGAAGTTGACAGTAATAATTAGTAAAAGTCCCCCTTCCCTTTTTCCTTTGAAGGAAAATCATTGTTTTAAAAGCAACATTAAGTTGATTTGTTCTGACTAATTTTACAGTTGTTAAAAAGTAGGAGTGGGCACTATCAGTTATAGTTTACATGGAAATTGTACTTAAGTTTTATGTTTATAAAGTAATGAAGACAAATTTAATGGTGATAGCTGAATGTTTAGCGTTTGATTACTTCACAGATCTGCATTGTTCATTTATTTGCTTGGTCTGTTATCTTCTGCAGGTATCAAGAACACCCCGGTTTGAAAAGGAGGGATATGAAGAGGATTTTCTGCACTTCCTGCAGAATATGATATCTGACGTGGAGAAGCGAATCCGTCGTGGGCATCAGAGGCTAGCCTTGAATAACAGTCAGAGTGTAAGCGTCCAGAAAAAGAAAAGAAAAAAGAAAATTGCGGATATAAAAAAATCAGAGTGCTTTTTGTGTGGTTTTTTTTTCACTTTAAATTCTCTGACCATAGAGTATATGTACAGTTGCTGCCTTTGAACAAAATTATTTGGACTTTAGTTACTGCTACAGGTTTTGTCATAGAAAATCTCTGTAGACGATTATTTCTTCACAGATTTGCTTGAAACATTAAAAATTTTGTATAGATATTTGCTTGATTTTATGAGCAACTGTATTTTAGTTTAATATTTTTCTTAGTAATTTTGTTTTATTCAGTTTAAGAAGAAAATGTGGAGCTACTTTCCTGTTTGGAGAAATAGACACATTTTCAGGACATTGGGCCTGTATTTACTTGCACCTTTGTGGAAAAGAAACTTTTTTTTTCAGTCTTTGTTATAGCTGTTGCAATTTCAGAGAATGGTGGTGACATCTGTAAGTGATTATTATGATCTGTATTTTCAGAAAATTATGAATTTTGTAAGTGATCATCATGATTTTGATTCCAGATGAATGGTGGAATGCCCTCAGCCAAAGAAGAAAAAGCTAACATGTTGACAGAGAAGATCAATGAGCTCATTAGTCAGGTAAAATGCATTTGTGTTCTATACCCCTGTTTGTCTTACTTGTTTGTACACATTCCTGGTGTTACAATTAAACATTTCATTTAAACGGTAGGAATGAGAATTTATTACTGGTTTTTAATGTTAAAGAAAAGTAGGCCATTGTGTGTCGGTGGCAACGGATGACAAATTTTGCAATACTACGTACACATGGAGACTGGATGTAAAAAAAAAAAAGCACATGGGTGCTTATTCCATTATCCTCGAAGTCAAAGAATGATTGAATAAAATAAAGATAAGATAAAATTCTAGTTTAATGCTTATTAGGGTGCTAACATAATGTGCCACATGACTTGCAGCTCCCTACTTCGACACTTAACCCATGCACATATGCACACTCTCACTCACTGACACTCAAACGATCACACACAAATTCACATCATCACTTGCACACATCAAGAACTGTATAAATAGTACCGGAAACAAACGTATCTTGCTATAGAGGCAGCCATGTCCCAACTCTATATCTTTTTTTTTTCATGGATAATATAAGCTCTTTTGCAAGGAACTTCTGGAGGAAGACCACAAAGAGCAGTATAGAAAAGAGAGAATTCCCAGCACAGAATTTCCAGGTGGGGATGTTTGTTATACTGACAGGCCCCTAGTATCCCTGTGGAGGAATGTAATTTGTTTTACTGGAGGTTTTTTGCAGAAAGCATCTATACTTAACAAAAATAACATAAAAGGTTTTCATTTTTTTTTTAAGGATTCCATGTTTGTTTTCAGCAGCTTGAATTTTGTTATGCTTTTTGAAAATGACTAAACAATAATTTGGTTGTTTTTTTTCCTGTCATAGATTATAAGAAAATTTGCTTAGTTATTCAATGAAGTGCCACATTATGCCTGTTAAAAATCAACCGTCAAACTTTTTTTCACTGCCATTATTGGAAGATAAAAAGAAAAAAAGGAGTAAAATTGATAGAACCTATTTCTTTCCCTTGCTTACACAGTGTTATGTGTTTATTGTTTAAGCATGAAATAAACATTGATGATTGTCTGTTAGTAAATTCTTATTTTTATTTCAGGCCGAAGAACTGGGCAATGAAGGAAAAGTGGAAGAAGCTCAGGGGGTCATGAAGCTCTGTGAACAACTCAAAGAAGAACGAATGCAAATTCAAAATGTAAGGGATCCTTGTTTTTTGTATGTTTTTGCTTTTTGTTTTGTTTTTAATGTAGTTGTTTGATTTCTCACTGAGCTTTATACACCGTGGCTAGGACCAGCTTTGCATTTGATTTTTGGATTAGGGGCATGTTTATTTTGTTTATTGAATGTTTACTGTTACTGTATCTTTCTTTCTCCATTCCCCTTTCCATGGCAAGCTCTTGTACTGATAGGGCCTGAGCAGTCTAAAGAGCTTAAGGTGTGCAAAAGGCATGTTTTTTC
Organism: Stramonita haemastoma; assembly: GCA_030674155.1. Taxonomy (NCBI): domain Eukaryota; kingdom Metazoa; phylum Mollusca; class Gastropoda; order Neogastropoda; family Muricidae; genus Stramonita; species Stramonita haemastoma. Next base: position 39,593,152 of record CM060316.1, read on the forward strand.
CTCTGGATTTCAGAATTTACAGTTAGAATTGTGTCATGTATATATATATATATTGATTTTGGTAATGTGTACTATACATATGTATCAGGTTTTAAAAAATCCACAAAGTATTGTTTTTGTTTCAGATCTTTTGCTTTTGTCTGTATACAGTTTAGGCAGGGTAAAAAGGTTACCTTTACCTATATGCTGGGACATTGAGCAAATAATGTTAGTATCAGATACAAGTGTTCGCTGATAAACTCTGCATGAATATTGATCACTCAAGATTCTGTTTTTGCGGTTAAGGTGCATAATTTGTATCTTTGAGAGTACCTTGGGGTTAAATCTCACCATGATGAACCTCAGAGTTCTAGCTGAGGAACGAAGAAAAATTCTTTAAAAAAGAAAGTAATGAGAGTAATATGCTTCTGTTTTCTCTGTCCATCTTCTAGCAAGCAACCAATGATGATGGCCCACAAATCAAGCAGATGGAAGTATGTGAAGTGTGCGGGGCATTTCTTATTGTGGGAGATGCCCCACAGAGACAGGACGAACATCTCATGGGCAAGCAGCATGCTGGGTATGCCCAGGTCAGGGCTGAAATCGAGAAGATAAAGGTGAGGGTGGACACAATATTTTACTTTCCTGTATCATGTAGCTTTGGTCCGTATTAAAACATGTTACAGTTCTCTTTCAATCGTGTTACACATTTTTAGCTTGAGGGGGAAAATGCTAAGATACTTGATGTGTTGCTTTGATACTTTTTAATGATTGTTATATATGCAAATGATGGTACCACAAATTTTTTTGAAGGAGATTGCTTTTACAGATTTGAAAGTTTCTTAATCTATGAATGTTCTTAATGATACTCTCAGAAGTGTGACTGTGAGCAAAGATTCTGTGTTACTTTTGTTAATACTGTCTGATACTTTCAGGTGAATGTTACATAATATCATGCTTAATCAGTTGTGATATCAGCTAATAGGCAGCCTGAGTTTATGAAAACATTGTCATTATTTTCCCTTTATTTTCCTCCACACACACACTCACACACACACACACACAATATATATATATATATATATATATATATATATATATATATATATATATTATATATATATATAATAAAAAATAATTGTTTAATTTTGTTAAAGACTGTTTCTTGGCAGTGCTTTTTTGTTCATGCTCGGTCTGCATTCTTCTATTTTTGTAGATGAAGAAAAAAGCTGTTCTAGAAGAGAAAGAAATGAAAAGACAACAAGAGAAAATGGAAAGAGACAGAGCAGTAGAGAAAGAACGGGAGGACCGCCGGAGGAAAGAGAAGGAAAGAGAGGACCGGGAAAGACGGGAGCGCGAAAAAGGACGGGACAGGGAACGCCGACGCCGGAGTCGCTCCCGCAGTCCCAGCCACAGCTCTCGCAGCAAGGACCAGAGGAGGAGTGGTAGTCGCGAACGCCGTAAAAACAAAGACAGGTGAAGAACCTTACCTGTAAACTAGTGTTGTTCTGTTCGTTTCTTTAGTTAGTTCGTTAACCTTCTTGACCCCATTGGGATAGCAGCCGACATTCTTATGCAGTTGTCTTATGAGTAAAGACAGAGTAAGTGAGTTCTGGGTAGAAAACTGTCAAAGAATTCAGAATATACAGGCACTTTAGCTCTGTAGAGCCGCTGCTGTAGTCTAGTGGTTAGGGCGTTGGACTCGTAATCTAAAGGTTGCCGGTTCGATCCCAGCTTTCGGCTATGGCGTTGTGCCCTTGGAAAAGGCACTTTACGACTATTTTCTCACCCCACCCAGGTGTAAAAGGGGTACCAACCTTGTGTTGGGGGTTAACCCTGCGATAGACTGGCATCCTATCCAGGGGGGAGTCTATGACTCTCAGTCGCTTAACGCCACAGAAACCGGGATAAGCACCGGCCTTGATGAGCCTTAGGCTCGGGACAGACTTTAACTTTAACTTAGCTCTGTAGAGTTCAACAAGAGGGTTAAAGAAATATGTGCTTTTTTAGACAGTTGGTCTCAAAAATGGTTTAACAAAAGGTTTTTTGGGGGGTTGAAGCAAAAGATATATAAGTTCATTATTTCAGTTGTTTTGTCTGTCTGTTTTGGGTATAACAAAAAATAATTTGTTATAAATGATAATAATGATGATGGTGAATGATGATAATGATGCTATAAATAATTTATAAAGATACTGAATAATGATAACAGTAATAATAATAATAATAATATATGATACTAACAATAGAATCAAAAATATTTATTGTTAGAGAAGAGGCCAAAGAACTTACACAAAACGCTCAGATTAGTGAGTTGGATCACAAGCCTTAGTCAGTTGTGAGTAATTGTGGAACTTTTTGATCAGGTTATGTTGTAGGACAAGATCTAAATCTGGTGTTTGTTTCATGAATAGACCAGAAGTATACTGGTTCATGCTTTGTCCATCATTCATCACATTTTAGGAGTTGTCACAGAAGTGGGTATTTATCTGTTTTTGTGATCTTTATTCTTTCAGGAGGAGGCATTCTCGCTCTAGAAGCCGTGATCGGAAAAGTGGCAAAAGCTCACGCCGAAGCCGCAGTAGAGACACTGAGGGCAGCTCAAGCCGTAGGGACAGTATGTATTCTGGATTTATAATCTTGGTGTTTAGATTGAGCAGTATGGCATTTGTTTTGTAATTGTCACGTGTAAAAGGACTTTGTAATCAGACATGCGTTTAACCCTAGTAGTGCTGATTTTATAGAAGTGGCACAAATGATGGCTGCCATTTTTCTTCAAGACGATCATGACTGGTCCGGAACAAAAATTACCCTTTAAACCAATCAAAATCTTTGTTGCTCATGTGTGTTAAATGAGCTTTAGCCCTTTCTGTGGCCCTACAATGACTGTAACATTCATTGGGTGACCTTACAAAGCAAAAGTGAGCCTTTAATTATGACTACCTATGTCATCCTGGAATATTCCTGGAACCGCCTCGTGGCTTTGAAAGGTCGACCCGGAATGTTCCAGGAAGTATGCCTCACAGTTAATTGTCCTAGGTGGCCTTTTTCTTCATATTTTGAGGTATCAGAATGTCAGTTTAACCATCAGCTGGCTTTCCTCAGCATTTATGTGTGTGTGCGTGTATTTGTGTGTGTGCATGTATTTGTGTGTGTGCATGTATTTGTGTGTGTGTGTGTGTTTGTGTGTGTGTGTGCGTGTTATGAGGCAGCATGTAAGAGTATGGACTTAGGGACACTAAAGGCTCCAAAAAGATGAAGTCAGTGTTAATCAGTGAAGAAAATTAAACGTTGCATAGCATCACAAATTTTTGTCAGAAGTAGCATAACAAAACAAGCATGCACATATGCACGCACGCGCACACGCACGCACGCACGCTCGCTCGCTCGCTCAGGCCATTTTGTGCTGGTGGGAGGGTGACAGAATATTTACAAAACCGCGTACACAAAGACTGGATGTAAAAAAACTGTGTGACTATTCCTTTATCCTTGAAATTAAGAGAATAAATAAACATAAGGACTTACACACACACACACACACACACACACACACACACACACACACACACACACACACACACACACACACACACACAAGCAGAAACGTGACAAGTATGTAATGAGCATCTCTGCACTCACTGTTGGCGTAAACTATTTTGTTTTTCTGAAGCTTAGTTCATAAAGTAATCGGAGCAACAGCTATGTAAGATGGGTGATGTGTATCAGTGTGAGCAGCTACAAACGACCTGATTTAAAGTTTAATGCCACGTGACTGTGCTTGATTCTAGGGAGAGACCGGGAACGAGGCTCATATTCCAAAAGTAGAGACCAAGGAGGGGACAGGAGATATGGCAGCAGTGGAGACTATGAAGGGGGTGGTCGTGGTCACAGCTCTGATGAAGACGGGATGCATTCAGAAGGTGACACTATAAAAGATTGAGGTACCGTCCTGGTCCTCGAGAAGGTAAGTGATTCTGTTCCCTGTTCCATCAGATTCTCTTGTGCCATGTCTTATTTGCAGGCCTATGAGGTGAGTTTTTCCAGATGCTACCACCTTGACAAAGTTGCAGGAAATCAGAGGAGGACTTCAGCATTCTGCCAGCTTGGCTGATGATGTTCTCAACCAGCGTAGGATTTAAAGAGGACAGCCATGTTTAAGGTACCATGTTCTTAGAATGGGAGACATCATGGGGGGGAGGTACTTACGAGCTGAGAAGAGGATGGAAAAGGTTTTAAAACTAACGGGCTTGGGGGAAACATAGATGTGTTAGAGGGGTAGGGGGGCATGTATTATAAGTATAATGTAGAAAAAGATATTGGTTTAAATAATAAAGGTTTTGATTGGAATCAGCTATTATAAGGAAGCTGTAAAGCTTAGAATATTTAGCTCATTGGCATAGTATTGCTGTCATGGGATGTGTGAAATGTGCTGTCACATCACTGCTGTTAACCCTACTCCCATACCACTCACTTTAGAACTAAAGCGACAAACAAAAAGCTTTCAGATTGGCAGTAAAATGGTTTCAGGCTATGAAGGAAATTGGGTTTGGGGGAAGCAAGTGCAACGGTTGCAAACTGTTGTGTGAATCCAACTGTAAAGGAACAGTTCAGTAATAAGCTAATTGAATTACTTTTTATTCTTGTAATTAGTATGGGTTGATAAGGATCATATAAAAAAAATCACCTCATAGATGTTACAGTGCAGTGTTTAGTAATTGTAAAGCAGTGTTGTGTCAGTGGTTTTTTTTTTTTTTTTTAAACATCAGCTACATAGTGTAATACAGTGGCCCTTTTTCTGTGGTTTATTTTGGGGGGGTAGTATGAAGGGGGGGGTGGTAGTGGCCCTGCCTGCTTTTGTAGAACGTTAGAAATTCAAGATCTTACCCCAAGGAAAAAGCTTTCTTTTATTCATGCATTTATAGCATTCATTTGATATACCAGGCAATAGCTGATTGTAGCCTTTTAAAGGTAAAGATAAAGGGGTCCCATAACTTGTGTGGTTGTAAGGGAGCAAGGCATCAGAGACCTCAGCACCCATCTCCTCTCCCTCGCTGCTTTACCTTCCCTGACCCTAAAAAGAGCAGGTACCCATTTACAGCTGGGGGAAGTGTACTGTAGTGAAGGCACACAAACGGTCAGCCATCCAACTGGCATCCATGCTCGACGCTGCTTAACCTTGGCTGGGTGAAAGCGAGCGCTCTGACCACTGAGCTATCCCGTCCCCCTTTTACCAGGCTTATGTCTATTGTAATGGTTCTGAAGGTAAAGGCTGGTTAAGTTTTCTCAGTATTGATTGTGTGTACAGCAGATAGGACTGATAAAAGCTTTTCAAATTTGATTGAAAAGAATCTAAAAATACCATACTTTTCCGTGGGAAATAATAAGTCTAAATCAAGTCTTAGACTCATTAGAAGTTCAGGTCTCTAGACACGTATTCTGACAGTATTGCATTTCCTGGTTCCAAGCAGGAGTAAGAGGGCTATGGTTTAAAGAGGTTGTGTTATCATTTCACAGATGCCTTTCTGAGAATATTACCTCACTGTTACAGGTGTTCACATCTGTAGAGAGCTTTGGATATATTAAGGAAGAAAATCAGAGCACAGCCTTGCAGTTACAAATTATCGTCATTTTATTATCTATTGTCTATATGTTCAATGATCTCAACAGGCATGGACTGTTCATGCTCACTGTAGTGAAACAGACCTGGCAATAGTGTCAGTCGCCTGTAAGTGATGGCATCTTTGGGCAGTCATTTATGTTTCTTCTGATAATCCTGGGATTGCATCATAAAGAATCCAGCTTGAGTATGCAAGATGGATTTCTTCTTTGTTGAACGCTCAGATAACAACTACTGTTGTTTGTCATATAAGCAAAAATGCATTGTGCTGCCATTAAGCGCTTGATAACTTGGGCCCAGTACATCCGACTTAGGCATAGGAGAGAATCATTATCTTTTAAATTTTTAAGGGAAAAAAAGGCAAGAGAATGGATCAAGAAGACAGAAAATAAACAAGATGGAGGTTGCAGGAAAAAAATGAACAAGGCATAAACAAATAGAGGGACACAAAAGAGGAATTCCTAGCACAGAATTTCCAGAAGGTGGGGATGCTATTTATACTGATGGGCCTGGGGCCTCCCCATGGGGGAAGATAGATTTGATAACAGTAGTGGAAAAATAGTTTGGGGGGGATAGAATAGATTGAAAGAAGATAGTGGAGGGGTATGTTTTAATGTAGAATGTGTTCAAAGAAAATTTTTGTTAAAACAGTAGTTGTAGTTGAAGATGGTTTTTTCATTGTAGAAATGCCATTTTTGTTCACCTTCAAAACACTTGTATTACCAAGGCAGCACTGTGGTAAATAATGTCTACGTCACCACTGGGAATTTGAGACGCTGCTTCACCTGAAAGGAGAGACAGCGGAAGCAGCTGCTGGGAAAATGACTTAATATTTATGGAAGGTATTTAGTCCCACTGCAGTTATCTCTGCTTCTAGTTATGTTTGTGTTGCTTTTCAGTTTTATGTTCTTGCCCCTTGGTGGAATGGGATTATGGTTTGATGGTATCTTGCAATATGTTTTATATATATATGAGAAAAGAGTGTTTCTTGTGGATAAGTAAAGCCTACTTTCTCTGTTTCTCTCCCTGTGATGTGCTGTTTACCCAAATGTTGGATGCTGTATCCCTGAAATAAGGTTGCAATTAATTATATGAATATATCACTATTATCACTTTTCTTTTTGTCCCTTCTTTTTCCAGTTTTCAGGCATGCAATTGTTTCTTATCCTTATACATTTCACAGAGATTGTGTCTATAGATGTCCTTTTAATCAGTAGTATCCTCGACTTTGCTTGATAGATGGTAAATGAACACAATTAAGAAAGGAAATCAAGAGGGAAGGTGGCTGCACAGTTAACACATTTGCGTACCTAATAAGAACCGCAAAGTTCTTGGTTTGATTTTCAGTTTTATTCCCAGTTTGATGGAAAAATTTAACTGAACATTAAAGTTCTTCAGATGAGACTATAAACCGATACCCAGTGTGCAAAAGCATGCAGAACATCTTGAGCACATGTGAAAAACCTGCTTTGCGGAAGAGTAGGCCATTTTGTGCAGGTAGGAACTGAAAAATTTAAACAAAAAAGCAAACAAAAAAAAGCCCATGCACTTAGGTGTCATGTTGAGATACCATGCCTGAATTCAGAATAATAATAAGTTGATAAAAAGAAAGAAAATCTCATCAATTCAAAAGAATATTAATAGAATGTAGGAAGAAAATTCACTTAAATTTTTTTTTTTTTGGGGGGATGGATGTGCGTGTGTGTGTGTGTGTGTGTGTGTGTGTGTGTGTGTGTGTGTGTGTGTGTGTGGTGTGTGTGTGTGTGTATACCCATCCATACACACACTTGACTTAAAAGCATTTAGATTGCAGTTCAGGCTTATTGAATTATTGATTTACCAAATTGCTAGAGAGACACCCCCTACCCCCCAACACTCATATATACACACACTTTTCTTTTTAAGTCAACATCTTCAGAGAGAGTTGCTCCCTGGGTCCTTTGAGGGAATCTTCATCTTGACTGTACTAAGGGGCTCCCTAGCCCTGGTTGGTTTTTTTCTTCTTGTCTACCACATTGCATTCCTGGATTCTAGTCTAAGAAGTTTATATTATGCTTATATCTCTTAACTTTCTCTCCTAGATAATTTAACTGACTTCAGAAAATCAGGCGACATTGAGGGGAAAGCACTGATCTTTAGCTAATATACTATTAGGAGAAGGAATGGAAGAGAAGAATGTTGCAAGAGTGTCACCTGTGCTGTGTGAACTGAACATCTAGTGTGTTTGTTCATGTTGATGTTTATCAAGCAGACAACAGTTTTTGTTTGTTTGTTGAAAACACTTTTCTTATTTGGTTTTGTTCTTCTTAACACATTTAAACGCAGGATGAGCACAGAATTCTCTCATTTTTACCATGACTTCTATATTTCAGTAACATTTTATTCAGTTTTTCAGGGGTTACATAAAAAAATTTCCATTTATGCAACTTTGGCTGTTTTTTTAACACGTGGTTATAAAGTCCACCACCTTAGATAAAAAGATACTTGATGGGCTCAACTGCCTCCCAGAAATGGTGGTGGGTTGGGGTTTTTTTTTGTTGGAAAAAGTTGTGAATTATTCTGCCGAAAGTTTTGCCATAGTAGTATGTTACTGTGCATCAGTGAGAAATTGGTTTGTAAAAGTTTTGGTTCATATGACATCCAGATACGGTGGAACTATGAGCAGCAACTTGTCAGTGCTGGTCCTGTGGCTTGTTAATTGAACGTGGGTTGTAAATGAATTTTGCTGAATTCTTTTCTCAGGTCTTTTAAAAAAGCTTTGAAGTTTGCATGATCAGAAAACAATTGAAAAAAATAGTTTAAAGATGATAAACTGATAATGATAGATTCATTGCTGGAATTCTCAGCCGCAAAGCAGAGGCAGTGTATTTAAAAATCATGGCCTTTGTTACAGAAAATTGACTGATATGAAGAAAAATGGTGGATTTGTGCTTTTAACTAAGCTTTGAAAAATCAGTGCCCACCCCTCCAAGAATTTTTCATTTTCCATTCATATGTTTTCCCACAGCACACAAAAACATGTTGTTATGAATATTAATGTTCAGAGCCCAACAGACTACTAAGGCCATACCTTGGCTTTCACCACATAAAAGTGAACCAAGTTGGTCGTAATATCAGTCCATCGTAATATCACTTAGCAAAAAAACAGTGCATATTTTTCTTACCCTTGACATATATTTTTCCACCAGCTATATTAATTTTTTGCAGCTGGATCACAATAAGATGACTGCAGGACATCATTTAAAAAAATTATCTGTAATATGCTTTCAGAACTGGGTGACATTCATAGCTAACAGATTTACAGACATTCCTGCATGACCTGAATATATACATGTACATCTTCAGATGCTGCACTGACCTATGTTTTGATAGTTGTATTTTTTAAAGTGATTTTAAAATACCTTTTTTTTTCTCCTGAGCATATATTTTTTATGAGACATCATCACACTTGGTCACCTGAAGCTAGAGGAACATAAAAGGAGTAGAGGTTGTATGGTATTTCAGACAAAATAGCCATGTTGGCTTGAAATCTGGATCCCTACTACCATCTGTCAGGAAATGGTGAAAGAGGCCGACTGCATTGCCAGATACTTGATAATATATTGGAAATTAATGATTTTGTAGATTTGTTTTACTAAAGCTGTCTGAAATGAAAAGGTGGATTAAAAAAAAAATTGTCCCGTACAACATTACCTTATGACTGAATGTTTTTAGTGATAACATTCTTTAGTGAAGATAGCATTGAATATTTTACATCAGTGTGAAAGATTAAAAAATCAGACAGTGAAAGCACTCTTGCAGATTATATGGTATCCTATCCAAAGTGAAACGGTGTCAGAAAATTTTGGTGTGTTTGAAATATAACTTCTTTTTTTTTTTTCCAAACATTTGATCTCCACAAACATTAAATGTAGCACACAAAGTAGACTGTGTCCTTCAGATGGGAAAGAAAAAATACTGCAGTCTTATCAGTCCTTTTAACTAACTGGCAGTTCTAAAATGTTGTGAGGGTTTTTTGGTGTGTGTTTTTTTTGGGTTGGAATATTTCACGCATTAGAATTGAACATATATACAGATATTCCAATATTGTACACAGCACACTGTACCTGTTTGTTTTGTCATGTAAATGTGATATGCACAAATCTCATTACTAACCTTTTTTTTTTTCAGAAACAAATAGAATGTGTGGAAAACTTTTGGTATTCTTTAAAATTGCTGTACATCTTGTTTGTGGTTTTCTCCATGTCTTCTCTATCTCATAGCTCTGTTTTAACATCACTCATGGTGGTATGTTCTGCCAAGTTTACCTGTGCCTTCTGCGGATGTTTGCAAAGAAAGCTCAATACGATCACTGATCAGTATTTGCTGCTCTTTGTGAGGTGGGTCACAACTTTATTGAGCATGGACGAATGGAAAAGAAAGTGATGAATTTCTACTTATTCAGTTTCTATGAACAAGTCAGCCTCTGATGTGCAGTTTGCAAACATCTACTTGGTGAACAGAAACACAATTTTAAATGCATACGCATTTAAACACACACTAACAGAAAGCTTGAAGAAAGTCGTTTGAAATAGCAGGCTTTACCTTTGCTTACACATTAGCATCACAATATTTGCACCAAAAAGAAAGAAGACTAACCAGGACAGTTATGCAAAACCTCTGGTTGTTAAGCGGTTAATGTGTTCATGATTCTTTGTTTACTTGGGGTTTTTGTTGTTTTTGTTTTACTTCTTCATATTGGAAGGATTCAAAATGGGTTGGGTTTTTTTTTTTTTTTTTTTTTTTTTTGGCGTGTGTGTGTTTGCCGTAAAGGGGGTGAGGTTTTGTTTACTTGTTAAACAATAAACATCACCTTGCCATGAAAAAGTGCATCGTGCAGTTGACCTTGTGAACGCAAGGAGTGCCTCTAAAGGAAGTTGTACTTCCTGTGACTGCAGCAGATTTTAGTATCATATCAGAGGCTGGCTTGTTGTACTGTTACATTGCATAGCATCTTGAAGTCCTGCTTTGTAAACAGATGGGAGAGAAGAGGAATGTTCTAAGGGCTTTTTGTTTGCTTGTTTGTTTGGTTTATTATCTTAAGGTTGAGTTAAACTTTTATGTTAATTTTTTGTTTTTGATTTATCAGATGTCTGTGCAGACATACATGAAGTTCTGCCTCTGAATGACACAGTAGTAAGATGGAAAACTGACTGGTTTCCATTTAGATTTCAAGATGCTATGCATGCCTGAGATGTTTGGATGATTGATGCTACTTTTGATTTTAGCCCGAGTAGAGACGACTTCTGTAACCAGATGACCCAACACTCATGCCTCGTGTGTATTCTGTTCCTTTGTCATCAGGCACTGGCTTCTCAAGGCCTCTGGAGAAGTGTTTGAGAAACCAGTCTGTGTCCTTGAAAAGGAAGGAACCTGTCACAAATTGGATTTTCCTGCCAATCCTTTGCGGTATTTCATTGGGTACATCATGTTTGCTGATTTCAGTGTGAATAAGAATCATGATTGAAAGGTGAGGGGATGGCGGGGAAAGTTGTGTTCATAACAGGTGAGGGAGGGTTTTGTTGTTGTTTGGCTTTTTTTTTCTGATACAAGGGATAAACATGTATTTGTATACTTCTGGTTAATTTGAAGGGAATAAAACAGAAATGACCATGCACATTATTTAAAGTAATTTGTGCCCATATTTCACCGAAAGACAATTTCAGCATTTCGTTGGTAGCTGTATAAAAAAGAATTGGAAAAAAGAAATGTTAGGCAATTTTATTCTGAATGACATGCATTCATGCACTAGAATCACTGTTGTATTGGTATGCCAAAGTACAGCAGCAAGTGATGCTTTCTGAATGGTGACTGTCATTAACTCAGCAGGGTGGCTTGTCAAATGTTTTGCCACTTTTTTGTGTAAAACAAAATTTTAAAAATCAACTAAGACCCCTTGTAGATGAAAAACATCAATATACTTTAAAAGCCAAAAGAATTACTTTTTCGTTTATCCTTAGTTGAAAGTAGTTTGCCTGAAAACTTTCTGTATGCAAATTACCAGAAAAAATGTACACAGACAAGATGAAAACAAGCAAGCCCTTTTACCCACTTTACTACTTATATGATCATACAGATACTAATTATTATCGGAGTCCATGATTTTATCACCAGGTGCATAAAACATTATAGTATAGGAATACCTTCATTATCATCAGATTGAAAGTACACGAGGTAAAACAACCAATTCCTGCAAGGGAATTTTCATCACAGATGACTTCTCTGGCACTGCTGCCATGTTGACAAACTGGGATTTTTGGAGCCGATAGTTGGTCAGTTCAAAGTGCCCAACTATGCAAAAAACTGATGGAAGAATTTTTTGTAAGGAATGGAACTTTGGGAGCATATTTAGAAGTTTTCTGGGTCAGAAGATTTTAACAATCTGGGTCAGAAGATAAACAATAGGTGCATGATAGGTGCATGGAGAAAGTCAGGTTGTGTTAGAAAATTTTTATAAAATTGTCAGTATTGTTTAACATGGTTCTGTTGACTTGATAAGGAGACTATTTTAAGTTTTAATTTGCAAAACCTTGACATGCCAAAATACAGATACGAATTAATCCTGGTTTTAAAAAAATGAAGGGGGTGGGTGATGTTAGGTATAAATTATGTGCTAATAGCTACTTTGTTTGGGGTGAGGGGTAAGGGACTTTTGTTCTTCCCTCATACAAAATGCATTTAGAAATGATAGAAAAAGATGTAGGTGCCACAGAAATGTTAAGTAGGTATAAGATCAAAAATAAATATATGTTGGACAACTAAAATTTGAAGGTACTCTAAATGTTCATGCAGAAACTGGCTGGAATTAGTAGGAAGTTTGTGGGTCAAAACCTAGTGTTTTAAAATACCATGATTAGATTTCACACTTTCGAGCTGTACGTTCAGAAGAAAAGTTACTCAATTGATTGTTTCAGCTTTTTACCCTTACTTTCCTCTTCATGCTGGGCATTTATAAGGATCAGCAGACACACACACACACACACACACACACACACAAGTAGACCTGCACATGAAGCAGGTCAAAAGCCATAATGATTGTGTATCAAGTTGATGTGAAGTAAACCTATCTTGGCTCATGGTCTATATATATATATATATATATATATATATATATATATATATATATATATAAAAGGCCACTTGAAAAACTGCAAGAACCCTGAATTTGCATCACTAAAATGTTCACAAATAAGTAGTGAAGAACATTTCCAAGTCAAGAATGTTTAGCTAAGGGTCAAGGATACGTAGCCGCCACTGTAGTCTAGTGGTTAGGGCATTGGACTCGTAATCTAAAGGTTGCGGGTTCGATCCCAGCTTTCGGCTATGGCGTTGTGCCCTTGGATAAGGCACTTTACAGCTATTTTCTCACCCCACCCAGGTGTAAAAGGGGTACCAACCTTGTGCTGGGGGTTAACCCTGCGATAGACTGGCGTCCTATCCAGGGGGGAGTCAATGACTCTCAAGTCGCTTAACGCCACAGAAACCGGGGTAAGCACCGGCCTGATGAGCCTTAAGCTCGGGACAGACTTTAACTTTAATTAGGATACGTTAAGATGTTACTTATATTATTGAGATCTTTTATGAAACGAATGCATAAGATGCACTGGTAGATTGTAGTTGATTGCTACTCTATCACCATTGTTTTTAAAATGTCAGTTTAGGTTGCCATCGTCATTATGTGGGGCAGGTTCAAGGTACATGTTCACAGATACATGTGCTATATATCGGGCAGCTTTGCATTCATGGCCCTCTCTAATGGTCGGACATTTCAGTTGTTGTCTTGTGGATACCATCAGTAGATTCTTGTCATGCCTTTCAAAATGGAAATAAAATTTCATGGATTCATACATAGGAAAATAACAATGGCATTTAAAAAAAAGTTGTGCTGTGTTAGCATACCCGATGGAGAAAAAACACAAAAACAAACATGTCATTATAGTCACGCTACAAGAGCAGTTTGGAAGGCAGGTAAATTTTCAGCTGTACAGTGTATGTTCTGATGTTATTGTATATTTGTTTAATTTTTTTTTTTTTTTTCTTTTTGAAAGACCTAGTACAATCTGTCACGTGTTTCATGTGTGTTCTTACTTCGTGTGATGGGATCTTTGTATTGGTTTTAATTAATGTGGACATGTATGATCTGGATTTTGTATTTTTGTTACGTGTCCTCAGCCCTTTGACCATTATATAGAATGATCACTGGTAAGCACGAGAGCTTTACAGTCCCTGTTAATTGGCTATGAGACTATTTGCTACCTTTTCTGTTTAAGGTTGCAAATTCTTTTGAGAGAATGGAAAAACATCCAGGTATGGGGAAATGGTTTCTTGCAGAGGCCTTTCTCCTCTGTTGTCAGCTCAATTTAAAGTCTTTAGTAGGGAGTGAAACCAAAGAAATTATTCCACTTAAGTAAGTTTTGTTTGTTAAAAAAAAAAAAAAAACACACACAACCAATTAATTATAAAACCCCTTCATTATTCTATAAATTTTAAAGACAATCAGCTTCATTTTGAATTCTTTGCAGAGGAGGATAGTGACAGAATAGTAACATGTGATCATTTTTCTGTTAATTCAAATGGGCAAAGTCCAGAAACATTTACCTTTTGCTGATTCCTTTTAGTATTAAGAGCATTGAAAGTGTTATAGTTTCTTTTGTGTGTGTGTGTGGTTTTTTTTGTTTTCTTTTCAAATTCATATTACCACAGTGTTTTAGGAAGAAAATTTCCAGTTCTTTAATATGATAAATTTTTACATGATAAAAAAAATTAGCTCACTGATGTTTTTAATTCCTTTGCAAGTTATTTTTTTACATAGTGATATCACAAAAATATACAAACGGGAAAAAAGCTAACCAAACGGATGAGCTTTTCAGCCACTGACGTTCACACACACACCACACCACACTGCACCGCACCACACCACACCGCACCACACCCCACGCACCACACCACACCACACCCACCACACCACACCGCACCACACACACACACAACACAGAGTACTATAGAAAGTTTGAAAGCATTCGCATGCAAGTGTTTTCTTTTCTCCAATGTCCCACTTATTTGAAAAAAAACCCACTGAATATGTTTTTGCATTAGCTTGAAGAAATGATCAGATGTGTTGATGACTGAATGAAATGAAAAGAGTGGAAGGATTGTCTTCATTTTGTTCCAATAAAATGCTGAAGTTTTCCCTGTTGATTAGATGGGTATTTTGAATTTTTTGTGAGTGTGAATAGAATTGGAGCATTCAATTCAGTTCAAACACTTTGTTATCTCAGAGACAGAGATTTCAAGTTGGTTACAAGCCATACATAACAACAATAAACATGTAAATCCATGGGCTCGTCACATGAACATCTGGACTGACCAAGACTATCCTACAGGGAATTGTAAAAGGAGGGAGACAAAGAGGCAGACAGAGGAAACAGTGGGAAGACTACATCAAGAGTGGACGTGCTTTGGGTGGCATGATCTGCTGCGGAGGACTGGAGGAAGCTGGTTGCAAAACCTTCAGTGGTGCCCCCACGATCCGCAGGACTACGGGAAAGGTGAAGGTGAAGGGAGATTCTCCCAAAGGAGAGAGGCCAGATATCTACCATGATCAAAGTGTTACAAAACAGTGTGTAACGCATAAACTCCCCTGCAAAGGGCACATATTCTCAATCCTGTGGCTTCCCCTCCCAGATTGTAAAAGTCTTATGTTGTAGAACTTAAAACACACACACACACAGCTTCACTTATTTGCATCTCAACACTCTTGCAGATAGAAAAACACTGGATTATAACTGAACTCTCTTTTTTTTTTAATTGAAATCATGAAACAACTTCTCAAACACAAAATGAAGATGAATTAGGTTCTTCATGAAATAGAACTTCTGACAGTTTGATAATTTCCCATAGAATATGTCTGACACACTCTTGACCTGGTGTGGTCATACAAGTCATGAGAAATTAACATCTAAATTTATAGGCACACACAAAGTACAATCAAGTTTTTTTGTTTTTTTTTAATCGGCTATATCCACAGGGAAGGGATAGCTCAGTGGTCAGCCACTTGCTCTCCCCAAGCAGCATTGAGCCTGGTTACCAGGCAGAAGGGTGACTTCATGTGCCTTGGCTTCAGAACAGTCCCCTAGCTTACCCAGCTGTAAATGGGCACTTGCCCTCAGTAGGGTCAGGGAAGGTAAAGCAGTGATGGGAGAGGAGATAGGCACCACCCTCATAGGCTGAGGTCTGACATCTTGCTCCCCAACAACCACATAGGTTATGGGAACACCTTTACCGTTTTTCTATCCAAATGACATTTCACCTCAGTATCTGTGAGAAATGCCAAATAGATTTTTTACCCTTTCGCTGCTATCATATTTTGCTCAGGCACATGCTGGATGAAACAGAGCATTGAATCATGACGAACAGCTGTTCGTCAACACCGCAGTAAAGAGGTTAAAGGATTGCAAACATGGATCACAAGCCTAAACGTATCCCGCTACAACCCCCTCCCTTCACTTGCTCTACCTAAATATTTCCAGCAACAAAGATAACTGACACACTTGAGTGACTATTATTCTGTTAAATGCCATTTGCTGCTTGTTAGACCAAGCAGGTTATCATGCCATAATCGTAAAGCTGATATTTTCATCCATGTCTTGCATCTGTAAAATCATACATTCTACTCGCCTAAATTGTTAGGTGATCATCATTTTTTTTTTTTAGAGCACAATCTGTCATACCATAACATTGCGACAGAGATAATCTGTTGTGTCTGAGTTAGTTTGATTTGGGGACATTGTTTGAATTGTAGAACCACCATACAATTTCTAAAGATTTTTACATTTTTAAATCCTAGCAATTTCCGATTTTGTCCTTTTGTAAGGAGTTTTCAAACCTAAATTTCTTTTTATGTACCCGGTTAAAGGATTGAGAGCCAGGGCTGGTTACATATTGACTGAGCAAATATGTGGATTGGAGTGTGCACATGTTTTTACTTTATCAATAAAAAGTTTTCTGTGAAATGAATGTTTTGCTAACTAGACATACTGTATTCAAAAGCTTATGCTCAGGCACATGCATTGTTTGAAGTCAAGTGAATGGAATTTAGTTCTCAAGCTGAATCAATCATATTTTGTCAATAGCCCTACTGACCATTAAAAAAAAATGTCAGAGCTGTCAGCTCATTCTGTTTTCAGTGGCTCCTGTAATGTTCACTCCAAAATCACCACCACAATCTGTTTTTTAAAAAACTGAACACTGTCACCCTGAAAAACAAACAAAAACAAAAAACCCAATCACATTAATTAAATGACACAGCACCTTATTCATTTCATTTCAATAAAACCAGACTATGTTGAGGATGATGGCCATTCTGCTTAAATTTGTCATCTCCAGGTTTAAAAAAAAAAAAGCATAACAAAAAAGACAACAAACACATCAAAGTTATCAAATATATTGCTTGGGCAAATAACACTGCATGATGGACATCCTGCACTTATCCAAAAGGTGCAAACAAAATATCATATAATGTCTGGAAACAAAAAAAGGATTGTCAGTTGAAACAAAAAAAGAATTATCAGTTGAAAAAAGGCTGATTGGACATCCTGCTTTTATCCAAACAAAATGTCATATAATGTCTGGAAACAAAAAAAATATTGTCAGTTGAAAAAAGGCTGGAGGATGGACAAGGAAGGCAGAAAATAAGCCAGACAATAAAAAGGTAAGGAATAATAAATAAGCAAAGAGAAAAAAAAGAATGGAGAAAATTCTAGCACAGAATTTGCTAATAGTGGAGATGCTAGTCACACGAAATGAACCACCGGGGTCCTCCTGGGGGCAGCAAAATCGATCAGTTGCTAAAAACAACACAATTACTAATTTAATGACTAAACAGTCACAGTTAAAAATACAGACTGAACTTAGGAAAAAAAAGAAGGGCCTAAACCTTGCTGACAATCTCAAGTTCATGTCTGTGTAAGCAGGAAAGAAATCTCGTGCATTCCATTTCTGAGTAGGGTGTGTAGTGCCTAGTTGTTTCCTGTGCTTGAAACTTAAGGTCTGGCCTTGGCTGACACATTTCCAACTTCAGACCAGCTCCTTTCATTGTAGGCCTACAAGTTGGTATGTTCATGTTTACATAATCTACCCGAAAGGAGATCATAACTAAAAAACCCACTGTAAATTCACCAGACACTGCCACTGAGATTCGAACCCCAACTTCATGGACCTACCGGATTGAAACCCTTCACATTTCTTTTATATTTAAACCAAAGAGAAACAGACATCAACTTGCTATGTGAGTGTCTCACTTGCTCTTTATATGGCTGCTCCTTTGACAAGCTTACTGAGTTCTGTATAGTATGTGAAGCCATTAGAGGATGAAAACAGTGTTCCCCAGCTTAAAATAACACCTTGGGCCCATATTCATGGAGAACTCTCCCTAGTTCCATGGTTACAATAACATTGCTTGGGTAGGTAACCAGTGGTCAATCTGTGACTTGGTTTTTGTATTCATGAAACGGTAATCACTTTTGGTTAGTTACCTTTGGTGTATTTTTACACTACATCCAAAAATCCTAAAAAGTCCTTCATTGAGCATACGTTGCCTGGTGAAGGGCAAACATTCTATCCAGATGGCGCTTCTGAGTAAACAATTTTAAGAGTTAGAACATCCAATTTTCTTTTCTTTTTATCTAGACCAAGACCCTGTCAGTAATCATTCTGAGTAAGAGATGTGGGTGCCTTGTACAAGTAAATGACAACAATTTTGGTAATAGTAATGATAATGCTACTACTAAAAAACAAAACTGATGTGTAGATCATATTTTGCAAAGCAGAATGAGAACGGTATGCAGCTTAATTTGGTTTTAAATCCATTTGGAGAAGCAGCAATAGTAAGTTGAAAGAAAAAGTAAAAGAATTCACTAGTGAACAGCACCCAGTAGAATCATATGCTACAGCAAAAAGGGTAGTGGCAGTGGTAGTGGTTGTTGTTGTGTGTGTGTGTGTGAGAGAGAGAGAGATTCTGTCCTCAGTAGTGTTCAAACTGGGAACAATTCATTTTAGTGGGTTTTTTTTTTTTAACTCAACATACATCATTTTAACCATCTAATGTACTATACTTAAGGAAAAAAAAAAAACCAATGTAAAATCAGAGTAGTCAACACACTAAACCATCTCATAGTAGTATGTTAGTACAGTACAACTTTCTAATAAGAACCATGATTTTGAGCTACAGAAAGTCCGTGTCAGTGGAAAGTAAATTGGATATTGGAAACCTTTTACCAAATGCCACAGATTTTGGGTCCAGTAAAACCAATACTACATAATTTTGATATACTCATCACTTACTTTACGTTTGTCAATGAACATTTAAGATGAATTTCAATGTGTTGATACTTTCTTAGATTATCACTTTATATCCACTATACCCCAAAAGGTGTTCATTGATTACATATAGATTCTTGATTCTTTGTGTGTATGTGTGTGTGTGTGGAGAGAGAGAGAGAGAGAGAGAGAGAGAGAGAGAGAGAGAGAGAGAGAGAGGCTAGATGAAGTGAAGCTTATATTGAACTTTTATTTACCACTCTTAAAAAATAAAATATTTTACCCAATAGATCTCTTCTTTCAGACATGTATTTTTTTTAATGTATTCTGTGTGTGTGTGTGTGTGTGTGTGTGTGTGTGTGTGTGTGTGTGCATGTATGCGTGAGAGACAAAGGCTAGATGAACTGAAGCTCATATTGAACTTTTATTTACCACTCTTAAAAAATAAAATATTACTCAATAGATCTCTTTTTCAGACATGTATTTGAGAGAGAGAGAGAGAGAGAGAGGAGAGAGAGAGGAGAGAGAGAGTGTGTGTGTTTATTCGTTTATTTCGAGAATAATGAAGAGCACTCATGTGCTTTTTTACATCCAGCCCCTGTGTGTAAGCACTTTTGTACATTTTGTCATCAGTTCCCACCAGCACACAATAGCATACTCTTCCGAAAAGCAGAACAGGTTTTAGGCCTAATGTGTGCGCAAGATGTTCTGGATGTGTTCACACATGGGACCTTGGCTTATAGTTCATCCGAAGGACTTTTTGGGAGAGTGGAGTCGGCACTGATTTTAACTCCAGAGGAAAAATCCTCTTGAACGACATTCGAACCTGGGTCGGCAGATCACAAGTGCATCACTCTGACCACCAGGTTATCCCGTGTGTGTGTGTGTAAATTTTGTATTTGATTTTGTTTCACTTTGATGTGGTTAAAACAAAACTATGATAAAAGGCTTTATGCCACCAAAAATGACTACTAACCCCTCCCCCACCCCCCACTACTGTATTTTGTTATTGGCACAATGTGATATTTAATTCAACAGAATTATCTTCTCACTTGTTGCTGTAAGGCCTTGATAAATGCAAATAAATGTGTGTGTGTGTGTGGTAAAATCATAGCTTCCAAGTACTCTCTGTGCTCATAAGTGGCACATATAGCATAAACACACACACACCTGGGTTCGAATCCCATTCAAGGGAATTTTTTCCCCTGGTGTTAACATCAGTGCAGAAGACTCCACTTCCTCCAAAAGTCCTTTGGGTGAGACTTTAAACCAGGGCCCCATGTGGAAGAGAACATCTTGTGCACATGAAACCCGTTTCACTTTTCGAAAAGATTAAGCCACTCTGTGTGCTGATGGAAACAGACCTCAAAATTTACAAAACCGCATACACATGAGGCCTGGATGTAAAAAAAAGCACGTAAGTGCTTATCCCATTATCTTCAATATAAAAGAATAAATGAATAAATAAAATAAATAAACACACACACTTAAGTAAACAGTCAACACAGAGCTGCGCAGTGTGCTCATTCTGTACACAGTGCACTTTGGCAACAGTGCTTCTCGTTTACCTAAATGTTCAATAAATTCTTGAATTGGATCCCTGAGAACATGCTCCTGATGAAATCTGAACTTACGAAATTTTCATTAATCAAATGAGTCATGAAATAATATGTTCTCTATGCAGTGCCCACTGTCAAAGGTTCTGCATGTAGAAAATCATGGCAATGTTTCAATTTGTTAACCAACCTGGTTAAGGGTTTAATGCTGGGGAACTTCAGTGTTAAAGTAACTAGTGACTATGGTTTCTGTTTAACTGTAACCAGTGTTTATGAATAAGCCTACTAAGATTTTTCATTAACCTCAAAAGTAACTAACCAGCGGCTGAAGTCGTTCCATGAATAAGGGCATTGGGGGTCACTCAGAATATGCATTCTGACTCTCTCACTCATTACACATTGAAAACTATGTAACAATAAATACACACAGTGTAAGAAGTTAGTATGGCTGCTTTCAAGTACCTCGCCATATAGGCAGCCATAATCTGATTTCAGGAATTTTTCTCCTTATATGAAGAGTTCAGGTTGTTAAGCTTCATTCTTGTCAAGGATGAAAACAATCTCACATTTACATTTCAAAATGAAATAACATTTGTCTGCATCAATAACTGACAAAGCATTCAGCCTAGGCCATCAAAAAAAAAACCCAACTAAACAAAACAAAAAAACCTGTGAAAAATCACTGAGAAAACCAGGCTTGAAACAAAAAAGACCTTTAGTTCATCATGAACAAACCATTTACTCACTGGAGTCACTTTAAGATTTATGCTGCAGCTATTCTGTGAGAAACTATTTTAGCCATTAAAAAAAAAAAAATCAGAAAAAATAAATTGATAAAACCAGCAATATCATGTTTTTATATTAATTTTATGTACTTTTGATATTGACAATGATTCAATATAGAACTTTGTGTAAGCCTTCTTTGCTCTAAAGAGGGACGGGATAGCCTAGTGGTCAGAATATTGCGCTCAAAATTTGACAGCCTGGGTTTGATTCCTGTTCAAGGGGATTTTTCCCCTGGAGTTAACATCAGTGCTGATTCCACTCTCCCCAGAAGTCCTTCTGATGAGACTTTAAACCGAGGGCCCATGTGCGAATGCACGCAGAACATCTTGCGCATACATTGAATCCTGTTCCGCTTTTCGTAAGAGTAGGCCGTTGTGTGCCGGTGGGAACAGATGACAAAATTTACAAAACTGCATACACACGGGGACCGGATGTAAAAAAGCACTTGAGTGCTTATTCCATTATCCTCTATATAATAGAATAAATAAATAAAATTTAAAAATAGATGAATAAAGCCAGTGAATGCAAAAAACAAGTTTTGACACATGATGCTTATTTTGACATGGTATAAGCACCTACCAGCAAAACCACAAAAAGAACATGACCATGAAGGTGACAGGATGGTTTGGACAGTCAATTGCTTAACAAGTAAACTGAGGTTCTGGGTTCGATTCCCAGCCTTGCAATTCCTTCCCAGTTTGATGGGAAAATTATACTGAATGTCAAGTCTTTTGGAGAGACTCTAAACTAGTTGGACCTGAGTGCATATGGACATGTGCTTGTCAAAAGAATCCAACACTGATGAAATTCAGAAAGAGCAGGAAGGTACAGGTTCTCCTGTCCCATAAGCAAAAATCTCACCACTGGTGAACCTCCAAGTTCTAGCTGAGGATTGAAAAAAAACAACAACTTGATTTTACACACTGTTCTGTTTTCTCATCCTAAAGAATCAGTTTTAAAGTCAAAAGTTTTCACATTCACTGAAAAATCAATGAACTACTCTAGGGCTGGCATCTTTTTGGTTCTTTCCCAACATAGAGCGTGGTACATGTTTCCCAAAAACATCAACAGTGCAGAACTCACTGCTGACATAGCAAATGTGGCAGTTTTTTTAGCAGTAGAAGTAATAATGGGACTGGCTCAAGCCTAACCCTCACAGCTTACTGAATGTCACATCCATGGTTATTATTTTCTTTACATTTTTATTCATTTATCTATTAATTATCATCAACACATTGAGTACATTGTTCAATTATGAGCTGAAGCAAAACTATACAAGAAATCTGGCAATGCGGAACAATTTTCAGCACTGGAAGCATACAGTAAAAACTTTCTGTATGGTGTTGTTATGTGACTTGTAGGTCACTAACTGGATTAAGTTGTTCAACTGCATGAACCTGGTAAAAAAGAAATTGGAACTCATTAAATCAGTTGAGCTTGTCCATTCCCCCCTGTGGGTTGCCAGGGACCTGTCAGTATGAATTAAATAGCATCCCTACCTTCCGGAAATTCTGTGCTAGGACTTTTCTCTTTTTTTTAAATCCCTCTCTTTGTTTCTGCCGTGTTCCTTTTCTTCCTGTCACCTCCTACTTATCTCTTTTCTGCCTTTTGTCCTGAAAGACTTAAAAAAAAAAAAATTTCTTCCATGCTGCAAATGGATGCACTGGACCCAACTTGTCAGGCACTGGTGTCAACACATTTTTGCTCATATGACAGACAACAACATTGCTGTGTGTTCTATGAAGAAGAAAAAGAAGCCAGCCCATTCTTTTTATTTTTTTGCTGCCTCGTCTTCTGTAAATTCCTCGCACTGCTGTTCCCATGCCGCTCATTACAATCTCCCCGCCACAGCCATACCCTGATTCGTTGTCTCATCCCCAGGATGGCAGTCCACAGGGAGCCCATCAATGTTAGGCCGCCATGGGGCCACCAGCCAGAGGGGCCCTGCACTTCTTCTGAGTCACTTTGGTGGTGTTCAGTGGTGCCTGTTCTGATCTAACATACGCAGAACCTACTAAACCCCCTACTAACGACAGTATTAGCTCAGTTCGTGGAGCCAGACTGCGCGAGTCACCCACTTGAGGTGGGACCACCAAACGTCCCTCCAACGACTGTCCCCCCACGAACCTCCAACCCCAAAGGCTTTGACACAAACCACCACAGGCACAGAAGGTATGGGGAAACCGAATCTGAGGTCACCATGAGACCAGAGCAACGGAGCCACGAATTAGAGGCAATTATTATTATCGCATGGCCGCCGCTGTAGTCTAGTGGTTAGGGCGTTGGCTCGTAATCTAAAGGTTGCGGGTTCGATCCCAGCATTCGGTTATGGCGTTGTGCCTTGGAAAAGGCACTTTACAGCTATTTTCTCACCCCACCCAGGTGTAAAAGGGGTACCAACCTTGGGGGTTAACCCTGCGATAGACTGGCGTCCTATCCAGGGGGGAGTCTATGACTCTCGGTTGCTTAACCCACAGAAACCGGGAAAAGCACTGGCCTGATGAGCCTTAGGATCGGACAAACTTTAATATTATTATTGCATGATAATCAATGGTGATGGGGATGATGTAATGATGCTGCTGTGGAAGTGCATCCGCTTTGAGACTACTTGACAGGGTTGTACTCTATGCTTACTGTCATAATATATCCCGGCATCAACCAGGCCTGAGAGATACAGACACCTGCAGTGTTGGTCAGGTAATTAGAGCAACACTCTCAAATTGCATCCGTGAAGTGGATGAAAGCTCGACTGTGTGGTCCCAGTCTCCCCACTGAGCCCACAGCACACTCACTCTGGGTAGGAGCCAGCCGAAGTCCTGAAAAATCCCTATGACTCTTATGGAACTCGAACCCGCGACCTTCCAGTCCAAAATCCAAGGCGCTAATCACTGTGCCAAGGCGGCTGGTGCCAGCCCATTCTTTGGCATGAGTCACTTAACGACACACCATGCATGACATGCAAGTCAGCCAGACTGGAAAAATCTGAAGTAGACAGTTACTTTGTTTTTGCATTGCTAGTGACCGTCAACATCTGGTGGAACTTAAGACTGTGAACAAGACAGACTGTGGGAATGTTCCTCTTAGCTACAAGACCAGTTACTTTGCTTTGACCACAACAGCTTGAGAATAGGAATTTTCTGAAACTTTTTCCTGCTGACCTGTGCACTGGTTACAGAAAGAAAAATATAACCAGCTGATGCACTGTGAACTGGTTATGGTAAGGATGGAGTAGCTTGAAGGTGTACTGTAACCATTACACAATCCAAATAAAAATGAAAATTCCATTCTATCGTTAACAGTCTGAGGGATGCAATAACCCCAAATACTTAAAAGATCTTAGCTGATGAAGTCAGTTTTCTTGTGCTAGTGGTACACTTATGGACCCCATAGTGGTTTGACTTGACAGTTTAATTAATAGACCCCCCCTGACATAAGAAGCGTCTGCTCAGCTGCACAGATGGAATTTCCCACTTGCCAACAAGTTCATGCTTGTTTGTGCACACCTTTACATATGTGCGAGTGTCTTTATGTGGGTGAACCTGGAGGGGAGAAAAACTGTATCGACAAATATGTGTGTGTGTGTGTGTGTGTGTGTGTGTGTGTGTGTGTGTGTGCGCGCACGCACGCACGTGCGTGTGTGTGTGTATGAGTGTGTGCGTGTGTATCTACAATTCTATCCATTTCTCTTCATACCCTCTGTGTGTGTGTATGTAGTGTGTGGTGTGTGTGTGTGTGTGCGCACGCTTGTGTGTACCTCTATTTATATCCATTTCTCTCCACATACTCTTTGTGTGTGTGTGTGTGTGTGTGTGTGTGTGTGTGTGTGTGTGTGTGTGTGTGTGTGTGTGTGTGTGTGTACTTACATTTCTATCTCCCTCTCTCTGCTCCCTCCACATCCCCTCCTCCTCCCTCACAAGCATGGGAAAAAGTTCAGGTACAAACAGGGATTGGACCCACACTTCTTTCTAAGCATGCGCTTTACCTCTAGACCACTGAAAAGAACAAAACTTATACAACTTGTTAGCATTGTGTGACTTGACTTGACTTATGCCTGTGAATTCCCTTGGGAACAAAGGGCCTTAATAACACTTCTCAAACGAACTCGGTTCTGGGAGATCCTCTTCAGCTTGGCCCACGTCATTCTGGCTGCCTTTGTTTCTGCATCAATGCTTCTGTGCCAGGTCTACTTTCTGCTTCCCTTGTGGGTTCCAGTTGAGGGCCTGCTTGGTGTGGGAGCATTTTGTGTAAAGATAGCATATTCTCATCAGGCAGAGCTGGAACTTTCTCTTGAATAAGAACCCATGGACCATGTACTGTCTGATTCATCACTATCAGCATACATAGTCAATAACTGGATGGTTGTTGGAGCGACAGGTACATCAGCTATCTGAACTGTTCTGTCTGCATCAGTTGCATGCCGTCTTGTTTCTATTCTGCCACGCTCACAGTCAGTTCGTGTTCTTCTTCGTCCACGACTCTGTGCCTGTGCTGTCTGTCTCTCAGGAGAAGTTGTAATGCTAGGAGCATGACTGCCATCAATCTGCATAATCCTTCGTCCTCCAGTATCAGTGTGAACCGTTTCTCTCTCTGGATAACAAGCCGCTGTACTTGGGGCACAACTGCTATCAATCTGCATCACCCTTGGTCCACCTGTCTGTGTCTGCATTGTCTCTCTCTGTGGATGACCAGCTGCAATGCTCCTGGGACCACTGCTGTCACCAATTTGTGTTGAGTCAGATGCTACCACTCTTCGCTCATTGCCCCTTTTCCCTAACGTCTCCACAGGTCTTAGTGAATGCCTCCTTCCCCTGCTGCTTGAAGGACCATGATTCAAACCAGTACCTTCCACTCCATTGTCTGTTCTCTCTGGTAAGTCATGTCGGCTGAAAGTATGGCTTCTTGAGCTTCTTTTGGGGTTTTCAGCTGTCCAGCCAATGCTTCCACTTCCATGGCCTTGAGACACCACATGTGAGTTCCTAAGAGTATTGGACTTTGGTTCTGGAATGGTTGAATCCCTATGTAGAAACTCTGTATTAGTTGGTCTGCCAGTAGTATCTGGCACCACTGTTCCACTTTCTTTGATATAAGAGCTGTGGTCGAGTCTGGCTTTTTTGACAGGTGGAGGACTCTTACTTTTGTGTTTCTTTCTTTTCTTTGAAATTGTTTTCAGCTTGACTTCCAGCAGTTCAGTGTTTGCATTTATTTTGCTGAAGAAGAATTTAGCTTTCTTTTTTTCTGATCCCTTTTCTTTCTTTCTTTTACCCTTGCCCTTTCTTACATCCAAAGTTTTAGATGACAACTGACTCGTTGAAGGTAAACTGCTTTGACCGTCAGCTTTACTGTCAACATTTCCGCCCATCAGGTTTATTTGAGTTTCAGTCTCTTTTGCAGAAACATCACTGTTAGACGGACTGTCAAGTAATTTCTTTACTTTCATCTTCCTCTTAAAACAGAACAGTTGAGTCGCTGTCTTCATCAGTGTCTGACTGAACAGATACCTTGTTTTTTCTTCTGGCTTTCAGAGCTTTTCCTTTTCCTTGATGCCTTTTCCCAGTTTGTTTCCTTGTTTGATGGTTAGGAATATTTTCATCAGAATCTATACGTTACAATGTTTAGAGCTGATTTTTCCACTGCTGCTTCCATGTGGCTCCCCACTTTCACAGTTTTGGCCCTGATTAGATGCAAAATCTCCTTCACATGAAATACCCTCTGCAACATGTTCCACTACCGTGTCTGGTGAGTTGCACACTGAACCAGAATCAGGTTTGGGGTTTAGGTCTTCTGCTGGTATGTCATAGTCTAAAGAAGTGGCATTAGAAGAACTTTCCCACACATTTTGTGACAGCCCTGGATTAAATGATCTCTGGTGTTCATCAATGGCTGTTCCTCTTTGGATGGATTCTGAGTTCTCTAAAGCTCCATTTTCACTGCTCTGTGCATAAGAGCAACTGGGAGCAAGGTAGTGAAGTGTCTCCTGTTTTTTACCATCAACAAAATCATTTCCAAGTCTTTCCTCAGCAATTCTGCTGTCATGATTACTGTTTTCAAATGTTGTAATATTGTTTTGACCACAAGAGGTTTGCTGAAAATGAGTTTCTGAAGGAATGGAATGGCCTACTGCATGTTCTTCGGGGTGAATTTGGTGACCCGAATCTGGGGAGTTACTGGCATTCCTCTCTTGCTCTTGAGTCACAGTAACACACACATCTGCATTTAACACTCTTTCCTGAAACTCATCCGAGTGAACAGGTGATATTAACAAATGCCTTTCTACTTGTTCTGATGCTGGAGACAGGACACTGTGATTGGTCTGAGCTCTATCAATGTCATCAACTAAGAAGCGGACTTGACCCTGAGATACAACATCATTCAGTACATTGTATGTGTTTTCACTGTCAGTTTGTCTTCCATGTTCATTGATATGAGGGGAAGACAGGACGGGGGTAAAATTTTCTGCCTCAGAACCTGACCAGCGCTCAATGTTAGAACCCCTGCTGTTATCATCCCAGTTTGTGGTCCAGTCACCATGGTTCCCATCTGATCTACCATTTCTATCCTCATCAGCTATCACACCACCATAGGCTTCTGTAAGGTGTTCCCCAATAGTCTGAGAACTGGAATTGAAAGACCCACTACTGCTGGAAGAGTGATTCCGGCTCCTTTCTTGTTGAAGATCTGGACTTCTTGATGAACTCCTTCCTCTTAATGTGCTAAAGCTTCTGGATCTGCTTCTTCTATGCCTCCTGTTAGGACCTACTGAGTATCTTCTTTCACTGTTTTCAGTAGATTGACTTCTTGGAGAGTAGCTCTCTGACTGAGGGCTGGTTGGTATTCTCACCCTGTAGCTCCTTGGGGTCCTGTGTCTTTCATAATTCTGATCATGTGGACTTCTTGGAGAATAACTCTCTGACTGAGGGCTGTGCCTTATTCTCACCCTGTCGCTCCTTGGGGGCCTGTGCCTTTCATAATCATGATCATGAGGACTTACACTTCTGCTCCTAGATCTGTCATAATAAGATGATTCTACATATTGGGATCCATACTGTGTTGTGTGAACTTGAAAAATTCCAGTCTGGATCTGCTGAATCACTGTCATGTTGATTATCATAATCTTCCTCGAAATGAACATTTCCATAAGATGGTGACTCCGGTTGATGTGAAAATGTAGCTGATAGCTGTGAAACGAAGAGTAGTTGTCCTGATTACTGTAGGAGCTGTAATGACCTGTTGAGTCCAATGTATGATCAGACTGATCTTCATCAATGCCAGAATGTGATCTTTCAGGACTGTGAGAAACCAGAAGAAAATCTCTGTCCTGCCCCTGAGTGTTTCCTCTGCGTCTTCTACTGCCTCTTGTGGGAGAATTGCCTCGGGAATGATATTGGTGCACCACACGGCTATTTTCATATGGACTAGCACCACCATCTTCGCCTGCATTGCTGAGGTAGCCAGGATAGGATGGGTCTGTGGAAGTATCCCATGATCCAGTCTCATCGGAGGGATAGTATCCATTCCCTAATGATGCCCCTCCTACCACATCTATCTCTTCCTCATACCCTACTCCTCTTGTAGTCTGAGAATCCCGCAAAACAAGGTCAAGAGGAATCTCAGCTCTATCAGGATCTTGTGAACCAAACACTCCACCACTGGCTCCAGCAACCATCTGCTCCAGCGTTGAAACAACACTTTCACTTGCATTGGCTGTAGAGGTGGACTGGTTGGTTGTAACAGGAGCGGATGGAGCCATGTAGTTCCCACACAACAACACTGGGACTGGTTGATCTTCTGGCCAGAAGTGATTTATATCCATTAAGAATTTATCATATGCGTCCAGTTGTGCATGTCGAGACTGTTCAGGCATTTTCACATTATTCAGTTTTGTGCGAATCCACTTGAGCATCAGCTGATGCTTGTAAAGGATTTCATCCAGTTCTGGAACAGAATGTAAAGAGAACTATTGAATGGATACATTTCTGAAAAGACATATCAAACAAAAGTAAGAGAAAAGTTAAGGACTAACATGAAAGTGACTTAATTGCACTGATAAAGTCGTTTACAAATTCTTTCACAGGGCAAACTTTTTTTTTTCTTTTTGAGAATATTGTCTTTATTTGTTATCAATTAGTGTGGCACATACAAAGACTGTTCAGCATAAATAATCATTATTTGAATTTCAAAGCATTTCCAGTAAATCAAATGTCTGGACCTTAACATATTTACAACATAAATGCAATAAATTAAACGTTGGCATGAACATAAAAACAAAACTGTACATGTTTATCATACTGAACAAGAGCTAACGTAATTTCCATTCCTAAATCTGAACTTTCTTTGAATAAAACCAAAACACCAAAAACAAAATTGACACCATTTAAAGGTAAAAAGGGGCCACAATAGATGGAAACAAACTGAAAAAGAATTACACCCAATATTTTGTTTTAAAAAAACCTTCACAACTTTTGTTACTTTATTGATTAGCAATATTTGTCTGCAAATTATACTTCAACATCTTATTTTGGTTTTCCAAAAATCTTTAAGATAGGATAGTACATTTATAAGAACACCCCCCCCCCCCCCCCCCCCCCCGACATTAAATGGACTAAACTACTTTATTGTTAATACTGAGGTCAGGTCAGAGGCTTCCTCTGATACTGGTAACTATGTAACCCAGTACTACCTGCCACATGTGGGGAGTAAACCCAACCAAAAGAATCCGACTTGGACAGGGATGGACTCCGCTAGGTCCAATCCAATCCAATGATGTTGCTTATAGCCCCACCGACCACACAGGCGATATTGGGGATGTCACCTCGTTACATTTTAAAACTCATATTAAAACTGCGCAACTATATACAGATTAAAACAGGGTATAAAACCAACTTCTCTGTCCTTGTTTGTATCAATGCCCTGGTTTCTGCAACAAGATCTGGCAGACAGGAAAATGGCGAACACCATGGACACAGTCACTTATCATCACCCTCCCCAAGAAAGGAAACCTTCAGCAGTGCCAGAATTACTGCACAATCAGCATCATATACAACCGAAGCAAGGTCATGTTGAAGATTATACTGAACAGACTGAAATCACAATCAGAGACCATCCTTGCTGAAGAACAAGCAGGTTTCAGAGCGGTCATAGCACAACTGAACAGATATTCAACCTCAGAATACTCTGTGAGCTGTACCTTCAACATCAACAAGACCTCAACCATATATTGATTTTAAGGAGGCATTCCACAGGGTGTGGCATGCAGCTTTGTGGGCAACCATGAATTTGTACAGCATCAATGTAAACTTGATCAGAGTTATCAAAGAGCTGTACAACAAGGCCACCGGTGCAGTGTACTACAACAGCAACATTGTAGAGTGGTTTCGAACAACAGTTGGAGTAAGGCAGGGCTGTCTACTCTCACCCACTCTTTTCAACATCTTCCTTGAGATAATCATGGCTGATACACTGGAACACCATAAAGGATCAGTCAGCATTGGTGGCAGAACAATCACAAACATTCACTTCACAGGTGACACTGACGGACAAGCAGGATCAGAACAAGAGCTTGCCAGCCTAACAGAACACCTGACAAAGGCCTCTAAAACATACGGCATGGAAATCAGTGCAGAGAAGACCAAACTGATGACCAATAATGCCAAGGGCATCAGCACCGATATCAAGGTCAATGACCAGAAGCTGGAAACCGTTCAAAGCTTCAAGTATTTGGGAGCCATAGTATCAGACAAGGGGTCCAAGCCAGAGGTAGTATGCCGGATTGCACAGACAAATACAGCACTATCAAAACTGACCACCATCTGGAATGATAAAAATATTTCACTCATGCGCTCCCTTGTCATATCCATATTTCTGTATGCCTGTGAATCGTGGACCCTGACTGCTGATTTGGAGAGAAGAGTACAGGCGATACAGATGAGATGCTTCCGGAGACTCCTTGGAATCTCCTACAGAGACCACATAATCAACA
The DNA here is from genome assembly GCA_030674155.1 of Stramonita haemastoma. Lineage (NCBI taxonomy): Eukaryota > Metazoa > Mollusca > Gastropoda > Neogastropoda > Muricidae > Stramonita > Stramonita haemastoma. The sequence continues at coordinate 39,624,422 of CM060316.1, forward strand.
AAGACGTGCATAACAGAATCCAGCAAACCATTGGTCCCTACGAAAATCTTCTATCAATTGTAAAGAAGCATAAACTTAAATGTTACAGGCATGTCACAAGATCAAAAGGACTTGCAAAAACAATACTGCAAGGTACTGTCCAAGGAAGAAGGAAAGAGGCAGACCAAGGAAAAGATGGGAGAACATCATTAGCCAATGGACAGGACTACAGTGTGAAAAATAGAAAAATAAACATTTACCTTGGACTCTGCCCTGCAAAGCAGTAGCGCAGTCATGTTTCTCCAGCTCATGAGCTTGAAGCTGAAGTTGGCACTGTTTAAGACACTGCAAGCTGCGGTACTGACATTCTTGTATGTGGGCTGGCAGGTCACGAGCTGTCACTTCTTTGGAACAGTCTTTGTGAGGACAAGGTACAGGCTGAAAAAAAACCAACCAACCCAGATATAAATTCAGATTAAAAACTGAAGGCCGACTAGTCTGGTTTTAGATATCAAAAAAAGGGAAAAAACCCCAATTATTTCTTATATTAATTAATCAGCAAAGCCCATTTTCACTATCACACAATCTCACACAGTCTCACAGTCTCTCTCTCTCTCTCTCTCGGGAGTGAGCTGTTTTCAAATTCAAGAGAAGCTGCAATTTTTGACAGGGGAAGAAAAATTAGTTAATTTTGTTAATTAACAAGAACCAAAGCTTCGTAGGACCCTGTGATTTGGAGCATAGGTACCTACTGACTATGTCGTGTGGCATAGATACCTACAGAGTGGCTATAGGCCACTTTGCAGGTATTTTGGTGAAAATATTGACCAGAAAAGCCAAAATCGCTGCACTGCGTGTACGAGGTTACAAAATGCACGGGCTCTCCGCTATGCTAACGGTGTACACACTGTTGCTGTGCCTGCTGATCGGTGGCATTGAGCCAAACCCCGGACCAGGTAGAGAGAATGAAGCAGACGACAGTGACAGTGTGAACAGCAACAACGACACTTCCCCAACGCAAACACAAGCTACGCTGGAAGGCGTGTCGTCGTTCATGAAAACTCTGATGGAGTCTGTCTCTCGCCTGGAAAAAAGACAAGAGTGTTTGGTGTCGGACATGGACCAAAAGCTTCACACAGTCGGTGAGTCAATCACACAGTCTATTCGTGACAGTAGCCAGTCTTTGAAGAAAGATATCTCTTCCTTACAGTCAACGATTAGCGCTGTGGACAAAAAAGTAGACAAAAATAAAGAACGCATATGTCAACTAGAGGCAGAGAATGAAATGCTGTCAGAGAGACTAACGGAGCTAGAGGAAGATTTGGACAGGCTAGAAAGTCATGCCAGAAGAAACAATGTGAAGTTGTTTGGCATCGCAGAAACTGTTGGGGAAAATTTCCAGGCATGTGCTGACAAAGTGGTCGCTCTCTTAAACGAGTTTTTTACGGGAAAAGTGTGGGACACCAGGGACATAGAAAGAGCCCATAGGCTGGGAAAACCCGACACCAGCAACACTAAGCCCCGCCCCATGATAGTCAGGTTTCACAGATGGACTGACAAAATGATGCTGTTCACACACACACATGCTCGTTCCGCCCTTAGCAAGGCAGGCATCCGAATCAGCACAGACCTGACAAAGAAACAAACAGCAAAACTGAAACAGGTACAAGGGGAAGGGAAGTTCGGTTACTACAAAAACGGCAAACTGTATACAAGAGAAAGACGCGAACAAACAACAACAGATACGGAAGTTTTTGACCCACCCCCTCCCCGTGCACACAGAGAAGACAACAAAGGGAAAAAGACTGTGAATGTTCCAGACAATGTTAGTGATGTTGGTGCTGGCACTGAAGACAGTGAGGAGAGCTCCCCTGCCTCCCCCCTGTACAGCGACATGGTGGCCAACAGACACCGACCTAACTCCACAGAAAAGGCAGCCGCTTCACCGGGAAACCCGCCTCCAACCACGCCGCAGGGGTCTAAAAATAGCAGAGAAGATCCAGCCTCTGGGGAAGCCCACTGTGACGTCATCGAACCACAGCGCACGGACTCTGGTCGCGCCGAAGCGACTACGTCAACGGCAGCGGGGAACTCCGTGAGTACAGCACGTGATGTCCGAAACAAGAACTGTGGGGCCCGCAATACGAAGCAGCGTGCTGAGCGCCAGTCAGGGAAACCCCGCAAACCGACGCCGGGGCCAACAACACGACAGCAGTCACAGTCCACGTCATCACCTCACAGAGGCCAGCCTCTCATCTCAGACAGAATGACTACTTCACGCAAACTGACCGGTGGTGGTCAGCTGAACTCGGACAGAGAATAGGGACACGGCCATGGCCACGTCACTGCTGATATCACTACTGTCAATGACAATGACAATGACAATACCAGCCATGCAACTGACAATGACGGTGACAGTGACAATAACGATACAACTTCCACAACACAACAGCAACCAACAAATCCTAGGCACATGCAATCACAGTTAAGAATGCTGACTTGGAATATCGGAGGGCTACTTTCTAAACTTGATAATGCAGACTTTGTTAAGTACATTGCATCGTTTGACATTATATGTTTTACAGAAACGTTTATACAATTCGATATTCAATTTCATGTTTTTGCAGAGTTCAATGCCTACATTGCCCCGGCAAAGAAGCTCAGCCACCACGGCAGGCTTTCAGGAGGAGTGATTGTGTTAGTCAAGAAACACCTCAACTGTTATATTGAAAAGATTGATATTCATTACGATCAAACAGTGATTCTGAAACTAAACAAAAACCTTCTCAAAACAGACAAAGATGTCATTCTGTTATCCACATATGTGCCCCCATACGATTCCCCATTTTATGATACATCTGATTTTCAGGATGGTATTGAGCGGATAGAACAATGTTTAACTGATGTGTGGGAAAGGTTAGATGAGGTTTATATTCTCTTGTGCGGAGATTTTAATGCTCGCACTGGGGACAGAAACACTCTGTATATAAAGGACAACATACCTCAAGATAGTGAAATGGTTTTTGAAAGATCATCAGATGATTCATTTGTCAACGTGTTTGGTAGAAAACTGTTAGATGTTTGCCAAATGTTTGATTGCTCTATATTAAATGGATGTCATTTTTTTGATGCTGAAGGAAGTGTGTCGTTCATATCTCAGGCTGGGTCTAGCCTAATTGATTATTTTTGTGCATCCAACCAAATCTGTTCCAACAGCATTTTTCAATTCTTAAAAGTTGAGGACAGGTTGGAATCCGATCACCTGCCTGTGTCCCTGACTGTGCGCACTATACAAACAAACCAGGAAAGTGCACGTGCAACTCGACAGCGCGTAAACAAATTGGTGTGGGATGAAGAGAAAGCATTTCTATATTTAGAAGCACTGCGCTCCCGGGAATCCCAGGAAAAATTGTCACGTGCAATAACAGAAAGTGACGTCAACCTAAACAGCGCACTGGGTTTGTTTGTAGAGTGCCTACGGTCGGCGGCAAACTGCATGAAGAAAACGGTGTTCACCGGTAACAACAGAAAAGAAGCCGACTGGTTTGACAGCGATTGTATCCGAGCTAAAAAAGATGTTAAATCGAAGTTACGGAAATTCAGACGTGTAAAGTCGGAACAAAATCGTGAAGATTTCGTACAGGTTAAACGCGAATACCGTTCTCTTGTCAACTCAAAGAAAAGAGCATACAAGAAAGCAAAAGCAGAGGCCCTTGTCAAACACATGAAAGACCCTAAGTTGTTCTGGAAAGAAGTAAATGAATGCTTAGTTCGCAAAGGTAAAGGCGCATGCAGTGATAAAATTTCAAATGAACAGTGGTTCAATCATTTTAAAGAAGTGTTTAAGTCCGATGATGCACGAACAGAGGAACCACTGCTAGACCATCTTTCCGATCTCACTGACGATTGCAGTCTTAACTATATCGAAGAGCTAGACAAAGCCATTACTGAGGATGAAGTGAGAGCATCACTACGGAGGTTAAAATCGGGTAAAGCCTGTGGCTCAGACAACATTTTAGCAGAAATGCTGAAGTCCGGGGAAGCATTTATATCAGGATTCTTAACAAAGCTCTTTAACTCGGTTTTTTTGTCAGGATCATTTCCAGATATGTGGCGAGAAGCCATAATTGTGCCGATATTTAAGAAAGGCAGTCGAGATTCCCCATCCAACTATCGAGGTATTTCACTTCTCAGCTTGATCGGAAAATGTTACACGTCGATCCTTAACACTCGTTTGTACCTCTGGTTGGAAGAAAATGAGAAAATATCGGAAACACAAGCCGGATTCAGGAAAGGTTACTGCACAACAGACCATATTTTCACATTGTATGCTGCTGTTCAAAAATATCTAAGTAAACCTGCTAAACTGTATGTTTGTTTTGTTGACTTAAGGAGGGCGTACGACTCAGTCCAGCACGGAATCCTGTTGAGAGCATTGATAAGGTCTGGCACGTCTGGGGCATTCACTAAAGCTGTGTCAGCAATGTATAAATCTTTAAAAGCGTGTGTGCGTGCAAACAACGATGTCACAGACTTTTTTGACTGCCCACAGGGTTTGAGACAGGGCTGCGTAGCTAGTACTACATTTTTCTCAATGATAATTAATGAATTAGCAGACAATTTGTCAGCTGATGGAAAGCATGGTGTCCAATTGTGCCCTGGACTCAGAGAACTCTATATTCTCATGTTTGCAGATGACTTAGCATTATTGTCAAGTTCGCCATCTGGCTTACAAAATCAACTAAACTGTCTCAGTAAAGCATGCTCTAACCTCAAACTTGAAATTAATTGTGACAAAACAAAAGTAATGGTTTTCAGGAAAGGGGGATATTTAGGAAGACATGAAAGATGGTCTATTGGAGGAGAACAGCTGGAAGTGGTCAATAACTATATGTACCTGGGGTTTAATTTCTCAACCACTATGAGCACATCCCGGAATACACATCTCCTAGCAATCAGAGGTAAACGAGCAACAGCAGATATTACACGGACATTAAAACGAATCGACAGTATGACCAAACAGACATTCTTCAAATTGTTTGATTCTATAGTGCAGCCAACTCTTCTTTACGCCTCTGAAATATGGGGTCTGCTGCATCAGACAAATAATCACGGGCTCTTGCATAACAGCGATTCAACTGAAAAAGTACATTTGCATGCGTGTAAAAAGTTCATGAATGTCCCCGTCCGTACACCCTCTGTCATGGTATACGGCGAGCTGGGGAGGTATCCCCTCATAGTTAATTGCTCCATTAGGTCACTGAAGTTTTGGTTCCGTGTAATAAAAATGGATAGACTCCGCCTCCCTCATCAGGCTTACCAACTGCTATTTAATCTGGACAATCAAGGCAAAAGTAACTGGGTATCAAAAGTTAGAACACTTTTGGAAACATTAGGTTTTAATTTTGTATGGTTAAACCAAGGAGTTGAGAATGAATCAATGTTCTTGTCTGCTTTTAAGCAAAGAGTGATAGATAGTGTACATCAAGAGTGGTTTGCGGACATAAGGGACAGCGAGCGTTGTAATCTATACAGGTCATTCAAACCTGTCCTCTCAACAGAGAGCTATTTCTCGGAAGTGACTATAAAAGTCTTTAGAGACTCTCTGGTTCGGTTCAGACTGGGTGTTAGTGACATCAACACTCACAGAAACCGTTTTAATCGCGATGTTAACCCAGGCATGAATGACTGTCCCTTCTGCCCGGAAATCACAGAAGATGAAAAACACCTTTTGTTTCACTGCCGTAAATACAACAATATTCGTCCAGATGTTTTTAAGACGGTACCCCCACATTTTGAAGACCAGAGCTTGCTGGATGTATTGTCGTGCAGAAAGGCCCAGACCACACGACAGTTGGCTTGGTTCTTGCACAAATGTTTTGAGATTAGAAAAAATGGATAAGATGCCCATAATGCTTGCAGACGGATGCTAAAGAAAATGTTCGTAACCAAACTAACAATGCTTATCTATTATGCTATTAACCGATAACATGAATCTCTTGAAAAAACAAAACTCTGTGCTTCTATACATTGTTTTCAACGGAATATTTTTGTTTCTTATGTTTGCAATGTTGCTCACCTTGTGATGGAGGCCATCGTGCCAAAAGTCAATTAAAAGTTCGAGTTCGAGTTCGAGTTCGAGTTCGAGTTCTCTCTCTCTCTCTCTCTCTCTCTCTCACACACACACACACACACACACACACACACACACACACACACACACACACACACACACAGAGCTTCAAACATTTCTATTGTGTGTTTGTGAATGAGAGAGAGAGAGAGAGAGAGAGAGAGAGAGAGAGAGAGAGAGAGAGAGAGAGAGAGAGAGAGAGAGAGAGAGAGAGAGAGAGAGACGGAGAGAGAGAAAGAGAGAAAGAGAGAGAGATTTGATTTGATTTGATTTATTCTTTTATATCGAGGATAATGGAATAAGCACTCTTGAGAGAGAGAGAGAGAGAGAGAGAGAGAGAGAGAGAGAGAGAGAGAGAGAGAGAGAGAGATGATTTGATTAATTTTTTTATATCGAGGATAATGGAATAAGCACTCTTGTGCTTTTTTTCATCCAGTCCCCGTGTGTATCCACTTTTGGAGACCCCCCCCCCCCCCAAAAAAAAAACAAAAACAAACCCAAAACAAAAACAAAACAAAAAACAAAAATAAACACCCCCCCCCCCCCCCTCAACCACCAAAATGCAACAACTAAACTCCAAAACAAAAATGTTCCCACTTGTAAATTTATATCTTCTGGTTTCAATCCCTAATTGTACATAATGCTGAAAATACAATTTATAAACTCTTGTCCACTTTAACTTCACAATGATTATTGAAAATAAAATGTCCAGTGAATGTTTGGAGACAGCAATCAATCTTATAGCTGCTAAAGAGAAGATAGGAACAGACCAAAAGATCTGCAAAGTGTTTAAAATTGCAAGAAACAATCAGTGTGAGTAGCAAACAATGCAGAAAGTAAAGGTACAATTAAAAAAAAAAACCCAAACCCCCCCCCGCAAGAACGGCACGTAAAAACCCCCACAAAAGACCCCACCTCGATATTGACTTCAGATACTGAGATATGAAAGTATACCCTCCCCTCTCTATAACATATTATATTATATAAATTATAAATGGAATAAGCACTCATGTGCTTTTTTACGTCCAGTGTGTGTGTGTGTGTGTGTGTGTGTGTGTGTGTGTGTGTGTGTGTGTGTGTGTGTGTGTGTTCATGCTTGCATGGTGTGTGAAGCCTGAAGTAATCTATGTATACATTATGCATGAAATTGATTTCTCTACATTCATGCAAAAACTCAATTGGGTGTTGAATACCAAGAAGAAGAAAAAAAAAGGCAGGATGCATATATATAAATACATCCAAATATTCACAAAATCTCTGATATATAACTAAAAACTTAGCAGCAAAACACCATTCTTACCCTGAAGTCACAGGCTCCAACATGAGAAGGAAAGTTTCCCTTTGAAATTCTTCCTTCACAGCCTTCATTTTTGTAATCACAATCCATGGTTAAATCGTTGATCACATTTTGAACAAGTGGTGGTGCTAACTCTAACTGTTGCAAGTGGACAGTCCCTCGGCATGTTGGACAAGTGTTGTTGTTCTCCAGCCATTGCCTGATGCAGGCATTGCAGAAAATGTGGTGGCAGGGACACATATAAGGCTCATGCAGCACACAAAAACAGATGGCACAAAGCAGCTCCGGATTAGGTTGTGGATTGAATTTGGTCAGTTCGTAAGAAATGGACGCCATGATTCGAAGGAAAATCTGAAACAAATGACATAATCATTGCAGTAGTGAAGAGGGAAGAAAAATGCCTGCTACTGCTATGTTAAACATGAACCCTAAATATGTGTGTATGTGTGTGCATTTGAGTGAGAAACGATAACAATATTGATACTAGAATTTTAAGACTCCTTTATAACTCTATCCACAGCAACTTACAATGGGACTAAATTTTTGTACATTACCCCCCCCCCCCCCCCCCCCCCCCAAAGTAAAAGTCTAAACAAAGAGTCAAATTTGGTCTGGAATACCTCAGCTCTTGTAGTCTATAGCGTCAAATCTGGTTGCAACTGCTTGCAGGTTCAAACTATCACATGCTCAGCAAAAACACTTTTTTGGGGGGTTTCTACTTCAGTAATAGTCTCTGAACTCTGTTTTCATAAGTTATATGATATTTAATGCACAGTTTCTATCTTGCTTTGAACTTTGACAGACGTACACATATCCATCCAGATGGGGTGATTGGTACACAACTTCTTTGACTTATGTGCATGCGAACTGTCAGTCATTGTAATGTATCCTTTGGACTTTGTTGCCTGCTAAGGCTACTTCTTGTTTGATCTGTCTGCACATTAGAACTGGCACTATAAACTCAACTTTTGAGCAACTAACATAACAAAATTAGCAAGACAGTTAAAACAGACCTGTTATGTCTAAATCATAAACAACTGGTCTTCTTATCTGCAGGACTATTATTTTATCCACCGTGCAAAATTCTAAAATCTCAACAGCACAGATAAGACTGCAACACAAGGCATAACTTTTGCCTTGTCAAAATTGATCAATGCATGGAAAATCCTCCTTGCATTTGTGAAAAAAAAACACCTTCTGATAGGCACACCTATTATAATATGCTGTGCAGAAGGCCCGATTCTAAACGTCAAAAAATTTAATTCTGATCAGATACATAGTTACTTTGTAGCAGGCAATATGCATCCATAGCATTAGCAGACATTGGACAAGGTTGTTAAGGTGCTGTAGGCCTAGTGTAAACCTTAGAGGTGGACCTTGGAATAGGCACTATTCAATTCTAGACTAGGCCTAGTGTGGGGTGGGCGAGTTGGTAGGCCTAGGCTAGGCTTAGGCTATTGCTCATCACTATTCTTGGGTATGCCGAGTGGAGTGCGCCTAAGTTCTTATCTTCGGGATCTGATATATATTTTTTGGAAATGATTTATCTTTTAATTTTTGTGCATTTCGCCGTACCTGAACTTTTCTCAACATTGGATATGTTATTACTGACAATTTTTAGAATCAAAAGAAAGAAACAAACAAAAACGGTTGCAATTTTTTCCTAGACAAAATCGTTCCAGTAGCATACTGGACAAGAACTGACAAGGGGCTGCCCGCGGTTCTCATATGGAGGGATAGGGCCTACAGGAAATTACCAAGTTCCTTTTCTTTTTAGCTGTCATCACAACAAGTATATTTTAAAAAGTCATTGAATCATCAGAAGTTTCAATAAAAAGAAACACTGTAGTAAATAAGTCTAAAAACTTGTACAAAGGGAAATTATTTACAAATGGTTTAAGATTTTTACATGAACTATAGACGTGTGTAACTCACCAATTACTCTGTAAAACAAGGAAGTGCCTTCCTTGGGTTCTTAAAAAAACCTCCAACGATGCCTCATGGGTTAAAAACAACAACAAACAAACGAAGCAGACCTGTTCATCTCATCCCAGTGACTGCTCGATCTAGGGTAGGTCTAGGCCTACATCTTTCTCTGTCAACGACTTGACTAGTCTAAAGCAGGCTTTGCATAGTCTCCCTTGTTCAGGTGACTTTACTTCACGTTCCGTGTGAGATAATATTGGTTACACTCCGGTATTATTTTTGAGGTCATTATAGTATCAGAGTGCCAGTCGGATTTTTTGTTGTTGATTTTCACAGATTTTGTAAAGTATGAAAAAATGCACTATGCACTTGCTTTTGGGATTGAGGACATAGATCAATACCAGGTAGTGACGAGAAGGAAGATGGCAGGATGGTTAAGACGTTCGCCTGCCAACATGTAAACCGTGAGGTTCTGGGTTCGTACCCAGCCTCGCCCTATCTTCCCAGTTTGACGAAAAAATCCTTCCATACTTACTTACCCAGGCTTTGTGCTCTAAAGACTAGAGCGCTACTCCATAGGGCTAGTCTTTCAAGACTGATGGGTGCCTTCTAGTGAAAGAAAGTTGGTGAAAGAAAGTTGGAAATGATCATCCAATGAGGATTGCTTGTGTTCCTACCGCATTTATTTATTTATTTATTTTATTTATTTATTCTTTTATATCGAGGATAACAGAATAAGCAATCATGTGCTTTTTTTCATCCGGTCCCCGTGTGTATGCAGTTTTGTAAATATTGTCATCTGTTCCCACCGGCACACGATGGCCTACTCTTACGAAAAGCGGAACAGGATTTAACGTGTGGGCAAGATGTTCTGCGTGCTTTCGCACACGGGGCCTCGGTTTAAAGTCTCATCCGAAGGACCCGAGCATGCATGTTGGAGTTAGCAGCTAGCAGTCAAAGGAGTGAGGGGGTAGAGTGTTTGCTGAAAAAAAAAGTTCAAACCTACCAAATTTGTGCAAAATCACTTAATTTTTTTTGTTTCTTTGTTGTTGGTTTTTTTTTGTTGTTGCTGCCTCGTCTTCCGTGACACCCCCGCACTGTTGTTCCCACACCACTCATTTTAATCTTTCCGCCACAGCCATACCCTGATTCGTTGTGTCTCATCCTCGAAAGCAGTCTATAGGAAGCCCACCAATATTAGGCCACCATGGGGCCACGGCCAGAAGTCCCTAAATCGGAAATCTCCGCTGGGACGTTAATCACAACAACAACAACAGCCAGAGGGGCCCTGCACTTCTGCTGAGTCACTTTGGTGGTGTTCAGTGGTGCCTGTTCTGAGCAAACATACGCAGGACACCACCTACTAAGCCCCCTACTAACGACAGTATTTGCTCAGTAGTGGAGCCAGACTGAGTGAGTCACCCACCTGAGGTGGTGACCACCACAACGTCCCTCCAACGATCCCCCAGCGAACCTCCAGCCCCAAAGGCTTTGACATAAACTTTCCACAGGCACAGAAGTGTATGGGGAAACCGAATCTGAGGTTACCATGAAACCAGGGCAAAGGGGGCCACCGAATCAGAGGCAATCTTTATCATTGCATGGTGATCAATGGTGATGATGATGATGTAATGATGTTGCTGTGGAAGTGCATGCTTTGAGACTTCTTGACAGGGTTGTACTCTATGCTTACTGTCATAATAATTATATCCCAGCGTCAACCAGGCCTGAGAGATACAGATACCTGCAGTGTTGGTCAGGTAATTAGCGCAACACTCTCAAACTCGCATCGGTAAAGTGGATGAAGCTGGACTGTGTTGTCCCAGCCTCCTCACTGAGCCCACAGCCCACAGCACACTCTCTCTGGGGGCGGATAGCCTAGTGGTCAGAACATTGCGCTGGCAATTTGAAGACCCGGGTTCGAGTCCGGTCGAGGAAATTTTCTTCCTGGAGTTAACATCAGTGCTGACTCCACTCTCCCCAAAAGTCCTTCGGATGAGACTTTAAACCGAGGCCCCGTGTGCGAACGCACGCAGAACATCTTGCGCACACGTTAAATCCTGTTCCGCTTTTCGTAAGAGTAGGCCATCGTGTGCCGGTGGGAACAGATGACAATATTTACAAAACTGCATGCACACGGGGACCGGATGAAAAAAAGCACATGATTGCTTATTCTGTTATCCTCGATATAAAAGAATAAATAAATAAAATAAATAGAAGCCGGTAGGAGTCCGAAAAATCCCTGACTCTTATGGGAATGAACCCACAACCTTCCAGTTCGAAATCCAGGGCGCTAACCACTGCGCCAAAGTGGCTGGTAATCACATGAGTTTTGAGTCAGGGGCTAGTCTTTCTTCAAAAGTTTGTTTTTTTAAAAAAAATCTATGGATGCCCTAGTACGTGCAGTACGAATGCAAGAGTGATATAAAAATTTTATGAAAATGGAAAAGGAGTCAATGTTAATACCGGTGTGTAGCCTAAACCTATTATTAGTAAGGCCCAGGCCTATGCCAATTGGCGAGCCGATTTCTGTCACATGACCATTTCATGTGACTTGAGTCAGCAGACTTGACAGCTAATATAGGCCTAACGTAGGCCACAGTAGCAGACAAGCGAGGAGAAATACTAAGGCCTACTTTGTTTTTAGTTGTAACGCATCGACATGAAAGTCCTACTACTGCTGACTTTTGTGGCCATCGGTGAGTTGTTAACTTGTTTTGAATTAGTGCCTGTTAGAAAGAAATGAACATCCACTTTTATCATAACAGATTCAGGTTATTTCGCCAGTAGGCCTAGAAGATGACTGCCAGTAAACAAAAATGACGGCCCATCTCTAGGGATGTGTATTACCTTGTTTCCAGCAGGTCGGTTTGTTCAAAGGTTCATGCCTATGGGGTAATTAATGTTAGGAAGGGTACTGTTACACTGTGCGAAGATCGAATATTTGTCTTTTTATTCACACACACACACACACACACACACACACACACACACACACACACACACACACACACACACAACACACACACACACATTTGTGCACCAGTTTTATTATTGGGAATTCTCATGCTTGTGTCATGTGTGCAAATAAAGTCAGTGTGTGTGTCTGTGTCTATAGATATGAATACATATAATGATTGATACAAACGCACAGATATGTGTGTGTGTCTTGTGTGTGTGTGTGTGTGTGTGTCTGTGTGTGTGTGTGTGTGTGTGTGTGTGTGTGTGTGTGTGTGTAATCAAAAGTCAGATAATTTACCAATGATTTGTCAGTTTATGCCAATTTCAGTATTTGTCCTCACTCTCATAAAAATTAATCATTCTCTGATTCTTTTTTCCCAGTTTTTTGTTGTTGTTTTGCAATAACTTGAATAAGTCAAACATGCATGCAATACTATTTCAAGAGAGATTACCCAGTATCACTTCATACACTTATAGTAATAGACACTACAGCCGAGTGGATAAGACTGTTCGACTTCAATCCTATGGGTCCATGAAGTCATGGGTTCAGATCTCAGTGGCATGATCTCCCCGATCAACGTCTTACTGACCTGCCAGTGCCTGCCCTTAATTCCCTTTGTGTACATGTATAGTGTATGATGTAGAAGATCAAATAATAATTAATTTACATATATATGTATGTCAAACAATTTAAAGATCCTGTAATTCCTACCAATGTTTCTTTTTGGTGGGTAATGAAAACATGAAGATACCCTCAAATTATAATCAATCATACAAAACATGAAGATACCCTCAAATCATAATCAATCATAATGAGAACCTTCATGGCGGGCAAAACTTGCCACATATGCAAAATCTCACCATTGCTAAACCCTGGACCTCCAGTCTAGTGGAGGAAGAAATACAGTATCTTCACAGCTACAGTAACTAACAGCTCTGCAAGAAGAGATTGTGTATCTAGGGGAGGGTTGAGAGAAATGGGCCAGCCATTAGGATGAATGAAAAGAGAAGAGTTGATCATAGGACTCTACAGGGAAGTATTTATTAGTCTGGTTGTTATAGGGAAGTATAATTTATTAGTCTAGTTGTTATCTTGTAGGGAAGTATTTATTAGTCTGGTTGTTATGTGTTTTTTTTTTAAGAATTGACTTTCATGTTTGCATACTGACACCCAAAATAATACTTCTGATTCTCAACTAATCAAGGCAATTATCTTATGAATGCTGTTCAGGTCACTGTGCTATACTTGGAAGCAAGAAGTGCACATATGGCCCATC
>CM060316.1:39647994-39682994 GCA_030674155.1 Stramonita haemastoma
ATGAGACGGAGTGCACATGAGGTCAATTTTTAGTTATTGACATGTTATTAATGTGCAATAAAGTGGCTATCAAATACAAAAAACAGATTGAAAATCGGACAATTCTGTGCAACATTATTACAAATTGAAATGATAGACGGCAGGATGTGACAAAAAGAGAAACCGGCAAGTTTATTTTAGTAACAGGTTGTCAGAATGAGGGCTTGGGTATTTTCAAAGCACATTTAAAAGCAAAAGGAATAAAAATTATGCCTTGATATTTCATTATAAGATAAATAAACAGATCTAGTTTAATAATCAATCAATATATCAAAATTGACAGCTTGACCCCCACCAGCCTTTAAAGGCTCCTAGCGCAAAATTAGGTAATGTGCTAAGCGACTCATTTCGTGGTGGAGCGTCACATATATCCCAGTGTCAACTGGGCCCGAGAGATAGAGACACCTGCAGTGTTGGTCAGGTAATTTTAGCGACACTCTCAAACTGGCATCCATAAAGTAGATGAAGCTCAGCTGTCTGGTCCCTATCTTCCCAGTGAGCCCTTAGCACTGTCACTCACTCTGGGTAAGAGGTAGGTAAGCCATAGAGCCTAACTAGTTGGGAAGCCCACTTTGGTGGAGTAGTGGTCATTACTGCACTTCTCTAAGCACAGTCCTGTTTTACATGCAGATAGTAAAATCTTGGGCAAAAACTCACCAGACACTTGGAAATATGGTAAGGAAGAAACCCATGAGACCAGGGCACTAAAAGTCACAGTATCTGAGAGCTTTTCTCATTACATAAGAGCTTCTGAGTGGTAAAGATATTAACTATCATGTATAGGGATCCAAATAGGTTTGAGACAAGAAGTCTGAAGCCTCTGGTCCTTGCTACAAAAAAATACTGAAGCCTTTGCTTCCGTGCTACAGAAAAATACTGAAGCCTCTGCTTCCTTGTTACAGCAAAATACTGAAATGTATGCTTCCCTTCTCTTTTTCTCACTCAGTTTATGTATGTGCATGCATGCTTGCATGCATGCCTGTTTGCATCAGTGATCCTGCTTGCATTTGTGATATGTGTGCATGTGTGTGTGTGAGAGACAGAAACAGTGTATGTGTGTGTGTGTGTGTGTGTGTGTGTGTGTGTGTGTGTGTGTGTGTGTGTGTGTGTGTGTGTGCACTGGTGGTTTTTTTCTGAACTTATCTTGATTTTTTTTTAGTTTCATTTTGTTATGCATCTCACACTTGTTCATGTACACATGTGTGTTTCAGAATCCACAGGATATGTGCTTCCTCTTCCAGCTCTGTGAATTCGAGAGCAGTGCAGATTTTGCCCTGCGGTTGGAACATGCTGCTGCAAAGGTATGTGGGTAAATAAAATGAAATTTGTTACCTTAAAAAACCCAAAACAACCGGGTATGATTTAAATGAGTACTGTCTTTCATTGTGTCTGATTTCAATTATGAACATCTGTGTGTTCCTCTCTTCATAAATTTCATGTCAGTGTGTTGAGTTTTTTGTGTGTGTGTTTTTTTTTCAATGTGTTGGTGTGTTTTCTTCTTGAATTGGAAGAATTGTTTATGATTTTTGATAGTGTAGAAAATTTGAAAGTGAGCTGACTTCATTGAAGTTCAGTATAGCATTTTCAGTTAATTCAGTGTGTGTATGTTTGTGCGTGTGCACATTCTTGTGTGTGCTTGTTTTTATGTATGTCTGCATGAGTGTCTGTGTGTCTGCCTATAAGATAGAATTGGAATTAAGACAGCGCTAGAACTTATATCCAGTGGCACTTTATTACTTCCTCATTTAAGAAAAAGCACCTGTCAGCAATTTCCTAATACATGGGTAATTAGATCAGAACTTCATATGTTCTTACTGATACCTGTGAAATACAGTATCACCTCTTGCACATTGTCAGATCAGGACTTCTTCCACAACTGTTACCTGTATAATGTAGTATTACCTGTCACATAGTCTGATCAAGGTTTGTTGTCTCCCTTGTTGAAGCACAAATGATGCTACAGTCACCTTGCTACACAATACTTGCTCTCACTTACAGAAAACCTGGTTCCTTTTTTTGCATACTTTTCATCAGCCTCTGCTCTGCCTTCAATACCATTCCACCCCATCTCTTACCACTCAAACTACTTTCACTGAACGTCAGTTTTTGGCTCATTCTTTGGATCCTGTATTTGTTTTTTTGTTGTTGTTTGTTTGTTGTTTTGTTTTTTTACAAATTGACCACTGTTGTCCGATTTGAAAGGGCAATATATCCACAGAAAAATAAACTTTTCCTGGTTATCTACAAGGCAGTGTACTTTCTCTGTCCATTTCACTCTTTATACCTGTGACTTAAAAAATAACAAAAAACTTATGACTGCTCTGGTCAGATCAAGTACATCATTCATCAGATATTCTGATGACTCTGCTCTTGAGGATCTATCTAACTCTCACCTTACATATTCTAAATGAGCTGAAGAGTTTTCCTCCTGGTGTAAACTGAATTATCTGGACTTGAATGTCAAAAAGACAAATGAAACGTTAGTTGATTTTTTGCAAGAACCCAGAGCCAGTACCAAATCTTTATACATAGATGGTTTGAAAGTAGAACATGTGAATGAAGATAAACACTTAGTTACTGTTATTGATGACAGGCTGAACTTTACTCCAAATACAGGTCTCGTTAATTGAAAATAGTACTCGTGTATCTTCTTTATTTTAAAGACTCTAAACTCTTCAGGTAAATCAGGTTTTACAGGTTGACAAGGATGCTGGAGACTACTGCACTGACTGTGTGAACTTCTTCACAGACCTGCAGGAAATTGTCAACAACACAGAGGTGAGGGAGGGATGCTGGGTCTGGTTAGATTTAATCAGTATTGAGAATTATTCAGCTGTATTTTCTTTTGCAGTGGCATGTCCGTGTGTGTGTGTGTGTGTGTGTACACGTGCATGTGTAAATATAAAAAAAAATCTGTAAATCTTTTGTGAATGGTTGCATGTGTGTGAATGTTTTTGAATGCAAGTACTTGGATTTGTTTGCTATATACAAGACTTGGCAATATACAAATTCCATACATTATTATTATTATGTTTGTCCATCAGCCGCTGTTGTTGATCAATATCATTCATTGGCTCTGAATCTGTTTTTAACTTCTTTGTTAATGTGGTAAATTGGATGAGTGTTGAGATTTTCTTTTAATGAGAAAACGTTTGACAAGGTTTGCAGAGTAGTGTGTGTAAAAAATGTATGTTAAATGACCAGTGATATGGAATGAAAGAAAATTATGAAAGTGAAAGTCATAGAGGTTGAACAGATTAAGTTAGAAGTAGTCCATTGAGCATAGGATTTACAGTCAGATGTTTTTAGTTAATGATCACTGAAAGATTTCCTTTTTCATAAAAAAAATGTTTGAGATTTTATAGTTTTTCCTCTGTATTTATCTCTGTAAATTGGTGTTCCATTGCAAGAACTGAAGCTAAAATTGTTAGATGATAATGCCAGATAATTTTTGTGCAGGGGAAAATAGCTGAAAAGCTGAAAAGCAAAATTTGCACCAGACTGGGCCGTTTTGAAAGTTTGGTGAGTACACTGGCTAGAAAGTCAGCATATTGATAATATAATCATGTGTCTTTCTGATAGTTTATCTGGCTATCTGTCCCTCTTGGAAACTGCTGTCCCTCTTGGAAACTGCTTAGTGGATTTTAATGAGGCTTTGACCTGATTATACACTATCTATATAGCAGTGAAAAAATAAAATTTTAAGCATAAATTATTTTGAAGTCATAAGATTGAGAAAACTTGTGACCACATTTCTGCTTTTGGAAACAGTCTGCATAATGTGGGTATAAAGATAACTTAACAGAGATTCAGCTGTGCCTAGTGAGTTAAGGGTGGAGAGATTTGATGTCTGTGGTCTACCTTTGTGCTGATCTTCCAATGGTGTATCCCCTTCATGCATGTGCTGAAGATAAATTGTGCATATTATAGATTCTGTAAAAGTGGTCACTTTACACAGCATTGTAGAATCAGACCCAGATTAGATATCAGCTGTGAACAACAAACGAGATATTGAACACTTAAAAACTTTGTTTTCCAACTGATATGGTATTTCATTCAACTGAATTTCATCCGTCTTTTGAATGTGCCTATGTTGCAGTGTAATAAAACAGTGGACATCTACACAGACTTCATCATCCAATTCCTTGCACAGCAACTGGTAAGGCATCCTTTTATCAGGGGACTTCTTCACTTTGATACTGATGCGTGTGTATGTTTTTAAGGCTGGTTTTGTTGGGGCACACAGAAAGGGTAGTGTGTGTGTGTGTGTGCGTGCGTGCGTGCGCACGCGTGCACGCATGCATGTGTGCACTGCTGCCACTGCTTTTCAGTTATGTTCAGTAGTTCTTGTCTACCAGACATTACCTGCTAATCCCCATAAAATAACAATTGGTATGTCATGGAACCAGACTAGTTGAGAAGCCAATTCTGGAGCAGTGGTCATTACTGCACTTCTCTAGGTACAGTCCTGCTTTATATGCAGACAGTAAAATCTTGGACAAAACTCACCAGACACTTGGAAATATGGTAAGAAAGAAACCCATGAGACCAGGGCACTAAAAGTCACAGTACCTGAGAGCTTTTCTCATTACATGAGAGCAGCTGATTGGTAAAGATAATAACATGATGTATAGGGATCCAATTAAGTTTGAGACAAGAAGTCTGAAGCCCCTGCTTCCTTGCTACAGAAAAATACTGAAGCCTCTGCTTCCTTGCTACAGAAATATACTGAAGCCTTTGCTTCATTCTAATCTATCTATCTATCTATCTATCTATCTATCTATCTATCTATCTATCTATCTATCTATCTATCTATCTATCTATCTATCTATCTATCCCATAGTCTGGCGACCGTGAGAGCATCCACAAACACTTGACAACCAGTTCCCTCCATTCCTCTCTCTGTTCTGTGGTCTGCTTCATTACCACAGAAAAACACTGAAGCCTTTGCTCCTTGCTACAGAAAAACACTGAAGCCTTTGCTCCTTGCTACAGAAAAACACTGAAGCCTTTGCTCCTTGCTACAGAAAAATACTGAAGTCTGTGTTTCCTTGCTACAGAAAAATACTGAATCCTCTGTTTTCCTACTACAAAAGAATTCTATAGACTCATTCAAAGGACTTTTGGGGGGAGTGGAGTCAGCACTGATGTTATTCCAGGGGAAAAAATCCCCTTGAATGGGTGGTGGCTCAAACCTGGGCCATCAGATCAGAAGCACAACTCACAGTGCTCTGACCTCCAGGCTGTCCCATCCCATACACAAGTATACACTTCCTGCACAACTATACTAAAATCTAAGTGCTCTCTCTCTCTCTCTCTCTCTCTCTCTCTCTCTCTCTCTCTCTCTCTCTCTCTCTCTCTCTCTCTCTCTCTCTCTCTCTCTCTCTCTCTCTCAGTGTTTATTTGCGCATGCATACATGCATGCCTGTTTGTATGCATCAGTGTGCATGCCAGCGTTTGTGAGCTTGTGATGTATGTGTTTGTGGGAGAGAAAGAGAAAAAAAAACGCATTCATACATATATGTTATATTAGTTCTGAACCTTTCTTAATTTATTTAGTTTCATTTTATGCGTCTCACACACTTGTTCATGTGTGTGTTTTTCAGAATCCACAGGATTTGTGCTACCTCTTGCGACTCTGCCCCAGTGAGAGCAGTGCAGACTTTGTGATGAGGTTGGGACAGGCTGCTGAAAAGGTAGGTGGCTAACCAGTTCATTGCCTATAGGACGTCAGCTGACATCCTAGGCAAAGTGCTTCTCCAGTGCTTTTAGGACGTCAGCTGATTTCCTTGTTTTTTGCCCGATTTTCCACATGTTTGTGTCCGGTGCAAAAGTGAAAATATCTTCTCACATGGTTAGAAAAGTGTATTAGCTATTCTGAATTAGGAATGGAATATCCCTCTACATCACAGCAAATGTCTTTTTTTTTCTTGATGTTAGGCAGTGCCTGGCTAAATTCGTGAAGACTACCACCATCTCAAAAGAGGAGAACAAGTCATAATTCTAAGACTCTGCACTAGGCACAACAGACTAAATCACCACATGTTCACAAATCTGGAACTCGCTCCTTCTCCCCTGTGTGACTGTGGTAAAGAAAACCAGACAGGCAAGCACATCCTTCAAAGGTGCACGCTATTCAGCCACCTGAGGAAGAAAGTGTGGCCGATGGAGGTAACCCTATAGACCAAGCTGTCTGGCCCACGAGAGGAACTGAAAAGGACATGCTATTATTTTTGCCAGACACATCTGATGGTGTAAAGTGAACAAGAGAAGAAGCTAAATTCATGCAGTGAAAACTCAGTGCCACGAGTCAACTGTCCACTTCACAGAAAACTTACACTACTTTGCCAGCACTGCAGATGATTTTGGATAAAAATGATAAGGCAATGATCTTTTGTCTGATGATTCATTTGAAAATGACAATGACTATGACAGTGATAGAGATGTGCTACTCTTGCTGGAAGCCATGTAGCAGACAAACTTTTCAGCAGACCAATGTACTCTACAGTGATAGTGAGTCCACTCAGTTCCAGCAGTGCCAAAAGTCGGTCATGGCCTGAGGCAGCAGGTAAAAGGGGGAGGGGTTGATTCAGTGGCCCCCATTGCGCTGGTCTCATGGTGACCTCAGATTTGGTTTGCCCATACACTTCTGTGCCCATGGTGAGTTTGTGTCAAGGCCTTTGGGGTTGGGGGTTCACGGGGGGACGGTCATTGAAGTCCATTTTAGCATTTTCAATGATTTCGGTGAGTGTATGTTTGTATGCGTGTGTATGCTTGCATTCATGTGTGTGCTCAGGTTGATGTGTCTGCATGAGTCTTTGTGTGTCTACCTGTCTGTGAGGAAGAATTAGTATCTTCTTCATCAAAGGTGCAAAAACCAAGTAATGTCTGTCATATGAATGAAAATGTGTTGCACTGCCATAAAGATCCTGACAAGACAGGCCCAACTCATCCTACTTTGAAACATGGGAAAGAATAGTTATCTTTTGAGCCTTTCTGGCAAAAAAAGGCAGCAGAATGAACCAAGTTGGCATACATTCATATCTGAAAACTTCAGGATGCATTTCTGTTCAGACACAGTAGTTAGCAGTTAAGATGTTTATAGCAGACATAGGTTTTAGAAAATGACCATGTTTTCTTATTGTTTGTACAGATGCAGTTCCAGAATGAAGGATGTGAAACATGTCAAACTATTGCCAAGGATCTGCAGAATATTCTCAGGGACCCTACACTCCAGGTAAATGAAATGAAAAGAGAAGAAAGGCTGGAGTTTTCAATATCATGAGTGCATGCTTCAGAGTAAGAAGCTCTGTATTGTTTTTGATAGAGAAATCGATGAGTGATGACTTGTGTGATATCACACCTTTAGAGGAGTAATAAAGAATATAAGAAATGATAGAAAATGCATGTAAGATGGAATTTTGCCTTGAATGTGTGATGTATTTCTGTATTTCAGTGCAAATTTAACTTCTTTTCTCAAGAGAATATGAAGCTGTTGAACACTGTAATACTATATTAGAGCTCTTGTATGCCCACTTCTTCTGTGTTGAACACTGATTTTGTGACAGTTCTTTCTGTCTTTCTGTCATGTTCAACGGTGACCTCCAAAACAGCAGAGGAGGCAGCTGCTGTTTCAGAAACTGGGCAGAAATATGAATATAGTGGAGATGCCTTGCCCACAGTTCATCCCCACTCTCTTGGCCAAGAGGACATAAGGGCAATCAGCATTGTAGATGTTGTCCAAACGCCAACTACCCCCCCCCCCCCCCCAGGGCTGCAGCACTTAAGGACTGTGCAAGTCAAACCTCCTAGTCAGAGAGACATAAGTCGATCACTAAAAACTGAGCTGTAAAGTGGAATTCCATGAGTGGGAAAGCAACTGATCATACAGCCTCTCACTTTGCTGTTGCACCCAGTGTCAATGGTTTAATAAAGAATTGTGATAAAGCGAAGTGCTGTGCCACTTTGTTTAATGTTGAGATTGTGTTTTATGATTTTTGGAAACAAGAGAACCAGGTCCATACAGATCTTACAGGTCCTTGAAAGTCCTTAATTTTAAGGGTTCTCTGTTCAGGCTTTGAAAGTCCACATAACTCAGAAATATGCTCTCAGATGCTTAGAAGTGCTGAAGTTTGCTATTATCTTGGACAAGAATAAACTTTGAAAGATATGGGTAGTGGTTGTAATTTGAATTTGAAAAAGAGTAGTAGTAGGCACCCATCAGTCTCGGAAGACTATGGAGTTGTGCTCTAGTCTTTAGAGCGCAAAGCTTGGGTAAGTAAGTATGGAGGGCAAGCTGTTACCCATGTTACCCATGTAGCAGACCCCCACTCTCCACACTACTGGAATGGCCCATTGGAAAGGCAGTCGCCGATACGAATGGTTCCAGTACCATCGCAGGAGCTGCCAGAACGTTGCCATATACAGCCCCGAACGAGTAAAAAAAAAAGCATGTTAAAAGAAAGCATGTGTTAAAAGGAATTTCAGTGTCCAGAGTGTGTGCATCCACAAGCTAACTGATGATTGCTCAAGTTGCTTTAAATGGATATGACAATTATAAAAGATGACAGCAAATATACCCATTTCCTCTTTAACACACATGCAAGGAATCGTTTTCCTTAGTTCTCATTACGGTTATGATGTAAATGAGATTATTTCCCTTTTTTTTCTTTTTTTAGAGTACTCTTTTCAAACCATCCTTTCTTACAGAAAGCAGATTTTCTTTTAAACTGTTAGAATGATATCTAGAAATATATATATATATATATATATTATATATATATATAATATATATATATATATATATATATATATATATATATATATATATATATATAACTACAACAGCAATAGAGTAGTAAGATCAGTTTTATTGAGCTTGATTTTTCAGAGCATTTAATATGCACAGATGCAGTAACTAATTTCAAATGCATATCCATGGTATATACGAATGAAAATGTGTGGATTCTTTTCCAATATGGCTGATCTGATTGTAGAAGTGTCTTCTTTTCAGTCTGAGACCATTTACCTGCTGAGGGATGAGGTGTGTCCTTTGCTGCCAGGAAGCCTTGTGAATTCGGTAAAAGCTTTAAAAAAGATGAAGAGTTTGCCTGTTGTAAAATCAGTCTCCTTTTCTGAATGTTTATGTGTGGCATGTTTCAAAGGTTGTGTGTATTCCATTGGTCAGGTTTCATCACTGCTTTTTTCTTGTGAACTAGAAGTGAAAGCAAATTAACACGCTTTGTGTTGTTAAGATTTTGTAGCTTTTTTCTTCCTGAAAGCTTTAAGAAAGAGCATCACCTTAATAGAGAAGGAATCATCAAATTTAAACAGGTATTTTTATGAATTGGTTAACATTTGATCAGGAACTCTTTTAATGTTTGTTTGTTTGGGGGGGTTGCATTAATTTTTATTTTAGATTAACAAAAAACATTACTTAAAAAATGTTAGTTTGAAATTCAATGATGTGGAGAAATTGATTTTTTACATGGTTCATGTTTCTTTTATTTATCCATTTTAATCTTTGTGGCATACTTTTAGAGAAAGAAGTAGTATGGGGGTGCAGAGGTCTATGCTGAACAGGCAACCCAGAACTCCATAGAAATGCTCCAGCAATGATGCAGGGCTTGCTCTGTTTGCCAGCCTTAGTGAGGCCTGCCTTTGATTGTTCCATGTGAAGTGTGGCTAGGCAGCCTGCTTGTGACTGTGGGCAATATAAAAATAGGGTGGGGTTTAGCCTGAAGATGTCACAGGAGATAAAGCACTAAAAGCTTGAAATGCAAAGCAAGAAAAGGGAAAGGAAACATTAGCTGTGCAAAACAGGGTCTCTCTCTCTCTGCTTTCAAAATATTTTGAAGAAAAAGTACAAGACATAAACCCCTCCTCCCCCCCCCTTCCCCCAAAAAAGGAATAAGTTGGCTGTAGATGTTTATCAAAGTTCTTGATCAAAGTTTTGTTTATTTTTCAGTGCAAGACCTATGTATCCCAGTACGGATATGTGGCAATTCAAGTGCTGATTGCTGAACTGGTATGTACAAAACTGACTTTTTCTTTTGCTCTCTCTCTCTCTCTCTCTCTCTCTCCTCTCCTCTCTCTCTCTCTCTCCTCTCCTCTCCTCTCCTCTCCTCTCCTCTCCTCTCCTCTCCTCTCTCTCTCTCTCTCTCTCTCTCTCTCTCTCTCTCTCCCCCCCCCCTTTTTTTTCTTCTAATTTGTGTAGTATTAAATGTTATGTTTACCATTTTTTGCATTAGTGACCCAGAGGTTGATGGAAAAATTAATCAATTGATTGACAACGTATATGAACTGAATATAATCTGAATATTAATAATTTTGTGTTTTTTGTTTTATTTTGTTATTGAAACATAACTGTTAGATTTTTTCCAAAATCAGAAATCAGTGGAAATATGTGAATTACTTTATTATTTAAAGTATATATTTGAGAGAGAGAATATATACATGTAATTTTACTAAAGGTTGAGAGAGGGTACATTTTAGAGGGTTTCAGTCGTTGGAATCTGATATGGCATAGAATAGAAAAGAGACATGTGAAAATAGGATTTCATTCATGGTGATAATGAAGATGAAAACATCATTTAAGGATTTTGTCAATGCTGATGCAGCAGAGTTAGAGTTGAAAAAAAAAAAAAAAATTGTATATGCAGTGTGTCAAAGTTTCAAGCATGTTAAAGTGCAGGGAAACATGGAACTGACAAGCTTGTACTCAGATTGGTTCTTGCGTTTGTGTTCTGTTTTATGTTCCTCAGTTAGAGCTCTGAGGTTCAGCAGTGTTGAGATTTTTTGCATATGCAGCTGTCTTCCCCCTCCCCACCATTTAGGTAGCTGTCTTCTGACGTCGGGGATGGTGTCCTAACACACCTGTGTGTTTGCATTTCTTTAGAATGTTGTCATTCATTTCTACAGGCTTGAAATGACGTACTCTTCCAAAAGGCAGAACAAGGTTTTAACATGCGTGCAAAATGTTCTGCGTGCATTTGCACACAGGGTTTCATCATACAGTTTCATCTGAAGGACTTTGACATTGAGTTTGATGTTCTAATCAAACAGAGAAGAAAGGTCAAGGACAGGAATTGAACCCAGAACCTCACGGTGTGCTTGTTAGGCAGGTGAACGTTTTAACCATCCTGCCACCTTCCTTCTTATGATTGTTCTGAAATGGGTTTTAATGGCAGGACCCTGTCAACATCTGTCAGACACTTGGCTTCTGCAAAAGCACGGAGACAAAAGAGAAGCTGACAATTGTGCCTCTGGCCAAAGCGCTGAGCACTGTTCACCTGAAGGCCCCTGAACCTCAACGCCAGGCTTCACCACTGTGTGCAGTCTGTGAGCTTGTAATGAACAAGATTGAAGACCTGATTGGCAAAAATGCTACAAAGGTATGGATTACCATTTGAGAGCTCAGAAGAAAACTATATAGTTTATATTCTGTACTGTCAGACATTGGTAGCTATATAACTTCTTTCAACTCATTTTTCTCCTTGATCATGGTGATGGTGATGTGAACGTGTAACTAGCTGTTCCAGCGATCATCAGTCAGGGATGCACTGACCTGAAGCCCCCATCTCGTTTATCTGTTAGCCCAGGCCAACAAAGCACTCACGCCTGCATTCAAATGTTGTTATGCTTGAAAAAGTTGCATTGAATTTGTCTTCAGCCATAACAAGCCCTTTGTGTAGCACTCTATACTCTTGTATGGTTGCCTATATGGGGAAGTGCTTGAAAAAAACTGCTATAAACAAATTTCTCATCCAGTGTGTACTTTGTGGTCTCACTCTGACAGCAAATCCCAGGTGGGATGAGTCAGTAAGTGCAAATTCTGGGTGACCCCCAGGGTGTTAAGCTGGGGAACAGGCAATAGCAACAAGAACCATTAGTTGTGGTTCTCCTTCTAGGCAATGTCTTTTTCGAAGAATTACAGCCTGTAAAACAGGCAGCTGCTGGTTCTTGGCTAGTTGAGAACTGTCAGCTCCATCATGGAATTGATAGCTGGTGAAATCAACCATAAACCTCTAAAAGAAAGTATTTTTCTGATATATTGACGTAGGTAGAGTCAGGTAGTGTTTTTCTCTCTTGTCCTCTTCTGTGCATTCCTCTACTGGATGGGTTACATAGTGCCTGGTCTTCTCCTGTGCTTATGACTTTGAGGGTCTTCCCGCTGGCCTAAACCAACCCATTCTAACTTCAGAGCAGTTCCTTTTTTGTACTGGATGCATGCTGGGTATGTTTGTTTTTCTGTCACCCTCTGAATGGTGGTATGAATCACAGGATCTTTAACGTGCGTATTTGGTCCTCTGAATTTGTATATACACAAAGGGACTTTAGGCACTGGCAGACCCGAGAGACTGTAAAACATCTCCACCCTTAGTTCACCAGAGACCCGAGGACCCATGGGATTGATGTCAAATAGTCTGAACCACTCGGCTGTTATAAGTGTTGTCAGTCTGTGTTCAGTTTTTCCTGTCATCAGCCTTGTTCTCATTGCATCAGCCCTACTGTAGCTGCTTGCTTTGGACTGCTGGACTACAAACCACATGAATGAAGGAATGAATGAATAAACCAAAGGAAGAAAGCACTATCACCCACTTTTATCCTGCTACACAGGGCAGATTTTTCAGTTTACCTCATAAGCTTCATCTGGTTGAAAATATGAAGCTTTAAATTTTTTTTTTTAATAAAAAGATGAACTTTTAGTTTTTTAGGCCCCTTTTTTACAAGGGTGGTGTCAGTAGATGCAGAACACTGCTTCTGCTAAGAAATACATACAGCAGATGCTTGACCAATTGCCAAGGGGGGGGACGATAGCCTAGTGGTCAGAACATTGCGCTGGCAATTTGACGACCCGGGTTCGAGTCCCGTCGAGGAGATTTTTCTCCTGGAGTTAACATCAGTGCTGACTCTACTCTCCCCAAAAGTCCTTCGGATGAGACTTTAAACCGAGGCCCCGTGTGCGAATGCACGCAGAACATCTTGCGCACACGTTAAATCCTGTTCCGCTTAAGAGTAGGCCATCGTGTGCCGGTGGGAACAGATGACAATATTTACAAAAACTGCATACACACGGGGACCGGATGAAAAAAAGCACATGATTGCTTATTCTGTTATCCTCGATATAAAAGATTAAATAAGAAATAAAAAAAAATAACCCTCTGTGCTCATGAAATCTCAGGAGTATGGTGGGTATTTTAGGATATCCTCAGCCCACTAAACGGTGACATGACTCATTGGGTGTCAGATGTGCATACTTGATTCTCTGTATGAGTGTACGCATGAAGGGGAGTATGTTTAAGTAGTTTCTAAAGACTGTCTGCAGGTGACAGGTTTGAAAAATTTATGGACTGCGCAATGTGTCCCCCCCCCCCCTCTAAACTAAGCGTATAGACCAAATGCCATGGTGCAGTGGTTAGTTCCTTGAATTTTGGACTGGTAAGGTTTGAATCCCATAAGTACTATAGGGATTTTTCGGATTCTGGCCAGCTGCTACCCAGAGTAAGTGTGCTGTTGGCTCAGTGGGAAGACTGGGACAACACAGTTGAGCTTCATTCACTTTATGGATGTGAATTTGAGAGTGTTGATCAAATTACCTAACCAACCAACACTACAGGTGTCTGTATCTCTCAGGCCCGGTTGACACCAGGATATATTATGACAGTAAGCGTAGAGTACAACCCTGTCAATAAGTCTCAAAGCAGATGCACCTTCACAGCAGCAGCATTACATCATCCTCATTACCATTGATCATCATGCAATAATAAAAATTGCCTTTGATTCGGTCGCCCTGGTTGCTCTGGTCTCATGGTGACCAGATTTAGTTTCCCCACACACTTCTGTGCCTGTGGTGAGTTTGTGTCAAAGCCATTGGGGTTTGAGGTTTGAGAGGGGCAGTCGTTTGAGGGACATTGCGGTGGTCGCCACCTCAGCTGGGTGACTCACTCAGTCTGGCTCCGCGACTGAGCTGTAGTAGGGGGCTTAGTAGATGGTGTCTTGTGTATGTTACCTCAGAACAGGTACCACTGAACACCACCAAAATGACTCAGCAGCAGTGCAGGGCCCCTCTGGCTCCACTGGTGGCCCCTCGGCAGCCTGATATTGGTGGGCTCCCTGTAGACTCCTGACACTGGGGATGAAACAACAAATCAGGGTATGGCTGTGGCGGGGAGATTGAAACGAGTGGTGTGGGAGCAGCAGGACAGGGACATCACGGAAGATGAGGCTGCGCAAAAAACAAAACGAAAACAAAACCCCAAACCTTACATATAGCCTGACAGGTGGCTTTTATGCTTAAAGAAAGGATGAATCATAATTTCAGTCTAAATGACTTGAAGTTGTATGTGTTCTTTTCAGGCGACTTCATAATCATTTGTGCCAGTGTTGTTCTTTTTTCTTTTGGTAATAAACAAATGAAAACTGGTTTTTAGGAATATACAGCGAAGTTGGTCTGATATTCTGTCTGCTCAGTCTCTCCTTTTTTCCTACTCTGTTGAAGATCATTGAGTGAAGGTAGGTCTCGTTTGTTTTATTCTTTAGTCACCAGTATGTGCTGAAATGATACATTAAAAAAATGTTTCCCAACATTTTCTTATTACAAATCTGAAACAGCATATAAGAAGCTCTGTGTGGGCCTATTCTCTCTGATCATATTCTAATGAATGGTGCACGTACAATAGACTTGTATTTTTAAGACAAGCGTGTTCTCTTCTGCAGGCAGAGATTGAAAAAGCTCTGGGGGAAGTTTGCAGTTTGTTGCCACGGTCATTGAAAGGAGAATGTGACAGCCTTGTGAGCCAATATGGCCCTGAAATTGTCGACTTTCTGTTGAAGCTTGCTCCAAACGCAGTGTGCTTTTCTCTTGGTCTCTGTGTTGTTGACCAGCCTGTGCCTGGTGAGTTGAAGCTGTTACATTCCACTTTATTGTGATGTATCTAATGGTTGTGTCCTACATTCCACTTTATTGTGATGTATCTAATGGGTTGTGTCCTACATTCCACTTTTTTGTGATGTATCTAATGGGTTGTGTCCTACATTCCACTTTTTTGTGATGTATCTAATGGGTTGTGTCCTACATTCCACTTTATTGTGATGTATCTAATGGGTTGTGTCCTACATTCCACTTTATTGTGATGTATCTAATGGGTTGTGTCCTACATTCCACTTTATTGTGATGTATCTAATGAGTTGTGTCCTACATTCCACTTTATTGTGATGTATCTAATGGGTTGTGTCCTACATTCCACTTTATTGTGATGTATCTAATGAGTTGTGTCCTACATTCCACTTTATTGTGATGTATCTAATGAGTTGTGTCCTACATTCCACTTTATTGTGATGCATCTAACGAGTTGTGTCCTACATTCCACTTTATTCTGATGTATCTAATGAGTTGTGTCCTACATTCCACTTTATTCTGA
This sequence comes from Stramonita haemastoma, assembly GCA_030674155.1. Lineage (NCBI taxonomy): Eukaryota > Metazoa > Mollusca > Gastropoda > Neogastropoda > Muricidae > Stramonita > Stramonita haemastoma. Next base: position 39,663,456 of record CM060316.1, read on the forward strand.
TGTATTTAATAGTTTTTGTGGTACATTCCATTTTTTTCTGATATATCTAATGAGTTTTAAAAAAATGTTTAATTAGTCCTGTCTGCCACTTCTCTGAATTTTAGCCGTATTAAATCTTTAACAAAGTGTTTAAAAAGAGCCAGATTTCATACAAATAACTTGGTGAAAATGTCTGTTTTACATACTCTCATATGTATAGAAAAGAATGGGATATTTTCTGCTTTAGACTTCACATCTAAAACATTTTCCTTTGTCTTGTAGTTTTTCTGTTTGCATGAAAATTGGAATGTCACAAGAGCAAAGGAACAGATAAAGACATATATATTATTTTTGTCATCTTCTTCAGATGAATAAAAGCTGCAAGAAGAAGAAAAGATATTAATTTTAAGGTTATTGTTTTCACCACACCATACTGACCATTGTCTGAACTTGTGAAATACCAGCTCACAGCCCCTGAAAAAGACGAAAAATATTACCCAGATGATACCTTCTTGGAAGACAAGACACATCTGCTGTGTCCAGTTTCCACCTTGCTTGCGCATCAACTCTCCATCCTCTTCCTATTTTTTGTGGCTACCATGGCAGCAAATGGACGTAGTGTTCACACCCTCATCAGTTATCAGCATTCATGCATGGGAAGTCAGAATCTCCTGCTCTGATAGAGGCTTGGGGATTTCTTGTGTGGCAGCAAATTCTGCGCTGTCACCTCTGTGAGTGTCAACTAGGTCCCGTCCCTCCTCCTGTTGGTGACGGCTGTGTAAGTCAGAGAAAGAAAGTGCAGTGCAGCTAAAAGGAGGATTCTGTTTCAACTGCCCATGTAGCTAGACATACTGACCACATCTATCATCTGATGATAACTCTTGCCTTGCTGTCCCAGCCATTATTTGTATGTGTGTTCGAACAGGTTGTATGTATGAGTTCTGTGAATACATGTTTTGTGTTTGTTTATCATTGGTTAAGTGCAGTGTTAAGGTACATTTTGTTAAATCACACTTTGTTTATTTCAATGTTTTGTGTGTATTGCTTAAGTCATATTCATATTTTAGTATTTTGCTACATATTTTAAAGTAAAATGCTTGTTCTGCCTGTACGAAGGGGAAGGGAAGTGCTCTGAACATGTCCATTATTATAAGTAGCAGTAGTGTTATGAGTTGTCGTGTGTTGTGTTGCAGCAGTGGAACACTCTCTGCCTGTGTCTGTGCCTGTGAAGGGGCCGTCATCGTGTGAAATCTGTAAACTGTTGGCTGGGTATGGCCAGGACATCCTCAAGGATCCTCGCACTGAGGGCAACCTTGCATTTTTCCTGGAAAACGTCTGCACTCTGGTTCCCACCAGCTTGAAGGATGTGGTAAGTAGTGTGACGCCAAATGTCATCTTCAGACTGCCTCTGTGGCCATCCATCATGTCATCCTCTGAAAGGAAAGTCTCACAATGACGTATAGGTCAGTGTTGTCACAGCATGTGGTGCTGACGACATTGAAGTAACCAGTGAGCTGAACTTTGTCTTGACTGTATACCTTGTTGGGTATAGGCTGGTATTCTGAGGTGTGTTCAGGATAATGATTAGTGCTCCACAGAGGAACAGTTTTTCTTTAGATTTATGCTTTCTGAAGGTAGCATAAAAATTACAAAGTTGTTGTTGTATACTGCTATCGTCCTAATGCTATTCAGCTGCATCAGGTACCACTGCTGTGGAATGTTTCTTTTTTATTTTTTGTTTGTTTGTTTGTTGTTGTTTTCTTAGATGAGGGAAGGGGTTTCACCGTCTGTACTCAGATCCTTTTATCCTACCTCCTCTTTACTTCAAAGATTTACAGTTTCAATGGAGTTAAACATCACCACCATGGTGGTTTCTAAACATTTTTATTCTGAACGGCCTTTTTTTTTTTTTTACAGAAGAGTTAAAAACTGTGTTCATGATACCATATTCTCTTCTTCCAGTGCAACATTTACATCAGAAAAGCATTTTCCAAAGCAAAGTGCATCATGTACATCTTTTCTTTTTCTCTTTCAGCGTTAGTTGTTTGTTAGTAGTTTATATATTTACATCATTTATCTCTTCCCCTTTCTTTGGACAGGGAAAGTGGCTTAGTTGGTTTGGAGTTAATTTTTCATCTATCTGTCTCCCGGATTTTCATCAGAAAAACAAGATGACAAGTAAACATCATTGCTTGTCTGGTTCTTATAATCTGAGTTTTCTGTGCTAAGTTGAAAAATGTTTACATCAGCCAACTCCCCTCCTCATGGCAGGCATTATATAAATGTATTTCAAATTCAAATAGCTCCATGGTATGTAATCAGGGTTGAATCTCATTTTAAACTAAAGAAATTGGTCCAAGAGATATAAAAAATAATGTTGAAAAAAAAATGCTACAGCAAAAAGGATTTTTTTTCCAAGTCATTGTTTTAATCCTGTTTTTATTTCAGGCACAGGTTATCAGAGGAAATAGATGATGAAGCCATGTGCAGCCATACTATGAAATGTGAGACTCACTTTTGTAAGGCTGTAGTATACAGTGTGTTTGTAGGGGCAGGACGATGAATGACGTGTATGTTTTAATGAAGAAGATATAATGTTGATTTTTTTTATATATAAAATTAACAAATTGCCTGTGACAGTAATCACGAGGTTTCCAAAAGAATATAACCTTTTTGTTTTTCAGTGCGGTGATTTCATGAGGACAATCTCTGAAGATTTCGTTGACATGCTGTATCAGGCTGATGACCCAGAAAAAGTGTGCACTGTAAGTTTTTTTTCCCTTTTTCCGTCATCATGCTCATGATCAAAATACTTATACATGTACACATGTATTCATGGACACGTGCATGCACAACGTGTGCACATCCACGCACGCACGCACACATGCACACACACACGTACGCATGCTCACACACACACACACACACACACACACACACACACACTCACACACAGGTGAAACAAATAATTCAAAAGAAAAGATTTAAAAAAACAAAAAAAAACACACACACAATATACAGATAATGCACCTAGAAAATACCAAGTCTATCTTAAAAAGATAAATGTGTTCTCATGTAAATGTGCAATTCTTATACATCTCCTTTCAAATGGCATTGGTTGAAAATATCCCCATATCCCCACAGGTGAAAAAAACCGTCATATGATCCATCCTTATGTTCTCTACCCCCTGTTTCCAAGTGATGATACATCCTTATGTTCAGAATCTCTACCCCCTGTTTCCAAGTGATAATACATCCGTATGTTCTCTACCCCCTGTTTCCAAGTGATAATACATCCTTATGTTCTCTGCCCCCTGTTTCCAAGTGATGATACATCCTTATGTTCTCTGCCCCCTGTTTTCAAGTGATGATACATCCTTATGTTCAGAATCTCTACCCCCTGTTTCCAAGTGATAATACATCAGTATGTTCTCTACCCCCTGTTTCCAAGTGATAATACATCCTTATGTTCTCTACCCCCTGTTTCCAAGTGATGATACATCCTTATGTTCTCTGCCCCCTGTTTCCAAGTGATGATACATCCTTATGTTCTCTGCCCCCTGTTTCCAAGTGATGATACATCCTTATGTTCTCTGCCCCCTGTTTCCAAGTGATGATACATCCTTATGTTCTCTGCCCCCTGTTTCCAAGTGATGATACATCCTTATGTTCTCTGCCCCCTGTTTCCAAGTGATAATACATCCGTATGTTCTCTACCCCCTGTTTCCAAGTGATAATACATCCTTATGTTCTCTGCCCTCTGTTTCCAGGTTAACAAACTGTCCTAAAATAAATCTGTATGTTCTCTGCCCCCTTTTCTTCATTTTCAGAGTCTGAATTTCTGTGAGGGAAAGCAGAGGGCGGACAAGAAGAGTGAGGACCACCCCCTGACCTTTGTGCCCCTGGCCATGCTGAAGCCTGCGGTGGCCACCCATGATGACCTCTGTGACCAGGGGCCTGAGGTCTGGTGTGCCAGCATGGACAACGCCAAACACTGCAATGTAGGTCCGCTTGAATCAAAGAGGGATGTCTCTATGCTGTAATGCTATATATTTTATGTTTTTAAAAATTTTTTTTATCTGTGCTTTTATATCGAGGATAATGGAATAAGCACTCATGTGCTTTTTTTACATCCAGTCCCCGTGTGTATGCAGTTTTGTAAATCTTATCTGTTCCCAACGGCACATAATGGCCTACTCTTATGAAAAGCGAAACGGGATTTAACGTGTGTGCAAAATGGTCTGCATGCGTTCACACACGGGGCCTTGGTTTATAGTCTCATCCGAAGGACTTTTGGGGAGAGTGGAGTCAGCACTGATGTTAACTCCAGGGGAAAAATCCCCTCGAACAGGAATCGAACATGGGTCATCAAATTGTGATCGCAATGTTCTGACCACTAGGCTATCCCGTCCCAATAAGTAAAAATATATAAATTCCTTGTATTATTATTATTATTATTATTATTATTATTATTATTATTATTATTATTATTATTATTATTATTGTTGTTGTTGTTGTTGTTGTTGTAATAATAATAATAATAATAATAATAATGATGATGATGATGATGATGATGATGATGATGTCTCTTTAAAAAAAAAAAAAAAGCTATTCAGAGGTTGTGAGCGTGGTTCAGTCAATTGCTGAATATAAAGCAAAAACCTGCTCTATGTTTATACAAAAACAACAACAACAAAAAGTGAAGGGGGTGGGGGGGGTGGAAACCACAGCTTATATTCCCATAAGTAAAAGCAAAGTTGAAATATGAGGAAGGTATTCTTCTGCTTACTCTCTCATTTTGTAGTCTGGTTTTTGTTTGTTTGTTTTGTTTTAGACAAATGTTTCAGAGTGAGTGATTCTGCTTGTGTATTAATTAAGCCAGAAGCAGCTGTGCATTTTTCCTACAATCTGTTGTCTGCAATCCAGATGTTTTCATTGTCTTAAAAGTGTGGTTTATTTTTTATCATTTGTATTTTGTTTTCTGTTTTGTGGGGATATTTTGAAAGTATTCTTCTCTACCTAGATTTATCAAACTCTTTTCATAGATAAACGCGTACAAGGGAATAACTTTTTTTTTTAACAATGGAGTAACTTACAGGCTGTCATGGTTATGTCCAAGAAGGCATTTTTAAAAAAGTCCCTATGTTCAATGAAGAACAGTGTAATTTTGAAAAAGACTGATATATTGTCAGTAAGACCTGTGCATCGGTCAGTCACCTCTCCTCAGTTTTCAGTGACAGCCAGCAAAGAATTCTTTTTTTTCTTCTTTTTTTTAATATATTTTTTTAATCTCATTCTTATATTTTGGTTTCACTAGAAAAGTATATGCTCTTGATAGCATTTCAAAATGTTTGGTGAGCTACAGTAACAGACTGTGTGACCATAGTTGGTTGACAGAATGTTTGGTGAGCTACAGTAACTGACTGTGTGACCATAGTTGGTTGACAGAATGTTTGGTGAGCTACAGTAACTGACTGTGTGACCATAGTTGGTTGACAGAATGTTTGGTGAGCTACAGTAACTGACTGTGTGATCATAGTTGGTTGACAGAATGTTTGGTGAGCTACAGTAACTGACTGTGTGACCATAGTTGGTTGACAGAATGTTTGGTGAGCTACAGTAACTGACTGTGTGACCATAGTTGGTTGACAGAATGTTTGGTGAGCTACAGTAACTGTGTGACTATAGTTGGTTGACAGAATGTTTGGTGAGCTACAGTAACTGACTGTGTGACCATAGTTGGTTGACAGAATGTTTGGTGAGCTACAGTAACTGACTGTGTGACTATAGTTGGTTGACAGAATGTTTGGTGAGCTACAGTAACTGACTGTGTGATCATAGTTGGTTGACAGAATGTTTGGTGAGCTACAGTAACTGACTGTGTGACCATAGTTGGTTGACAGAATGTTTGGTGAGCTACAGTAACTGACTGTGTGACCATAGTTGGTTGACAGAATGTTTGGTGAGCTACAGTAACTGACTGTGTGACATAGTTGGTTGACAGAATGTTTGGTGAGCTACAGTAACTGACTGTGTGACATAGTTGGTTGACAGAATGTTTGGTGAGCTACAGTAACTGACTGTGTGACCATAGTTGGTTGACAGAATGTTTGGTGAGCTACAGTAACTGACTGTGTGACCATAGTTGGTTGACAGAATGTTTGGTGAGCTACAGTAACTGACTGTGTGACCATAGTTGGTTGACAGAATGTTTGGTGAGCTACAGTAACAGACTGTGTGACCATAGTTGGTTGACAGAATGTTTGGTGAGCTACAGTAACTGACTGTGTGACCATAGTTGGTTGACAGAATGTTTGGTGAGCTACAGTAACGACTGTGTGACCATAGTTGGTTGACAGAATGTTTGGTGAGCTACAGTAGCTGTATGACCATAGTGGGTTGACAGAATGTTTGGTGAGCTACAGTAACTAACTGTGTGACTATAGTTGGTTGACAGAATGTTTGGTGAGCTACAGTAACTGACTGTGTGACCATAGTTGGTTGACAGTATGTTTGGTGAGCTACAGTAACTGTGTCACCATGGTTGGTTCACTGTACATTCTGTTAGATTACACTTTTTCTCCTTGTTACAGTGTTCACATGACTTGTTTTATACACAGGTTTCTGAAGCAGTAACCAGATTCTGACAGCAAGGCTTTTCAACCCACAAAATTTTCTAATCACCTGCTTTATCTCTCTCTCTCTCTCTCCTCTCTCTCTCTCTCTCTCTCCTCTCTCTCTCTCTCCTCTCTCTCTCTCTCTCTCTCTCTCTCTCTGTATATGTATATGTGTATATATATATATATATATATATATATATATATATATATATATATATATATATATATGTGTGTGTGTGTGTGTGTGTGTGTGTTAGTAGTATATATATAGTAGTAGTAGGCACCCATCAGTCTCGGAAGACTATGGAGTTGCGCTCTAGTCTTTAGAGCTCAAAGCCTGGGCATGTATGTATATTTATGTATATATATATATATGTATATATGTATAATATATATATATATAATATGGGTTTCTGAGGAGTAACTAGACCTGACAATGATGCTTTAAAAAAAAAAGCTTTTTTTCAATCACCTGTTTCATATGTTGGTTTGTGAGGGAGTCATCAGAAGTGACAAATCTTGCAATAACCGCATTAACTTTGTTCACGTGCTGTGTCGTATTGTTGCAGGCTGTGGAGTACTGTGCTGAGAACAAACTGAAGATGGAGGGATAACTCTCACTCCTTGAAGTGCAGAATCTGGACACAATGGATCTGACACAAAGACATAACATTATCTGGACACAACAGGACATAACATTATCTGGACACAACAGGACATAACAGAATCTGGACACAACAGGACATAACATTATCTGGACACAACAGGACATAACATTATCTGGACACAACAGGACATAACAGATCTGGACACAACAGGACATTAAATCTGGACACAACAGACATCTGGACACAACAGGACATAACAGACTCTGGACACAACAGGACATAACAGACTCTGACACACAGGACATAACAACTCTGGACACAACAGGACATAACAGACTCTGGACACAACAGGACATAACAGAATCTGGACATGATTTTCTGCAAATTTGAAGCCCCTTGGCCTTGTGTAGAGTTATGTCCTTTTTGAATTACATCTCTTTTTTTGCTTCAGACATACACATTTGTATTAGCTTTTAAGATTAAGGCATTACTTTCCATCATTAGTGTAGTCCCTGACCTGCTGTTGTGCCTTGCATTGTATTTCTCATTTTTACATGCTTGATGTGTAATTTGCAGGCTCTCTGTTAGGAAGCATTACTTTGTTTTGCTTATTAGAACAAAGTATTTTAGCTGGTTTTGTGTGGTGTTGGTTTGTTTATGTTTAGTTTGTCATTTTTTTATTTATTTTATTTTATACTGCCTTTTGTCACAGCAGATTTCTCTGCGTGAAATTCTGGCTGCTCTCCCCAGGGAGAGTGCGTTGCCACAAGTGCAGTGCCACCCATTATTTGTAGCTTTTTGTAGAATGGAAGAGGAATGTTTGAATTTGCTCCTTTTCTGGACATTGAATGATGTGACATAAAGCACATCGAAATTGTTGTAAATAGTTTTTGCTGACATCGAGAATAATAATCCTGATCTTTTTGATGGAAATTTGATTTTTGGTTGGTTGATTTTGTCTTGTAGTTGTTTTTTTTAATGAACATTATAAAGACAGATGATTCAAATGTAAACACGTATGCAGGTTCAAGCACCTCAATGCTTATGGAGATATTATGCTATTATATATGAAAGATACTTTATGATATGGTATTTGTATAAGTTGCATGTAATGAAAGATTTTTGGATCCAAAGTTTGTTATAGAGGCCCAAAAGCCATCAATGTACATTCATTGCCAAATACATATTTGTGCAAACTTGATGTCTTGGTCCAAACATGCAAATAATAAAAAGCTAATGTTTACTTTATATGAAATAGCTTTGGTGCCATTTTGAATCTGAAAAAAAAAGTTAAAGATACTGGTTTTTTTGTTGTTTTTTTGTGCTTTGTTTTTAATTTCTCAACAATCTGTTGATCACTTGTGGGGCTGTGACAAAGTTCCTGTATGTTGCATTGCTGTGAACAATGACACAACATTGTCCTTTCATAACTTTTCGACTCGGTGTCTTTTGGAGCTTTGTAAAGTTGTAATTATCTACCATGTCTTTCAGCATATCTGTCAAGTTGAAAGAGAAATTGATTGAAAAGTTATCTTTAAATTTATAAATTCTTCTTGATCTGATCTCGAGAGCAGAATTGTCTAAAGCTTGTGTTTGCAGGCTGAGGACTTGTTTTAAATGAGATGCCTTCTGTGCCAATGCTGGATTTTTGTGAATGTTTTAAGAAAGGATGAGGTTAGTGCTTTATATAAAATGAAAAAAAGAAGAAAAAAAAGGAAGAAATGGTTTCATTGCTAGAATAGAGACAATGCCAGACCTTGAATTGTTTTGTTTGTAGAGAAAAACAAGGCTGTCATATTAAAGTTTGCACTGATTGCCCCATTTTCAACCCCCCCCCCCCCCCCCCCCAAAAAAAAAAAAAAGTTTGGTGGTTTGTGTTTTCTTTTGCATTTTTATTGTAATTGGAATGACAGGTGACGGGATGGAATTTTATTTTTTTTTTTTTAATACAGACTTTGTGAAACGGAATTTAAACATATAAATTTGTATCAAAATGACAATGATATCATGAACAAGATTTCACACCTGACAATAAACGAAAAGAAGCAAGTTGAAATTTGGATCTAGTAATTTACTTTAGAACTTCTTAAGACTTCACCACTTGTTTTACAAACTGTGCTTGCAGCTATTCTGGAAAGGTCTTGATTTGCCTCTGATCAGCTTGAAGAAAGAGTTGTAGAACAAAAACTCCCACATTTGCTGGAGGCTCTATCCCCAGTCCTCCAAAAAGCTTTTCTCCTTATTGGCCATGCAGTTTTGAGTTAATTGGTTTTTTGTGTGGTATGAGTAGACTTTGTTCTTATAATTGTCATGCGCAGTTTGGCCTGAATTTTTTAGATTGTGTGTATTTTGGTAGTTTTAATGAGATTATTAGTACTTGCTTCATATTTAATTTGTGTGTGCGTGTCCAAGTGCATGTGTCATGTATATATGACATATATATAATAGCAAGCTTAATGATATAACAGCAAGCTTAATGTAATATCTGTCAGTAAACACATTCCTTTTCCCCAGAGTATGAGTGTATGTGGATGAGTTAGAATCAAAACATATTGCCCTTGAAATGGTGTAGAATTACTAAATGTAATCAAAATGGACCAAACTTGACCTCCTCAAGTTTATGAGAAGAAAAGCTATGTTGCTTACATTAGCCAAAAACAATTTAAGTGTGTGTGTGCATATGTGTGTGTGTGTGTGTGTGTGTGTGTGTGTGCATATGTGTGTGTGCATAGTGTGTGTGTGTGTGTGTGTGTGTGTGTGTGTTTGATTTTTTTTTTTAAATGCTTGTATTTCTCCAAAAAGGTCACAGATGATTTTATTTTGGCAGGGCAACAGTTTGTTGTTCTATTTGTGATCACAGAACTTTCGATGAAGGTGGTAACAGAAAATGAATTTGATGATATAATGGGGATACTGACTTGAAAAAAAAAGATAGAATAATAAAATTGATGATTTGATAGCACAGTGAAACTGATAATTTGATAGCACAGTGACATTGACAATTTGATAGCACAGTGAAATTGATAATTGGTGAGGGTGACTATGGTAGACTGTAGATACTGTTTTTTCGGATAAAAACTTCTTGGAATTATGATGTCTTTTATGTAACAGTGTGTTATCCTGCTTTCTGTTTCATCCTGGTGTACTGGGATGTCATTACTATATAAACCGGATTTTCAGTTTTGCTTGGACTCTTGTTTTATTTTCTTGCAAAGATATCGTCTGACATCTGGTGAAGTTAACAGAAATCAGCCTTTTTAGATACTCAAAGTGGGTCATACCAAACATCATGAGGTAAAATTTTTTAAGATTTTCCTTTGATAGAATAAAGCATTGTCAAAGTAACAAGAAGCAACATCTCTTGTGGTTACATAGCATTTAATTGTCTAATTTTTATTTTCTTTTGGGGGGCCAAATTATGTAACTATAACTTCAGGCAATAAGGCACACTTTGGACTAAAAGGTTCATCCTTGAGATTATAACATGAGGGTTTTTTCCTGCCTTGATATGCCTTTAAGAGTACATAGATTGATGTGCAGCTTGCGGAATATAGATCTACTCTGGGGATGCACAATCTCATTGTCTTTTGTGCACTTTGTCTCTGATGTTTCTAAACCAGTGATTAATATCCAGCCTTAGCATCAGCTTTCCAAACTTGTGATTACTTTGCCTTAATATTCCCCAACCATTACTCAAAATTTTTTTTAAAGTGAACAGGTAGTGTACTGTCAGTCACTTCTGTATATCAGTAAAGCAGTCAAGTAGTTTTCTCCTTTTGTCTTCATACTGCTAAAATTTTCAGTGAAGTTTTTTTAAACTGTTACTGATCTTGCCACTGGTCTGAGTAGCAGTTAAGCGTGTTTTATAACAGCTTGACATATCATCCAGAACACATGCTATCTAATATAAATGGCACAAACATGAACTGGCCAAGTCACTTAATACTTTGAAGTGCATTTTATAGGAGTACTGAAGCCAATTTTTATCAAATCAACAGCTCAGTCATATGCCAAAATACGGTTTGTTAATGGTAATGGTAAAGGGCAGTACTCTGCCTTGTGGTCATAATTTTTATAAAAAACCCAGCAAACAGTCCTTGACTAAAAATTGCACTAAAATTGCATTAAAAAATCTTTCAGGTAGTGTTAGACTAATTGTGCAATGACAAACTCATTAGAGAGAGATAACTTATCTTCGAAACACACAAAGAATGTTTGTGAGTAGATAATTACCATGTCCAACTATATGGATTTTATTCGCATTCTCGAAAAAACTCATGAAAATAGTATTGATAAAATACTGTCAGTGTGTTTTATTTTCTTTTTTGATTTGTATTTGTAGAACTTGCTACTTTAGGTCTTTTTTGACAGATGTCTACCAACATTAAAGCTTTATTTCATATTTTCATGGTGTTGCTTGTTTACATAGCATGAAGATTTTGTCATGTATGTGTGTGTGTTGGGGGGGATCTGTTTTTCCAAGCTTCTGCTTATCCAACTATCATTTATTTATAATAATTCAAACTTTTACAGCTGGCATTTTTGCCTGAATGTACCACCAATATTTCTCTTTGTTTTAAATTCTACTTTACCTTTTGTATTTTCCCATGTCCCTCATCTTGATTTTTCCACACAGTTAGTTAAGACCCAGGCTTGCCCTGTCACATAGATGAACCACCCATCTCACCTGTCGGAGTCAACAGGTATGGCATTAGTGACCACCCAATGACACCAACATGATCCTCCATCTCCATTTGTTCTGGTCTTCACTGGCCCTGCTGACTTCATGGATTCTTATGCCACAGGATTCATTGATGTTGCCAATGAGGGAGGCTGGTGGTCTGCCTTTTTTGTTCTTTTCCCCCTGATCTTGCTTTGAAAGGCAGTCTTCCTGAGGTCCAAATGTTGGTTTTATAGTGCATAATTTGCATGTCTTAATTTCCTGTTGAACAAATAAAAGCATACTACACGAACTGGGAACAAGACGTTTTCTTGTTCCAGTTTGTGTAGTATGCTTTTATTTGTTCTTTTACCTGTCCAACTGACTCCAAGCAGCCTTCTAAAACCATCTCAGCTACTTTGATTCTTTGTTCATCTTTTCTTTATATCTTTGTGAACCAGCCATCTGACAGATAAAAAACAAAAACAACAACAGAAGAAGGTCTGCTCTTTTGCTGGGCTACATGTTTTTGTCTTCCCTCCCCTCCCCCCTCTTTCTCTGTGCCATGCTTATGTTCTACCTACCCAGCATATTCTCTTGCCTTTTTACAAACAAATCAGAAAATTTTATGAACTCTTTACTGAGCTGCCCTGAAGTTGGAATGTGTCAGTCGGCTAAGGCCAGCAGGCAGACCTCCTGCAAAGTTACAAGCTCAGGAGTCTGAGAAGACCAGGCACTGTGTATTCCACCCAATATGGCCGTGAAAACCAATATCTGAGGATATGGTGCTCGTCCCAGGGTTTTCCAAACGGTGACAGCGCTCGGCCTCCAGCCTTGAAGTGGCCCAACCACAGCTACTGGAAGAGTGACACTAGAAGAGAGCAGGAAGTGCAAACTTGCCAACCTGCCAAGGAAGTCGGCCAGAAGCACCAGCAGCCTACATTGTCTCTGCGCAATAGAATGCTGAAGGCCTTGGCTACCAGCACCCCTGATCTTGCTATAGTCACAAGACTCTCCCCCCCCCCCCAAAAAAAAAAAGTCTGTAACAGGGGAAATGTGCTCCAAGCTGGGTGGCAGTGACCACCTGCCTGTTCTGTTGACATTGCAGACTGCTCCCTGAGGAGAGATGCCAGCTAGAACTACAAGAAGGCAAACTGGTCTAAGTTCCAACAACTGACAACCATAAAACTCTGCAGAGACAGCAGCATTGACAATGGTAACATCATCAACCACATGACAACTTTTTACAAAGGTCTACTCTAAATGTGAGAATCATGTAAAACTTTGTTCATGGTTTTGAACTGTACCCCAACCCACATGTTCGTGTTGTGGCCCAAGGCCGATGTACAAGAACACTTTTTCAGTGTTCTCTCTCTGTCTAGGCTGCCAAGCAAAAGGAGAGAGATCTCCACTAATTTTGGAGTCATAAGGTAATGGTAAAGGTGTCCCATAACCTATGTGGTTGTAGGGGAGCGAGGCATCAAAGACCTCAGCTTCTCTAGGGGCCAGCATGGTGAGGGCGGCACCCATATCCTCTCCCTTGCTGTTTTACCTTCCCTGACCCTAAAGAGGGCAGGTACCCATTTACAGCTGAGTGAACTGTGGGGACTGTAGGTTACTGAAGCCAAGGCACGCAAACGGTCACCCATCCAACTGGTAACCACCCTCGACACATTTTGGAGTTATTTCCTTGTAGTCAAGGAAGCTGGCTTGTTTATGTTGGTTCAAAACCCGGAAATTTTCCAGGTTGAAAGCGTATAGATATCATATTTAGTAACGGAAAATTTCCAGGTGGGGCAGTCAAGCGGTTAATACAGGAGCCTAATACAAGGGCCTTACATTAATAACACATCTCTCTCTCTCTCTGTCTCTCTTCTCTCACCACACACACACACACACACACACACACACACACACACATACAAACACACACATGCACACACTGTATAAATGCTGTATCAAACATAAAACTGAAATGTTAAAAACTTTTAATCAAATATCTTATATCACAAGGAAAAAAGACATAAATAACATTGTGATGAAATTGAAGAAAGCGAATATCACAAGGAAAAAAATAACATGTGATGTAAATAAAGAAAATGAACAGAAAACAACCCCACTTGCATGCTTTGACAGATCCATGTGATGAACAGTATTACTAATAGGAATAAAAACAAACCACCAAATACAAACATATTTCACAACAGCATACACTAAACAAAACTTGAGAAAAAAGGTAATATGCAGTGATATGTAATTTTCTCATTTCTTTTTACAAGACTGCTGATGACAGATTTGGTTCAGCAATCATTTGAGGTGACACAAACTAAGCAAACTTGGCACTGATGTCACCGAATCCTTCCTTTTAATCAACTGCATTGATATTAACTCTAAAAAAAAAAAGAAAAAAAGAATGCAATAGTGAATACTGTGTTCCAAAGCTTTTATCATTTTTTAAACGGATCAAAGAACCTGTGCATATAAAAGAAATGGGGCCCAAGAGTGACACAAAAACAGAAACAACACTTATACTAAACTCCAAAAGCTAGGACAGATCTTTTGTTTTGTTGTCTTTTTTTTTGGGGGGGGGGGGGGGGGTCCTCCCTTGGCTAGAGCTTCACCAATGGTGAAATTTTGCATGTAAGTGATCGTTTTTGCCCACCATGAAGGTCCCCGCATTCTGACTTTAGGGAGATCTATATCAAGACTCAGTGATAATCCTTCTTTTAAAGTGTCTAGAACTGTCCCAAAAAGAAGATTCAAACAAATGACAAAAGTGATCTGAGGGGGCAGATGGAACAGGAAAGCAAAGTGAGGACCAAGTAGGAGAGCTGACATGTTTCAAGTACTTATCATGCACTGAACTTTTTTGTTCTAATTTGAAAAGGTTATTGGTGTGTTCCCAAAAGTACCCCTTCACTCCACCTTACCAAAGAAAGCAGGAACTGATCTATTTTGTACAATCCACACTTTTTCCTGCAAGATTTCATAATCACCTAGGAACTTTTTTTTTTTTGGGGGGGGGGGGGGGGTGAAAGAACAATGGTGTGTATACACTATATATACCACTCAACTGCATTTTTCCACTGTTCAGCAGAGATAAAACAGCTTGCATGTGTAAAATATTTAGTCAAAAGCGAAACCATAGCAAAGCTGATATATCTCATACATTTGAACAGTAATTAAACACTTGTTGGCTAAGATCAAATCTTTCTAATGCTTGGCATTGTCAGGAAGAAACTGTTAGGCCTGTCAGGAGAGCACTGATGTAAATTTGCTCATGCCTGCCCTTGTGTTGGAAGTATTGAGGGTAATTGGACTGAGGCACAGAATTTTTGTTCTTGTTGGAAAAATGGTAAACAGTTTTCCAGTTATAAAAAATGTGTACACATGTGATTTATTCACTGCAGTGTTTGAGAGCCAGTCTCAACCCTAGTTTAAGCACTTAAGTGTGAAGGTTAAAGTCCAGGATTCTGAGTCTGAAAGAGATGATGCATCTTTATAGAGATTCACTGATATGAATAATGGTGTAAGGACTTGAGTATAAAAAATGCCAAATAAACAAGCTTCACACCAAAAGAATACCCCAAAAATGTACATATCATCTTCATTTAACCTTCAACACACATCAATCCTTATAATATAACACAGTCAAGGCATTACCATTATGTAACCACTTAGTCAAATGATCTAAAAGGCAGAACCTTAACTGTGCTCACTTATACTATAGTTATTTTGAGTTCGAATAATGAACAGACTTGTGTACAAAATCACATCCCTTCCAACAAATGAAATATTTCATGAAAAACTACTTTTTTTTCAATTTTGTTGTTGTTGGCCATTTGCTTTCACAATGTAGAGTGAAAACATTTTACAACATCACAATGAAGTTTTATGACTAAATAAATAGCAGTTAGTTATGATGAGAGAGGAATGGTTTCAAATAAAGTAATTTCATTACTTTGAAACCAAAACTAATCCTGATGAGATTATTTTTCCTGGACAGTTTTTTTCTCTGATTTGTATTACATGATGCTGTAGCCTTCTTCAGCTCTTCACTGTTCAGCTCCATGATGTCAATTATAGTATGGGTGGGGGCCAGGGGGCATATGGAAAGACCGTAATTCTTATTCATATCATTCAAGTTTTGTTTTTAAGCAGGCCTTTCCTTTATAAAAAAAAAAAGAAAAGAAAGAAAGTGATGTTTGAGCTTACTATAAACAAAGTCATGTATACACAGAAAACCTGAAGTAAGCTGAGAACCTGGGTCCTTCTAAACACAAGTGAGTTTCAAAAGAAAAGATTTAAGAGAAAGAAAACTCAGTGAATAAACAAACCTAGAAAGTCTACAGTTATACTAATAATGAAGTTTGAAGTCCTGAGGTATGATGCAGCGTTTCAATGTGACCCAGCTACAACACCAATCCTCCGTGCTGAAGTTTGTTTCCGTGTAAAAGGTGAAAAGTGGGCAACCGAGGCAGTGTTAGAATTAAAGAGAGAAGGCAGAGGTTTGCACACGGCATGGACAGTGGGTTTTGCCATCTGAAAGTGAAACAGAAGTTATAGTTGGTTAATTAACACCAAGTAAGAAATTATGAATCTAGTTTGTTTATAAATCTTTTATTCTTCTCTTTTTTTGTATGTTTCATGGCTAGAGCTCTGAGATTCACCAATAATGAGATTTTTGTGTGTACCACTGCTTTCGCCTAACATCAAGGTAACCACATTCTGACAGTGGGGATAATGTTTGAACACAACACCAGTGTGCTTGCATTTTTAACAAATGTTTGTCAACTGTTATTTCCAGCATACAATGGCCTCCTCTTCTGAACAGCAGAATAGGTTTTAACATGTACACAAAATGTTCTGTACATGTTCACACATGGGATCTTGGTTTATAGTCTCATCTAAAGGATTTTTGTCATGCTTCAAACCTGGACCATTAGATTAATGATCAGCTCAATGCTCTAACCACTATACATCCTCCCCCCTTTTTTTTGTTAATTAATACTAATAAATATTTTATCTTCTTCATATCTGGTCTTAACTATACATGTAAATATAAAATATTCATATCTTAATAAATGTTCAAGAAATATATCATCTTATACTCTAACATTTAATTTAATCTCTATCTTGAGACATGACACAAATTTACAGGAAAGAACTTAAGACAGTTCATGTTCCTGGCTTGAGAGGTTTCTTTATGGATGTCTTCAGTTCATAACTACTATACTGCCACTGCATGGGGTCTACTCCTTCAAAAAGTTTTAATTTGATTCTGTGAACATTCATTAAAACTTTTGACCAATGCATCTGCTGAAGTGCAGATTAGATGTTATGAACTACTATACATGTGTTTTTTAAATATGATTCTAGAATATAATGGGCAGTGCATTGTCAATGTCATTGTTCCATGGCGATCTTAACTAGTTAGATCGCCATGCATTGTTCCCATTTTGAAAAGCACGCTAATTAAGAAAAATCTTTGATATTTATGATAAACAAACATGCCTTCGTGTAACTTAAAGAATTTGGCAACTCAGATTCAGAACTATCATGCAACATTGGTATGGAGCTTCATGTATATTTTTCATATCTCATGTGATTTAAATGAAAGAACACAAAATAGGCAATCCATTTTCAATTCTGTGTTCAGCAGATGCATTGTTTAATGAGTGTTCACAGGAATCAAATTAAAACTTTTTGAAGGAGTAGACCCCATGCAGTAGTTAAGATCGCCATGGAACAATGACATTGACAATGCACTGCCCATATTATATTCTAGAATCATATTTAAAAAACACTCTAAATAAATCACAGAATGCAGGGCTCTCAGTATATATGTATCTGGGTAATCTATAGCACTACCTCTCAAAACTGGCATTCTCCTTTGCAGCAGATTAGGTATATATATATGTATAATCTTTTATGCATGCATTCACACACGGAAACATGGCTTGTGTCATATTTATATTCATAGTCAAATCCAGAAGATTTGCTTGGGAATAAACTTAAAGTCAGAGCAAATGTTAAATTAAAGGGGGTGGGGTGGGGGGTGGGGGGGCACATTCAACCTAACAGTTTAGTGTCAAAACTTACCAGAATTATATCTAAAGCCTCATGCTACATCCAATGTCCACTATGTATGAATATAATATTCCAGCTTTACAGCTTTTTTTCCATGAGATGTTGGGGAAAAATCTGTTTTTATTATCTTCATTAGGCTTACAATTATATATAATATAGATCATGAACAGTAGCATTTTAAATCAAGTTAATGGGTTAGATTACAAATCACATGTTAAATTATATTTGTTATGTGTTGTAACTTGTAAGAGGTCCCTTCCTCCAGTTATTATTATATATAAAATAAATTTATATGCCTGTTGTGTGTGTGTGTGTGTGAGAGAGAGAGAGAAGAGAGAGAGAGAGAGAGAGAGGACTCGTGCGATCTTTGCCCTCCCCCCCCCCCCCCCCCCCCCCCAAAGTTAAAGTCTTCTAACCTTTAACAAAACAATCAGCAAAACGTAATCTATCCATCCCAGGTGTTTTTAGTCGTCATCGTCATCGTCTGGTACAAACAGCTCGTGCTCTTCCAGCAATGCAGCAAACTCTCGGCTCAGGTAACCGCCCGTCAACAAGAATGGAGTAACCGTGCAGGCAATTTTCAGCAGGCCGAATTTGACATGTCCTGGCTTTTCCAGCAACGCACCTGTTTCAGAACACACTTTTGTCCTGATAGGTGTAAGCATAACGGTTGCATTCTTCTTAATGATTGGTAAAAGTAAACAATTAGCGCTCTGTCTTGCAATTTTTGTGATGTTGGACGCCATGTTGTTAGGACTTGTTTCCGTGTTCGCCTAGGTCTGGGCCTATCAAATCGGCCAATAGGCTAGGGCTAGGCCTAAGCAGATCGAACATAGTCGATATTTGATTCCATATTAAAAAACTACCTCTTTCTTTTGTACAGGCTATTCAAACATTTATTATCATTTGTTTTGATATCTATACTAAGCAAATCTATTTCTAAGTATTATTAAAATTCTCAAAATAAAACAAAAGGGATTAGCCTTGTCCTATCCAAAAGCGATAGAGTTCGATTAGGGGAAGCAACTCTTTAGAGTTTCATTATATGCTAGCCTATCTCATGATTTGCCTCCCTGCCAAGGTAGAGCGTGGTAGGCACCATCCCCATGCGATGATTAAATTTTAGGCTATGTCAGACTTTTAATAAATGATTTTTTGGTTGCTGTTATCGTTGCTTTTTGCTGGTGCTGGCGGCGAAAATGAGAGGTGCTTTTGGTTTGAGGGTACCATGACACAAGACAGCAATTTGGGCTGCAACAAGACAGAGAATCAACAATGTGGATATTTTGTATTTTATACCACTTTATATCACAGCAGATTTCTCTGCGTGAAATTCGGGCTGCTCTCCCCGGGGAGAGCGCGTCGCCACAAGTGCAGCGCCTACCTATTTTTTCCCCTTTTTCCTGCATGCAACTGAATTTGTTTTCCTATCAGAGTGGCTTTTTTCTACAGAATTTTGCCAGGGTCAACCCCTTTGTTGCCGTGGGTTCTTTTACGTGCGCTAAATAGTGATGTGTAACACATGGGACCTCGGTTTATCGTCTCATCCGAAAGACTAGCGTCCAGACCACCACTCCGGGTC
>CM060316.1:39697994-39707994 GCA_030674155.1 Stramonita haemastoma
CTGATGATCTGATGATGTAGTTCACAGGAAGATGGCAGACAGAGGAAAGACGCTGCTCTGGTCAATAAGCTTTGTCTGGTCTACAGGAGTTTGGATGTACAGCAGCATACCCAGTATCTTGTCACTGAGTATCGGATAGAAAACTAAGTTTTCCTTGATGTTGAAGCACAGACATGAACTCTGTTTTTTTACTGGTCACCATGTTTCCTTTATGGCTACCCCTGGCAAAAGAAGTTGGCTTTCCCTAATAATCATACTGCTATTACAGTCTGCAGCAGCCGGGGGTGGCCTTTTTATTACCACAGTTGGTTTTGCACAGCAGTTGGTTCCGTTATTTTTGGTACTTGTGGTGGTAGCTGTAATTTGGCTGCAACTGCTTTGGCTTCATGTATGTTATTGTTGTTGGTGTTGTTGTTGTCATTATTGATGCTGTGATTATTGATGCTGCTTCTGGGCCTTTTTCTGTCACTCCCTCCACACCTTACTGAAATCCAGTAAATGGGTGACCTCATTATTGTCATCACTGGAGCAGAATGTAACTGTCCTGATTATGAGTACAGCCACCAGTATTAATATCACCACAGCATAATTCAGCAGAAGAATCAAATCTTTGTTGCTGATGCTGTGCAATTGTTGGTAGTACAGGAAAAAAAACAACAACCTTAAACCTTATGGATGTCAGTAGATATCTCGTGTTGTTTTGTCTATCATCTTCAAGCTCACCAGTCCACGATGCACCTGTGCATGGTGTGATGCACTCATCGTTTTCCTCACATACCTTGTTACTGCATTAAAATAATGACTCCACCAATGTTTTCCATCATGTTTAAGTATTATACTCTCGATAGCCTTTAACAAAAAAACCCATAAATGGGCAGATTTTCATACATTTGCTTACAAGTCGTAACACTAGAAAGAAAAAAAATCACCCTATATAGTCACGCAAACCAACTGGACATAAAAGTATGAATTCTCAGCCCACTGGGTTATATCTCATAAAAGTGAAAAAGGTATGAAAGAGGTAAGGGAAAGGACAAGGCTGAAAAAGGGGGGTCACATGGACAGAGACCCAAAGCTTTTAACAAGCTCAGTCTCCCAGGGGATGACCTGGGGATGACAGCTAAACCTGTTTTCTGTCATTTGCTATTCAATACACTCTGCAGCTTTTACAGTAGTAGTTCGTTTGCAAATCATGTCGCTGCCTGCATTGATTTTGTGATGGCCCCTGTATTTTCCCAGTGGCAACCCTGGGCAACATGAAAAGGCTTTTCCTTGCTGTTGCTGCTGGTAGTTGTGACGTTTTGTTGTTGTGTGTAACAGGGTGGGGTGTTTTCATTACTGTAGTTGACAGTTCAGTATGGTTGACTGTCACTCTCCAACAGCTAATAATGGTAGTTCATAGCCTTGTTGTTCATTGGTTACTCGCTCACTCAATCAATTCACCAATCAGTCAAATGATAAAAAGGTCAATCTTTCACTCATTCAACCTCAGTTTGGTCTAAGAGATATTTGGAATTGTAACATGCACATGCAGGGGTGTGCTATCAATCAACACACACACACACGCACGCACACACGCATGCATGCATGCACACACGCAGCGCGTGCACACACACACACACACACGGACGCATGCACGCACCCACGCACGCACACACACACAAACACACACACACACACCACACACACACACACACACACACACACACACACACACACACACCATACACAGAACAGTGATAAATTTATACTTACATCTTCTCCATAGCTTTTTCTCAGCCTGCAAAAGATTTAAAATACCAAATTTACAAACTACTTTGAAATAGATGCAAGACAAACAGACCAACGAACAGACAGACAGACGGACTACAAAGGGAGATGGGTGGAGAGAAAGATGAGAGGGAGAAAAGGGGTTGGGGATGGGGAGAGGGAGGGGGCGAGGCAGATGGAAGTGTATTCATTTGTGTTTGGGCTTTTCTCCCTTCTGTCTTGTTGTTTGTTGTTGTTTTCCTTTGTAAGAGGACAGTTAAATATTGTGTTACCAGGACAGCAATGCTCCATTTTCAAAGAGGGTTTAAAGCTACTTGCATGCTTCCTAGTGCCAGGTTAGAATATCAGAGCTGTAGAGAATCTTGATATGAAAACTAAGCTATACATGCTGTGATTTACATGGGGTATATAATACTGAATCCTGTAGTTAAGGCCCGCATAATATAGAAACCATAAAGCATGGGGGTTTTTGTTGAGCGTGAGAATAGCATGCAAGTCATCGAAATGTTCCGTGCCCCCTGTGGCTTCTATCAAACACACGGACACAAATTCTCGACGCCTTCTTTAATTGAACGTGAGAAGAACAAACAAAACTGAATATGTCTCCCTCCCTTCCCATTTTCCATTTCTCTCTGTGAGATCATGTTTCTCTCACGTTTTCTGCTCACGGCTAAGCTTTTTCACTCTCCTTAGCCTGTGTCAGGTTAATAATAATAATATTTAAAAAAAAGATTCTAAAAAAAAAAGAAATTGATGCATAATGGAAGTATTGGACGTCTCTCCCACAGGAAGCTTTTCACAGGACAAACCAGACATCGGTGGAATTGGAGTGGGGGTGGGGTAACCAAAAAAAAAAAAAAAAACGAAAAAGAAAAGAGAGGCGTGGTGGCTACTTAAACCAAATGAATGCTGCCTGGCTACAATCAAGGCAATTTCAAGTAAGCTAACCTCCCCCCCCCCCCCCCCAACAAGAAAATGGAGGGGGAGGGGAGACAAAAAATCGTTATGCTGTTAGTCACCAACTTCTCCTTTCATCCTATTTCTTTTTCTCTTTTTTCTCTTTTTTAAAAATTTATAAGAAAGCATATAGACAGCACGATCTGGAAATATAGTCGGAATAAAAAAATATGAGATTTTTCTTTTGATTTTTGTTTGGCGTGGGTGTGGTAGTATGCATGAAATTTTGAAAGAAAGGCATACATGCAAGGAAGCGGGCGGAACGATAGACAGATAATCAATAAAACGTAATAGAAAAACTGTCTACACCTGACAAACGAAATGGTAGGCAGAAAACAACGCTTGGCAAGTCAGCAATCAGATAGACACATACCAGATGAACACCGCGCGCGCGCGCACACAAACACACACACAGCACACACATACACAGTACAATCTAAAGAACAAACACACGTATACGCACGCACGCACGCACGCACGCACGCACGCACGCACGCACGCACTCACGCACGCACACACACACACACACACACAACACACACACACACACACACACACACACACACACACACACACATTGCGTGTCTAATCATGCGAAGTAATTTTCAATTAGTGCGAGAAACGGCAGAAAGGGGGGGGGACGGCAAGAGGGGAAAAAGCAAAAAAAAGAAATCTTGTAAACGTTACACACACAAAAAAGAAAGTGCTGGGGAATAATAGTGACAATAATAGCAACAACAATAAAGTGATGAAGGAAAATCAGAAAAGGAGTGAAGAAAGTACAACACTGACCATTCTGGCATCTTCTCATGCTTGTGCTGTTTGCGGATAACTGAAACACAAGCAAGCAGGACACGCTCTATAAATAAACGTAAGGCTGGTATAACTCACAGTGGAAACGTGCTTTGGGCTCTTTTGCATTCCAACTCTCATTGCAACCATTAAGATAAGAAAAGATAAAAATGATATTTAACACAAAAAAAACACAACTAAAGCGACAAATTTTTTTTTTTTAAAGTGGGGAAAGGTTAGTAACTCTCTCTCTCTCTCTCTCTCTCTCTCTCTCTCTCTCTCTCTCTCTCTCTCTCTCCTCTCTCTCTCTCTCCTCTCTCTCTCTCCTCTGCACCCCCCCCCCCCACACACACACAAGCCCACCACAAAAACAGACAAAACCAGTTCAGGTGTGAACCGCTCTGAGGGTAAGTGTTTAAAAAGCACTTAACCATCGTACGTGAGATGGGTACAATAAAGTGCTTTTTTTTCTTTTTCTTTTTAGTTGTGATCCATTTTCACAGTTGTCCCCCTGCGTTTTAACAGGAGAATAAAGAATTAGCATACATAGAGGTCTGGCAAGGGGGTTACCATTAACTGAAACCAACGAACCAGGACCTGAGGGTACACTCTTCTGACACTAGAAGAACTGAGGTTAGGCTAGCCATTGAGGTATGAAGAGTGCAACAACGAAAAGGATTCTCATTATGAAAGAACAAGAAAAAAGAGAGTGAGTGTGGGAGGAACTTCAGATACTGTCTTTTTTAAATCCATCAGTCTTTCTGATAACAGCCAACATCAAATCTTAATTAAAATGAAGTAGACTTTTCAGGTAATGTTACTCAATTGCTGGTGAAAAATTAACTGCCCTTAGCTTTTTCTTTTGGTCAAGAAATGTTCAATATTTTACAAAAATACTTGGCGAAAGTTTGCTAAAGGATATTTTTGTAAGTAGAGTTTTTGTTTCAGACAGACAAAATCACAATACACCACAAGACATAATCGTTATCACTCCACCTAGAAAGTACTAAAGTAAATAAGGTAAGCAGAGCTGGCTTTTAACTGTTCATAATACTCACATGATATCTTTTCCCACTGTCTATAAATAAACACCTCCCCTCTCTCTATACTTTGCTCTTGGTGCAAACACAACAAACAAAAGACAAACACAGAGGGAAAAAGATGTTTAAAGCTAAAAATCAAAACACGTCAGCTGCCACGAAATGACATGAGCAAATCCAGCTGTATGAACATGCACTTACACACATAGTCCATACTACTAATGACAACACAAGGTGTACAACATTTTAGTGCATTCACAAATTACCACAGCAGCGAGATTACGAGTTTCCTCTTTAACTTGCTCCAGGTCTGAGTTGCTTCCATCACTTTTGTCTTCGTCTACAGATCGATCAGACATTGAATCAGAAACAAAAGACACATGTGATTCTGGAAGACGTAATCCAGAATCACCCCACTGCTATATACAGAACACACTTAAAATAAATCCATCTTTTGATAATAATGAATTAATCATAATCTATGGATTTCATACAGCTTTGAATCTTGTAAAGCAACAAATCAAAGAGCTTACATACATGAAGGTCAAAGACATGAAATATAGCTGTGTTTTTCTTTTCGACAATAAGAGTCTAAAATTGTACCACATACTACCAGTGGACACACAGAAACATAAGCACCCGCATGCTCGAAAAAATAAACGCTCGTGCGCACATACATGCCTGCGCGCGCGCACACACATCACACTCACACACACGCCGCACACACACACACACATTTTTTACTGAATATTCTGATGCCCCAGAGCTGGACCCACCATTAAGTGAGTTATTTAGTCTACGCGGAAATCGCACAGTACAGACAAGGAAGTGTATAAGGAAGAAACCTGACAGATCTTTGCATAGATATGTTCATGTAAATTTACACACACCTTTAAATAAAACAGAAGACAAACAGAAATGGGGAGATGGGGCAGGGGTGTGTGTGTGTGTGTGGGGGGGGGGGGGGGTTAGAAAGGGAGGGGGAGAGCGAGGTACAGGGAGTGGGGGGAGGGAGGTCAGAGAGGAGGACTGTTTGTTGTCTAAACAGGACGCCATACTGGAAAAATGTGTCACCCTGTGTGCAGTGATATGATCTTATGGACAGCTCCCATAGGAATAGAGAGCCAGGGAAGGACACAGAGGGAGAGGGATTTCCTATATGACATCTTTGAGGAGGGGGTTAGGCATGTCTTTTGCACCCCACCCCCACCATCACACTTTTTCCCCAGCTGATATTTACTAAATTCAAAAGAAACACAGTAGAGGATCACCCACAGAGGTTAGATGATAAAAATTGTTCACAATGTGTACACAAATGTGTGGGCTTATAAGCAATTTCGAACTTTACTATGATCCCTTACCCCCATCATTAGGAAAGGTGTGTGTGTGTGTGTGTGTGTGTGTGTGTGTGTGTGTGTGTGTGTGTGTGTGTGTGTGTGTGTGTGTATGTGTTAGTGTGTGTGTGTGTGTTTGTGCTGTGTATGTGTGTGTGTGTGTGTGTGTGTGTGTGTGTGTGTGTGTGTGTGTGCTTGTGTGCATGCCTGTGTGTGGTGTGTGTCTGTGTGTGTACTTGTTACTTGTGGTGGGTGTGTGGGTGTATGCGCTGGTCATGCATGGCTGCACATACCTTTATAGTTGAGACTGGAGGCAGAAAACTCATTGGAAACGTTACCGTTAGACTGCACAGGCTCTTCCATCTGCATCACTTCCGTACTTGTCTCCCTTTGTATTGTCACTTCCTCTCTGTGCTCCTGTTGCTCTTGCTGCTGGTTTGTAGCATCACGTGATCCGTCCTGATCACGTGCTCACCCACCACCACGTGATCACTCCTGGTCACGTGTTCATCCATCACGGGTTCAGTCCTGGTCACGAAATCTTCCACCACGTGTTCATTCCTGATCACGTGGCCACCCATCACTTGCTCATTCCTGACCATGTTTCCAGCTATCACGTGTTCATTCCTCATCACGTGATCATCCATCACGTACTCATTCCTAGTCACGTGGTCATCCCTCACCTGATCACTCCTGATCACTTGCGCGCTCGTCATGGTTGCTTGGTCACCCATCATCACGTGGTCACTCCTAATCACGTGATTACTATGTACCACGTGATCTTCGTGTCTCCCTTGCGGCCTTACTTCATCTTCTTCCTCTGTCTTCTGTCTTTGGCCCGCAGAGTGATGCTGCATGTACTAAACAAAGAAACAGAGGGATGAGGGTGTGAGGGGGGGGGGGGGGGAGGGAGTTGTGTGTGTGTGTGTGTGTGTGTGTGTGTGTGTGTGTGTGTGTGTGTGTGTGTGTGAGAGAGAGAGAGGAGAGTAGAGAGAGAGAGAGAGAGAGAGAGAGAGAGAGAGAAGAGAGAGAGAGAGAAGGGTGTGTGTGTGTGGTGTGTGTGTGTGTGTGTGTGTGTGTGGTGTGTGTGTGTGTGTGTGTGTGTGTGTGTGTGTGTGTGTGTGTGTGGTGTGTGTGAGTGTGTGTTGTGTGTGTGTGTGTGTGTGTGAGAGAGGGAGTGTGTGTGTGTGTTGTATGTGTGTGTTGTGTGAGTGTGTGTGTGTATGTGTGTGTGTGTGTGTGTGTGTGTGTGTGTGTGTGTGTGTGTGTGTGTGTGTGTGTGTGTGTGTGGTGGAAGGGGTGGGTGGGCTTTGTTTGCAAAGCAATAGAGCATGTTCCTGATCAAAGCAATAGAGCATGTTCCTAATCAAAGCAATAGAGCATGTTCCTTATTCACAGTATCTTTCAGCAACTGCAACTGAAGACGGATATACTGCAGATGTTCCGATAGAAGATACAAACACAGGCTGCCTTCAGACAGTGGGAGAGAACCATAATACCTGAACTTTGCTGTTTCGAATTGAAAGCAGTATGAATGAAATGTTGTTTCTAATAAAAGTCAAATAAAAGATTCTTTCTTTTCGCACTGGGGGTAAACACGGGAACAGTTAAAGGAGGGATGGACATGTTTGCTTTGAGAAAACAAGTCAAAGCCGGTCAGTGTGTGTGTGTGTGTGTGTGTGTGTGTGTGTGTGTTGTGTGTGTGTGTGTGTGTGTGTGTGTGTTGTGTGTGTGTTGTGTGTGGTGAGTGAATGTGTGTGTGTGTGTGTGTGTGTGTGTGTGTGTGTGTGTGTGTGTGTGTGTGTGTGTGTGTGTGTGTGTGTGTGAGAGGAGTATTGTGTGTGTGTTTGTGTGTGTGTGTGTGTGTGAATTTTGTCTGCGTTTGTTTGTGTTTTTGCGTGCGTGTGTGTGGTGGTGTGTGTGTGTGTGTGTGTGTGTGTGTGTGTGTGTGTGTTTTATGTGTGTGTGTGTGTGTACGCGCGCGCGCGTGTGTGTGTGTGAATTGTGTGTGTGTATGTGTGTGTGCGTGCGTGCGTGGTGGGGGTGATGTTGGATATCGAGATAAAGAAACTAATGTAGTCTGGCAACACCAAAAAGGATCCCAATCCCATCTCCATGAGATACGACCAAGAAAAAACCCCTTAAAGCCTATAGTCTGGACAGGCCAGCTCGTTACATTTCTATGACGGTATCAGATTACAACAACAACAGAAAATACCACCTGTGTCTGCATTTCTGAGAGTGCAGTACAATTCCACGCAATAACAACGGCTTTTACCTGCCATTTTTATTCTCTAGCCATTCAACACCTCACGGAAAAAGGCTGCTTGCGTAAACCGGTTAGGCAATCAATTGCTGCGTAATCATTCATAATGTCAATGTTGTGTAAACAATAAACCAATTAATAACAGATCGATTTTCCTGGGCCAGCAGACTGTGCCTTGTATGGTGGTCATGGGGATTGAGAAATTATGTGCAGGGAAATAATAATATATCATGTCCGGATATTTAGATGAGGCAGATCAGGGCATGGCCACCCAACCGGCCGGCCATGTCTGGAGTAAAAGCTTATAGAAAGTGGTGTGTGTGTGTGTTGTGTGCGCGCGCGCGCGTGTGTGTGTATGTGTGTGTGTGTGTGCGCGTGCGTGCGTGCGTGTGTGTGTAGGACATAAACGATGCACAATATTTTTTCCAATATTTTGGAGGAAAAGACTATTTCTGCTCTAAATTCAGCCACATACACAACGCACAAAACAATGTCCATATATATATATATATATATATATATATATATATATTATGTGGAGGAGAGAGAGGAGAGGAGAGAGAGAGGAGAGAGAGAGAGAGAGAGAGAGAGAGAGAGAGAGAGAGAGAGAGAGAGAGAGAGAGAGAGAGAGAGAGAGAGAGAGAGAGAGAGATTTACCAACACATGCAGAATTTCTTCTACTTGTTACGAAAACACACACACACACACACACACACACACACACACACACACACACACACACACACACACACACACACACACACACACACATTCTGAACACCACTACACACACAGCTTACCTCCATAGTCTCGGCATCAATGAATTTGGGGTGGTAGTGCCCCAGGTAGTAGTGTGAAGCGGGCACGGCGTACATGACGGGCTCTGCGGGCATGCTGTAGATGGGCATGCCTGTGGGCACCATGCCGGGCACCCAGCGAGGCGTCACCCCGCTGGTGGACACGCTACCCGAGTCCTTCCGCACCAGCACCGACTTCCTGTCTGACTCGATCCGTCTGCAAAAGTACAGGTACAGGTACAGGTAAAGGTGTCCCATAACCTGTGCGGTCGTAAGGGAGCAAGGCATCAGAGACCTCAGCTTCTCTAGGGGCCAGCTTATTGAGGGTGGCGCCCATCTTCTCTCCCTCGCGGCTTTTACCTTCCCTGACCCTAAAGAGAGCAGGTACCCATTTATAGCTGGGTGAACTGGGGGGACTGTACTGAATTCAAGGCGCGCAAAAGGTCACCCATCCACTTGGTAACCACGCTCGACGCTGTTTAACCTTGGCTGGGGGAAAACGAGTGCTCTGAGCACTGAGCTATCCCGTCCCCTCTATCCGTCTACATTGCAGTGAAAAGAAAACATCTATCGCCCGTTTGATAGGCTTAAATGTGTGCTCATATGACTGGCCATTGCATGTAAGCGCGCATGCATGCTGTGCAAGGGTGATCGCAAGGCAAGCAAACGCACATGCACATATGCATCATATACACAGACAGCAAATAAGTATGTGTGGATATATACGCATACATGTACAAGCCTGCACACACACATATGCATGTTCCCACACATATATATACACACATACATGCACCCATGCACACGACACATACACACAAACATGCACATACACACACATGAACGCACACGCACACACATACACATGCATGCAAGCACACACACTCACGCACGCTTACAGACAAACACACACACACACACACACACACACACACACACACACACACACACACACAGACACACACACAGACAGACACACACAGATAGATAGATAGATAGATAGATAGATAGATAGATAGATAGATAGATAGATAGATAGATAGA
>CM060316.1:39710494-39757994 GCA_030674155.1 Stramonita haemastoma
CTTCATACTTTTCCCCGTAATGTTCATACTTTTTACCGCATTGTTCATATTTTTTCTGCAATGTTCATACTTTTTACTGCAATGTTCACTTTTAACTACAATGTTCATACCTGTCCCGGTTTCTCACTTAGTGCTAAACCGTGTTAAAGTATTGCTTGAACGGTTTCATTGAAATTTCCTTGGCTAAGTGTCAAATTGCTTGGCAGCATTCATAAAAACTGCATAAGCTGTACGTACCTGAATAGAAAAAAATGGCTTGTGGGTTTTCTCACAGCCGACCTACTAACAAGTCAATGCACGTTAGGATACCGGCATTCAGTGTCGTTGGCTCCTGTGAATAGTGGTTTGGCGAGTACTTTCAAAGCAGAAATTGTTATTCAAAGTGGTAGTCATTACTTTGTTGTAGTTTTCGGTAGTTATAAAGCAAACAAAACCTGGATACAGTCGCTGACGTTTACCGTCAGTATTCTGTCCCTTTTTGGTCTGTTGACTCTTGTCTTTCTGTCTGTCTGGCTGTCTATCTGTTCTGGCTCTGTCTTTGTCTGTGAGTGTGTGTGTGTATGTGTGTTTGTGTCGTGCGTGCGTGCGTGTGTGTGTGCCTGCCCCCCCCCCCCTCTCTCTCTCTCTCTCTCTCTCTCTCTCCGTGCGTGCAAGCACATGCATGCATACTACAAAAGAAACAAAATATCTGGCCATCAAAACATGCCGAATCTTCAACCATGTTCTATTGTCCTATCATACATAGTTTCAAATTAACACCCACCTACCCCGCCCCCACTCCACCACCACCCAACAACACTATGCATCCCCTCCCTTTGCTCCCCCTCCCTCTCCCAGTCCTCCCCCCCCCTCCCCCCATCTCGGCTCCTTTCTTCTCCTACTGAGCCACGCCCCCCTGCTCTCTGAAGTAGCGCTCTGCTTTCTTCCCACCTGTCTGACAAGGTTCTGTAATGTCTGCTTTTGTTTGACAGTGAATCGTCCACTGACTGCCGTGAAGATCATTTATCACCTGGACTGATGTGATGTATGTGGTGGGAAAGAGAGGGCAAGTGCAGTGCACCTCCGCTTATCTTGTACTAATAGTGAAGTGGTTTTTTCCGCCCCCTGGTTGCCAAGTTCTGGAGGGCGCGGTCACACACATAGGAGAGAAAGAAAAGTTTATCAACATATATAAAAGATAGAAGGGGTAAAAAGGGAAGAAGGAAAGATTTTTTTTTTGTTTTTTTGGGGGGATGGTTGTAAAAATTCCAGGAGAGAAATCAAGAGATAAACTCTGTGTATGTGTGTGTGTGTGTGTGTGTGTGTGTGTGTGTGTGTGTGTGTGTGTGTGTGTGTGTGTGTGTGTGTGTGTGTGTGTGTGTGTGCGCGCGCGTCAGCACGCACAATTCGTTACATGAGTAAAAGACATATATTCGTTAGTGCCCTTACACGCATGTAAGCCTACATATTTGTTGTTTAAATTTTGTGTCGTTGTGCCAAATTTGTTTTGTTTATATTGTTCTTTGTCTGTGCTTATTCTATGCTTTTCTTTGCAATCTTTATTCTTTTTTATGTTTTGCAGAGATAGGGATAAAAGAGGAAACTGGACTGAAACCACTAAAAGACAAGACATACTAAAACGTAAAAACGATGCCTCTTTGTCTTTCTTAGTGAAATGCCTTGTCCATTTACAAAATTGATGGAGTGCATAAAATCAGGTACCCAGACTACATTTAACAACGTAAGTGCAGGCCAAAAGTGTTATCTCTGACTCACAGTGACAACACCTATATTAACAAGTTTGCATGCTTGAAATGGTCTGTTAACTTCAACCATGCAAATACCTATATAACAAGTTTGCATGCTTTGAAATGGTCTGTTAACTTCAACCATGCAAAATATTCTTAGCATAACAACCTGTGCTCTTTGTTAAAGGAGACCAACTCCACTGAAGTCGGAATAGGGCTGCCTATATTGGCGAGGAACTCGAAAACAAGCTACACACTAAGCTCTCATCCAGTGAGTAGGCCACTTAAGTTCTCACGGTGATTCTCCTGTGGGATAAATGAGACAGAGTGCTTAAAAAAAATTATTTTTTTTAGATGATCTAAGTGTTAAGCTTTGGGAACGCCCAACAACAATAACAACAACAGCCACCACAATAACAGCAATGATAATGACAACTATAATAAGAACATCAATAATAACATCAACAATAAAAACAATAATTATAACTTTTTGTTGAGGTGCAGGAGCTTTTTTTTCTAAATCAAAGAAATAACATCTGTCACTTTCTTATTCTACTGTTCTTTACAGAATGTCCCATTGCTACCATCCCTACATTTTTTTCTCTCTCTCTCCTCTGTCTGGTAGCTCTTGCTTATTTTCTGGCTTACCTGTCCATTCATGTGAATCCCATCTGTGAAAAGCTTTTCTGATCTGATAATTGGACGCTTGTACTTTCACGTTTCGTATCCTCTCAGGCATTCTGCTTTTGGTTCCTCGGCTAGAGCCTTAAGGGTTATTATCAGTGGTGAGATTTTTTTTTACTTACGCAGCCGTTTACCCACCATTTAGCACCACTTTCCAACTTCGGTATTTACGAAGTATAAGATATTAACAGGCAGTTTTGGCTATGTACAAGCCACAAATAAAAGATTTACTTGTTGGCTGGCTGGTTGGTTTGCTGGTTGATTAATTGGTTGGTTAGTTGCTTCGTTGGTTAGTTTGTTGGTTGCTTTCTTGCTTGGTTAGATGGTTGCTTAATTGTTAGCTTGTTGATTTCTGCACACAGTTTCCATTTTTTCCTGCACACGTTTATGGTTCTCCATTAGACTATATGATTTAGCTTTGTCTTTCTAAGGTTTTGTTTGTTTTGTTTTAGTTTGGTTTGGGTTGTTTACTTTTCGTTTTTTGTTCACTCTCATGACAAATGTAGTACTGGAATGTCCATAGCACGTATAGGTAGCTTATCTTTGCTTTTCAAAGATATGCTTGGTTGGTTGGTTGGTTGGTTGGTTGTTGGCTGGTAGGTTAGGTAGGTTGGTTGGTTGAACTGTTTGTTTTCTAACATGATTTCATTTGATTATATGACAGGAATCTGGTGTGTTTGTCTGGTTTGTAGGACCTGTCATGCCTGCAAGTCACACCACAGACAGACAGAAGACAAACAGGCACACACACACACAACACCACACACACACAACACACACACACACACACACACACACACACACACACACACACACAACACACACACGCGCACGCGCATTTCATCACGAAAAAAAGTCGAGCAGTGCTCGGCAGGCAGCACTGCTCCATCTGTCTGACAGTGGAGATCACCATCATCATCAGGGCGCACTACCTGGCCACTGCAATAACTGCACAGCACAGCACAGCACAGCACAGCACACAGACAGCACAGACACAGCACAGCACACACACAGCACACACGCACAGCACAGCACACAGCACACAGCACAGTACAGCACAGGATGGCTGCTACTGGCCCTGTTTGGGAATGGATCCAACAGCTAGGGCCACACAGCAATGTTTTGCTTTAGCCGTTTTTACCCTACAACTTCCTGCACGCAAAGCTCTATTATTAATAGTCTTGTTCTGCTCCAGTCCACAGAAGCTCTACAGCAGTATGGAGGACCTGCAGCAAGTGCTGCCTTCATTGCAGAGACTGAGCTGTCCCTCTGATGAGCGAACAAAAAGAAAGCTCCAGTCTTCTGTCACCCACTCACTTATTCTGACCTCACAATACTCAACTTCAGACTCGTTCTGTCCCAGCCTTGGAGTCAGGAGTGTGCAGAAAG
This sequence comes from Stramonita haemastoma, assembly GCA_030674155.1. NCBI lineage: Eukaryota > Metazoa > Mollusca > Gastropoda > Neogastropoda > Muricidae > Stramonita > Stramonita haemastoma. The sequence goes on from CM060316.1 coordinate 39,714,295, forward strand.
CTATTCATTTAACGCTGCTATCAGGCCATCGAACAAAGGAGGCCCAGCACTACTGGTGGATCACCTTCGCGATGATCTGTAGGCGTCTGTGCTGATTCAGCATGTATATGTCACATCACGACTAATTCACATGCAGACAGGAATTCTAGAAACACAATCAAGGGTAGCACAGTTCTTATGACCAGAAACTTCCCTCAGGGAGAGCAGCCCAAATGTTACCCTGAGAAACCTGCCGTGGGGAAGCCGGGGGTCTGTCAGTATGAATAGCATCCCCACCTTCTGGAAATTCTATGCTAGGAATTCCCTCTTTCCTATCCCTTTCTTTGGTTCTACCTTGTCCTTTTCTTCCTGCCACCTCTGTTTGTTGATTTTGCCTTCTTGGTCATTCTCCTTTTTTTCCCCAGACAAACGTATAAAATTCTCTCCCACACTTAAGTCGGATGATCTGGGCCTGGCTTGTCAAGCGCTTAACGGCAGCACAGCGTATTCTGCCTATATGACAAGACAACGATAGTTGCTGTCTGACCGTTCAACGAAGAAAGAAGAAGGTTCTGATGGGGTTTAAACCCACGATCCTCCGAGACGGGAGTTTATTGGCGTTAACCACCATGCCAAGACAACTAGGCCTACACTGTAGATCGAGTTCCTGCCGTTATGTATGCATGCAGCGATGCGGCAAATGGTTCCTTTTGGGAATGACGGTAATGGCATCAAAATGGGGCGTTTATTGTCCACCTGGCTTTCACCTCGGCAGGGTTCCTCATTACCTGTCTGGCTCCTGTCTGATCAGGTATCCGGACCAGTTACGTGGGAGAAGTGATAAAATGTCTTATGCCTACTTACTTATTCCTGCACCTTCCCCCACCCCATCTCTCTCTCTCTCTCTCTCTCTCTCTCTCTCTCTCTCTCTCTCTCTCTCTCTCTCTCTCTCTCTCTGTGTCTCTGCTGTATGCCACCACCTACCACACGCCACGCACACACACCACAACACACACACACCACAAAACACCCCTCTCTCTCACTCACTCTCTCTCTCTCTCTGTATGCTACACACACACCCCGCACACACGCACGCACGCACGCACGCACGCACGCACGCACGCACGCACCACACACACACACACACACACACACCAAGTTCTCAACATTAAGTATTAAGCAAAGATGATTCTGATGAATTTTCTCGAGTACAAATTCCTTAACCCTAACTGACCTCAAACAAACTGTCACCTTCCATGTCTTGCGATTAAGCCAAAAGGACAGGATAAATCCCCACCCACCCAAGCAATCCTCAAACAGTCCTTAACACACGCAAACACAACACTCACCGGTCAAGAGGGTGGAAAACGTTGCCAAACACGCAAGGCATGGACTCCCGATCTTGGCCATATTATCATAATCCGTCACTCTGACTCATCTATCTATATCTACTTCTGAAAACTTTCCCACACATATATCTCTCTTGCAAACGAAACCTTTCTGTTTGTTTAACGCACTCCACAGATCACAACATTCGACGTTTCCACGATGGTGACAGGGGTTTTAAAAAAGTTTTACATATTCTATAGCTCCCTTCGAATCTTTCAATCGAAGGCGTCTTCGAAAAGTGTGTGTTGTTATTCACGGTGAGGACACCTCCTCCTTCACTACCACACGAAATAGTAGAGTGGTTTCGTCCCTCTGTCTGTCTTGTTGTTGACACCGCAACCACTGTCAAACACACTGCCACTATCAAACAGGTCTCCCCCTTATTCTACAAGCCAGGTGGGGATTGGGGAGGGTGGGGGGGGGTTCTTCGTCGTCTCAGCCTGTCAGTGGTCCTTTTCTATGAAAAAATAAAATCGGCACTGGTTTGCTGGTTGGTTGAGCAGGTCGCTTATTGTTTACTGCACAGTAACAGAGGTAGGTGTGTTTGTTTTCGGGAGTATTTGTCACAAAACACACACACACGCGCGCACCCACGCACCACCAACCACACACACACACACACACAACACACACACACACACACACACCACCACACACAAAACACCACACACACACACACACACACACACACACACCACACACAACACACACACACAACACACACACAACCACACACACACAACCAGGGGTGTGTTTCAAAATACCTCTATGTGCGACTTGATTTTTTATTTGACGGTTTGCCAAAATCTTATACATTTTCTATGTGTTGTGCCATTGATCTAGCTACAATCACGAAAGAGAGAAATAAACGGGAGTTGAGGGGTAAGGAGCAAAGCGATGGCACCGCCATCTCCAAAAGCCGAGTTGGGTGGATCGACTATTTGCCAATCGATATAATAAACTCTTTGTCGCTGCTTCGTGTTCCTATTCCGTCAAATGAGTTGGAATATCGGGAATGGGCACACGAGCACAAGCAGTATTCAATCTTTTGTCAATAAGTAGTGAATGGAAGATGATTGACGGGCAATTTTATCAGCCCTGGTGCTACTCACAAGAGAGAGAGAGCTGACAGAGAAATCCCGAAATGTGGTGGCTAATCTAAGTGACTAGCAAGCAGCAGTGGTAGTTTCTTGGCTAGGAAGAAAGTGTTATGTGGGGAGTCAAGAATATAAGGGTAAACCACCCCAAACCTACCACCTTAGATACTCACACAGTCAAGCATTATTATTTATTAATTGGTTTATTCATCCATTCATTTATTCATTTCCTTTGGGGCAGAATAGAAGGAATCCCTTTAAAATGCTGACTGGGTCCCAAAGAAACTGTGGTAACCTGACACTCTCTCTCTCTCTCTCTCTCTCTCTCCTCTCATCTCTCTCTCTCTCTCTCTCTCTCTCTCTCTCTCTCTCTCTCTTTCTCTCTCAAAGGCTGCATGGATTATGGAACACCTTTCCAATCTGTTTGTTTATCTATTTATCTACCTGTTGAGTTATTTATTTCATTTGCCTACCCATTACTTCATTTACCTGTAATGGTATGCAAACGGTTGCATACACAAAATCTCACCATTGATGGAGCTCTAGCCGAGGAACGAAAAAAGAATAGTGACACATCATAGGCAGTAGAGACACTCATTGACACAGGCGCTAATATCATTGGCATAACAGTGACACATCACAGTGACAATCATAGAAATGGGACGTTAGTAATATCGTGCATAATGATGGCACATCATAGATGGCAGTCTCTAAAATGGGGTGTTGACATAGTAGTGTATAACAGTGACATATCACAATGACAGTCACTGATACAGGGTGTTAACATATTTGTGTATAACAATGACACATTACAGTGACAATCTCTGAAATAAGGCATTAATATTATCATGCACAACAGTGACACATTACAGACAGTCACTAAAATGGGGCTTTGATAACATTGTGCATAACACTGGCATACTATAGCAGTTGAGTCAGTACAGTCACAGAAATGGGGCGTTAACATCATTGTGCATAACAACAGTGACACATCACAGTTATTGAAATGGGGCGTTAACATCATTGTGCATAACAAGGGTGACACATCACAGCTGACAGTTATTGAAACAGGGGGTTAACATCATTGTGCATAACAACGGTGACACATCACAGTTATTGAAACAGGGGCGTTAACATCATTGTGCATAACAAGGTGACACATCACAGTTATTGAAACGGGGCGTTAACATCATTGTGCATAACAACCGTGACACATCACAGTTATTGAAATGGGGCGTTAACATCATTGTGCATAACAACGGTGACACATCACAGTTATTGAAATGGGGCGTTAACATCATTGTGCATAACAACAGTGACACATCACAGTTATTGAAATGGGGCGTTAACATCATTGTGCATAACAACAGAGACACATCACAGTTATTGAAATGGGGCGTTAACATCATTGTGCATAACAACAGTGACACATCACAGTTATTGAAATGGGGCGTTAACATCATTGTGCATAACAACAGGAACAACATCACAGTTATTGAAATGGGGCGTTAACATCATTGTGCATAACAACAGTGACACATCACCAGCTGACAGTTATTGAAATGGGGCGTTGACATCATTGTGCATAACAACGTGACACATGCACAGTTATTGAAATGGGGCGTTCATCATTGTACTTGTGCATAACAACAGTGACGCATCACAGCTGACAGTTACTGAAATGGGCGTAGTGTTACTGAGCACAGCCAGGCATGTCTGCCGTTCACTCCTGCCGCCTGTGTGTGCTCCATATCCTGATCACTCAGATCTGTATCAGGTCTGTCACTCAGCCGTGAAAGAACAGAGAAAGTATACAGGAGGAAGTTATGTACTCAAATTACTTTTTTCTGATTCTTCCGTGTGTGTGTGTGTGTGTGTGTGTGTGTGTGTGTGTGTGTGTGTGTGTGTGTGTGTGTGTGTGTGTGTGTGTTGTGTTGTGTGTTGTGTGTGTGTGTGTGTGTGTTGTGTTGTGTATGTGTTGTGTTGTGTGTGTGTGTGTGTTGTTTGTGTGTGTGTGTGTGTGTGGTTGTGTATGTGTGTGTGTGTGTGTGTGTGTGTGTGTGTGTGTGTGTGTGTGTGTGTGGTGTTAGTGAGGCCCCTCTGTCTTTTCCTGCTGTCTCCACGCCTCCTGTCTGTCTGTTTCTTTCTGTGTCTTGCTCTTCCCCCCATGCGTTGTCTCGCAGGGTGTGTGTGTGTGTGCGTGCGTGCGTGCGTGCTTGCGTGCGTGCGTGTGTGTTGTTGTTGTTGTTGTTGTTGTTGTTCGTGATGGCGAGAGAGAAAGAGAGAAAACACACACACACACACACACACACACACACACACACACACACACACACACACACACACACACACACACACACACACATAAGCGCCTGGGATAAAGCAGCTAAGGAGAGGAGATGGGCGCCACCCTAAAGATGCTGGCTCTAGAGAAGCTGAGGTATCTGACAATTCGCTCCCCAACGACTGCATGTGTACGGGAACACCCTTTACCTTTTTAATGTCTTCTAAAAACGAGAGTTGTGAAGTGCAATGCAACTGCTTTCTTACATCTGGAATCATGGAGATTCTCTCTTGTCTGCTGTTGACACTGCTAAATTGTCAAACACTCTTCTTTTTCTCTTAACTCTTGAGAGCTGTTAAGGGACGGCCATGAATTTTTCAAGCTGTGGGTCTTGGGCAATATGAAGCTGGCAGTGCCCATCCCTTCCCTCTCCAGGTACAAAATGTACACTGGGTTACTTTTGTGTTAATATTCGTGTCGTCTTTAATGTGTATGTTTAGTCTCCCGCATCCCTGTTTCCATGAAAGAAGTCAAGGCACTGGCAAGTCTGCACTTAAAAGTTGACCCTGAAGATCGTCAAAATCCCTGCTTCTTTGTTCACCGGACGCTTGTGCCGAGATCTGAACCCATGACTTCATGGATCCATTGGGATGGAGGTCTAATGCTCTGACCACTGCTGTAGTGTTCGTTAAACACACTCAGTACCTCTTCAACCACAAAAATTCGGTGTATCTGTCTTCCAATTCTGTTGCAAATCCTGTTTTCCCCTTTCTTTCTTCTTTTTTTCTATTGTCTGAACGATCAAGTTTGTACCTGTTAAAAGAGACTACGGCCTATCCAGGCGTTGCCGTGATGATTGACCGGAACATTGAGTAGGGTCTCCTAGTATAGCCTACCCTCCCCCATCCTCGACTTTTTACCACTACACAGTGAAAGAAGAGAGAGCTGAGAGAGAGAGAGAGGAGAGAGAGAGAGAGAGAGAGAGAGAGAGAGAGAGAGAGAGAGAGAGACAGAGAGAGAGAGACGAGACAGAGACAGAGACAGAGAGACAGAGACAGAGACAGACAGACAGACAGAGAGAGCAGACGAGACAGAGACAGAGGTGGGGTGTCTGTTGTTAGGGATGTCTGCGCCGCGTGTTTGTTGTTAGTACAAACTCGCACACAAGAGTGCAAGTTTATGATCATGTGGTTCAGCGAAGGTGTGATTCTAAGCCACGTTACAGAAATATCGACACCCATGCATGCACCCAACCGCAAATAAAGTTTACAACAATACTTTACTCTCCTGTAACGGAACTCCTTGGATCAGTTTTTCTTTTTAAGCAGCCGCATGCTGTTAAATCAAATTGCTTTGTCGTGGAAATTATTTCTGATAGCCTGAACACTCAGAATCAATCTTACACCAGTCGGTGATCGATCCACAAGCCAATTCTGGCTGGTGCTTCGATTTCTCTCCCAACTAAGTGTAGTGGTGTGTCGGATATTGGTTATGGCGTTCCATGAAGTCGTGTGCATTTGTGGATCAATATAGAATGGAGTAGAGATGACTGGGAGATAGAGAGAGACGGTGGAGAGATTTCATCGATGCAAAGGATAGAGTAGTCAAAGTTTTTCCATCAATCAACAATTGTTGTGTTCACTCTCAGTTCATGGGTGGCACGCGACATACCTCAGTGGTTAGTGTGTTGATCTCGTGGAATGATCTCAGTGAGACTCGGGTTCTAGTCACAGCTAGGTGTCTATTTGAGGGAATTATTTCCCTGGAATTGCATTCCCATCAAGTTCCTTTGCAGAATCTTTCAGAGAAATTGTTAACCGAGGTTCCGTGTGCAACCACTGATTTTAAAGTCTTTGCACGCATAAGAAAACTGTCGTTGGTAGTATTAAGTTTTCAGGAGATACTAGGACAGCTGAAGAGCAATAGGCTCTGTCAAATTTTGTATATGCATTTTAAACCACTTTATGTCACAGCAGATCTATGTGAAATCGGGGTGCTCTCCCCAGCGAGAGCACGTCACCACAAGACCAGCACACCCATAAAAAAAAAAATTGTTTGTATATGTGCATTTCTTTCCTATCAGAGTGACTTTTTCTATGTATTTTACCCGGGACAACTCTCTTGTTGCCGTGAGTTCTTTTACGTACGCTGAAGACAGCTTGCCCTAAGCCTTGCGCAGGAAAGTGTCAGCGTGGGTGCCCAGTGACTCTATCAGGACATTAATCAATTAATTAAGGAAGAAGGGAGAGCTGATGTTGGTGATTGGCAGGGATGGTCTTTTCTGTGATCACAGAGATCAAAGGGGTGCAGGCTGTGGGAACTGCTCTTTGTCTGTTTTCCCATCCAGTCCTTTGAGATATAGCCACTTCTGTTTGATAATGTGTGTTAATGCATGATATGATTGGTATTGTTGGGTAGGGTTGGGTTGGATGGTATGCTATGTTGTGCTATGCTATGAATGCTATGGTTGCTGTGTTGTGCTATGGTATGTATGGTATGGTATGGTATGGTATGGTATGGTATGGTATGTATGGTATGGTACGGTATGCTATGTATGCTATGCTATGCTATAATATGCTATGCTATGCTGCTATGGTATGTGTATGTATTATGATATGCTATAGAATAGTACATTATGTTATGGTATGGAGTTTGGGTTGGAGGATGAGTGCGGGGGGGGGGGGGGGGGGGGGGGGGGCTCTCAGTAAAAAATAGCATCCCTTATGGAAATTCTGTCCTTGGAATTCCCTCTTTTCTATCACTCTCTTTTTCCCTTTTTTCCTCCTGTCACCTCCTTTTTGTCTTTTTTTTTTTTTTTTTACCTTCTTTGATAATTTTCCTGCCTTTTTTCCAGAAAGACTAAAAGAGATATTACTTCTCTCCCACGCCTAAGTCGGATGCGCTGGGCCTGACTTGTCAGGCACTTAACGGCAGCGCGGAGCATTTTCGTTCATGTGACAGACAATAATAGTTGCTGTCTGAACGTTCGACCAAAGGGCGTACTTTCTTTGGTTCGACGAAGAAAAAGAAGAAGACAGACAGACAGACAGACAGACAGACAGACAGACAGACAGACAGACAAAATAGACATAGATCATTTCAAAACAGAAAGGAAAGCCAGTTTGCCCCCCCAAAAAAAATTCCAAAGTAGCTGTCAATGTCTTTTGGCCAACATATGTGGATTAAAATCATAAATCAGTTTACGGCCTTGCCCGAGTCATAAACTGCACAGCATGAAAAAGACAGCCACCACTGTTTATATGTTGGTTTCAGGGGGGAGAGTGGAGGGGCGGCCTGTGTTTTGGCTTTTAGTCTACAGTGGCTTCCTTCTACCTTTGACGAATTCTCTCCTATGTCATAAAGTTAGCTGGAATTCTTGACATGTATAAAAACGCAGGATCGTAAGCTTTCTCTGGCTGTTTGTCTCGTGTGTGTGTGTGTGTGTGTGTGTGTGTGTGTGTGTGTGTGTGTGTGTGTGTGTGTGTGTGTGTGTGTGTGTGTGTGTGGTCTCTCTCTCTCTCTACTCTCTCTCTCTCTCTCTCTCTCTCTCTCTCTCTCTCTCTCTAACGTTCTCTCTTTCTAAATACACCATGCATATCAGCTATCTATCTATCTATCTATCTATCTATCTATCTATCTATCTATCTATCTATCTATCTATCTATCTATCTGTCTATTTATCTATCGATCTTTTATGCTTCTTTTTTCTTTATTTACATATAGATAGACAGACAGACAGATAGATAGATAGATAGATAAATAAATAAATAAATAGATAGATAGATAGATAGATAGATAGATAGATAGATAGATAGATAGATGTAGATAGATAGATAGATAGAAAAAAAGAAAAGTATACATATATATATATATCCCAAAGAGAACAAACAGCATCTTCTTGTTAATATCACACACACACACACACACACACACACACACACACACACACACACACACACACACACACACACACACACCGAGAGAGAGAGAGAAGCAACATTGAGACAGACAGACAGGAAGACAGAAACACAGACAGAGAGATAGATAAAGACAGAGACGCAGAGATAGAAAGTGCAGGAGCAAGAATCAGCCCCTGCCAACCTCTATCACCATACACAGTTCACCACCAGGTGGGGAGGGGCGTCACTAAGCGCTATGCTACACAGGAATGACCGCCCGCATGCCCCCCTCTCTCTCTGTCAAAGATTAATATACTATACAGCAAGGTTAGATAACCCCACCTCATGTAGACCCCCCACACAAATGGATTAACAGTCACAAACATCACGCTCACCTGTCAAAAGCAGCGAAAACGCCACCAACACCGCAAGACGAGGACTCACAAACCTGGCCATAATCCCGCTTCCCTGGCTAAACCTACTACTACTCCTGTCACCTTTCTGTTTCTTCCCACCAGACTTTCAGACTGATAGCAGCAGATCGTGACACACTACCAAACAGTCAGACCATCCTCCCCTACTCTCCGCCAGAGACTCTTTTCATCCAGTGAGATTTTTGCGCCGTTGGTCGTTGAGGGGTGTCAGTGTTTCGTCATGTGGGCGGTGGGTAAGGCTATGTGCAAAAGGGACACAGACAGTTCCTCTGTGCCGACATGGAATATCATAGAGAAGAAGACTTGTCTCCTGGTGTTGACACAACAAGCGCCGGCCAAACCACTTTTAGTTTGCAGGTCTCCCTTCTATTCTACCAGCCAGGTCGATTTTTCTTTTTTTTTGTTTTTTTTTTTGGAGGGGATGGGTTGGGAGGGGTAGGGGGTGGTTTGTTGTGATCGGCTCAAAACGTAAGGGGGTGGGGGTGTGGAGGAGAAAAAGGGGCGTTGAATAGCTGGTGGGTCGATTGAAGCAGTGAATGGAGGCTTGGCCCTCGTCCCTTTCTCTGGCTCTCTGTTATTGTTAAGCCACTGTATGCTGCCAGTTCTGGGTGGAATATGATCTTTCTTGTGCGAACATGTATGTAGATACACACACACACACACACACACACACACACACACACACACACACACACACAACACACATGTACATACATACATACACACACATACATACATACATACATACATACATACAAAACACACACACACACACACACACACACACACACACAACACACACACACACACACACACTATACATACATAACATACATACACATGGATGTGTATGCCTGTGGTGGTAACTTAAAACTTAATAAGATCACTATATACGAAAACACACAGAAAACAAAACAAAGCCAAAAACAAGAAAGGGGAAAGGGGGAAGAAGGTAAATCTGAAACGATGTGGACACATAACGTGGACTACAAAGGGTCAATCATCAGGCGTGTCATGGGGTCTTTTTTTGGTCCTGTTACTTTGAATTGTCTTTCTGAATAGTCTTTAAAAGTCAAAGGATAGAAACCTTGTTCCCTGTGGGGATGCCAGGGGCCTGACAGTGTAAATAGCATCCCCACTTTCTGGGCAATATGTGCCAGGAACTCCCTCTTTTGTATCCCTCACTTTCTGCCTTGTTCATTTTCTTCATGTCACCTCATTCTTGTATACTTTCTGCCTTCTTGTTCCATTCTCTTGCTTTTTTTTCCAGAAAGACTTAAAAGATAACTATTCTCTTCCATGCTGAAGTCGGATGTGCTGGGCCTGACTTGTCAGTTGTTTAACGGCATCGCAACGCATTTTCGCTCATATGAAAGACAATATAAGTTGCTGTTTGAGCGTTGGACCAAAAGAAAATGAAGAAGAAGAAGGAGGAGAAGAAGAAGAAGAAGAACTGACCCATTTTGACAACACCAAATATTAACACTTTTTCATGTTTGTACTTTTTTGTTGTCAGTTTTTATTCCTTATTTCCATATATCTATCTTTTTAAACATCACGCCGTTTTCCCATAAACCTCTGCCATTGCCTATTATTTGTTAGAGATGTTTACGCTTGACTGGGCGAGATTTTTCCAACCTTTACTCGCGGGCGTTGTTGCTTTAGGTGATATATATGTTCAATTATTATGCTGACCTTTTTTCAGAATTGAATGTGTTCAAACCGGATCACTCGGGATCTTTATTGACACCACTGTTAGACTGAAGCCGAAGAGAGCACGAATTGTGATTCATTCTGAACCACAAGACAGAAAAGACCGTATTATTAATCACTGTATACTTTCATATATAACTCGTTGTCTTCTTTTCATTCCATGTCCTTCACTTTGTTTATCTTTGTCACTGTCTTCCTGTTTCAAAGTGTGTCTGTCTGTATATGAGTCTATCTGTCAGTATGTCTATCCAAAAAAAAACCTCCCCTACACATAGAGTTGCATTCTGGGACGCACGTGCGCATATACGCGCGCACACACACTCTCACCACGCACGCGCACGCGCGCACATACACACACACACACACACACACACACACACACACACACACACACACACGAATAGTGAGGGATAAACAGACAGATAGGTCAGAGAAGATGCGGGACAGAGGGAGACAACGTAAGAGCAGAGGCACTTCTGGATTGATAATGTAAGGGTGGAGGAGAGAGGGTAGGGATTGGGCCATAGCCTGATTGTTACAGCACTGAGCTGAGCTGACAACCCAGGTTCAAGCCATCACTGAGGCAGCTTCTGAATGGACCACCAGGAGTGAACTAACATCAGTACTGACTCCACTCCACATCCTTTCAGATGAGACTATAGGCTGAGGTCCCCTGTGCAAGCACACACAGAACATTTCATACACACGTTAAACCCATCCCACATTTCAGAGGAGTAAGCCATGGCATACCAGTTCAAATAGATGACAATATTCTTTTAGGAAACTGTGCACATTGCTGTCATATTTAGACATCTCTGAAGTCACAATGCGGCTGCCTTCATGGTAAGCAGAAAACTGTTGCATATGCAAAGCATTACCATTGGTGAACCATAGAGCTCTATCTGGGTAACAGGGGCAAAAATAAAAGAAAGTACTTAGGAAATAATGAAAGTCACCAGCATTCACAAGCTTGTTTGCTGTTGGATGGAATGGGGTGGGAGGACATTAACCAATGAACAAAATGATGATAATTAAAAAAAATGATAAAATCTACCTGGAACTGACTCTCACTGACTTATCATGCCATACTTTAATGCCACTGTTTCGATTTCTCATTCTGTTAAGTGCGATACAGTGTCAGAAATCAGTGCTTGAGTACAGCTCTGTGTTTATTGATCAATATCTAGTGAAGGAGAGATGGCTGACTGCACAATGTCAGCAGTGACAGGCCCAGTGGCCAGAGACTGTGCCATCAAAATCACAGATTGTGTTCGTTTTCATCTGATATGGGTGATTAACACTGAGGTGATGACTGATGCTGTGTGAACAGAAGAAAGACTGCTTGGACTATCAGTGAGGGTAAAGGTAGAGGTGGGATGTGGGGGTGGGAGTGAAGGGTAGAGGTGCGTTTGGAATCAATAAATCAGTTCGATCTCCCCATTCACATATGCCTTTTATATTCGGCCACTTAGCTAATTAGTTTGTTGATTACTTTACAGTTAGTTGCATCCCTCTCTGTGATTATAAGGAAGTCTGTGTAGCTGCCTAATTATTGTTAAGGTTAATGGAAAGTCTCTTAAGGAGTCAGTTAGTCCAACAGGCAGTCAGTTATTGGGTCAGTTATTCAGGTAGTGGGTTGGTTGGTTGATGGGTTCTCTGTCAGACAGAGACAAGAGTCATTTATGTACATGTGACTTTCCTACTCAAGTACGTGTATTGTGTCACTCATCCATTCATTGACTTTATTATTTTCTGATTTTGTCATCTCTCTACCTGTTGATTTCTAAGTCCCAGTGAGTGGATACATAATGCTAATGAATGCATATAATGGTCATGATTTGGTTGATTGTTTTTCTATAGATACAAATATATATATTTAATGATCAATCAGTAAATTGGTGTATGTGTTCACTTGTTTGTAATCAGCTATACAACCCCCCCCCCCCCCCCCCCCTCTCTCTCTCTCTCTCTCTCTCTCTCTCTCTCTCTCTCTCTCTCTCTCTCCTCCATGTTCACACTGGCAATGTTTTGGCAGTCGCCAAATATGTCATGATGTTTTATTTTGTTTTTGTTTTGTTTGCTTTACTTTGTTTTTTATGCTTTATCGAACCCATTCTTGGGGCTGTTGGCCTGAAGAATTAATCTTGTTCATTGTTCTCTCTCTCTGTGTCTCTGTCTCTGTCTGTCTGTCTCTGTCTCTCTCTCTCTGTCTCTCTCTCTGTCTGTCTCTCTCTCTGTCTCTCTCTCTCTCTCTCTGCAACCCTTGCACATATGAATGGGTGTGCATGCATCTATAATCAACACAAAGTCTGATTGATTTTTTACGTTTTCTATGTTTGTTTGTAAGTCTCAAATGATGCAACAAACTTCCTAAAGTCATTTGACCAGAAGCAGAATCGCCCTACGCCAAAACAGAAACCGTTGTCACTTTTTGATGTAAGCAAATTATCAATGCCTACATTGAAATAATGTTTGTTTTAAAATGTTAAGTTGAGATTGTCTTCAGTAATGACAAGCTCTCAGCACAACAACCTGTATTCTTCACACTCAAATTGTGCCTGCAGCTGTCATAGACAAATCACTATTCTGGTCTAAGCCTGCAGTATAAAGAGAGGGAAAAAATACTACAAAGACGCTGGATTTAATCTTAGTCTCACTTATAACAGTAAGTTGTGTTCAGTTGCACCTTTGATTGTAGGTTCCCATCCTGGAAATTTAAAAAAGCCTTTGAAGTCGAAGTACAGCTGCCTGTATGGTAGGGTACCTGAAAACAGTCATACAGGTAAACTTCATGTTCAGTGTGTACTTATGGTCTGATAGTCATTTCCAGGTGCCTGCAGTGACACAAGAGTGCAGATTCTGGGTGATCCCCAAGGTGTTCAGCTGGAGAATGCCTAACAACCACCACCACCACCACTACTGCCACCACCACCACCACCATCACCACCACCAACAAGGGCAACATGACCAGAATGAACCAATAGCCAAGGTAAAAGAGAGGGAGAAGAAAAAAAGCATAGTTACTGAAGCAATGAAAGATTCAGGAAGTACAAGTGGTGTGATCCATGGACTCTCTCTCTCTCTCTCTCTCTCTCTCTCTCTCTCTCTCTCTCTCTCTCTCTCTCTCTCTCTCCACACACACACACACACACACACACACACACACACACACACACACACACACACCAGGGCCTCATAGAAGTTGAATAGACCAGGAACCTCATGGAATAAAAGGCTTGTCATGTTTTCATACCACCTGACAACTCACAGAGTCCTGCATATTTGCACATGTATGTAAATGTTTCCTCAGTAGGAGATGTGTTTTTTTTTGTTTTTTTTTTAGTGTATCAGGAAGAAGACCTGCTAGCCCCTCCCCCCCCCCCCCAAACCACAAGCACACTCTTCCCAGCCACCCCTTCTCTCCCCCCCCCCCCCTCAGTCTTTTGAAGGTCAGCTTGACAATCAGGAAGGGACACAAATTTTACCCCAGGTTTAAAGTGTCTGGTGTGTGTGTGTTTATTGTTGGTGTGAGCAAGATTTCTGGCATTTGCTGAGTTATCAGAGAAAGCAAAGATTTCACAGTCTGCCATACATTCCAACCTCTTATCCACTGTGCACTTATTCAGACTCACAGTGATTCCCAGGCGTGGTGACTGAGACAGAGAGCATGTTCTGGGTGACCTCCAGGACCTGACCTCCAGGATGGTAAGCTGAGGAATGCTTAACAACATATAAACATGCACATGCACCCCTTCCCCCCAACACACAAACATACACACACATGTGCACACATCACAGATGCATATCTGCACATTTGCTTTATTATAAGATCCAAAAGAGTATGTTTCTCAAGATAAACGTGAACACAACCAATCCCGACTTACCCAATGGGGATAACTATTTGAGAAGGTTGACAAATCGAAATGCAACACCTGATTATTTATAAGCATGGGGGAAACATCTAATTTTCAGGAACTGAACACGATATTCCCCAAAAGTAAGTCTGGTGTTTCTAACCTCAGCATTCCAAACAAAAACTCAGAAAGGAAAGAGTGGACAGTGTCAGTACCCTGGTCTGGAATGGAATGAGACAACTGCACAGTTCCTGATTCAGTGGTGAGGTATATCAGAAAAGACTGTGGTGGAGCTACCACCCATTGATAGATCATGTCATAATTCATGGCCATCATTTCCATTCCTCATTCTGTTAAGTGTGGTGCAATGTCAGAAATCAGGGTATGAGTAGAGCTCTGTGTTTATTGATCACTATCTAGTGAAGGAGAGATGACTGATTGCACAATCTGACAGGTCCAGTGGCCAGAGACTGTGCCATCAAAATCACAGATTGTGTTCGTTTTCTTCTGGTGTGGGTGATTAGCACTGAGGTGATGACTGTTGCTGTGTGAACATAGGAAAGACTGCTTGGACAATAGGCAAGAGAGAGTTGGCCAGAGGGAGAGAGTAGAGGGGCATTTCGAATCAATATGTGTCTGTTCCAATGCCCATTCACATATTAGGCCTTTTAGACTGAGCCACTTCACTAATTAGTTTGCTGTTTAGTTATAATTTGTTGATTCCTGTCTATGATTATGAGTAAGCTTATGTTGTTGCTGAATCTTTATTAAGGTTGATGTGAAAGTCTTCTTACTTAGTCAATTGGTCAGTCTCCAGTTAGTTAATCAGTTGGTTGATTGGTTAGTTAGCTGGCCTGTCAATCATCTATATGATGTACTTTCCTGTTGATTTCTAGTTGACTAAGAATAAATAAATAAATGAATAAATAAATAAATGCACATAACTTTTTGTGTAAGTAGGCTTACAAATCTATTTCATGATCAGTTTAATAGGTGTACATTTACTTGTGTCTGTACTAATAATCTCTCTCTCTCTCTCTCTCTCTCTCTCTCTCTCTCTCTCTCTCTCTCTCTCTCTCTCTCTGCATCACACACACACACACACACACACACACACACACACACACACACACACACACACACACACACACACAACATCCCCTCTGTAGGAGAAGTAGAATAGATAAGACAAGTCACAGACTAAAACACTTTTCATGTTTTCACAGCTCTTGACAACTCATCCAGTCTTGCATGGCTGCCTCTGTAGGTACATGTGTCCTCAGCAGGATAAATCTTTGGGGAAAGCTTATCAGGAAGAAAAACTGACACACCCTCCCCCCCCCCTCAACCACTACTACACTCCCCCCCCCCCCCCCCCCACCTTGGGCAGAGGGTTTTCTTTCAACCTCAGCGTGAGAAAACAAAAATTTCACCCCAAGTTTTAAAAGTCTCTGGGTGTGTGTGTGTGTGTGTGTGTGTGTGTGTGTGTGTGTGTGTGTGTGTGTGTGTGCGTGCGTGCGTGCGCGCGTATGTGTGTGTTTGTGTGTGTGTGTGTGCGTGCGTGCGTGCGTGCGCGCGTGTGTGTGTGTGTGTGTATTGATAGAGTGCTCGAGGTCCATGGCCCTCCAATACTTATCAGAGAGAGAGAATAATTCGCAGTCTGTTACACATAATATACCTCAACTTCTTATCCAGTGTGTACTTACAAAGTCTCACCGTGATTGCCAGGTGTGATGAGTGAGACAGAGTACATGTTCTGGGTGACCCCCAGGGTGTTAAGCTGGGGGAATGTTGGACAACATGTACAGATATACACACTCGAACACGTGAAGACGCACCCAAACGCACATGCGCAGATACATGCATACATATTTGCATATTCAGGAGGTCGGTTTGCATGGCCATACTGGGAAGAATGTGTAGTGCCCGGTCATCTCTAACACCTGTAACTCTGCAGGAGGTCTGCCCACTGCCCTCAGCCAACACATTGTATTCCACACTGTTGTGTCCAGTTTGTGCTCAGGTAGCACAGTGCCCGTACATATGAACCCAGATTTTCTTGGCCTTTAAAGACATGACAGACATGTTGTTCTTGTTGCATGTGCTCCAGATTAAACTCTGAGGGTCTCCCAAAAGATGCACTCTGTGTCACCAATCAGATCTGGGAATCACTTTCAGATCATAGTATGCAAACACTGGACGACAAGTATGTGTACTTGGATTGTTTTCAAGTACTTCGCTATGTAGGCAAACACAAATCCGACTCCAGAAGATTTGTTTTCTCTTTTATGGGAGAGCAGAGGCTGCAATGCTCACAGTCTGTCATGGCTGAAGACTTTCTCAACACAACACTGCAATGTAGACCTTTGTACTTTCCTATCACATCAATAACTGGCATAGCTTTTTGGCCTGGACTGGATCAAACAGATGACATAACTGAAGAAAATCTAACTTTCTAGTGTAGTGTAGTGTAGTGTAGTGTAGTGTAGTGTAGTGTAGTGTAGTGTAGTGTAGTGTAGTGTAGTGTAGTGTAGTGTAGTGTTGAGTTGAGTTGAGTTGAGTCACGGCAGATTTCTCTGTGTGAAATTCGGGAGAGGCCTCGCCAAAGGAGCAGCGCCACCCAGTTCTTTTTTATTTTATTTTCCTGTCTGCAACTGTATTTGTTTCCCTATCAGAGTGGCTTTTCTGTACACAATTTTGCCAGGAACAACTCCCTTGTTGCCGTGGATTCTTTTGCGTGCGCTAAACAATTATGCGTACACACGGGACCTCAGTTTATATTCTCATTTAAAAGACTAGCATCCAGACCTCAATTCACGGTCTAGTGGATGGGGGAAAAGGTTTTGGCCCAAACAGGGATCGAACCATCACAGACTTGGGTTTCGGACTTTTTGCTTTCTAGGCAGGTGCGTTACCTCTAGACCCCCGATCGGCTAACGAAGTGGTTACACGCTCATGCAAACACCAGAAAAAAACCACTTTCTTGCAAAAGTCTCTGTGAAACAAAATGTTGTCCAGACTCTGCATATAAGTCTTTTTTTTTCAAACCACAAACTTTATTTCAACAGACTTGCAATCAACAGCAAAAAGCCAGTAGAGTAATACACATGTGAGCAACAACAACAACAACAATAACAAAAACAATAAACAACCCACAACTTATATCAAAGTGAACTTTTTTGACAGAGAATCTCTCTCACCTACAAAAGATGAATCTCTGTGCAGGTTCAGACTATAGACGTTACAAATGGCTGTGTGGAATCAATGTAGGCCTATACTATACGCTACAGACCATCTACGAAAGCACTCGTGACTGCTCGGCTCCTTCACTCCTATCACACAAAGTGCAGGCCCTGTACGGCCTCCACACCTCGACGTCTGCGGGTGGTGGTGTAGTACTGCATGACGGTGTTGACCCAGTCCCTGTAGAAAGCCACCTTAGTGTAGACACCCGGCGAGTAGCTGTTGGCACACCCGTACCCCCAAGACGTGACGCCAGCCAGCTTCCACACCCCGTCTTTGAAGCAGACCATCGGCCCGCCTGAGTCCCCCTGTGTGTGAGGAAGATAGCGTAGTGTAAAATTCAAATTCAAAATTCTAATACTTTATTGTCTCAGAAACAGAGAAATTCACGCGGGTTACAAGCCACACATAAAGACAGTAAACATATAAACATAATATCACGAGAAATACCACAACATAGTATTCAAACATCAGCTCGCACCCATCACAATATAAAAAAAATGTAGTGTAGTGTAGTGTAGTGTAGTGTAGTGTAGTGTAGTGTAGTGTAGTGTAGTGTAGTGTAGTGTAGTGTAGTGTGGTGTGGTGTGGTGTGGTGTAGTGTAGTGTAGTGTAGTATAGTGAGTGCAAGCGCGCGCGCGCGCGTGTGTGTATGTGTATATGGGTGTATTTTCAGTCATACCTGAATGGCAAAATACCAATATTTTTAAACATACACATAACACTTACTTGGTACACTTATACAATCATGCTGAGAAAAGAATTACGAAGCGTGTGCGCTTACATAAGTATACTCGAATGCATCCCTTAATGTGTGCATGCGTGGATATGCGCGCATACGCATACACACATGCAGGCTTTTATATATATATATATATATATATATGCACACTCAATTATGCGAATAAATCAACCAGAGCAATCGTTGTAGAAAAGAATACCCTTGTAACTATTTTTGTTAGGAGGGGGGTAACAGTTATGGCTCAACAAAATCTGGGAAAAAATGCCCTCTTTAAAAAATAATGAATAAAGAAGGTCATCAAAATAATCTTAGGGGGGAAAAAAGCCACAATCAACAGTGCCATTCTCACACATAGTCAGTCCATTTGCAAGCCTACCGCTAATGCATGATAAACTGTTTCAGATACACTTGACTGCCCACGAAAATGTTTCAGTCTAACTTCAGGTAACTAACAACCTGAATGATCAAAGGAAGCTGTGGATACTCTTAAACTGACGAAGTTTGTTCTGTGTCACCCTGTGCAAGGAAGAAATGCTCTCTGAACATTGCCACCAGGCCTGCAAGTTGACGGATAGGAATTCTGATCTGCCTTGCAGAACGTCCCTGACTGGCAGCAATGTTGTCGCTGTTTGTTGTTGTTGTTCTTCTTCTTTTTATAATTTTATCATACATAGTTGAACACTGCTGAAATGTAGAAATTATTATTCTTTTTAACGAAGTAATGCTTTTGCATTACATGAATTTCGATAATTTGGAGTGTATAAGTTGATCTGGTAACAAGATGAAGAAAAAGAAAAAAGAAAAACAGAGAAAAGGTGTCCAATATGAAGAAAACCCAGCCAAAACTAAACAAGAAACATGAATTTAATTGGCATAGGCCTACATTCACCGTTCTCTCTCTCTGTCTGTCTGTCTGTCTCTCTGTCTGTCTCTCTCTCTCTCTCTCTCTCTCTCTCTCTCTCTCTCTCTCTCTCTCTCTCTCTCTCTCTCTCGTGCCTTTACAACAAAACAACAAAAGTATTCATTCGTTCACTCGGTTTTATCACTTTTCCTTTGGGCACAACTGAGAACGTGTTTCAGTGGGGGGGAAAAATCTAAGAGGCTTTCAAATAAGCTATCAAGGGATTAAACAGATCTGTCTATGTGTAGTCTCATCCACAGAGCTACCCTGCAATCAGAAACCAGTCATCCGTGACTGACCACCCCTATTAAAGGAGGGACGTGAGAGCTGTACATGAAACCTACGATCGATAAATTTGTCATCTCGCGAAGAAAGGAGCACACAAACAGGACAAACCCGGTTATTGCAGAGTTACACCCCTTTAGAATATTGTGGTTTTGTTTGTTTATTTTTTCTTTTTCTTTTCATTACCACTTTCTTTCCCCCGGTTTTTACCTTTGCACTTCCGGGATTGAACAATGTGAAAAGATATGGAGATCTATGTACATGATCGTCAAAGCCTTAATATAATCTGATGAAAGGAAAATCTAAGAAGAAAAAAAAGATTTTCTTCAATATCCTCTCTCTGTCTCTCTGTCTCTCAGTCTCTCTCGCTCTCTGATTATTCATGCAACTTATTGATGCGTGAGTGTATGTGTGTGTGCCTGTGTGTGTGCGTGCGTGCGTGCGTACGTGCGTGCGTGCGTGCGTGCATGCTATTGTTGCTGATACTTTTTTCCCATCATGACAGATATTGGTTAAAACTTATTCTTCCTGTTTTGCCAAACTGTTACGATTTCATGTTGTTTGTGTTGGTGGTGGTGGTGGTTGGGAAGGACTTTTTTTTGTATGTCTGCGGGGAGGGGGGGGGGGTTGTTTGTGTTTTTTCAGGCTAGGGTTTTTTGTGTTTATTTTGTTTTTGTTGTTTATTGCTTGTTTGTTTGTTTGTCTTCTGTCAAGTTATCTCTGATAAGGGCGGGGACACGATGTAAAATAGCACAAGAGTGTTTATTCATTATCCTCAACAAAAAAGAGATCTGATTTGATTTGATATCCATTTCTAGCTTATAATTATGAATATACTGTGTTAGTCATGACTCCAAACGGTGTAAACGTCTTCAATATGGGTTTTGGCCTTTATCTGAATAAAAAAAAATCGTGAATCGTGACTCTCTCTCTCTCTCTCTCTCTCTCTCTCTCTCCTCTCTCTCTCTCTCTCTCTCTCTCTCTCTCTCTCTTTGAGTCAGCACTCTTTTCTGATTTCGCCTATCATTTTTTGAGCGTGTGTGAAGCTGAAAGGGTACACCGTCTATTCATCTATTGTGAGTGTTGAAGCCACTCTCAAAAGACTTGTCAGAGCAGGATCCAACATGCGAAATGACTCCTATAGAAGTTACAGAGTGAGGGAGCTAGAGTCGAACCGTCGGCGGTGCATTGAAGAAGTCTGAACTAGAGTCTACATCTGGAATTGCGAAAGCTTCCTGAATCTTGTGTGGAGATTTTAAGGGTGGAGTTTTTTTTCTATGCTTTGTATAAATGTATAGTATGAATTTCTGCTCAAAACTTTAAGTACCTCCGTGGTTCTGCAAATGCCCTGACGAGAGCGTGTATTGGACACACACGCGTGCGTGTGTATGTGTGTGTGTGTGGGGGGGGGGGGGGGGTATGTGGGTGTGTGTGTGGGTTGGTAGGTGGGTGTGACTTTTGATTGGGCTTTTTTTTGGTTGTTTTTGTCGTTATTGTTGTTGCTTGTATTATCTATAGACATAATTATTTTATTTTTAAGACTGTTGAAACCATGTTAGTTATTTAATGTTGGTGCAATGTTTTGGGATTTTTTGTTTGTTAGTTAGGGGGTTTTCTTTGCTTTTGTTTTGTTGTTGTTGTTGTTGTTTTTTTCTTTAGATAGATGGCTTGATGAAAAAAAAGCACCATCTGGAAATAAAAATTTGACTTGACTTGACATCACACAAATGCATCACATGCAACAAACTAAACAAAACAAGCATCGTAACCTTGACAAGAGTTATTATCAGTGGTGATCAAGGAGAGGAACCACACCACCACTCCAGGTCTCAAGACTCAAGAATACATTAATGTCTCAACTACAGAAATTAGGTCTGGGAGGAAAGTTCAGGATCTGACAGGGGAATCGAACCTGAGACTTCTCTCACTTCTTTAGACCAGTGCATTACCACTAGACCATCGATCCAAATACTTGTAGGCCCTACCCCCTTCCCCGCTACACCCGCCAGCACCAGCTCACCTGACAGGCATCCACGCCACCCATTTTCTCCCCGGCACAGAGCTCGCCCTGTGTGATGGGGCGATCCATCAGGTAGGAGCACACCTCGTTGGTCAGCAGGGGCACGCTGGCCTTGTACAGGTAGCGGGTGCCGTATCCACCTGGCACAGGTAAGAGGTTTGCATTTTAGGGGTGCCGTATCCACCTGGCACAGGTAGGAGGTTTTCATTTTTAGGGGTGAAACTTTTTTGTTGGAGTGTTGTTTTTTTTTCAGTTTTAAATGGTGAAGAACGGTTTAAAAGAGAGAGAGAGAGAGAGAGAGAGAGAGAGAGAGAGAGAGAGAGAGAGAGAGAGAGAGGAGAGAGAGAGAGAGAGAGAGAGAGAGAGAGAGAGAGAGAGAGAGAGAGAGAGAGTATTGGTCTACGGGAGACTACTCACTCCAGTAACCAGTTTTACAAAAATGTAGGCTACCCGACCTGGTGTCCATAATTTTCAAAAAGCAGTGTGTTCCCTATACAAGCTGATAGACTGATAATTTATGAAGTAAAGAACTTGGTCAGCTGTTTCTGACTGTCTTCCACCAACAGGAGTCACATTCCATTTTGTTTTCTCTTCAGTGGCATTGTTCCAACATTAATCCTATACATTCACTCAACAGCCTGAATGAGGATTGCAAAATGAGTAACACACACACACACACACACACACACACACACACACACACACACACACACACACACACACACACACACACACACACACACACTTCACACACACCACCACCACCACCACCACCACCACAACAACAACAACAACAGCAACAACTACAAGAACAAGACAAAAACAAACACACCAAAAACATCAACCCAAAGCCTACAAAGTCAAGGCAAAACAAAACAAACAAGCAAGCAAAAACCCAAATCAGGCAAACAGAGACAAAACAACCAACTTAACAAAAACCTGACAAAACCATCGCTATTTGGCCTGTAGGCTTAATCAAACCTGAGTGGGCAGCTCCCCAGCCGGTGATGGTGCAGGTGAGGTGTTGGAAGGACTCGGTTTTCTCCGGTAGACAGGCAGGCCGTACGTAGCGGGAGTACATAGACACGTTGGCTGTTGCGATACGTAACATGGCGATGTCGTTACCCATCTCCTGTCAGGATGAGTAAAACGCATCCATAATTATGGGATTGATTAACCAGTTTTACTGAGGTTGTTTTTCTCTCTCTGACGGAAAAATATGAGGGATAGATAATGTGTGTATGTATATATATATATATATATATATATATATATATATATATATATATATATATATATATATATATATATATATATATTCTTTTATATCGAGGATAACAGAATAAGCAATCATGT
The DNA here is from genome assembly GCA_030674155.1 of Stramonita haemastoma. Taxonomy (NCBI): domain Eukaryota; kingdom Metazoa; phylum Mollusca; class Gastropoda; order Neogastropoda; family Muricidae; genus Stramonita; species Stramonita haemastoma. Next base: position 39,737,491 of record CM060316.1, read on the forward strand.
GCTTTTTTTCATCCGGTCCCCGTGCGTATGCAGTTTTGTAAATTTTGTCATCTGTTCCCACCGGCACACGATGGCCTACTCTTACGAAAAGCGGAACAGGATTTAACGTGTGCGCAAGATGTTCTGCGTGTGTTCGCACACGGGGCCTCGGTTTAAAGTCTCATCCGAAGGACTTTTGGGGAGAGTGGAGTCAGCACTGATGTTAACTCCAGGAAGAAAATTTCCTCGACCGGACTCGAACCCGGGTCTTCAAATTGCCAGCGCAATGTTCTGACCACTAGGCTATCCGCCCCCCCCCCCCCCCCCCCCCCCGCCCCATCCCCCACCCCCCCCCCCCGTGTTCATCCGTGTTCATTCACACACACACATATATATATATATTAGAGAGAGAGAGAGAGAGAGAGAGAGAGATGAGAGAGAGAGAGAGGAGATGGAGGAGAGAAGAGAGAGGTATGTGTGTGTGGTGTTGTGTGTTGTGTGTGTTGTGTGTGTGTGTGTGTGTGTGTGTGTGTGTTTTGTCTGCTAGGGTGATGTTATTTCTCTGTGATAATTACTTTCTGTGTAGGCTAGATCTCTCTCTCTCTCTCTCTCTCTCTCTCTCTCTCTCTCTCTCTCTCTCTCTCTCTCTCTCTCTCTCTCTCTCTCTCTCTCTCTCTGAGTGCTTGTTTGTACACACTCAATGTCGGCAAAAGGATAGAGCTGAACTCAAAACTCACAGAATTAAAACTGCTGTGGACAATGAGCGTGTCCAGCTTGACCAGTCTCTCGTGCCCATCCACCGCTCCACGGTCATATTCCCCCAGTATAGCGTTCCAGGCAAAGGGGTTCTTGTTGCTGTGCAAGTAATCACCACTGACTGATTGATTGATTGATTGATATCAACGCTGATGCAAAAGAAACATCATGCACGTAATGGTATCTTAGTAAACTAAACTACCGCGATCACATACTCTTCCTGGGATTAGTATCTCGGTGTATTTAATTAACAGTTTCAACGCTAGGCAGTTCTCCCCTGGCAGCCAATACATGTATGGTTGCTTGTATTGTTGTCTTTTTTTATGTATTGTTGTCTAATTTTCTTTTAGGAGTTGAACTTTTTTTGCTGGAGGGAGTGGAGGAAAAATGAAATTGTGGATGACACTGCATAGTCAGGGAAGTTGCTTTCTTCACAAACACACACACACACACACACACACACACACACACACACACACACACACACACACACACACACACACACACACCAATTCAATCCAGTTATGTTGCTTATAGCCCCGCCGACCACATAGGCCATATCGGGGCTGTCACCTCGTCATATTTTAAAACTCGTATTAAAAGTGTGCGACTATGTACAGTTTAAAACGGGGTATAAAACCAACTCAACTGTCCTTGCTTGTAATGACGCCCCGGCCAACCATAAGGGTCAGCCCAGGACGGCCACCGCGTCGTGGGAAAACCCACATCGATCACACTTAAAACGAGATAAAACCAAAACCAGATTCCTTAAACAACCTTGTCCTTAGAGCACACACACACACACACAGCGCGCGCGCGCGGTGGTGTCTTTTTCCTATGGGCAAAATTTTACACTATCCAGAGAAGGGGGGTGTTGGGTTTTAGGTTAGCAGCACGCATTGCCATTCCAGCTGCAGGCTAATCCAAAAGCAGAATGGTTATGACAATAGAGAGAAGAGAGACAGGAGTGACCTGTACTGTGCGGTCATTCTGACCTCTGGAAGCAGTGGGCAGCGGTCAGGATCCATTTGTCACTGATGAGGACTCCTCCACACATGTGATGGCCGTGATTCGTGTAGGAGCGTAGAGACACCTGTACAGCAAAACATTGTGTGGTGTTGTTGTTTTTTAAAATTATTTTATTCTTTTATATCGAGGATATGGGAATAAGCACTCATGTGCTTCTTTACATCCAGCCCCCGTGTGTATGCAGTTTTTGTAAATCGTGTCATCTGTTCCCACCGGCACACGATGGCCTACTCTTACGAAAAGCAAAACAGGATTTAACGTGTGCACAAGATGTTCTGTGTGCGTTCGCAAACGGGGCCTCGGTTTATAGTCTCATCCGAATGACTTTTGGGGAGAGTGGAGTCGGCACTGATGTTAACTCCAGAGGAAAAATCCCCTCGACCGGGAATCGAACCCGATCGTCAAATTGCGAGCGCAATGTTCTGACCACTAGGCTATTCCGTGTGTGTGTGTGTGTGTGTGTGTGTGTGTGTGTGTGTGTGTGTGCGTGCGCGTGCGTGCGTGCGTGCGTGCGTGCGTGCGTGCGTGCGTGTGTGTGTGTGTGTGTGTGTGTGTGTGTGTGTGTGTGTGTGTGCGTGTGTGTGTGGAGGTTGGCTATGGCGGGAGTGTGAAAGAGTGTTTGACCTCCTCCTATTGTATTGTGATTTCTAGTGTTCATTCACACATCTTCAGTGCTAAACGAGAACGATGCTGATTAAGAAGATGCATATGGTGTGTGCAAGTGTTTTCTGTGTGGTACCAGACACATAGGGGAGACTGATGTAAACATACATGGCAAAAATGTGTTATCTATGCTATGCTAGCTTTCAAGTTGTTAGCTGACAACAAAGCCACCATTTTCACTGCAAAGGAGACATTAGGCAAGTGTGCTAGCATTGCGAAGTTTACTTCATTCCCCACAAACATGAGGTCTTGAAGGTATAGAGTAGACTAGCAAAAATAAATCCCCGTGCACTAATGTCTGTACCCACTCACTTCAATGCTGCTGCTGCTGTGAAGGCCCCGGTTACCTGCCTGTATCTACATTGACGACCCGGGTTCGAGTCCGGTCGATGAAATTTTCTTCCTGGAGTTAACATCAGTGCGGACTCCACTCTCCCCAAAAGTCCTTCGAATGAGACTTTAAACCGAGGCCCCGTGTGCGAACGCACGCAGAACATCTTGCGCACACGTTAAATCCTGTTCCGCTTTTCGTAAGAGTAGGCCATCGTGTGCCGGTGGGAACAGATGACAAGATTTACAAAACTGCATACACACGGGGACCGGATGAAAAAAAGCACATGATTGCTTATTCTGTTATCCTCGATATAAAAAATAAAAATAAAAAATAAATAAATACATCAATAATGACCTGACCAAGGTAAGGGCAACTAGGTCCAAGAAAAAGAAGGGGGAGGGGGGGGGGGGATGAGATCAAACAGAGATCACATAACCAACGAGGAAGTCTAAACCAGAACAGAAAACGTCATGTGGCCATGTGAAGAACTCCTGACTTCAGTGAAAAATCGCAAACTGAAGTGGTAGGCTACGGGCACGTCACACAAACTTCTGGACTGGCCAAGACTGTTCTACAGGGAACAGTACAAGGAGGGAGACGGAAGAGGCAGACAGAGAAAACAAGGGGAAGATGACAGCAGAGTAGACTGGCTTCAAGTAGAATGACAAAACACGACAAACTGTGAACCACGAGGACTTCAGGAAGCTGGTTGCATTATCTTCAGTGGTGCCCCAACTGTCGACAATACTACAGGATACAAGAAGGTGAAGAATGCCTGTTACAGATCGTCTCATACTTTTGTTTTACCTGCCATGGAAATTCTCCCCTGAGGGTCCGAACACCTCCCACGATTCTGTGTGAGGCAACAGGCGGTTCGGGATAGGTCACTCCGCACTGACCTGAAAAAAGAACCATCACGTCCTACAACAAAACGATAAAATCTGCAGCGAAACTAATGGCCCATTGTCAACAAACTGACTGATGAATCAGATCATCCGTTGATTTTATACAAACTTTGCTGAAACTGTTTTACTGCAAACAATCCCGTGATTAGGCAGGCCTACTTTGGGGTTTACCTAGAATATGCACTCGAGGTCTCTCATCTCTTCTTCTTCTTCTTGGTTGTCGTCATTGTCGTCGTCGACGTCATCGTCGTCGATAGCACTTATTGTTGTCTGTCATAATGAGCGGAAATGCGTTCCGCTACCGTAAAGCACCCGATAAGTCAGCTCAGCCATCTGACTTTGGCGTTGGAGAGAATTGTTTTGCCGGGGGCCTGTCATAGGTCCTACATAGGCCTAAATAGTATGTCCACCTGTTGGAAGTTACGTTCTAGGAATTCCATTTTTTATCTCACTCTTTGGTTCTGCCTTGTTCATTTTCTCCTCCCGTCTGAAAATCGTTGTGATACCGTAAGTAGGGCCTATAGCCTACACTGGATGAAAATACTAAACGTGTGGCAATTGTAAAATTCCTAGGTGTGTTGGCAGCTAATTATTGTCCAACTCCCAAGTCTTTAGGAAAGTTAGTGACGACCAAAATGGAACAAAAACAACAAAAAAGCTATCTCCCCTGGAACAAACTATTGGCCTGTATGAGATGAAACACACACACACACACACACACACACACACACACACACACACACACATTGACTCTCTCTCTCTCTCTCTCCCTCCCTCCCTCCCCTCCCCCTGTGTGTAGGCTACATTTGATGATATCAAACGAACCTGGAGCAAGGGGTGGTTCCAAGTTCTGGTGGACAGGAGGGATGCAGCACATCTCCTGGAAGCCACAGCCACTGAGGGTGTAGGAGTAGCCATCCAGACAGGAGTTGTAGGCCGAATTGATGCACGTGCCTCCTTGGGTGCTTTCGCAGGCTGTCATCATTGACCAAACAGCAGGTCGTTTCAAGAGGCATGCACAGAGACAAAGACTGGGAAGCAGCAAGGAAACCCCGGCCCAGACAACTATTAGGATAGGCTACACGAATGAGACTATAAACCAAGGCCCTGTGTGCAAACGCACGCAGAACGTTAAATCCCATTCCGCTTTTCGTAAGACTAGGCCATTGTATGCCAGTGGGAACAGATGACAAGATTTACAAAACTGCATACACAAGGGGACTTGATGTAAAAAATAAAAATAAGCACACGAGTGCTTATTCCATTATCCTAGATATAAAAGAATGAATAACAAATAAATAAATAAATACATGTAACGATGTTATTGTAGACTAGGCTTACACCGTACATATTGAGGAGAGGCAGAGAGACAGAAAGCTGGACAGAATGAAAGTAAAAGCACTCACGTTATGAAATCATTGTCTGAGATGAGAGAGAGAGAGAGGAGAGAGAGAGAGAGAGAGAGAGAGAGAGAGAGAGAGAGAGAGAGAGAGAGAGGAGAGAGAGAGAGAGAGAGAGAGAGAGAGCATTTTGTCAATGATAAAATGACATTTAAATATTTTGCACTACAGATTTAACAGAGATTACCATAAATAATTTGACAAATCAAGAATGAACAATCAGTAGGCTACAGTAAAAAGTCAAAAAGATTAATTTAAAAAAAAAAACTTTTGAAAGAAAACATTGGTGATAAATAGCAGCCAGAAGTTTTATATATTATATACAAAACTAATATAGGCTATTCACTTCATCATACAATTGCTGTCTCACTTCAGTATTTCTCCCGGTCAGATTTAATAATATGTCAGATGTAATCAGATGTACAGTAACTGACTGGAAAGCAGAGATAAAATAACTCAATAGCAAACTGCAAGACTAACAATATTTACTATAGGCCTATCTACTAAATCTACACAACATAGTTCAGTTTGAACTTGATTTTGCAGTCAGAACACAACTGCCACATAATTTTCAATGTCCTCAAAGAAATTTCTGGTGACTTAGCCTACCTATCCCTGTGTCAATCACACTCTTACCCACTGACATGCATGTATTCCTGCCTACACAGAAGTAGTCAGCAACATTAAAATTCAAACACTTACAGTTTGCCTGCACATGGATATGGCAACTGAACATCCATAGCAGAACAGGTAAAAATTTGGTACTCATAGTGGAACACAACAAGCAGTCAAGGCCAGCCGCACATCTAGTAGCCGAAGCCCTTACCCATGCAATGATCACTCTGGTCTATTGTCCAAACATGTGTGCTCTTCTTCAGCCTTATCGCATCAGATCTGCTGTGGTATTCAAGATGTCGGTAACAAGGTCAAAGTGTCTTGTCTTGCAATAGACTCTTATCTCAGTAGTCTATAGTCTTCATGGACATGTATTACTATGTGACCAGTTAATTGAGGTACAGTTAGGCTAATAGCCTACTAGTCACTATCAACTGATACTGACTTTGCAATCTCCACAAAATTAATCAGTCCCAGAATCTGAGCCCTATCATTCTATCCCCGGGTGTGTCCAGCATGATGTCCAGCCCATACTGAATCGCTTATAGCCAGAGCCCGTACAGCCGAGAAAGTGTGGACACCATCATCACAGAGAAAGTGAGTCAGTCTAGGCCAGTGGGTTTGTTTTGTTTGTTTATTTTTTGTCTAGGCTAGTGTAGACAGACATGCTTGGTCTTCTGAATGGAAGTGGGGATTTGATGCTGGCCCACTATTCCCAGTTTATTTCAGACCATCAGCCCTGACTAAGGCCAGGGTTTACTACATGTAGCCTATGGGAAGGATGTCAAGTCGAGTTGTCATTAATGACACAAGCAGCCCAAACTCCGTCCCCTTTCCCTCTCTGGTGTGTGTGTGTGTGTTGTGTGTGTGTGCATGCTTAGCTTGCCCATTCTCAAGCAATGCTTCATATCTGTAGGTTTTGGGGGGTATCCTCTGGGCGTTTGTTTTTTTCTTTGTTCTTCGGGGAGAGCTCTGAGGTTTACCAATGGTGAGATTTTGCGTATGCAACTGTTTCTGCTTACCATTAAGGCAGCTCTCTGCATTTTGACTTTGAGGATGACGTCTAAGCAAGACACCTGTGTGCATGTATTTTTTTCCTACTGGCACACAATGGCCTACCCTTCCGAAAGATGGAACATGTTTTAACGTGTGCGCATGATGCCCCGTTTGCACAAAGGGACCTCGGTTTAAAGTCTCATTCAAAGGGTAGGTACTGCTGTTAACTCCACGGGAAAAGAAGTCCCTCAACAGGAGCCTCAGTGGTGGCTGGAACGAAGGCTGTCAGATCACAAGGTCAACGCTCTGACCACAGGGCTATCAATTTCTTTCAGTTTCTTGGTTTGGTTGGTTGTTATTTTTCAATTCACTTTTTTAAAACACTAAATAGTAGGCCATCTCCTTCATGTAGCCTAGGCCTACAGGTCAATGTCCTTTTGTGAATAAATCATCGAGTTCAACTCTCTCTCTCTCTCTCTCTCTCTCTCTCTCTCTCTCTCTCTCTCTCTCTCTCTCTCTCTCTCTCTCTCTCTCTCTCTCTCACACACACACACACACACACACACACACACACACACATGACCGCGCGAAGATGAAGTATGCTTTACCCTGTATTTTTTTTCTATTAGGTTGTTTCGCCTTTTAATGACAATGAGCAAAATTATAAGCCTTTCTAAGCAAACTATAGCCGACCAACTAGCCCAATGCATGTAGATGCTGTTTGCTCCTAGGATGTAGTAATCCTACTATCGTTTGCAATTTGACTTTCTATTTATGTAAAGCTTTTAGAATAACAGGTATTATCACGATTGTCATAATTAGGGGGGCGGGGCTTGCCACTGTTGATTTGTTTGCATCAATGTGGTTTGCCACAGATGTAGTTTACCGTGTATTCTTATCATCATTCAGTGAGTTTATCAGCAACTCCCTTGAAGTATGGGGCCGGCCAACGGCCTCGTGAATAAATCTTCCCGAGTTCTCTCTGTTTGTCTCTTTTTTCTTGTTATTGCAGACTTTTTTTTGTTCCTCAGCGAGCTCCAGATCCAAGGTTCATCATGGCGAGATTTTTGCGAATAGTCCCCCCCCCCCCCCCCCCCCCCCCCCCCCCCCTCCAGGCAGCCGCATTCTGACTTCAGGGATACAGCTGGGAATTAAATCTCTCAATTATTTTTTGCCACGACAGAAGGTAGGTCCCTCCCTACTCTTCCCAATTTTCAACTGTCGTGGGTTCTTTGGGATGCACAAGTCCGAAAGCACTTGGGCCCGACTGATTTAGAATCTTCTCCCAAAGATTTAACATTCATTTCGCAACTGGGATGAAATGGCAAGACTGGGAGTCAAACCCAGAACCTCATGGTTTACTTGTTGGGCATGTGAATGTCTTAACCATCCTGCCACCTTCTTTTATATTGCAGATTATAAGCTGCCTTGGTCTGCTTGAATCTGCCAAATACAGGCCGAATATTAGGCCTCAATAAAAAGAAAGACAAAAACATTTTTTAAGTTAATCACAGCAAGATTGGTCTTCAGATTTCCACAGGCTTTATAAAGTGGCCTAATTAGGCTAGATGGAGACCACAACAAATCTGCTTGATTTTTCTTTTACATGAAAAATGTGGCTTTCGGTGTTACCAATGGTGGAGTAGGTAAGGAGAGCAGGGGCAGAAACACAGACAAGAGTGTAGGTAATGGTAGTATTGGACCTTTTTTCACATTGCACTAGGTTTACCAAATCTTTAAGTGAATGTCCTGAAATCTGTATGGTACTTTTTCTTTTCTTTTTTTGGGGGGGAGGGAGGGGAGGTCTGATTCATTTACTGCTGCTTGCTATGACAGTGGACGAGTTTCATTAATTCAGGTAAGATTATGTGGCATTTGAGACCCAGGCCTCCCTATTTAACTGGACATGCTCTCCTTTCACAAAATGAAATAAAATAAAGCTAGTTCAACAGACTGGTAAGTGGTAGAACTAAGATAGTGACAAACCTTTTTTATTTGTTTGCTTTTTTAATGCAAAATATCCATCCCAGTGTCCAGCCTTCTGCCAGTTGTCACAAAGATGTTATCAGAATTATTGACTTGTGTTCATATTCTACATTGAAAATGAAGTCCTTTTTTTTTATATATTGAAAGTGTTGTATGATCAAGCAATAACCTCCACAAAAAAATGTTTACAAAATGTAGGCCTACTTCAACAATGCTAAACTTAGTGAATAAAATGGTTTTGATCCCCAAAGGCATGTCTTTTACAGTCATTTTGGAAAGGCCAGATTTTAACCTCATATTTTTCAAAGTATTCAAAGAATTTGAGGAATAAAAGGTATGTGAAGCAAATAGAAATGCAGTTAGTTCTTACTTTTACCTAAGTAGGCTTACTTCTTTCAGGGGAAGAGCATTTTGTTAAACTTCATTCTCATTTGTGACAAGTATTTCCAAGATTGAGGAAGCATAAAATCAACATAATAATCAAGATAAATCATCATAATTATATTTATATCTGATACACATTTGTTTACGAGGATGTTCAAGAAATATTTTTTCTTGTTTGGATATAGTTCTGCACACACTGGCAACACAAGTGTAAAGGTAGAGTTCAAATTCCTTAATGTCTTCAATTTCATTCAATATTTTTTCAGCCTGTGGTATTTGGGGAATAAAAGGAAATTTGCATCACTAGTCAACAGGGCACAGTATGGGAAATGTATTTGAAGAAAACTCAATGATAGAACAGGGAAAGAATTTCCAAGAAAAAAAAACTTATTGCTAACAAGTAATGAGAAAACAAAACGAGAATGAACATCACAATGTTGTGCTTGTATGCAAATACGTATAAAAGTTGAGGATCAAGATTTTAGCACATCGAGTGTAGGTTCAAGATTTCCTTCTGAAATAGCTGACTTCAACATCACTGGGGGGGGTGAGGGGGGGGGGAGATAGTGATTAGAGCATTACACTCCCAGTCTGATGGCACTTGTTTAAGAGTGATTTTTTTGTTTGTTGCTGCCTTTCCTTCCGAGATATTCCAGTCCTGCTGTTCCTACGCTGCTCATCTCAATCTCCCAGCCACATCTATATCCAGATTCATTATGTTGCATCCTCGGGGTCAGAAGTTCATAGGAAGCTCATCAATATCAGGCCACCAGCCAGAGGAATCCTGCACTGCTGCAGGGTCACTTTGGTGACAGTAGCACCTGTTCTAACTATACACACAGGACACCACATACTAATAACAGTATTAGCTCAGTCGCAGAGCTAGAGAAAGTGAGTAGCCCACGCGAGGTGAACCCCTCAAGTTAACATCTGTACTGATTCCATTTCCCTGGAAAACCTTCAGATGAGACAGACTGAGAGGCTATAAACCAAAGTCCTAAGTGTGGACACACAGAGGACATCTTATGCAAACATTTTTTAAAACATGTTCCGCCTTTCACAAGAGTAGCCTATTGCATGCCAGGAGGAACAGATGGTATTTTAGAAATCTCTACTGGGTAATCTGCCAATTGAGAGGGAGATGGAATTTTTAGGGATTTTTTTTATTGCTTGTTTTAAATATTTGCACACAGGTATCATACTAACTTCATCCCCAATGCTGGGGAAAAAAGATTGCATATGCAAAAATCTCACCTTGAAGCTCTAGCCAAGGAAAGAAAAAGAACCCTTATCAGCAATACTACAATAAAACCCATGTTGGGATCACAGATGTATCAACTCGTAAGATAAAAAAGGGAAAATGTGACCCTATACTCTACCTCTCTCCCCAATATCCCATTTTCCTACCCCACGTGCTGGCCAACCTCCCTGCTGTATTGAATTTGGGGAGGGGATACATTGTGTCGACCATCAACACGGTCGACTTGCTTTCCAAAACATGGCACACAATCACTTCTATTCAGTTCTTAGAGTTCTCCAATGAGCCAGTGCACAATGGGAAGCACTCAACATTGACCAGTGACTGAGAAAAAAATCTTGCAATTGTCAGATTTCAACTCTGGCCTTCTGTCAATGTTGTTCTCTTTTGCTTATTTCACATTTTCTGGATTGCATCTTAGGACTTCACATTGTTCACCATTTGGTTTTTAAAGTGAAGTGCAAAGTTGGTAATAGATAAATAATGGGCTGGTCAAAATTGAAATGCTCAGCCAATCAGAAATTTTGACAGAAAATGGCTCTTGGTTTTACTTGGATTCTGGCTATGTACACTCTACAGCTGCAACAGCACACCTGTCATTCAGAAATATGGCTCTTTATTTTTTGGCGCCTGATGGGGTGCACCCTGTAAAGTGTTTTGCGCCCAGGAGGCAAAATAAGCAGGAATCCCACAGCCTAGAATCAACACTGAACATTCACACTGGTTCGGTGTTAGGACATTTAGCCCTGAAGTCGTTATGTGGTTACCTCAATGGTAGGCAAAATCAGTCGCATATGCAAAATAATACCATTGGTGAACTCAAGTTCACAAGGTACAGGGGAAAACAAAATTGTTATGACAGCTCACTTTTACATATTTAAATTCTGTAACTCAGCAGCGACAACCATCAAATATATCTTTTCTCAGCCATTCTTAATCATAAAAACAAACACTCACACACACCATTGCATTTTTTACCCAAATTTTAATTTGGAAGGGGATGAAAGGGGGGTGGTTAGGGCCAACACAGAATTTGTAGAGGAGATACACCACATGTAAGACAAATTTCCCTGGCATGAATCCAGTTTTGTTTTTACAAAGTACTCAGGAAGGGTACTGTCAGGCAAAACCAGGCACTCTTTCTTTCCAGCCGAATGGTACACAACAGCACTGGTCCCAACCAGACAGGCAGCTGCCAACAGATGTAGTCCACCCATCCAAAAATTCTGTGGAAGGCAAAGGTGGTGGTGATCTACTTTGATCTGTAACAAATCAGACAAAAACAACACATATCAGAGGTGCAAAAAAACAATCAAGTTTCATTGTATTAAGCACCTATAGGCAAACATTTATTTTTAAGGACTTTCAAGGCCTTGAAATGGGCACCCCAAAAAATAAGGATTTCTAAGGACCTTTAGCTCTCTTTTGCTTCAAACTTTCAGGAAAAAATAGCGCAAAATCAGCAAACGTTCTGGAATGTTGGGATTCCATGTGGTCTTTATGGGAGCATCCATTTTGTTCTGTCACATGACTGCTTTGGCCTTGTTTCCACCATACATTCTACCTCCCTTTAACCCTTTGCTTGGCACAACGCCCCAAAGCGCCCGACCCTGTCCTTGGGCAAAACGCCCCAAAGCGCCCGGCGACATGATCGTCACTTCAGAGCGATCATACATTCGAAATTCCCGCCAATCTCGCTTCAAATCTCGTGAATATAGAAGCCACGAGACTGCCCGCGAGACTTCCGCATGTTTATTACAAATGGCGGCGATTGGAGTGAGTTTGTTGCAAGTTTTGGAGGAAAAAAATCGCAAATATTTCCAAGATGGATGCTATCTTCGAACCCGACATGTACGATCGTTTTTACAGCTTCCATGCCGAAAATATGACGCTGTGAGATGTGTATCTAGGCTCAAATATCGATGTAATCGATCCTAGTAGTGTGTGCACTTCTGAGTTTGTTGACTGAAGTGAGAGAGACGACTTTGACTACGGCGAAGTTCGAGACAAAAATCGATCGTCAAATCTAACACGGCCGATACGCGTTTTGAATTCTACTCTTAGATTTGGGGAAATTATCGCGGATTTCAAGTTCGGCAATGGTTCAGAACTTGATATATTTTGTTATTTGGTTGCTATTCGGGATTTTGATACGGTAGCGGCTCAAACTTAAACATTAAGCTGATCGCGATCATCGGTAAACAAAAATGGCGATCGTCGGAATGTTCGATGTGTTCGTGCACCATTTATCAAAAAAACTATAAAACAGTAGGTTGAAAATATCTTTTCTATATTTGTTTCTTAATGTTTTAGTTTTTATTTCATCAAAATCCATGCACGCATTCTAAAGTTATTGCAATGCTAACTGTAACACACACAAACCAATCAATGACTTTGTGTGTTTATGCATTATAATTCTAAAAGAAAATAAAAATAATGACAAAAATTGGGTATTAGCAATTTCTTTATTCATTTCTGCATCTTGCGTTTTTATTTCATCAAAATCCACCCGACCATTGTAGAGTTATTGCATGTTAAATACATACACCCACTCACAAGCCATCCACCTCCATTTTCTCTGCCCGGCAGGAAGGTGACAAATGATTTTGCTGTGCCCAGCAAAGGGTTAACACCATTTAATGGTGTCAAGAGGCCGTGTTTCTTCACTGCGAATTTAAGTCAAGTTTGCAATTTAGCGCATTTTCAACATGGAGGGCCAGGAATTTTACAGATTGTGGTTCGATGACAGTAGATGATGATTCCGTTTTTGAGGGATATGACAATACTGAGCTGCGCGAGGTGACAGCCATTAAGAGTGACCTGGATACTGACTTTGATAACATTGAAGTTTCACCAGTCATTACTCCAGAAACTTTCGAGTGATGAACAAGATGATGCACCTCGCGATCTGGGGACGTGGTCAGCAAGAACATCACCAATAAATATTTCAAAGGAAAAAAAAAAGACAGCCATTGTGAATTTGTGAGCATTAAGAGATACCTCCTTGAAGTGAATGTGTGGAAATGTATTACTGCCTTTATTTTTCTTTTCTATGGCTTTGATGGGGTATCGAGTCAAGAACTGATTAAAGGTTAATTTTGTGTTTGGATTTTTTCTTAAAGTGAAATCATGTATCATCAAAGCATTCAAAGAATTGTCAAACAATGTTCATGAATATGTTAACATCATTCAAAAAATGAAAAAACGTGAAAAGATACCTGGATGTATTTTGTGTGTGTGTGTGTGATGCTACCTTATCTTTTTTTGGCAGAATAGATTCCCTTTGCGTATGATTTAGAGGAGTGTGACTCATACAGACAGGAAAAAGAGGGCATACAAATCCTAAAAAACAATATTGGTTTTAGCAGCCACTAGACACACTTTGCTAAGGCGTTTCGTGTGCATGCAAAAAAAGAAAAGGCCTCATCAGCCATACTCAGCTTATGTAACTCATGTATTGATAACACACATTACTGAGTTCTCTTGAGTAGCAGCCTATCATGTTAAAATTATAAGTCAAAGACTAACACAAGATCACATGGAAATGATACAAACCTTGCCCTCATCTTTCTCCTTTTGCGTTTCAGCCTCCTCATCCTCTTCTTTCTCCACTGCAAGAAATAATCAACAATTGAGAAACATTCAATAGTTTTTCATGCATGAAAAATCTGTTAATACCCTCCCCCCCCTCCTCACCTACAGCTCCAAAGTTCACCAATGATGATTTCAGTGAATCACTATGTGACTATTTTTGCTGCACTGCCACTTTGGGGATGATGTCTAAGCACAAGTGTGCATGCAATTTTTTAAAACAAAATTTTGGTCATCCATTCTTACAGGCACAAACAGCCTACTCTTTCAAAAGGCAGAACACTGAGAACAGGGTTTAATGTGTACCGTACACAAGCTGGTCTGTGCACGTTCACACACAAGGTCTTGGTTTATAGTCTCATCCGAAGGACTTTCAGTGGAGTAAGTGCTGATGTTAACTCGGTGTTGATTCTGGGATTTCAAACCCCCCCTAAAATGAAAAAAGGGGGTATTTGTCCCCCCACCCCCCTTTTCCTTTCATAAAAAAAGGGGACAAAGTAGTATTTGCTCATTAGTTCTCAATTTCAGCTAATTTCCAAAGACGAGAAACAAAACAATGGTATCTGGGCGGACAGGATGAAATATAGACCTCAGGGTTTGCGCTAGAATTTTTTAAAACCGGTACTGCGAGTTGCCATTTCAGAGATATCTTGACTAACTCCCCCAAATCAGTCCCCAGAAAATAAAATCCGGTACGTACTGTGAACAAAACGAAACTATTCTGTGAGGGGGTGGGGGATTGTTTGGCAGCTAAACTAAATCTAAATTGAACGCAAATCTCTCAGACTTTGACTGCCGTGCTGCTGCCACTCGCTTCTTGGGCACGAAGCCACGCAGGAAAAAGGGTTTTTTTTCTAGCGCCTGTGTCACTGTCTGTGTCAGTCTGGTGTTTTGCATGACATCTTCGTGTGACATATTTTTCTTTCTTGTTTCTATGCTTAGCGCTCATCTAGATCTTTTGTTCAATTTAGATTTAGTTTTCGACTCTTCTCTCTCATAGCAACGCGCAAATTCATAGTCATAGACGCTCCTCTTTTAGCAGGCCATCGTGTGCCGGTGGGAACAGATGACATTTACAAAACTGCATACACACAGGGACTGGACGTAAAAAAGCACAAGAGAGCTTATTCCAATATCCTCGATATAAAGATTAAAAGAATAGAGAATAAATAAATCTAGGCCCCAATTACTCATTGTAAATGGAAGTCACTGTCATGCAGAGAAGAGCGCGAAGCTCTATTCTTTCACAGCAAAGCTTGCTGTTCTGCATGCTAGGCTAATGAGGCTGGCGCCAAAGATGTTCGTCGGATGGGTGGGAAGGGGTAGGTGTGTAAGCACAGTACAGGCGCATGACAGACTGTCAGAAAATGTCACTTCAGACTTTTTTTTTTAGACGGAAATCTAATTGGTCACAGGCAAACAGAATCGGTACGCGGTACAGGCTGCTTCGAAAATTTTCGGTATTCACTGTTTACAATCAGTAAAATACGACAATTACCGGTTATCACGAACCCTGGACCTTACATATTGCAGTTTGTAGAATAATTTCTGACACAGGAGAGAGAGAGAGAGAGAGAGAGAGAGAGAGAGAGAGAGAGAGAGAGAGAGAGAGAGAGAGAGAGAGAGAGAGAGACAGACAGACAGAGAGACAGACAGACAGACAGACAGACAGTCAGAGTTTGGGGGGGGGTTAAAGTTTTATTTCCAGATTGCGGTGCATTCAGATGTGGGCAGATACATACTACATAGATACAAGAGGATATGGGTCATTCTCCTGAAAACTGGCCAGATGGGGGTCACTATGATCTATCTATCCCTCAAGCTTCATTTGTTAAGTGAGGGATAATGGGGTGGGGGGAGCCGGGATAGCATAGTGGTCAGGCAATTTGACAACCCGGGTTCAATTTCCAGTCAAGGGGATTTTTCTTCTGGAGTTAACATCACTGCAGACTCCACTCTCCCCAAAAGTCCTTCGGATTAGACCATAAACCGAGGCCCCGTGTACAAATGCACGCAGAACATTTTGCTCATATGTTAAACCCTGTTCCGCTTTTTGTAAGAGTAGGCTATCCTGTACCAGTGGGAACAGATGACATGATTTATAAAAACTGCATACACACGGGGACTGGATATAAAAAAGCACACGAGTGCTTATTCCATTATCCTCGATATAAAAGAATAAAATGAAATAAAATAAATAAAGTAATATGAGCAGTCTCCTTGCCTCATCAAAGATGCAGATTGTTACTGAGTATTCTGCTAAATTTACACAATAGTCAAAACTCACAGTGCCTCTAATTCTGCTCCTTTATTTCAATATCAGTCACACATGCATGCAGGCATTCACGTGCGTGCACACATGCACATGCGCCATGGGCATGAAAGATCAAATCAAATTTATTTCGAGCATAATGAATAAACAGTAAACACCCATGTTTTGTTGGTTCACTTGACATTCACAGTCAAGTCTACTATTGAACCAAGTCTTCTATATCATGTAGACCAACATGACTTACAAAATGGTCAGGCATTTGAACATTATTTCTATTTTCCATTGTGTGATCCATAGCTTACATGTTCCAAACTGTCTCATTCTATCACTTTTTTTTTTTTTTTAATTTACTGGGCACAGTGTAGGCCTATCACGTAACGATTATTAGCCACGCGCGTGGAACCACCGATTCCAATAGTACAATCATAGAACACAAAATAAATGTCAAAAATACGCACCTTTGCCCTCATCTTTCAGTTCACTGAAACAAAAAGAAAAACGCAAACGGAATTAATTTGATGGGTTATTCAGATGACGACCGTATAACTTGTCTACAGTTCGATTCTTTAAAGCCGAAGTCACGAAGCAGACGTCATCTTACCTGCCTGACGTTCTTGTCAATGTGAACGTGAAACGGAAGTGGAAGTTGTTCTTCACAAGCGAATAAGTAAATAACGACCAATGACTGAAAAGTGAAACTGACCACCACACAACTCGTTTCATTTCAATAACGATGATAATCTCAATGATAATGATATAAATGGAATGTAATTATGCAGCGCTATATCTTGTAAAAACAACAACAAAAAAAACAAAGGTACTAAGCTATCTTTGTGTTTCAGTTGACATCGATGGATAGATTTAGGGAGACTCTTATTAAATTGCAAAGAAAATATCTAGAGACAAAACAAGGAAGACAATAAGTTTTAATTTATAAACGAAATAATTATGTGCTACGTGGGCAGATGTATTCATCACATGAGATCATTAACCGTGATAGAGAAAAAAATGGACAACTCCGCTGGGACACAACAACACAACAGCAAAAATGTCCTATAACATTGTATTCGTTTGTGTGTGTGTGTGTGTGTGTGTGTGTGTGTGTGTGTGTGTGTGTGTGTGTGTGTGTGTGTGTGTGCGTGCGTGTGGGTGTGCGCGCGCGCGCGCGCGTGTGTGTGTGTGTGTGTGTGTGTTGTTGTTGTTGTTCTTCAATTTAACGTCTGTTCACACTCAGTGATATTAGACGAGGAAAGTGGAAAGTAAAGAAGTTGAAGAAGGGAGTGGAAGGAGTGGGAGAAGAAAAGACTGAAGAATTAGCGTGTGGGTGGATGTTTTTGTACATGAAAAGGTAATAATACTTATTTAAAATAAAAATTAAAAAATAAAAATAAAAAAAATCAAAAAAAAAATCTTAGACATGAGAAAAGTTTAAATGTGTGTGTGTGTGTGTGTGTGTGTGTGTGTGTGTGTGTGTGTGTGTGTGTGTGTGTGTGTGTGTGTGTGTGTGTGTGTGTGTGTGATATTTTTAATCGAAGTTGTCCTAGAGTGTTTGAACCAATAATAATATGAAATGTAGTTATCCTGTGTCTTTCAGATTATGATTCGTACCAATATGCCTGTTAGTACTGTAATATTATTGCCATTCACGGGATGACTAAAGTGGTTTTTTATGTTGTTTTTTTAAGAACTTTTTTACTTGACTTGACAAAAGGGACATTTTGCTTTGACACGCGTTTCCAAAAGTGTGCACGGCGTTTAACTGGGATGTTGTTGCATTGTGATAACTATATGTATCAGTGTAGCCAGATCGAGCTGGGACTCTGAAGATTATCAATGAAGATTAGTTTATTTTTTAGGATGATGGGATACATATCGGTGAAAAGGTATATCCGGCCATTTCTTTAAAATGGCGGACACCAACGAGACGAAGACCACCGGCGCTCCGGATAATTCTTCACCACAAAAGAAACAAGAACAACAGAGAAAATTCTTGGAGTTTTTGGAGTTCCTCCGTGACAACAATTTTAAGGTTTGTATGTCATAATAAGTATATTATTTATGTAATGAAAGAAATAAACCCAGAAAGTTGCCAACTCTTCTCAACAGTACTGTGTAGTGCCATTTCTCTTTCTCCAGCCCCAAGTAAATTTTTAGTGTTGAGTGACTTCTGAAACAGTGAAAAAGGGTGAAATCAGAAAAATATTCATTAAAATTTTGTTTTTCAATCAATTGTTGTGAAGTTTGGTGTGCTTGTTGCAAAATAATATTCAGATTATGTTGTTTATGGATATATATGTTAAACTTATGATTAGTTTTAAAAAAAAAACAAACACAGCAATCAGGTAGCTGCTTGCTGCATCTGTTGGATGTTGTTTGGTTCATGAGCACTGTTTTCAATCAACATTAACTCACTTTCTTGATCATTCACACTGCTGTCAGCATCAATTTCAGCCACAACACTTTTGAAGTTTTGATTCAATATCGGCCTCAACACTTTTGTTTTCATCTGAATCAGACTCCCAACCATCATAAGAAGCATCAGTGTCATGTACTCACTCAGTCACTGTCATCACCCATGATCCATCATCCATCATCTGATGTACAAGTACAGTCTTGGAAATCAATAATTTTTTTTATTATTTGCCATGTTATCTGCATCCAACACAAAGTTGAAACATGGTATAGGGAGAACAAAGATTAATCTCCCTTCATATCAACGGAAGTTAGCAAGTTAAACTGAAACCATTTCGCAAAACCGAAAGTAATGATCAAGACATGAATCCCTCATTCGCCGATTCGGTGAGCTGTGTGAAACAACTAGTAAGTCATGAGGGACTTGTGCTGGGGAAGAAATGTGTTAAATGTTTTTGTAATGAAATGATTGTGTTTCATCAATTAGATTAATGCCTGTTTAAAGCACTGTGAAAGTGTGTAAAGTGTAATGCAGAGTTTGAACTGTGTAATGAAAGTTAGTGTCATGAGGTAACCAGTATTACAGTGTCCTATTTAATAATCAATTGAATTGATATCAACCCCCCCCCCCCCCCCCCCCCCAAATTTTTCAAATTCATCTTATTGATGATAAGTAGTCTATAAAAAGCACTTCATAATTTATATTGTACTAAGTATCAAATCAAAAGCATTAATAATTTATAAAAAGATTTTTGGTGTCTCAGTGTAATGACCATTGTGATGGGTTGCCTTTAGGAAGAAATGTTATTTTGGCATAGCTACTGGGATTTCAGCTGTCTTGCCTCTCCAGTTGCTAAAAAAGTAAATAATAATTATTATATATCTTTTAATAATAGCAGTAAAAATAATAATATCAATAAATAAATACATTTTAAAGAATTCAAAATTTGAAAAAACAAACAAAAGAAACTGTGATATTTACCACAAGTTTAAAGCCCTGGTTCAACATGTGTACAATTCATGCACAAAACAGGTATAGCAAGCAACAGATTGTGTTCTCTAAGGGAGGCATTGAGTGATTATACTGTGATAGTGCTGTATGTATTTTTGTTTTTACTCGTGAACAAAATTGTTCTGATTCTGAGGGTATAATGCTGCTCTGGTTGGGGGAGGGGGGGGAGGGGGGGCTGGTTGTTTTCTTGTTGTTTTGTGGGGGGGGGGGGGTTGTTGTTTTTAATGATGTCAGCTGAAATTAAAAAAAACTTATGTCTTATAGTTAGATTCTTACAGAAACAAGTTACCTTTTCTCAGGAATAAGCAGCCATGGTTCAACCAAGTCAGTTGATTAATTGATGCTGGTGGTACCTTTCTTAATACGGGTGGTACCTTTCTGTCAAGTATTAAGTTAAAAAATGATTATGTCTTTCTCTCAGTCATGTGTTTTAATTGACAGATATTGTTAAATATTTCTTGCTTGTTCTTGATTTCACTTGTGATTAACCAATTTCCTTAAATCAGATAATTATTTCTTCTCAGAAAAAACGTAAATGCTAAAACAGTGCATGCGGGGGTCTTCTGCTTTGGGGGGATGAGAGTGTTGTTTTTAATGTCTTTGATAAGGTTGTTTTTGTTGTTGTTGATTCATTCTTTCTTTGAGGGGTTTTTGTGGGTTTTTTCCTTTTTCTATTTTTGTTTGAATGTCACATGAATCAAAATATGTTTCTCACTTTCTGTATCCTCTGTTTCAGGAAACAGAACTGATATTCAAAAAGGAGGCCAAAGCAGATGATAATGCTGTGCCACTACCAGCCAAAACAGAAAAATCACAAACACCAACAGCTGTATCTCAGGCCCTTACTGCATACAAAAGGTGATTCATGAAGAAATAAATGACTTTTTACAATTGTTTGCTGCTTTTTCTATA